>LKUV01000012.1:0-734891 GCA_001414455.1 Hymenoscyphus fructigenus | reverse complement strand
AGGAAAGGAGGCCCTTCGGGCTGGTAAATGTATATAAAGCGGCAATAGATTCTATTACCAGATTAGGCCATAGAATATGGCAGAAAACATGGGGTGCGCGAGACCCACTTGAAACCCCCTTTCGTACCAAGTTGTGAGAGGCCAGACCTCGAACAACTTAAAGGTGTGGTTTCAAATATTCAATTAAGAAGTGCATGAAGACTACATACATGCAAGCTCCTCCTCTATATATAGAGAAAGAAAGAGCTTCTGGAATATTCCAAGAAGCTGCTTGGCAGTGGGGTAATGGCTAGTGCTGAGCGGGGACTTTGGTCAATGCTTAGCGAGGGCATGGCGCGAGCCTCTATCATGGGTTCCAACCCTCACACAAGTAGCCTAATATTAGCCACGCTCCTACACAGCCACAGGCACCCGCACGCTTTCCAAATGATTACAAAATCAGAATTACTGCCTAAATATTTAAGGCGCAGTGGCTTTTCGCTCTAACCCAAATATCGTTAGTCGCTTCGACAGAGATACTGATCCGTGTAGCGATCTTATATAATTTTGCACACCACAGTAACCACAAGGCTGATAATGATCTCCTGCATAGTATTACAGCCTTAGAACTCGGATAAGACCCCTTTATAAGTATTAGGAATAGTATAAGCTCTGTGGTAGAGCCGTGGCAGAGGAAGTATGTTATGCTATAAAAGGAGACTCTTTGCAAATCAGGCGTGAGGGCGACGATGCGACCGTGATTTTTTAGTGGAAAAGGTTCAGAGGGTCCAGGAGTGGCCATGGAACATAACTTATAAGAAAATACAGGCGATATTAAGGTATGCACAGATTTTAACATGCTTGAAGTCAAAGTACCTATCATTTTTTCCGGCACGTAGGGTTTTCCGGCACGCAGGGATAGACGTTAGTTTCCTAATTCTCCAAAATCTCTGAAACAGTACTTACAATTGTATGAGAATGGACGTGTGATAAGAAAGACGAGTGCTGAAGAGTAATGACCGGACATCTTACAACCCGCATTCATTCTTTTGGACCTGCTGAGGTAAAAATGAATTAGCTATTAAACTATAAACGTGGGGCCCTGATAGAGTAAACATCAGCATAAATCATTCTCGTGACTCAGGATGGAATACAGTATTACAAGGGTTGAGTAGTGACTTAAAAATGTAATCAAAACGGACTTGATAAATCTCGGCGCGATAAACGATCAAACTAAGCACTGTAGTTCATTTGAACTCAATTCAGCCACCGCCACCAGTTCCACCAGTTACAAACTGGATAATGCCATAGTTGCAACAGCATCAAAGCGTGGACCCAAATCTCGCTGAAGTACTGAGAACTTCCTCACACGTCAAATCGAGACAAGATCCGTTAGTAGGCTTTGATAACATGTAGCTCGTAGACAAATCTACACCCAATGTCACCATCCGACAAATCTCATGAATTGGCAGCAGTAGCAAGCGTTTTCGGTGGGTTGGCGATCATCAGCGTCGGTGTCCGAATATATACGAGAGTCGTAATAACCAAATGTATCGGAGCGGACGATATATTGATACTTTTTGGGGAGTTCTTCGCTGTTATCCAGGCAGTTGTCATCATCACAAGTATCTTTCCACTATTCCGTATATGGATACTTGTCGCTAATATATGAACAGGAACAAAATATGGAATAGGCAGACATATAGACACGATCCCACCGAAGGATGGAAGGGCCATACGAATCCTACTATGGCTTGCAATTTTCACTTATCAGTGCTCTGCAACTCTGGTAAAACTATCCTTATTAGCATTTTACCTTCGCCTTAGGACAGTTGGGCTCACCCCTTGATAGGATTGTTGACTGACGTGGTTGTCGGAAATTTCGGAATACCGTCATTGTATTGATGTTCTTTTCAGGTGCCGCCGGGACATCTGGGATATTTGTCTCAATTTTTCATTGTATTCATCTAGCCGTTATATGGGCTTCCAAGGCCGGACATTGCATACGACTGCCCAAATTTTACGTTGCAAACGCCGCAATCCATATATTCAGCGAAATTTTGATATATATTGTCCCAATCCGTGGATTATGGAACCTTCGTGTCCCAACGAGGCAAAGGTTTGCCCTATACAGTCTGATGGGGATAGGAATGATGTGAGGGATCTAATTGCACGAAATAACAAGTTATGCTAACTGAGAATAGATTGATAATTATCAGCATCTATAGAATCGTATCTGTCGGGGATATAGATTATTCGCCTGATTATTTCTGTAAGCGTCCCAGAAACTTCATCAAAGAAAGAAAAGCTAACAACCCTGCTACACCAATCATACTTTACACCGTTGAATTGCAACTAGCAATTTTCATATTTTGTGGTCTAGCGCATTTTGCATTCTGCCGCTGCTACTTCCCGAGGATGTTTGGTGGCACTTCCATCCCAAAGAATCAATAACGACGGTAACAAATTGCCGTCGCACATCGACCAACGATAGTAGACGAAGAGGCTCAAAACGCTGAGACTCAAGAGCCCAGTTACAGAGGTGTGGTGACATCGGGATTGGGAGGGAGAATTGAAACGACGCCTTGCATAGAGAATTGAATACGAAAACAAGTTGATGTCTGGATCAAAAACGAAGATATAAATGATGGTCTCTCAGGATCTACCAGGATAGTATCAGCTGCAAGGAGAGGACAGAACGAATCGCCAAACGACGCCGACTTCCCGTAATTACGACAGAAGGAAAATTCACATCTCTTCTACACCTGTAGAGAGAAATATCTTGGTATCGCGGGTGATTGAGCAACGGACAACCAGAGAGTGAGCCGCACAACTAAATGTGGGATTTCTCTGTGCCTGCGCGTTGTGATTCCCGTTTCCATCTCCTGGATGTATTGACCCTTATGAAGGCCCGAGTTTCTGACACATATATTCCTCCGGCGTACACGAAGAGAATAGCGCCAAGGCCGTCTGGTTATCGAGGGAAAGGAGGAGCGTTGTAAACTGTAATGAATCGAAGGGAGCTCTGGAGATGGCCTCGCGAGGGGAGGGATGGAGGATCAAGCGTGGGGCATTGCAATCCAATGTCTGTCAGTGGTCAGGTTAGCAAATTCCTTCAGTTGTAGTATGATGTGGAATACCTACAACTTACCTATGTTGTTAGGTCTCGATGGTGTTGATGAGAAAGGAGTTGAAACGCGAATCTGGCCGACGTTCTTCCGAACCTGAGAACTCCAAGGTATCTCCATTTTATCATCACGACTCTAAAACGGCGAGTACTGCTGCGAAGTATCCATCATTCGCCCACATCGAGGAGAGAGCATTTCCCTCATTATTTTGACCCGACACACCATATGAACTTCATCGAGCATCAAGTATCGGTTTAGGCATCCATACAGAGTATGTGCAGGTGTTCACGGAAGAAGACGCAAGAAACTGGGCGCAAGAAACCGGCGAGGAGCAGAGTCATCTCTACAAACCCAGAACTTCAATGAACTCGTCATCAATTCCCTCATACACCTCATCACAGAACTTAGTACTCGAGACGTGAAGAGTGAGGACAATTGAATGAGGGCTGTGCTCGGGCAGGCATTCGACGAGGCTCTTTGGGGGGATTTCTTCCGCCATGTCATTTTATCGTTCGTCAACCGAAGCACAAAATATAAGTTCTTGTTACGCAATTGATTCCGGCGTTCCGTTGCTGACAGCACTGGCATTGATTGAGGATTTTGGCAAAGACAGATTGCCACCGGGTATGAGTGAGTACTTCTTTTGGTATGGGTGCCTGGTAAGACTTGATTTCTCCATTCTGGCAAGCTGTGAATATCACCAGTTAGTGCTGGCATACTTTCAATTGGCTAAATCGCGCCGCTTTCTCCAGCACGTTAATGGCACAGCTTCGAGGAGCACAGGCACTCTCGTATAGCATGGTACGCTTTACGCAAAGATATGACTTTCCAATTACGCATGCACTACGACACGAAGAAATATACATGCAGTGCTGCGGATAGTTTGCAGTTTATCCATGCTTGAATTGGCACAGAGCCTCATAGGAAATGACTACAAAATATCGAGTTATCTCCCTTGACTATCGCTTTTTTGTTATTTACATCGCTCAAGGTCAATACCCACCGCAAACATGAAGCTCAATACTTTTTTATTTGCTTCAACTCTTCTACCATCTCTTTCCCATGCTTTCAAAAACTGCGGCTTTGGAACACCTGATTTTCCCGCACCCAAGAACCTCGCCAGCAGTTCCACAATTCAAAAGGCATTCTCTGATCTCAAGTCTGCTATCGACGATGGCCTCACGAGTGGAAACTTCTCTTCAAACTCCACCTCTTTCTCGGTGGAGATATTTTCGACACACAGTCAAACATCGCTCTTTCAATACCACCACACTGCCCCAAATCTAGCCGTCTCCAATGGAACAAAATTGGTCGATTCAAATAGTATATACCGTGTGGGCAGTGTTTCAAAACTCCTCTCCGTATATACTTTTATCATCAAGGCAGGAGATAAACATTTTCACGAATCGGTCACAAAGTATATTCCTGAGCTGGCTGCCGCCAGCCATAACTATTCAACGAGCAACGCTGCGGATCTTGTAGATTGGGAATCCGTCACAGTAGGTGACATTGCCAGTCAAATGTCTGGGATAGGACGTGATGGTAAGCTAAATTGCTTGCTTCGAAATAAAGAGATTAACTTAGTTACACAGATATTGCCGATCTGTTGGGGGCTACGCCACCAAATGCTCTAGCTGCACTTGGCTTGCCGCCATTGAATGCATCTGGCTACATAACATGTGCATTGCCTGCGGATTGCCCTAGGAAAGGTAAGAATTTGTTTTATTCATGTCCCTTCAACCTTGAGCAGTCGCAAGAATTTGGATACCTGGGTACTATACTCTCTTGGTAGCAACTACGTTTCTGCGCTCTCAATCTAAGCCTGCTCACTCACAGAAAAGAGCAACAAGTACTAACCTAGCCTTAGAATTTTTCGAATTTCTAGTTAAGCAACACCATCCAGTCTTTCCGACTTCGGCTACCCCGATATACAGTAATATTGCTTTCCAAATATTAGGATATGTGCTTGAGAGTATTACTGGCAAGAGCTTTAAATCATCCTTCGATGACTCGCTTATTTCCGAATTGAAGCTCAATGGAACAAGCTATGCATTAGAACAGAATAGTGGGCGTGGTGTAATTCCCTCGGCAGCATCCGAAACACTCTGGGCTGTAGATCTTGCGGATTTTACCCCGTAAGTTATTTCCTCTCCTGTATTCCGAGTTGAAGGTTGTTTGGTCTCGTCAAACTCGCAACATTAGAAAGGAAACTAACCAGACGTGTACTGACACAATTCTCAGTGCAGGTGGCATATATTCCAGCTCAGGAGACCTTGCTCAAATCGGTCGTTCCATACTCTCATCTTCCATACTGTCTCCGGCTCAAACAAGAAGATGGATGAAACCAGTAACCCACACCGCAATACTCCAATTATCGGTTGGCATGCCTTGGGAAATCGGACGTTTACAACTTCCCGAGCCCCAAAACAAAATTATAGACCTTTACCAAAAACAAGGCGACATCGGTTCCTACCACACGAATTTTGCTTTGGTTCCAGGCTGGGACATGGGATATATAAGTTTACACGCAGACGATCCCACTCTACCAACAGGCGTCGACATTGCCATCTCGGAGCTCGTGAACAAAATAGTCCTCCCAGCCGTCGAGGTGGCAGCAAGAGAAGAAGCCAACGCCAAATACGGAGGAACCTACAAATCTTCAAGCCCAAATCTCAACTCTTCCCTCACCGTTACCACAAACCCAGATAATCTCGGTCTGAGTATAACATCTTTCATCAGCAATAGCACAAATATGTTCGTCACCATTTCCCAGTTACTCGGTAACATCCCCGTTTCAGATGTCCTCGTTACGCTCTATCCCACTGGATTAGAAAACTCTGTCCCGGGCTCGTATGGAGATAAGCAACAGGCTTTTAGAGCTGTTTTTGAAAACAAGGCTGTGGTAGTTGAGGGATCGAGTTTTGGGAGTTGTGTGAGTTGGGCTTTTGCGGACTCGCCTATGTATGGCGGTATTGCGACAGATGAGTTTGCATTTGTGGTTGGGAGTGATGGGAAGGCGAAGAGTGCTGAGGCTAAGATTTTGAGGGCTGTTTTGGAGAGGGTTTAATGATGGGCTTGAGATGGGCTTTAATGGTGGTTGGTGGTGTTCTGTTTTCATGTGGTCATGATATATTCAAGTTCTTGCTCTTTATGAGGATTTCTTACCCCTGAATCCAAGGTTAAATTGCTTCAACAGTTGAGCAGAGTGATTCTCGTTTCTCGCCTCCCCTCAAAATCTTGGTGGGGCGATTCGCGTGGGTCTCACGACTGGCACGAACAACAAGCACTTGGCAGAGTCGCAACTCATTCTATAGCTGTACTGATACTATAAACTCAACACACAATGCAACCCATTCTTCAGTATCAGCCTCTCAACAAACAAAGTCTGAAATTTGGAGCATCACACCTCGAACCGCCGATGACTCTGATTACCTACCGTCAATCTCACCCTGCCCTTATCGAGGTCGATGCGGCTTGAAGAAGCCATCATCACACCTTCCTTCACATATCCTAAGACTTCCAGGCTAGGCATTTCAATAGGCAAATATCTAAGTGGCATGCCTCTTCGGCAGACCTTTGTCTACTTGTACAACATCGGAATCCCTTGTTGTCGCCGTCGCCAACATGATCAATTATTGCGACAATAGCTGAAGCTCCGCTCTCGGAGCGTGGTCCCTTGGAAGTTCGGCCCAAGACTCCCCGTGGGGAAGTACCCCGGGCTAGCCCTCCTATACGATGTACGAAGTGGATATGGCCTCGGTAGCAACCCTAAAACTCCAGGCACATGAGTGTAGGGCTGTTTTTGGAAGCCTTCACTCTTTATTTTGTCTAATTGTTTGATCCAATGGACTTCGAAATAAAGTGCTTCGTCGAGGTGAGTACTTAGTGAGATTATCTAACTCTGAGGGCCAAAATAACAATTGAAACCCGCAGCTTCACTGTTACTTAGCCATACAGACTCTTTGCGCCCTACGGAACAATCGGTTCGGGACAAGCATGCGAATCATTTTTTCGCGTTGCAGATAATTCTTGTAAGACTTACATTATCAGATTGCATGATCAAGAAAAAAGACGCAGTAATTCTCGCTGTACACGACTTTTGCTTGAGGAAGTGTAAGTAGAGGTGGGGAAAGAGGCGGGGAAACTCTTTTCGGGCATTGACACGACGATTCTAATTGGTGGTAATTTATAACGGTGAGGACAATCACACCCATACAGTAAGCCTTGGAAATTCGAAGCTCCGCCTATGCATCACTGCAATATCCTTATTCCGGGAGACTGGTCTTGAGATTTAAAGTTAAAGGTCCAGCCTACTATTACTTGAAAGTTCAAGTTGAATATTGCCTTCAAGCATTATCTATGATGTCGTTTCACCATATTATCTTACTTTTGGCCTCTTTTGTTGGCTTCTTGACTGCGGAACCAGTTGTACATTCGGATGCGGGCATTTATCATGGTCGTCATCTACCCACTTTCAATCAAGATGCCTTTTTAGGTATCAAGTTTGCGCCAAAACCTGTCCGTTTTACCCCTTCTGTTTTAGCAAGCGACCAACCGAAAGTTCAATTTAATGCTACTAGTTATGGTACGGACTGTTATGGTTTCGGATCTGACACTACAAATTTGGTTGCTCGAGGATTCACAACTCTTGGAGAGGACTGTTTAAATTTGAATATTGTCAAGCCCGCTGGGCAAAACGAAGGGTTGCCTGTTTTATTATGGATTTATGGTGGTGGTTGGTTTTCCGGGGCAACTAGTGATCCAAGGTACGTGAATTGAGAGCCTTTTCATCTTACCGATGCTTCACTGAACTTCTCTTACTCACTCTTTCGTGCTGCGTTGATATGTATTGGCTTGCTCTAATTGAATTGCAGGTACAACTTGAGCTACGTTGTCGAGCAATCCGTCTTAAATGGTAAACCCGTCATGGGCGTCTCAATCAACTATCGCCTAGCAGCTTTCGGATTTATTTTTGGCGAAGAAGTGAAAGCAAGTGGAAACCAGAATTTGGGCTTGCGCGATCAACGAATTGCCATGAAATGGGTCAATCGTCACATTGCATCATTCGGCGGAGATCCAAGCAAAGTTACTATTTGGGGAGAATCAGCTGGAGCCTACTCAGTTGGTGATCATATCGCCGCATACGATGGTGATACCGAGGGTCTCTTCCGAGCTGCAATTTTGGAAAGTGGCGGAGGTGTCGGGGCTCCTCTCAATGGGACGGATTGGTACCAGCATGTTTATGACGAACTTTCACTTAACGCTGGGTGCAGCAATTCTGCGGATACGCTTCAATGTTTAAGAGAAGTCCCTTATGAAGTTATAGCTCCACTTGCTTATAATGGACGCGATCAGTGGTTCCATACAATTGATGGCTCTTTGATCCCAAGATTTGCACAGGAGTCGCTGGTTACTGGAAAATTTGCGAAGATCCCAATCATTCTTGGGACGAATACTGATGAAGGCTTTGGCTTCAACTTTGTAGACAATGGTACGTTGAATATTTCAGGTGGTTGTCGTCGTTTAATTTTTCCAATGCCAACTCACAAGCAAATTTCGCTAAATTCGCAAACAGATACCCAAGCGATAGGTGTCCTTACCCACAACCAAAGATTCGTCATCAACGAAACACAGGCAGAAAGACTTTTAGAGCTCTATCCCAACGATCCCACAGTCGGCTACCCATATGGCTGGGGAAACCGAACATGGCCCGAAAAGGGTCTACAGTACAAACGAATTTGGAGTATCGCCACTGATATGACCATGTTCGCTCCGAGAAGATTGTTTGCCCAGCAGATGAGCAAATATGTTTCAAATGTTTATTCTTACAGATGGGATGCGCCGAAGTATAATACTACCACTGATATTGGGGTCAATCACTTTTCCGAGGTAAGAATATTGCCAGCGGTCTGTCAATTACCTATCTTTGCTAACAAAGTACTAGATTCCTTTCGTTTTTGGAAACCCAGAGCAAGATTTTACGCCGCTGGGAAATAGTACGGAGAATGTTCGCTTAGCACGACTAGTTGAAAGGATGTGGACTTCATTCGCTTTCGATTTGGACCCGAATGGACATGGAGTTTCTGGAATTGTGCCTTGGCCAAAATACAGCGAGGAGGCGAAGAATTTTGTCTTTCGGAAAGACTTGAGTTATATTGAGCCCGATACCGATCGTGCCGAAGCCGTGGAATTTATCAATACCATTGTGAGATGAGTGCATGGAGTACGTAAAGAAGGCATTTTTTACAAAACAGGTACTTAGTCCAAATATATTGTTACCCACCAGTGGAGATTCAATATGATCTCGCTCGCTTAAAATTGCGGACAAGACTTTCTACCAGTGGAAAACACCCTATATCGATAAGTATTTCCAGTTCCAAATTATCAAATTATATTGGCGTGGTATTTCAACTGATCACTCGGCGTGCAACATCAATCACCCGCCTGTGCGGCTATTTTAGCCATCACCCCATGGCCAACTCGTTGGCTAAACTCACTCGTGATTATATTACGACGAACTCCCGCCGCGAGATTCTTCAAATGGCAGTATGGGTATTCTCACTACCATCTTGCCAAATGTACTCTCGCACCTTGGCGATAATGCGGGGATGAGAAAAGTCCCACCTCAGTGGGGAGAGTCATAAAGGAAGGTCTATCCTTTCTTTACTTGTGAATTGTTTCCTCTCTCATCGCATTGCTCCCTCCCAAAAATTAGAGATAGTCGATATCTTCAATCCGTCAAAATGGTCCAACTCCGCTCTCTCCTGACTTTCTTGCCCCTCGTCCTCTCCACAGCCGCCTCCCTCCTTCCACGACAAGCAACAACAACCCAAGTCTACAAATTCCCCTCCACAGCTTCAATCGAGGGAATCGGTATCCGAACAAATGGTCAAATCCTCATAACCCGCATGGACGCCGGCGAGGTCTGGCAATACGATCCAACCACCAAAGCAGCGGCGAAACTCGTCACCATAACCGGAGTCACAGCCACAGCAGGAATCGTCGAGTTAGCTACCGACGTATGGTACATCGTAGGCGGGAAGTACTCGGGAGGTTCGAATACAGCCGGATCTTGGGGGGTGTTCAAACTCGATTTAACTGGGGCAACGCCAGTGTTGAGCACAGTGAAGGTTGCAAGCGAAAGTAAACTTTGGAATGGACTGACAAAGTTGGATGGCGATACGCTACTCATTGGGGATGCACAAGCGGGCTCTGTATTCAAGATGACGGCTTCCACCGGTGCTTATTCCGCGATCATTAAAGCAGACCCAGCTATGACGCCTGGCTCCGGGATCCCATTTGGCCTCGATGGAATTCGATATTACAACGGTTCTCTATACTTCACGAATATCTCAAAAAACACATTCTCAAAAGTTCCAATCGATGCTACCGGGAATCCAGGAAAGGTGGTCAGTATTTATAGCGGGACACCGGGGGATGATTTGAGTTTTGACTCGGCTGGGAATGCGTACATCGCTACGAATTTGCAGAACTCGGTAATCAAGGTTGACGCAGCCGGCAAGATTACGAAGCTGGCAACGGTTAGTGGGAGTACTTGCACGGCCTTTGGTAGGACGGAGGCGACGAAGAACACGCTTTATGTTGGGGGTGGGAGTGCGGTTATGAGTTTCCCTGTTACATTTTAAGGAGGCATTGGTGGGTGAGTGGAGGTGTGAATGGGCGTGATTGTGAAGTTGGGAGTCTTGTACATAGTTTGGAACTTTGAAACTCAACGTTTTACATGATGTTGAAGTCGCTTTGCGCGATGGCTATTGGTCCAAAGAAACACCACAGTTTAAGTTGCTTCACTACCAATTAAAAGAATATAAAAAAAAGACAAATCGACGACGAAAATTTGTGTATATAGGGAGGAGAAGATGGGGGGGGGGGAGGGGGGGGGGGGGGGGGGGGGGGGGGGGGGGGGGTTTAAAACATTCGAGCTATTAGTAGGTAACCTACAAACAGCGAGGTTGAGAAAGTCGAGCTATATTTAGGTGACCTACTAATTACTTTAAAATATAAACTTGACTTTGTAAACTTAATTAAATTGTTGGAAAAAGTCTGTAATATAACATATCCAAATGGAATACATTTTCAATTAAAGTAGCTAGCTAACGCTTTTTTGTATTTAAAGAAATGTCGTGCTATTGATAAGTAACCTACATATAGCTGTCGGTAGGTTTATGAGTCGCTTGGAGAAGTCGAGATGATCGTTTCAAGAACTAAATATTTCCATACAGGGTGAAGAATGCTTGCAGAAGTTTAATTCAAGGGGCGGTTAAAGCTTCTCATATCTCCCAAGCTATTTGTTTTGGAGAGATTCTATGCAGAGGACCTGGTCAAAAGTATGCCCTGAAGTCCCCGAAAAGCTTCCAATCCATCCTCTTCCCGTAGAAGACGTCGATGCCCTCCGCCCTGAAGCTACGGGGCTAAGCGAACCTGTTGGAAGACATCTAAGCCCCGATTTCCAATTGACAGTTTCGGGGCAACATTACAGCGCATTACAGCGCACAAACCTATATTCCAAAATCAAATATGCCTGCGACACCTGGGAGATTGGGAGGTTTGATATCCTCACCCTCTTCTTCTATAGCTTTTTCTTCTTGTCGAGCAGGCCACTAGTAAGCTAGTAAGCTAATTGCTAGCCTCTTCAAAGCTACTCTTTCCCCTGCCGCCACCACTACCTCAGCTTACAGATGACTTACTCGACGAAGAATAGCTCACCCACTCACCTGCAAAGAGCTAAACAAAACGAGGGTGCTTAATTCTCCTAATCTCCTGGAATATTGAAGTTTTATCATTTTTCATCAAATTAGTTAATAATTATTACCCTCTATATCATGTTGAATCCAATAATGCGTCTCCTTCTCATATCCCGCCCCATCATTCCACCCCTCTCATTATCTACCGTCCAAATTTCTTCTTCTCCAGATACCTCAGCGGAAGATATACCAACCCCGCCCACGCAAACCCAACATAATTCCCCATATCCGCCCCAAAATCCCCCACCGGTTTCGCAAGCGGCCCAATATAATAAGCCTGCGACATGCACATAATAGCACCCACCCAGCCAACACAGAAAGCCGCCGTGGCAGCAAGTCCAATAGGAAGTCTCGAGGGTTGATCCCAATCACTCCACACAAACTTGGGAGTCTCACGTCTCCGGAATATGAATTCCTCCTCAAGAGTGATTGCTATCCAAAGAACGACCCAGTATCCCATCAATGCAAGGAAGTTCGTGAATATTTCGGAGAGCGAGTCTTTTCCGGCGAGGGCGCAGACGGTGAAGATTACTACTGCGACGGTGTTCCAGATGAAGCGGGGTACGACTGCTGTGTAGCGTCCTAGAATTTGGAAATCGAGTCCTGAGGAGTAGATTGGTGCTACCATGTTTGCGATTAGTCCTATGGCTGCGAGGACTGAACAGAATTTCCCGAAACCCCCAAGACTGTCGAAGCCGGCCACGACGAGAGCTCCACTCCCGGCACCTGCTGCTTCCCACGATGGATTGGTGGCAAGGCCAGAGGAGAGACCAGCACCGATGATGAATGTGAGAGAAAAGGAGAGGGAGAGGCCTAGCGATGTTGCTCCTCCTACTTTCAATCTGGTTGCAGATGTGGGGTTGCAGTAGACGAGAAAATCTGCCGCCCCTCCTGAGTAGGTAATTGCGGCGGAGAGACAAACGGAGAAAAAAGAAAGACGGTTGCCAATTAATGTCTTTCCAGTGGCAACTGATGGCGTCTGGGTGTCATATTTTTTTGCTGTTGTTCCAAGCAGAACGAGAAGCATAACCGCAGATGGGATCCAAGCATATCTAAGAGATATATGAGTGGGATGGGGGTTGAAATTCTAGTAGGAATACATACCGTGTATAGTAATGAAATATTTTGATACCGAATGTGGTTACCAAGAACGTTAAAACCGCTGATATGACAATTCCAACCTCAATTGAAAGGCTTCCATTTGAAGAGAGGGCAGATAGGATTTGGCCGGTAACGACAGCATCAATCATGGAATATCCAATTAGAACAACGAGATTGAGCAAGACACAGAGTTTCACTGGCCACCAGCCCATAGAGAATCGAGCGCATACCTTGAACATTGTTAGTATGGACCATTGGAAGACCAATGGTGGCAAAATGGCTTACCATAGTTCGGTTTCCACTCCAAGGTCCCCAACCAGCAGTATACGCGACAGGTATACTTCCGACTATCCCCCCAAATACACTGCATAAGGTGGCATCCACAAAACCCAATTCAAATACACTGTAACCAATGCTACCAAGCGTAATGTTTTGTGCAGCTGCGTTGATTGAGAACCACATCATAACAATCTGCCAGAAATTCAAGGTGGTCTGTTGTGTTTGTTCCTTCTCCTTGACCCGTCTTATTCCCCTCGCTTCAAAGCCCAAGAAGTGTTCGAGTCGATAGCTCAGTGCGAGGAACTTATTCTGAGGAGCAACTTGGCCATCGACATTGATTGCGGCATCGTAAGCGGTTACCTTTTTGGTAATTGGGAGTGGCCCAGGTGGCGAGTCCGAATCAGAGAGGGGGTTCGAGACAGGTCCTTTTTCCACGTCTGCCATGTTGTCACTCGAGGCCATCCTACATAGAAATTAGCATGGAGTCGATAGAACAACGGGTGCTCTTGTGAATGGAAGATGTAAGGGTGAAAGCAAGATTCTTTCGCAGGCATTATCCTGATCAAGTGTAACCGTATAATCTCAGACACTAGCATGCAATGTAGAACACCATCTCCTTTCCATGTGTAGGTTGGATGGTGACCGGATTGAACAGCTTGGCCACCGGTTCATTGCCTTAGCGGGCGCAGGTTGATTACCTGGATCGGATGGAAATTGATACTACTCGAATGATGCATTTCCCCGAGAATTAGGTAGAGCCGTACTTGTAGTAAAACGCACTGTCAAGATGGTGGGTAGAGTGAGAATTGGAGTATGTACGGAACTGACTATGAATGGAGTGACTCGACTCGACCCCTCTTGTGACTCTGTCAAGGCTGGAGAAATTTTCTTATCGGGAATCCTATCAAAAGTGGGGAGATCTGGGGATGAACCGATTTCGGGGGGTGTCTCTATGACGCTCTAGGTAAACACCAAAAGAAAGATAGAGCAACAGATGTTGGGCTGAGGAATAACTCGACAACTTCTGTTGAAGAGCGAAGACTTCTAGCTTTATTCGAAAGACATGAGAGGTTACAGTGTAGTTACCGAGTTACACTTGTACGAATCTCTCGGGATCATCAACCCATCGTGGGAACACGATGCGGAAGAAATTCCTGGAATACTCGACGAGATATAACGATGCCTCCACTGCCCACAGCATGTATTGTCCTGAGAAGCAGCTAAAAGGAGTTTGAGTCCAGACATGCCCTCAGCAAGACAGCGCGCTATGAACGCGACACAGAAAATCCGCAAAAAGATGATGAAATCCCGACCTTTCGATGTTAAGAAACCCAAAGCTTCTGGGAGTGGTTGTTCCAGCGTCACTCAAGGATTTGAGTGCAAGCATCGGAAATTTTCGTACTGAAGGCTTCAACGACCAAAAGACTCTTGAGCAGAGTCCTTCGCACCTTCCCGCGAAAGAGCGACCGAGCATCGAAGTAATTCCAGAACCAGAAGGAAACAAAGAAGAAATAGAGCGATAATTCCAACGATAAACAGGAAAGAAAAATCGATTATGCAGTCCATGCGGAAGAGAAATATCCACATGCAAGAAAATAAAAGGTTTCTCTTCGGTTGTCTCGGAGTGTTCCTCTGCCCTCTCGATCTCAAAGTCCTACAATTCAGCATCCGTCTTGGAGGGAGTACGGAGACCGTCCATACAAAAACACACCCGAAATCTCAAATGACGAAATAGAAAGAAATCAAGAGAAGGGAAAGGAGAGAGCCAAGTATTAACCTCTAGGATAAATCCCGTTGTTTGCTCTTTCCTAGGTTCCGAGAGCTTGGTTTGCCTCATCCAAAAAAGATGGTAGTGAATGCAGTTTGATCGTCCAAAGCTCACGCAGATCCGTAACATTCAAACCGAGAAAAACCATGTGGCCAAGCTGGGCAAGGCTGGAAAAACAATGATGGGATGGATCTGTTCCGTGTTTCAGGAGACGCTGAAACCTCATGGCTGTCAGATTTTCGTGATGACCAGCGATCACGTGCCTGGCCAAAGTATTTCGAGTTTCTCCACGCGGGTTCAGACGACTTCAAACTTGGATCGCCATCAATTCGCCTGTTTTCCAGCCTATTAATAGTTATTCTAGAGATGTGGAGAAAAAATAGCGATCTTTGTCTCTGGTTTCCGTCGTTATTGTCAGAGCCCGAGTTTCTCTTCTAGGGAATCGGTGTTTGTGAAGCAGCATAAATCTGTCGTCAGATTAAATGCTTCGGACTTGTCTTGAGTAAGTTCGCTTTCACGCACCCCGAAAAACCCGGCACCTTGTCTTTCTCCTTTCTCTCGCCGTCCCGAGCTAGATACATCGGGATGTTACTTCTCATGTAATGTCAATTTCATGAATCTGGATCGGTGTCTCGATTCTGAAAACAGATGGCGATAAAGACATCAATATTGGCACCAATATTACCACCTGATGACCGTAAAAATGGCTTAGCCTGAACAGTTCGTATTCCTTCATCTTCCTTTGGCTGATTTGACAGGCTGCCGTGTGTTGAGCCTTCTTTGGAACGACGGAGAATGGATTCCATAACGGCTCCGGCGTACCAAGCTTTGCCAAGGGCTTGGCAAAGCTTGATTCTCATTGGTACTTCCTGGGCACACCTCCCAACGCCTGTCACATTGCCGCGTCAGCTGTCTGAATAAATTTAGATTGTCAAAAAACTCGGATTGGACATCAGATTGCATCTCGCATCATGAAATCTCGCATCGAACAGAAGAGCTGAATTGGATGGCCAGGGAGAGTCCAGGAAAGTTGCTAGAAGACACGTTTCCGTTGTTCTCCCTGTTGCAAATTGCCCATGTTTTAATTTGATAATTTGATAATTTGATAAGCGAATTCCAAGATGGACCTTGCGGTTGAGATTAATGTTGTCCTTTGGATTACAGAAAATTAGCCGCTACCCAGGAGAACATTCGATATGGGAATACACCGCGGAAAGACACAGAGTGGGTTCATCTTCCGTTGGAGAGAAACACCGACTATGCTGACGGCTCTTTTCCATCACAACAACTTCCAATCTCACTTCTCGATACCTTAGTGGCGCAACAGTGTTTGGACGGATCACGGAAGCGCATGTCCTGTAACACTGCTGAGCGCTCAAAACAACCATCATTTGCGTGCTCGCTTGCGCCATGGCTGCTAGGTGGTCCAACTCTTCAGGGGGGTCGCTTGGCTTTCCTTGGTCGTCCCAACTTTCATCCCGCCTCCAAGGGTGGCTCAAGCCACGCGGTTGCAGCCCATACTACTACCCCAGATCCCTCCATTTTCTCTCCATCATCCATCATTCAATTCTCTTTTTTGCACTTGCATCAAACGACACTCCTTTATTGCCTAAGCTGAGCTTTTTTGTGGCTTTTTTTTCTGTACTTCGCTACCACGTTCCTTTCTCAATAAAGTTCGACACTCATCGTTTATAATAAGGTACGGGTTTTACCTTGCGCCTTTCATCTGTTGGTTCAGGCGCTAATGTTTACATACGTAAATTGTAGCTCCATCACCTTTTATAGATCTCACTTCTACTTTCTCTCATTCCAAACGTGCTCTTCACTTCTTTGGCATTGACTGCCCACTACTTTATTCAACTTTTTTCCCACACAACAATCACCACCCCACGAAACGCCTCCACGATCCGGCTCCGCTCTATATGATTAACATCATATTAAACGTCATCACGAACTAGTATAATCAAGCAGAAGGGAACACTAGTGCAAAAGCTTCATCATTTCGAGTAGAATACTGTCGGACTTTCAACCACCACGATGCGTTTCTCATTACTATTTTCCCTTCCAGCATTTCTTTCGGTATCATTGGCGTTACCCCTTCAACAAAAAGATGCTGGCTTCCACACTAGACCGGCAAGAATACACAAGGATATGAGCGGGAAAGCTGGTGATCCTGTTGGGAAGTTCTTCCACGAGAGTACATTCCATCCACATTACGACGGAAGATACGCGGATCACGAATTGGGATACCGGGACCGGAGAGAGGCTCTGACAAACCTCATTCAAACATATCTCGCTACGATGGCAGATATTGGTGTCGAAACATGGCTAGTACACGGCACTTTACTGGGCTGGTGGTGGAATCGTAAGGTAGGATTATTCTCAAATCTCAACCAGCACTGGATCAAACTAACAGACACGATGTAGATTCTCCCATGGGACTCCGATTCAGACGTTCAAGTATCAGAATCTACAATGAGCTACCTCGCATCTTTCTACAACATGACAACATACCATTACCAAACCCCACGCATACCGGATGGTAGAGAATACATGCTTGAAATCAACCCTTACTACGTCAACGGAAGCCAGAGCGACAATCTGAACGTCATTGATGCACGATGGGTTGATATGACAAGCGGACTATTCATCGACATTACCTCAGTAAGACACAACGCGGAAAGAGATATCTATGAATGCAAAGACGGGCATGAATTTTACGTAAGACTACACCCACAAGTCTCTCCAGATTGACAGAAACTAACACATCCTAGAATTACGAACTTTTCCCATTGAGAGATACATTTTTCGAAGGCGTAGCAGCCAAGATTCCAAATGGTTACAAGGATCTCCTGGAAGAAGAATATACACAAAAGGCCCTGACACTTACGACATTTGAAGGGTAGGCCATCTCATCCCACTTTATCGGGTAGAAACTAACAAAAAATAGCCACCACTTCGACGAAGCAACCCAAGAATGGCTTCTCGTCGACCAAACTCTCGACTGGCCAACCGACGATACCATCCTATCCCCAGACCTTGAGAATTTTGAC
Source organism: Hymenoscyphus fructigenus (assembly GCA_001414455.1). Lineage (NCBI taxonomy): Eukaryota > Fungi > Ascomycota > Leotiomycetes > Helotiales > Helotiaceae > Hymenoscyphus > Hymenoscyphus fructigenus. Next base: position 716,821 of record LKUV01000012.1, on the reverse strand, counting down.
CCCTCAGAAGATGCTGAGGATGACGACGAAGAAGAAGAAGAAGACCAAACACAACAAACAGGCTCTACAAGCGACTACCTAAAAGCCCCACACAGCCCTCCAAAATCCACACCCCGACCACCTCCTGCACAGAAATTAATCGAGGATAGAGTTATATCAGGACAAGAGCATCGTGCTGATTTGATTAAGAAGACGGAGGAGGAGAGGAAGGCTGTTGAGATGACGATTGTGGAGTTGGAGGAGAAGGCCGGGCGGGGGAAGTAAAGAAACACATACGCGTTGGAGTTTGAAGAGCGCACACCAACGGGGCTCTATCGACACATCGTCATCTTTAAGACTTGAAGACGAAACACCAATGCGGACGATACAACAATTTTATCCACCGACACGACGCTCATTCTTCATCAAAGAATATCAATCTCGAAACTTAAACATCTGGTAGATCGGCCTACCAACGATGAAACTGTTCAAAAGCTCAAACATTCATTATCAATCAATTAACAATTTATCATCATTCACAGCATAGCGTCGGGGAAAGATGGGGAAACCAATTTGTAATTCGGCGTTTTTGGGGTGTCCAAGGTTTCAGGGATGGAACCAACAGGAGTTAAATAAAAGCTTATAAAGAAGTGAAAAGATGAGAATGGAGATAATTTAATATAAATAGATAATATAATTAAAACTGGCTTGTTTGTATTTTCTGGGAAGTGAGAAGTGATCGTTGATTCGAGATGACAAAGTGGGTTGTGGCTATTTGTAGGTGACCTACCAATAGCTAGAAATAGGTGGTTGGGTTTTGGCTATCCGTGAGTTACCCATAAGTTGTTCTTAGCTAAGCTTGCCATTAAAACTATATGTATGATTGTTTTATGCGGAGTTGGGATACTGTGGAAGTTGTACTTTGAGGGGAGGGTTGCCGCTTAGAACAGAGGACGTTGAAGACGTCTTCCTCGTTATTCACTACACTAAGTCATAGATGAAAGATAGTGAGGACAGACTGCTCCTATTCGCAATCCCAGAGTAGCTGGTAAATTATTCGGAAAATCCATTGACCCGATATTCTTATCCTTTATACCACCCAAACTCGAGTTCTTTGCATCCCATTCTCATAAAGAAAGACTTCGAAAAACTCTATGTATACAACTCCCTCCCTCTCAAACTTACCTCCTTCCACATTCTCCTAAACCATGCCCATCTTGTCTTATACCCCGGATCTCCCTTCTCTTCTCCAAACACCACTTCCCCAACATAAGGATACCTCTTTTCCCTCCACCATGACCTCATCCTCGGATCCTCCATACATCGCTTCTCCCATTCCCAAACCTGCCTCAACTCCTTGATCGCTTCATTAAAACCCCCCGCATGGACCTCATCCAAACTCCAAGCGATCCTCTCTCTGATATCCTCTTTTTCGAAAGTGAGTTCGCTGGCATAAAGGACTCCTAGGGCAAGGAGGTAGTTGAGTCGTTGCGTTATTCGGTGGTAGCCGTCGCCGTGTGAGCTTAGATCGGGACATCCGACTTGGAATTTCAGTTTTTGTTTTGAACCTGGGGCGACGGGGATGGGGGTTGTAGGGTGGGCGTGGTAGGTTCGCTCGAATTCGGTGCGGTAGAGGGCCTTGAGGAGGACTTTGAATGGGACTCTGGGGGTTGGTGGAAATGGAGGCCGAGGGTTGCGCTTTGTCATCTTGTGTTGAGGTGATGCGTTGAATCTGATTGTCGTTGGTGGTGGAAGGGTGAAGAGGACCTAGAAGCCGAGGTGTAGTTGATGCTAACAAATGTGTTTGTGTTGGAAAGAATGGTGAAGTGTGGCAGTGCTGCTTAAATTGAATTTTAGATGAGATTGCGTGGTTTGGTTGAAGGTGAATACGAAGCGAGTCCGTCCCTGGTCTAGGTAAACATTGTGCAAAATGGTCTGGGACAATTGGAACTGGAGTTTTGGAAGAATTACAAACTCGATTTCTCCATTAGCCTCTAACTATTTTGATTGAAAGCTATAATTGTATGAGAGCATCTCGTACAATACAACCAAATAAAAGGTACTGAGGAGCGATGACTAAACTTCTCAACTGAGCATGAACGTTATCCTCTTTGTTCCAAAATCGAATGCTAAATTTTCAATGAAAAATTTTCTTCCAGTTATTGGGGATGAATTTCGAGTAATGTTGTCGAACTTCATACCTTCCATCGGAGGTTTCCTTTCATATCGAACGTTGCGTCTCTTTCTTCCTACTACTAAAGAAAAAGCCAGGGAATCTCGCCGAACTTTACATCTTTTATCGGAGATTCCTTTTGAGTAAACGGTGCATCTTTTGTTGAAAAGTTTCCTGCTATTGCTAAAAGAAAAGTCGAAACAATTGCTATCATTTCATATTGGGCTCGCTTTTTCACTATTGGAATTTTCTATTAACAAGAGTTGGCAAAGGTCACGAATCAAATAGAGGTCAAGAGATCTTGATATTCAAACAAAACTCGTTTGGTTCGTCTGGCTTCTTTTTGGTATATGCCGCATTTCGCTGTGAGTGTGGGTGCAATTAGCTACCTCAAGAAAAACGAAAAAAAATCGGGAAAATACTTAAAATATAATATTATCTAGAATTCTAGTAAATTCTGGTTCAGCAAGTCAGCTTTCATGAAATTCCTCATAACCCAGATCGATACTCAAAGAGCCCTGATATCATGATCACTTCCAAAATCGATAAGCTTCGTCAGTCATCTTTTCCGGAACACCAAGGCAACGATCACGGTCGGGTCTTTTCCATACCTTACTATACTTGTATTGATTACTCGCAACGTCCCACGCCGATTGTACGGTGTACTCAAGCTGGTCCAATTCTCGCTTTCGCTGCATACGCTGGTACCACAAGTACCGCATCCACTTTCACGACATGAACTTCTCTTCCTCGAAGCCGACAACTCGCGTTTCCAACATCTACGGGTACGACAAGGAATATTGTGAGAAGGAAAGAGAACGCCCTTTGGCTCAGGGTTGAGATAAATATAACAGAAGTAAAGGATGAGGACTTTGGACTTTGAGTTTGTTGACTTAACAATTCGCTTATTCAACCGAAATTTGCAGCCCTCCAGCTGCAACATACACCTGGTTTCACAGCAACAGTTATAGGATGGTGTACTTACGATGGTAAATCTGCACCAGGTAATCAGATGATGTTTACATAGCCTTGCTTTCAGCTGCAAAATACTTGAATGGAATCTGTGGGGCACTTTCAAAAATGCGACGTGCAACAAAACCTTCTTCCGAAGGTATTAAGCAATATGAAAGATTCTCATCTGATCTTTGGAATTCCTTGAAATATACTTAACTTCTTTGTGATAATGAGGAAAATTAGCGCTTTGGATAACCCAGCCTAAGCTATCCTAGGCCTCTAGACAAGGAAGGATACCTCTTACTATAAGGATGTGAAAGAAAAGATACACACAATGATGGGCTAGGCTAGATTGGGATGGATAATTGCCAAAAGAAGATTGGAGTGGTTAGGGGAGTGAAAAAGGGAGGCTAAGAAAGTAAAGAAGAGTAGAACTTGAGTGCGGAAAGGAGTACTGGGGAGGGGGTTCGACTCTGAGGTAGTCTCCGATAGGCAAAATTGCGGTGGAAATTACCACCAAAATTACCCACCAGACTCAGTTTACCCATCTTCGTTTATCTTGCCTATCATTGAAAAGAGAGGATATGAGAAGGCAAGATAGCTTCAAAAGTGAGGAAAGGCAAGGCAAGGAGTATCCATTTGGCTGGGAACAAAGTGTTGAGGAAAATGCGATGTACAATAAAAGTGTACTTTAAGTAAGAGCTTTGGATATACCTGATATTTATCTAGATGAAAAGATTATTCTAATTGTTTAGGTTAATTAAGTTAAAAGATATCGTTTACTGAAATAATTGTTATACCTGCTCTTAGTTGCTTTTTTCACTTAACTCAATTGTCTTAAAAGAGTTACTCAATAGTTTTAGATAAACTCAGTAGAATAAGACAGAGCAACTAATATTATTTTATTGGAAATAACTCTAGTAACTCTCTTTACTTAACTTAATTATCTCAAAAGAATTGCTTAATTAATTTTAACAAATTCTATCTAAAATAAAGTTTAGAAAGTGAGATTTGTTCTCCAAAAATAGCTCTAGTAACTTTATTTAATTGAGTCAAATGTCTTGAAAGTATCAAATAATTGTTTAAAACAAATGCTATGTAGAAGAATACACAGAAATTAACATTTTTTCTTTTAGAAATAGCTATAGTCATTTCATTTACTTGACTTGATTATTCTAAACATTTCGCTAAATTGTTTAAATCGAAGACACTTACTTCACTTTAAGTGAATTTAGGATGGTGATGAGGATGTTCATAATTCACTGCACTCACATCCTGCAGCACTAAAAAGCTTTCCACTAACTCCGTCGCAACTTCCTCAACATCCTTTTTCCAGGTCATGCGAAAGCCATCAACAGATTGAAAAAAACCACCAACGCACTGATCTCACCCTCATACTACCAGCATGGCGAAAAGAAAGAACAACAACACCTACCCCAAACTCTCAATCATCAAGGCCCTCTACCTCCGCGCCTTCGACAGCGAATATCGAATACACCCCTCCTTCCTCCACCCACAATACCTCTACGAAAAGGTCTACCTTAGCGACGAATATGAGTACGACTATATCGCTAGAAAGATCAACCAATTCCAAGATCTGTCACTTTTACACGACACCGAGGTCACCGGCGATTCGTCCTAGCCAAAGAAGAAGAGAAGAGGAAACAAATGGGTTATGGAATACGAGAGTTGGAGCAGTATAGGAACAAAGCTTGCTGGCATGGATTGGGAATTAGAGAAGGGAGCGACGGAAGGAAAGGGGGATCGAGAGATTTTGGAGATGTTGGAGGAGATTGAGGAGAAGATTACGGTCGTGGGCAAGAAGAAGAAGATTTTGAGAGGAACCAAAGTTGACGTGGAGGAGAAGGAGATTGTGCTTTTGGCTGGGGAGGAGCCTTTTATGCATCCTGGTGTTGGATTGGAGGTTTTGTGCGAGAGAGTTTCTTGGGAGCCAGAGAAGAACAAGTCAAAGAAGGGTAAGACCTCAAAGAAGAGGAAGAGAAATTGGAAGAAACACTGAATTCATGGTATTTTCAATTGAAGTTCACCTTTGACCGGCTATTAAGAAATGGGGCCTGCCATGTGATAGACTTGCTGCCGCTTTAACCGACTAGGCAACAGCCACCTATCATTGCGTGGAAAGGAGAATGGAAATCGGAATACCAATACTTCCCTGAGCTCCCAGGGGAGCTCATGCCGAAAGTCTTCTCATTGATACACTGGCGAGAAATCAACCAAGAAGCTATATCAGTAAGCCTTCGATCCCTTAACTTAAACCTGCTCCTAGGTAGCTCGGCTGTGAGCCGGGAAGCAGCCATGATATTCTACCAAAAGAACACTTTCGCTTTCTTAGGACATCACAACTGGGGGCCAATCGTTGCGTGGCTTGGATCAATCGGAGCAGAAAACCGAAGCTTTCTCATTTGTCTGGAAATAAGCGGCGATCGACCTGACTTTGTATCGCAACGGTCCAGTGGAGAAAGAAGCAAAGATCCTCGTGGATTCACAAAAGAGGAGGTATATATCCGTTGAATTCGCATCTGCAACACAGAACCAACCAAGTTCCTCTACAGCATGACCGGGTCGATAATATTAACCCCGCCGCCGAGGAAGCTTTCAAGCTATTAGGAAGGGGCTCATTGAAATGGAAGGTCACCATTATCATGCGACTTCATGGACTGTATCCAGGAGCTAGGCTAGACTGAGTTCTAAATGATATTTTCTTAGAAAATGCATGGTACAGCATGGAGTATCCAAACTTACTCGAGAAACTTCGGTCACTGCATACAGAGCGAGTACAAGTATTTTGGAAAAGCGAGGATTGCCGGCAAGAGCTTGAAACCCAAAGAACTATTATCGAAAGAATGGGGTGGAACATGGTTCTGAAACATATCGAGGAAGACCAACTCCATCCCAATCCAGAATATCATGGTTGCCATCGCGCAACTGACGAGTGGAGAATTACCAACTATACACTAAAGAGAGAGAAATTGGAGGAACCACTCTTCGCGCAAGACCCCTGCATGATCACTCTCGGGTATATGGATCTGGAGAGTCTAGAGTTTACTGATCGTTGGTTGTGATTGAAGTTCTGTACGGAGTAATTTTATCCACATGAGGGGTTGGATCCGTGGGAGTGATCAAATAAAAGGGTGAAACAGCGTTCCTGGGGTACCTACCTAATACAAGCGCCAACAGTGTAGAGCATGCGTACAGGGTTTTTTATTTGCAATAACTGCACTAAGTTACCGTACAGTAAGTGGGTTTTGCCTTTTTTGTTCTTAGTTTTAAATACATTGTCTTAAAATACAGTTAGTACAGTATTATAGAATAGAACTACACACTGTAAGTAAAGTAAGCAGATTATATAAGGAATTATTTGGAGAAGAGTAGAAAAATTATCTCATCTTAAAAGTAGGTCTCGGAGATAATTCTGTCCTCTGATTCCCCCCCCCCCCCTTTTTTCGCTCTTTCAGATTAGATTATCTCTTTTCTAGATCCTAGTGCGGTTTTCATAAACTAACTTAGTATGCCTAGGATACACTGTTTCGTGATTTTGGACTATCGTTTAAGATTATAATCTAGAACCGCAGTTAGTTTTATGAAATGAAAACTAGACGTAAACTACTTTAGTAACGTAAACTACATTATTCCCTATAGTAAGCGCCAAATCCTCTGAAACCCCTGTAATTAGCGCGCCCCTGGCTAACTAGCGCTCCATTAAGGCCTATAAATCTATCACTCAACTGTCCAAAATAGACTTAAAAGGTAACTCATACAACTTTGGATCCTGATTATCGGCGAAGGATATCCTGCTTCTACACTCAAAGTCATATGAACAACGCTGCGCCTACTAAGCCTCCAGTGCCAACCACCCTTCGTTCCATGTATTCTATATGTAAATCTCGTAGTTTCCTACTCCCGGGTTGGCATGGAGCAATGACTCTCTTTCAACCCAACTTGGAATGTTAGGGTTGGCCGAAGATAAAATTGGTAAACTTTTCGGAGTTCAATCTATGCCAGTTCAATGTCTTCCCATGATTTGACCAACTCCAGAGGTTCCAGAGTGTTTTTCTTTGCCGTGTTTTCCTTTCCCTTCAAATTCCCATCTTTGTCATATCTGAAATAAAATCTTCGATCGACCCAACCAACCCCAATCCGTTCCATGGTATCGCCAACCTTGCCACAGACGAGGAGAGCAGGCCCTTCCTTAGGACAGTCTTTTTGGTGGCCCAGAATAATGCCTTTACATAATTCACCCGAGGGGAATCTTCTTCTTGACGCGGACTTGAAGGGCCAGTGCAAATATCCGCCACCCTTTACTTCTAGTCTGACTTTGTATTCGTCTTTTCCCGTTTCATGCCTGCAATTGAGTAGCTTAGCTTCTATAATCCATCCTGTAATGTGAAGGGTATTTGAAATTCGCGTATAGAGGGTTGACTGGGAGTTTAAAGCTTGTAAGTAATTTTTTAATGGCAGAATCTGTTTATCAATAAGCTCGACCTTCACCTCGACACCACTATCCACTTCAATCGCTACCCGTGGTTCATCAAATCCAACCCACTTCACGGGACCATACCAGCCAGTCCAAGACCAACTAGGAAAGCCAAGTCGTCTCTCAGATCTGGTTTTCAAGTCCCAGAAGAGCCCCCTAAAGAGTCCCATGGATTGTTCCTCCAACCCAATCGGCTTTTTTTGGCGCAGCGATGGCATGATTGGTATGCCAGCGCAGTGGCTGAGTTGGAGGTGATTGTTGCGAAAGGCATTGAAGATGCCTAACATTCCACTCAGAATGTCCGAAGGTTCCGTGAGATTAAGCTTCGAATACTCTTCAATACGCCGAACAATGTCATCGGTTGTCACTCCGACTTTCTTCGGAAACAACCCTACCCTATCTTTTGAGAAGAATTCAACCGTGAAGCCTTGCATATCTTTCCTGTGTCGACTTTGTAGCGGCAGGTCGAGAGATTCGCAGCAATACATTCCATAGCACTCGAAGTACATTTGTTGTTTTGCAAATACAAGCCGTCTTCGAGATAGCAAAGCCTCTTGGTACGTCCAGGCTCTTGTCCTCCATTTGGTATCTGAAATTGCCCCTTTTGGCCATGCATCGGCAGATATTAAGAAATGTTTTCCGATCTTTGCGCACGCGGTCAAATGTTTAGGCTCTCGTTTCCGCTGACCAACTCCAGGAAGGCCGTAACTCGGGTCCTCGCCAATGGCGGCAATAATAGTAAGTTCAGCATTCTGGTAGATCACGTCCATTTTTTCCACCTGGTCTGCTTTCACTTTCTCGTCTGTCTGATCAATACAGTATCTGTCGATCCAAATATAACCATAACCAAGTTTCTTCGTCACTGTTATGGCGTCCTCGATTGTGTTTGGCAAGATATCCGGTAGTTTGTTTGAGTTCTGGTGAGTTTCCGGACTGCGTCCCCAAACGTAGCTCAGAGCTACATAGAGATGACCCCAGCTGGGAACAATAGTTTTAGTTTCGCAATCGATCAACCTTAGACCATGAACAGAGGATCGTTTCGGTACTGAGCATATTTTCGTATGTTGGCGCTGGCAAAAATCGATCCAAGACTTGACGGTGTTAAAGGTATCAATGGTCTCCTTAATCAGCTTGATGGGGCCAGTGATTCCCCCAGGCTGCGGGATGATAAATCTTCCAGGGTTACCCACAGGCTCTGAATCGATATATTTTCCAGCGTATCCGGCCAACAACATGTTCTGGTCTAATAAGCACCATATTTTGTCGCGCATTTTGTTTGATGAAAAAGTTCGAAGCCGTATTGGAGCTGATTCCCGCAAACTCGTGTCAATTGTTGAATATAGCAAGCTGCAAAAGTGGCACGAATCAATGCCCCAATCCCTGACTCGGCTCAGGTCCTCCACTGCCTTTCCAGCACAATCTTTGTGTGTTCGTGAGAGCAATTGATCCAAGTCGATCTTTGCACAGCGACTGCAAAGTTCACTAGGTGCTGATGGCCGAGACAAATTGGGAAGAATGGTTGGATACATGTCGTCGGGTTCGAATTTCCTTTTCCTCTGTGCCATGGCCGGCAATTGGTTTCTGTAATGAATTTGTTATTGCCGTAGGAGTTTCAATGGGAAAATGATGGCTTGAGTTTTCAAGTCACGTTTAAGTTGTGTAACCTTGGGTAAGATCTCATATAGGCTAAACTTAATCGGTCCCCAGACCAAAAAATATCTTTTCGAAACGGATCTATTGTTAACCAAGATATAATATTCAAGACAATTTTGAGGAAGGTTAGAAGCTAACTCTGAGCAACATTTTTGGCAGACTCGTGACCTTCTTTTGGCCCCCAAAAAGAAGTAACTTACCGTTCAATTGCTAGTTTACTCGTAGCTTACAGCTACCACCACAGTTGATGGCTTACTCATCAACAAGTAGTTTCATTCTTTCGTATTCTCCCTTCTCTCCTTAGTTGGAGTAATTACTTAAGTTCTCATAGGGAAATTCTATAATTTGAAGTCTCCTCTAAGACAGAAAGTTGGGAGAATTGATATCCGCACCTTCATTTTGACTAACTCTTTTCGAAGAGAAGACAGAGCTTATCCCGAGTTAACCTTTTCGTGTTTTCAATATTCTACGTGAACAAAATATCACAATTTCCAAACACAATTTCCCCCTCTTCTCAACTTCAATAAAACCAAGTCACCCCTCTCCTCAGCTTGCTATTATTATCATCCTTCCAAACAGTCCGGTGGCAAAATCATTATATAAAGACATCTGCTTTCATTGTCAGAGAGCAGATATTGATTTGATAAACTCTTCCAGATGAAAGTATGCGGAGATCTCAGGTTGTTAGACACGAAGCCTTTGAATCATAGTAACAACCATTACAGAGTGTACAAGAAAGAATTTGAGAACTTCATCAAGTAGCAGGGCTATTTGGTCGAAGAGAACTATAATAACAAAAGAGAATGACCTTTTCGACAATAAACTAAATTTCGACGGCAATACAAACTAATTTTCTCACATTTATTTCAAGGTCAAGAGGGATGAATAAGTGGTCTAGGAGAAGTATCAAGCGAGGAATCATTCCAGGTCACCTCTCGTTGACCCAAGTCCATCAACGTATTAGTTGTGGACATGCATCTTTTTTGACCTGTGCTGTTTCTGTAGTTGCCTCGAGGAAAGGAGAACACAAGAACTTCTTTATAATTTGCGAGTTGGGTGGCCAGTATGTAAAGTTATATCAAACATTCCAACACCGCATCACCCTCATAAAACAGCTTATGCCAACTTAGTTGTAAATCAAGTTTTCGCAATATCTGACACAAAGAGTTCTTCTCCTCCCTGGTCATTCTTTCAACCATCTAATCTTCCAACTGTGAAATAAAAATACTCTGTCTTTTCCCTTCTCATGGAGTCATTATCAAGGAGTCATTATCAAGGAGTCATTATCAAGGAGTCATTAACAAAGACTTCCCAACTTCTTGGAGATCTTCGCTGTGTGAATTATAGCACCTAAGTTGCCACGGAGTGTGTATATAAGCAAAAATTTAAGAATTGCACTGCATACAGAGATACGAAGAAAATTAAATTATAAAAGCAAAGCGAATAGGAGTTTCGACAATAACTAAACGTTCGGCAGCAACATCACAGCTTTTCTCACTTTCATATCTTCAATGTTGAAGAGATCGGTAGGGCTCCGGGAATTATTTAAGAGCATTTGGGAAGGTAGAGTTTATGATACCATCTCACTCAGGTTGCCAAACCAGTCTTCCTAGGGCAGTTCAGAAGGTGTAGTACTTTTGCGTAGTGGGACACAGTCACTTAGAGGGTACTTAAAAAGGCAGAGAGACGAGTAAGATTGTTGACTAAGATTGTTAAGTGAGATTATTTTAAACAAGCCTTCTTTTGAGAAAATGCAAGTTAATCTAATTCATCTCGATGACACCAACACCAACACCAACACCTTACACCCTATACCCCGCCCGCTGTGTCAGAAAAAGAAAGGATTGTTCTAAGCAATCTTTGAAAACACCACGCCATCTCAAACATCCGCAGATAAATAAAACATTACACGGCCTTCAAATTCCCTTCCATTAGTAACTCTCCCTTTGAAGAACGTATTCCCCCCAATCCCGAAATTATAAATCGCCAGTAGACAAGCCCCGCGGAAGTGATCATGGAACAGTGGGGAGAATCTTCAAGTCCCAAAAAAGGAAATAGAAACCCCATAATTTCCAGAAAACATCATCAAAACTCCCCTATCAAAAAGCCGAATCTTTTCATATCTTATCTCTCGTTACCCTCAGCAAAAACGAAGACTGGATTTCGACGGTAAGAACAACGTTTCCACTTCCTCCCATATATTAAAGTCTGCGCGAGAAATGAATTGACAAAGCCTTGTTGTGAGCAGACTTTCGTTTCAAGAAAATAAGAGTTGGTTTGATTTAAAGAACCCTTCCTTAGAGCAAGTGTAGCAAGGGCAAAGTAATTAAAATTCATGCTGTGAGGGGATCTGGATGACGCCCACTGCGTTAAAATAGCCTCAAGCTAGTCTTGGAGACGCGATTGAGAAATATTTGTTACCTTACGTCTCGCGAGATTAAACAGAGAGCTGATGATTTTTGGGAAAAACAAGGAGAGAAAAAATTAGGTCCCGCGCATCAATCTTCTGAATTCCGAAAGAAGAAAGTGACTCGAATTGAATCTTCAAATTCATGATCTATCTATGGTACAGTTTCCCCGAAGAGCTCTAATACAAGTCTATTCGCTCTTTAAAACTTAAAAACCTGATCCTTGGAGTATCCAAGCTGCTCAAGAATACTTCCATCAAGCTCACCCTGGTTCGACGGTGACACCTTCACTCCCGAGATAGCTTTATACATAGGTGGAGGACCACAGACAAAAATCTTGATATTCTCGGACTTTGGCTCCGGGAGCACAGTCTTCAACAACTCCTTTGTGATTCGTCCTTCAGTGCCAGCAAACCCCTTTGGTGGGGAATCAAGAACATAGAATGCTCGGAATCGTTGTGGGTATGTGTTTTCCAGCTCTGCGAACTCCTTCTTTAGTAGAATGTCTTCCTCTGTGATGTTGGCGAAGACGAGGGTGACCTTGGTCTTGTCATCTGGGTTGTTGAAGATTCCGCGGGCGAGTTGGTACATTGGAGCGATTCCAGTTCCACCTGCGATCAAGGCGATGTGGTTGTGCTTGTTTGCCTCCCAAGGGTATTTTGGGATTGGGCCCTTGAATTGGAGTTCTTGACCTGGAACCATGTCGTGGATGTGCGAGGACATTGGTCCGCCCTTATATTTCTTGACGATCAACTCGACGTAACCTTTCTCAGCTGTTCCATGAATTAGTATTTCCTCCATTCCTCAGTTGGAGCATAGGAACCACCAACCTTCATCGCTAACAGGTGTGTATGGTCGAATGACGGGCTTCTCCATATTTGGCTCCTTGAACTTGGTGAGGATGGCAGAAGCAACCTTCAACCCGCTGACCTGATCATCCTCCGGTAACTTAAATCGGAACTTCTTGGTGTTGTGGTTGATGTTCTCGACGCTCTCGAGTCTCAATCCAATGAAACCCTGATCGCCTCCAGTAAGTGCAGCCTTTACAGGAGCACCTCCAACAGCGCCCTTTGCCTTGGCCTCAGCATCCTTTGCGGCGTCCTTGACTTTGGCAGCGTTGTCGCCCTGGTTGAGGAAGTAGTATGCCCCGCCAGCTAGAGCTGCGGCGACACCACCGTATAGCACTGTGTTGTTTCCGCCTTTCGCTTGTTCTGTGGCATAACGACGGTATTGCTATGGACAGGTATTAGCTTCTGGCTGGATAATTAATAGCTGCCACGGCGACAATCGAGCCTGGATCATCCCGCACCATCCGTGGCGGGGAAGAGCCTGATAGCTTTGAGGAAAATATGGCGTACTCACGGATCTCAATGGTTGAGCCGCTCGAAATGCTTGTCTGGCGAACATGATGATTTTCTAGTTGTGGAAAGCGTCTGAAAATCAATTGGAGGAGTCGATTTGTGAGAGAAACACTGCGAGCTGCGAGAGCTTCATGACGTCTTCGGGGCTTCGGATTTGCCAGAATTACCCGCTAGCCTAAAATGGAATATCAGCTCTTCGACAGCTTCACTCTGCCCTCAATTCACAAGAACCTCTTGAAGGCAAATCTAAGAAGTGCCATACACGGTAAGTATTTGTAAGCCCCCAAATAAAATCTGCGAGACTAACAGCGCCTTTGCAGTTCTCATCTCCCACGATCCCGTCCCCGTACTTTCCGACTCGAGAGACTGGGCTTTGAAACCAGTTAACAAGACGGCAAGGAGAACTACCTATACGAATCTATAATTGTGCTGCAAAATCAACTACATCCCCTATATGCGACATTTCGATTAACATTATTGGGTATTGCTTGGGCTATGCTCCACCTCGCGCAATGAGAGAGCTATGAAAGGGAGGGCTGGAGACAACGGCCTCAAGGAAACCAAATTTCGCGGATCCTTTCCTCCAACTCAACCTTCCGTGCCGTATACAATACTGCCGATACCGCCTGTTCTTCGACCGCTCTCGGGCTACTGCTCTTTTGAAACTTTATGGGATCAAGCTTCAGAGCTTCCAAGTAGGCTGAGGAGACCCTTTTGTCGAACGCAGCCATCTCAAACGCCATCGATGTGGTCCTACTAAGGTCCCAGAGCCTTTCCGTAAAGCCTTCCGCAGCCTCTTCGATGAGCAAAGCCGAATACTGCCAGTAGTGTCCATGCTGGCCCTCTCTCTTTCTCGACCAGCCGCCCGGCAACCCACAGCACAATTGGCACCTACAAGTATAGGTCCAGAAGTAGCTATGCAACATCTCATGTAGCAAGGTTCCCCCATAGAAGAGGACCCTCTCTTGCTGTGTTTGGTTCCTCGTGTGCCAGGGAAGCTCAAAGATATTGATGGTTCCTGTTACATGGCCACCATATTTGCGGGTAAGCCGGGTATCCAGATATCCGCGGGTGGAAGGCTGCCCCTCAATTGGTTTCCCTTTCCGTCCCCAGTCTGGTTCTGACAGCGGAATGAATCGCAGATTGCAGAGTTTCGAAGGAAGTGCGCCGCCGAAGAGAGCTCTATTGAAAATACGCTTTACCATCGCAAGAACCTCGCTGTCGTCTTTTGCGAGGGCAAGAAGACCTGCTTCACTCAGGCCATCCAGAGGTCCGGCCCGCCACTCGTCAATCGCATCCATGATATCTTCGTGTTGGGTGAAGGCATTGAAACGATCGAATAGGCGTTGATGGAGCTCCCTGTACCAATCTCGACGTTAGCAACCCACCCCGCAACACCCAAGTGTATCGTTATGGGAGAGGTCAAGATGGAGAGAGCTATGCTAGGGAATAGAGACTTGCCTAGCTGTGTGAGCACCGGGGACTAGTTCTGTCTCCGACGAAATGTCTCTCCGTAAGGTACATGCCGCGTTCAACGGGAATTTTCCGTGATCAAAGTAATTGAGGACATTGATGCATTCTTGGGCCATTTCCTATGAATTTGGTCAGCATCATGACACCGCACAGGAACTTGTGTAGTGACCGAAAGAGGAAAAATACGTCTTCTCAAAGTTGAGTCAATATCACTACAGTTAATGATGTTTCTTGTCGTCGGACTTTCGCGTTGCCAGACAGAGCATCAATCTCATGGAGAGTCATAGTTGAGCATTTCATCGATAAAGGCACCTAGCACCTGGGAATGTGCAAGTTGCACCTGCCATGATAAAGAGAGGAGAGCCACTCAGCCAAAACATAAAAAAGATGCAAGCCGTACCTGCGATGATGGAAAATGGAAAGCTTCCAGAAGTCCGAGCAGGGTGCTTGGATCTCGGGTGGCGCCTTCCTTGAGCGTCAATTCAGATCTCGAAAGAAGTCAGTCATCTTATTCACCACTTATGCTGACTGGTTATCTCTCTTGTTTTTAACAAGTACTGCGTCTTATTTTATCAGCATCTTTTAGATTTTAGTTGAACTTCAATTGAAGGGCTAGGTTCTGTTGTCATGGGAGGTCAGGACCCTCCATCTTTTGATATGGGATGTTGCGAAATACGGCTCTGATTCTTAACCCTGCCGTCTAACATCATATCTCTATGTCTTCATCAAGCATGAATTTGGTTTTTTATTTTGCTTTAAAATTCCTAAACCAGTTTCATTTCTCCCAAGCGGGATATCCCTTCTCTCTCCATTCATCAAAGGTCATCCCTTTGGCAGCAGAAGGCATCTTGACCATTAGAGGTACTTCAATATCTGTCTCAGTACCCAGGACTTCAGCCTTGTGCACAATCTTTTCTTTGAGCGTCTCAAAACCCATCTTAGTGTACAGCCCAGCAGCTGATGGTGATGACTCCAAGTAGTAAGGTAGACTGGACTTCTCCCCAACATCGATCCCCCATTGAACCAGGGCGGCCCCTGCCTTTCGGCCCTGATGTTTTGGTTCTACGGCGATGACATGGCAGTCTACAAGATGTTAGTGATGCTCTATTCATAGTCACATTTCTCAACGGAGACAATTGAGCGCACTCGGGTGGTTCAACGTAGGAAAAAGGATGACTGACATATATGTCTCCGACCACCGAGCATTTTCTCCTTTGCCTCCCAAAGAGGGTTCAAGATCTTCTCTGCCCGCACTTTGTATTCTCCGTCTAGCCATGTGATGCCAGGGTTCTTGCGTTCTTCCTCACTGCGTTCTAGGAAGTGTGTATCGTGGAGACCCATCCCAATGATCTCTCCTGTTTTGGAGTCCACACATTTGACCGTATGCTGCAGCTTGCTTTCGTGCCAGTACTTGAGGGTATGTTCGGTGTGGCCTTTACGGAAGTCATCGGTTATGCCGCCCGGGAAGAGGATCTCGAGCATTAGTTTGGCCATTGGTTCGGCTTCGGACGCGTTGAAGTATACATCATAAACTTTGGTGATGTCGGGGATCAGCGCTGGCAAGATTACGTTTCCCATGGTGGTCGCGTATTGGGCCTCGTATTAAGGTACAATGTTGTGCTTGAAAGTTGATTTTCTATCTCGAAATCTGGGGACAATTGGGTACGGAGTGCTTTTGTGGCTGTCTCTTGACCTTTCTTGCATATAACTCAAGCTACCGGTATTTCTTGTGAGGCTCAAGCGGCAAGACTGCAAAAAATCAGACTACCAAGGGCGCCAAGAGCGCCAAAGGCACCAAAAGCAACAAGAATGACGGAATCCGGCAGGCTCTACAAAGTCTCCTGGTGCCTTCGACAGGCGGGAAACCTGCCGTGAATTGCGTTGCACTGCCAAGTCAGCCAGAGTGGGGAAGCCCCTTTGACATCTTATCTGATTGAAATTTTCACACGCTAATGATCTAATCTGATTGAGTTTTCTCGCGCTAGCAAGGTTGTGCGCCCTCTTGCCCCACGACAAGCTGCCAGACAACCACTGGCATTTCCCCCTCCCCATAAATTACCGCAGTTCACCAATTCCGAGCGAGGATCATGACATCTTGTTGTGCTATCGTGTCCTATTGGGACACCTACAAAGAATTATGGGTTGACATCATGACAGCTGGTTGCTCAAGCGAGTCCGCAACCGGACCCGTAGACAGACACGATCAACATCGGGAATAACCTCCGAGATTCATGTAAATTTTAGCAAGGATAAGGTATTATGCCGGCATGCGCTACTTAGGCTGGTTGAATGCCGTGAGCGTCGTAAATCGTGATGGTCGTGTTCACTCCTGGCAACCTACCTACATCACCGGTTTCCCTCACAACCACCAACCTGTCGAGGCATCTGTCAATTTCGTTATTGGCTGGATGAGATAGGAGCGAAGAGAAGAGTGAAGGAAGAAAAGGATTAGCGGAAGGGCATTCGATTAACAAGGGTCGCTTTCAAGATGGCAGCAGAGATTTCGGAAAAGGAAGGCCGCGTCGAAGCTCCTGGCGCTGTCCTATCTACGCCCGTAGACAACGAAGTCCCGGAAAAAGCAGCAAAACCAGAACCTGAAGCCCAGAAGTCATCGGTTAGTGCTACGGCTTCCTCCTGCACAACACCTCTCGGTTGTATCACGAGACTTTGAATTGAACTGACAATCTATAAACAGCCCTTCATCTTCATCCGACTACTGTTCTATGGCGCAACATGGATCGATGTTATTTTGCTCATCGTTGGCACCATCTGTGCCGCCGCAGCTGGTGTACCTTTCCCTCTTATGGCCATTCTATTTGGTCAACTTGTCAACGACCTGAACTCAGCCACCTGTGAAGCAGCTTTGTTGGGAAGTTCTGAGCAATACGGACCAGCGATTGATCACAAAGTGCTCCTTTTGGTTTATATCGCCATTGCTTCATTCGCATTAACATTCGTATACATCCTTTCTTGGAACATTCGGAGTCAACGGCTTGCCCAGCATTTGCGTGAAAGCTATTTTCAGAGTCTCCTTCGTTTAGAACAATCTTTCTTCGACGAACGTCATGCTGGAGAAGTATCCTCACGCCTGAATGCCGACATCCAGGCCGTTCAATCTGGAACTTGCGAAAAGGTCGGTATCTTCATCGCCAGTGTTTCCTTCTTCATCACGGCCTATGTTGTTGCCTTCATCAAACAGTCTAAGCTTGCTGGGATGCTTATCTCGCTGGTTCCAGCATTCATGCTCGTTTCTTATTTCGGCGGATCGTTCTTTCAGAAATTCTCTGCTCGCATGTCGGATTCTATGGCAGCTGCATCGTCAATCGCTTCCGAGGCTTTATCTCACATTGCGGTGGTGGAGGCTTTCGGTGCTGGACCACGACTAGAAAATAAATTTGCTAGTCATATGATGGTTGCTCGAGACCAAGGTATTCGAAGAGGAGTCGTTGCTGCGTTCCAGGCTGGAATGCTTTATTTCATTGCCTACTCTGCAAATGCCCTGGCATTTTGGCAAGGCAGTATTATGATTGCCAAGCTGGTTGCTGGTGATGGAGGTGGTGAGACTGTAGGATCAATTTATACCGTCGTTTTCATTTTAGTTGATGGTATGTTCACATTGAATATTGCGATTGGAAAACCGAGAACTGATTTTATCAATAGCCTGCGTTATTCTTGGTGCTGCCGCGCCACTGTTACCACTCTTTGGTGGAGCAGCAGGTGCCTTCACAAAACTCAAGAAGGATATGGACCACAAATCGTTAATTGATGGCACCTCGGATGCTGGTCAGAGTCTTGGCCCTGACAGCCCGGGAACGATTGAGTTTAGAAATGTCACTTTTGCGTATCCGTCACGACCTGGCGAACCAGTCCTCCGAAATCTCAATTTGAGCATCCCGGCTGGAAAGCATACGGCAATTGTTGGACAATCCGGGAGTGGGAAATCGACAATTGCAGGCTTGATGGCTCGTTTACATGACCCGACAGAGGGGATTGTTACTTTCGACAACCAAGACATTCGCGAGCTTAGAATCAAAGATCTACGAGGTTTTATGAGTCTGGTTTCACAAGAACCATCGCTTCTCGACCGCTCGATTCTGGAAAATATCGCCCTTGGCTTGGTGAACTCTCCAATGCCTTCTCATCAGCACCTCAAACATGTACTCCTCGGAGCCAAAATCTCGGAAATCGCTTCTAGTATTACTGACCTTACAACAACCCCCAAGGAACACCAGTTCGGCCCAGATGTTACAGAAATTTTGGAACTTGTACGAAAATCAGCGGATCTAGCTGATGCCGCAACCTTTATCAATAAACTCGAACGTGGTTACGCAACAATGGTTGGTACTGGCGGAAAGATGGTTTCAGGTGGTCAAAGGCAGAGAATTGCATTGGCTCGTGCCTTGGTTCGCGATCCTAAGATCTTGATTTTGGATGAAGCCACGGCCTCCTTGGACTCCTCAAGCGAACAACGTATTCAAAAAGCTATTGATCAAGTTGCCAAGAACAGGACCGTTGTTTCTATCGCACATCGTTTATCGACTATCAAACATGCTGACAATATCGTTGTTTTCAAATCTGGAGAAATTGTTGAGCAGGGTACGTATCCTGAGCTTATGGCTTTGGATGGTGTATTTGCTGGTATGGTTACCCTTCAGTCAATTAGCTCGAATGAGGCAAGCGATGCTTTGTCAAGATCTAGCACCAAGAACAACTCCTTGGATATCTCCGAGAAACACCAGAGTATCGATGAGGAAGCTTTGCCATCAGGAGCATCTAGTCTAATTGAGGCAGCCAAGGAGAAGGAAGAACCCGCAGAGGCAGCGGATGCAGGCTTGGATAGTAAACAATCTACTGGAGCTGTACTGAAGGGAATGACATGGTTGGTCAGACCTACGCTTCCATTCATCGTACTAGCTATGTTCGCTGCAGTCATCGTTGGTTGCACATATACCGCAGCAGGTCTCATTTTCGGAAACACAATTGGGGCCCTCAGTCCTTGTGGCAATACCGCGGACCAAATTCAATCTCACGGTCGTTTCTTTGGTGGATTGCTCTTTATGCTCGCCTGTGTTGAATTTCTCGCCAACCTTGCTAGTTGGTCCTCTTTCGGTCTCGTTGCAGAGAAGCTTCTTTACCGAGTAAGAGTACTGTCATTCCGCTCACTCTTTGAGCAGAGTGTAGAATGGCATCAATCGAGCGATCGAAGTCCATCAATGCTCCTATCAATCATCACAAAGGATACCGCCGCACTCGGTGGCTTCACTGGATCCGTCATAGGCACGATATTCTCGATTCTAGTCAACTTTTTGGTTGCTATCATTGTCTCTCATATCATCGCGTGGAAGATCGCTATTGTATGTCTCACGATGGTTCCCTTCTTACTCGGTTCAGGAATCATGCAATTACGCAGTCTATCTCGATACGAAGAACGCAATGCAGCATCACTCGCCAAATCCATTGGAATTTCCGTCGAAGCTATCAACTCTATCAAGACCATCGCAACCTTATCCATCGAAGACGAAGTTATGGGCACCTATACCCGAGTCTTGAAATCCTCTCGAGACGAGATGGTTGCTGCCAGTGTATACACCAATATATGGTTCGCAATCTCAATGAGCATCGGTTTCTTCGTCTACGCCTTCGCTTACTGGTGGGGTTCCCATCTAATCATGAAAGGAGAATATACACAAGAGCAATTCTTCATCGTTCTCGTCGCCATGCTCATCAGTGCCCAACTCTGGAGTCAAATGTTCGCTCTCGCACCAGAGGTATCCCGTTCCCGCTCATCCGCCTCCCGAATCCTCTCTCTCATCAAAGCCGGATCAAGTGACCAAAACTCCTCCGCGCCTTTAGAAGTTGAATCTCCCTCCAAAAACACAATAGAATCAGATATCGAAGCAACAGCTGAAGCAATTCCAAAACCTGTTTCTGGGAACCAACGCGGAGTAAGCGTCTCCTTCGCAAACGTAGGATTCGCCTACCCCAACCGTCCCGGCATCCCAGTCCTCCAAGACGTAAACTTCACAATCCAACCCGGCCAATTCTGTGGTCTCGTCGGTCCTTCCGGCGCCGGAAAATCAACTATCATAGGTCTCGTACAACGAATGTATACACCCACCTCGGGCGGCGTGAAAATCGACAATGTCTCCGTACAAACAAGATCATTCCGGGACGACATAGCCGTCGTACCCCAAGACAACGCCCTCTTCAATGCCACAATAAAATTCAACGTCGGTCTTGGTGCACGCCCGGGCGTTGAAGCTACGGATGAAGAGATAGAGGAAGCTTGTAAACTAGCCAATATCCACGACACTATCATGTCTTTACCGGAAGGCTATAACACCGAATGCGGACCAAACGGCTCGCAACTCTCAGGTGGTCAACGACAACGTCTTACCATCGCCAGAGCTTTGGTTAGAAAACCAAGATTGTTGTTGCTTGACGAGAGTACGAGTGCACTTGATGCGGAGAGTGAGACTGCACTACAAGAAGGACTTGAGAGAGCAGTTAAGGGGACAGGTATTACTGTTATTGCGATTACGCATAGACTACATACTGTTCTTAAGGCAGATGTGATATTTGTTGTAGAGGGTGGACGGGTGGTGGATAGTGGAAAGCATCATGAGCTTTTGGCGAAGAGCGAGAGTTATAGGGATAATGCTATGTCTCAGATGCTTTCGTAGATGCATGTTATGTTACTAGTTTTGTAATTTTATAGATATATTTCGGGTAGAGGTAGAATACCTTGGGGCAAAATAATTTCAAGTTTTTGAAGATCACTGTTGTACAGCGAACAAAAGAAACTTCCCATCGACCTCTCTTCCCGCTGTAATCATCACCAATTTCTCGCCAGCACGAAAACCGCAATACCCTCAAACAAAAACCACCATCTCATCACATCCCTACATTTCACATGTCCCTCAAGCCACCTCCCTCACAGTTACACCTCCTGGACGGACCTCGGCCCTCCCATTCACCACCCTCCAATCACCTCACCTCCACTCCTCAAAAAACCTTATGGTGTCATTCCGGAGCGGGGACTCATTTTCTCTTGCCTTGTCCCCCCTTGGCACAAGCCGCCTCGCATGAGAGCCCCATATTTCCCACGCCACCCATCTTATCAGATCAAAGCGGGGCCATCTGATTAGATTGAAAAGTATGCAACCCCCCTTGTCCTGCTTGCAACCTCCGGTCTCGGAAGCTGCTTATTACGTGTTGGTGGTGGAGGGTAGAAAATTTTGCCTGTTGGTTCGGGATGCCACCCACTAAACATGGAGGGGTCGAGGGGGAGTACGAATGAGGTAGGTGGCTCCTTCTTTTCTTTTTGTCTGTTTGGCGGGTGTTTAGAGAAATGAGGAAGGAGATGGGGTTGGAAGGTGTGAAGGGAGTGTAGAGAGAGAACAGAGAGGGCGAAATACTTGTTCGTATTTCGTATTCAAGATCTGAGATTTGAATCTGTAGTTCATCAAAGCTCATCAATGCAAACAAAGATTTAGCGGGGTAAACTGTAGGTACGCTCACCTGGACTTGCTGTACCACCTCGTTGCATGTAAAGTAACCACGGCGCCGGAATTCGAAACCCCTACCAGCATCAAGCAGTTCTCCCCCTCCTCCTCCTCGTCATAAAGCAGTAACTCGCTCATTTCCGTGACTAAAAACGGTGTGTCGACGTCCACTCCAAAAATAAGCGTCCAAAAAGCAACACCAGGGTCCCGTAAATCATAGCAGTAACTCCGTAGATCACACCCGAAATTGGCTAAAGATGGGTTGACGAGGCAGTGATGGACAGGCATATCGAATCCAGACAATCGTCCGGTATTCCAGAAGACGGGGTTTGTGGTCTTGCTGCCCTGCATCCAAGCTTAAACCTTGGATGGCTGAGGCACCTGATGCAAGCTGCTGTGGACCACAGGTTGGATAAAGATGCTTTGACGATCCAGTTTCCCATGGTTTTTTCGAAGCTCCCATGTTCATAGCTGCTGCGAGTTTCCTGCATGTAGCTTGACAGTCAATCCTTTTTGAAAAAATATATCCAACCATTCTTATTATTCTCTTGTGAACTACAATCAATATAATTCATCATGCCTTCATTCAACCAAATCGAGATGGACGACCATGAACTGGCGCAACTCTGGCAATGGAACGCCACCGTTCCCCCAACAATTGACCGCTGCATACAAGATATTGTCGGTGAGGAGATGGTCAAAAATCCAGATAGACCAGCAGTTCAATCTTGGGACGGCTCATTAACATACGGAGAACTGGATCGCTTATCTTTACAACTAGCAGTCCAATTGTCAAATCTGGGTGTTACTGTAGGAACAATCGTACCATTATGTTTCGAAAAGTCAATGTGGACAGTAGTGGGAGTGCTCGGAATACTTCGAGCAGGAGGAGGATTCGTCCTGACAGATCCCCAACAACCAGAAGCACGCCTACGAACAATAACAACTGAAGTGGACGCCCAAATCGTTTTAACGTCTCAAAAACAAGCCGAGTTGGGCTCTCGAATCGCACCTACGTCGAAAATTGTGGTGGTCGGACCTGAGCTCCGGAATAGCGCAGAGGAAGTACAGGCTTCACAATTACCCTCAGTTCCCGCATCTTCAACACTTTATGTTATCTTCACCTCAGGTTCAACCGGAAAACCCAAGGGCGTAGTTATTTCGCATGAGAACTACACCAGTGGAGCAATACCCAGAGCCGACAAAGTAGGATACAGAGCACACTCGAGGGTGCTGGATTTCGCTTCATACGCCTTCGATGTCAGTATCGATTGCATGCTAGCCACTCTATCGCAGGGCGGTTGCATTTGTGTACCATCAGACGAGCAACGAGTCAACGATCTCCCAGGAGCCATTCGAAGCATGAATGTCAATATGGCTCATATGACACCCTCGGTAGCCCGGGTACTACCAATCGATATATTATCATCTTTGGAGGTTCTAGGTCTCGGTGGAGAATCCGTATCTGCAGGAGACGCGGCGATATGGGGCGAGAAAACAAGAGTTGTTATTGCATACGGTCCTTCAGAATGTACGGTCGGATGCACAATCAACAACAGTATTACGCCAGGAAGATCATATACTAGCATCGGAAAGGGAGTTGGAGGTCTTACCTGGATTGTTGACCCGGATAATCACAACACCCTTACACCCGTTGGTGCTGTTGGTGAGCTCTTGATTGAGGGTCCTGTCGTGGGTGTGGGTTATATCAACGAACCGGAGAAAACGAGAGAGGTCTTTATCGAGGACCCAACATGGCTAACTGCCGGAGCCAAAAACATGCCAGGAAGGACAGGCCGCCTGTATAAGACTGGAGATTTGGTCAAATATGATCCCGATGGATCTGGGGAGATTGTTTTCGCAGGCCGAAAAGATCGACAGGTGAAGCTACGTGGTCAGCGTGTTGAGTTGGCTGAGATTGAACATCATCTGCGGAGCAGATTACCCGCTGATGCAAGTGTTGCAGCAGAAGTCATCACTCCAGGAGGAAAGGGCAAGGAACCAACTTTGGTTGCATTTATTGCCGAAGCAGGACAAGCCGAATCTGAAGAAAATGACCAAACTGCTGCCTTCTCACCAATACTTCGAAAGTGTCTTGCTGAAATGGACGAAGGCCTTGCTACGGAACTTCCCGTATATATGGTTCCAGCCGCATATATCCCATTACGACAAATGCCATCACTTGTTTCTTGCAAGGTTGATCGCAAACGACTTCAAGAAATCGGACTTGCAATGACATACCCACAGCTCGCCAAATTCAGGGCCAAGGTCGTCCAGAAACAAGCGCTGAAAACAGAAATGGAACATGAATTGCACAGAATATGGACAAAGTTATTTGGTGCAGATGTGGAAATAAGTGCCAATGACAACTTCTTTTCTCTGGGAGCAGATTCTTTGAAAGCCATGAAGTTGGTGGCCGTAGCACGAGCAGATGGAATCTCTCTGACAGTAGCCGACATTTTTACTCACCCCATACTTTCACGGATGGCACTGGTTGCTGGACGTGTTAGCACCGACGCAGAACTCGAAATCCCCGAATATTCTCTTTTGGACGCGGGCTGGGAAGCAAGAAATGCTTGTGAACAGGGTGCAAAGCTCTGCAATCTGGATCCATCGTCGGTGGAAGATATGTACCCATGCACCCCATTGCAAGAGGGACTCATGGCACTTTCTGCGAAGATCAGCGAGGCTTACGTTGCTCAGAGGGTGGTCGACTTGAAAGATCTCTCTACGGTAAATCTGCTCAAGGCTGCATTCGAAGCAGTAGCAGTGGAGTGTCCGATTATGCGAACTCGTATTATTCAGGTCCCAGGACATGGATTAACGCAAGTCGTCGTCAAGGGAGCGATGCCTTGGTCTTCAAGCAACAATCTAGAAGAATATCTTGTCCGGGACCGAGATCAGTCAATGGGATTAGGCGAGCCCCTTGCCCGTTTCGCTGATGTTATTGACGAGAAGACTGGTAAAGTTCACCTTGTCTTGACAATGCACCATGCATTATATGACGGTTGGTCAATGCCGCTGATCATTGAGCGTGTCAACAAGGCCTATCATGGCTTGAAAACAGAAGGTCGTACTCCATTCAAAAGCTTCATTAAATATCTTGGTGGTGCAGACCGTGCCGCGTCGGAAGCTTACTGGAAGGAGAACATGCGAGGAGCTTCCGGTCACCAATTTCCTGCGTTACCTTCGCCTGGATACCAGACTCAAACAGATTCTCTGCTGGAACGCTACGTTTCTCTTGATGGGTCGTCAACCTCAAGCACCACGATTGCCACTGCTATTCGCGGTGCATGGGCACTTGTAGCTGCACAATATATCGGATCTGACGATATCGTGTTCGGAGAGACGCTCACCGGACGTAACGCACCCATCACAGGAATTGAGGAAATTGAAGGGCCTTTGATTACAACAGTTCCAATTCGCGTTCGCGTAGATCAGGATACACGTATTTCCGACTTTTTACAGGATATCCATGACCAGGCTGTACTTCGCATTCCTCATGAGCATGTGGGCTTGCAAAACATTCGCAGACTCAGCCCAGAAGCTCGTGAAGCTTGCGAGTTGAGAACTGGTCTCGTTTTGCATCCAAATGTTGAGGAGGTGAAATCTGACGGAACCGAAGACGAACCTGCCAACGGATTTGTACCCGCTGATGACGAGCAAGCTGCCCGCGAAGCTTTGAAATTCAACTCTTACGCCCTCATGTTGGTATGCTCTTTGGGTCCCGATGGATTTTTGACCATGGCAAGCTTCGACTCGAAGTGTGTCGATGTGCCACAGATGGAAAAGGTCCTTGAAGTTTTTGCTCGTACCGTGCAGCAGCTATACGAAAACCCAAGCATGCAGATCGGCGAGCTTCAATTCGTTACTGAACAAGACAAAATTGATCTCTGGCGGTTGAGCGAGTCTGGTTCACGCAGCATAGCCCAATCAGCAACGTGGATTGTCGACCCAGTCGATGCAGAGCGCCTTCTCCCAGTCGGTGCCGTGGGTGAACTTCTGATTGAGCAAGATGAGGCATCAGATCTGCCATCGATAAAAAATCCAAAGTGGCTTTCCGCAGGATGTACGGAATCACCTGGGAGAAAAGCTCTGCTTTACAAAACAGGCCTATTGGTGAGATATAACAGCAAAGGTGGCATTGTTTTCAAGGGCAGAAAGGATGAAGTTGTCAAGCCAAAGGTTCAGGCTGAAACGAAACGGGTCTCGGCAAAGCGACCGCTCATCACTACACCAAGAGAGCAAGAACTCCTAAGGCTTTGGGTCAGAGTTCTCGGCATTAGCGAGAATGAAATCGATTTCAATGACAGCTTTTTTGAGATTGGCGGCGACTCCATTGCAGCTATGAAGCTCGTTTCAGAGGCTCGAATGGAGGGTCTTGAATTGACTGTGGCACAAATCTTCCGCCACAGGACACTTTCCGATATGGCGAAGATCATTGAAAGTACAAAAGTTTCTGAGGTTGTCGTTGAGGATGCTGCACCTTTCTCTGCGCTTGATGTGCCAGATGTGAACAACTTTCTGGCTGAATCAATCTTGCCTCTTCTCCCACCACAGAGCGCAAAGATCATGGACATTTTACCAACACGACCCCTTCAAGAGATCGCGGTCAACGGAACAATCAAACTTCCTCGATATTCTGCACGATACGAGCTATTTTATCTTGATGCTGGCGTTGACAAGGAGCGTCTGTTCAAGAGTTGTCGAGAACTCGTTTCTCGCAACGAGATTCTTCGAACCGTTTTTGTCTACCATGCTGAACAATGTTACGGCGTTGTGCTAGAGGACTTAGAAATCGAAATATCGGAACATCAAGCAGAGGGCGATTTAGTAACATTTTCAGAAAAGCAATGCGATATCGATGTCGTGACCGAGATGCCTCTTGGTTCAGCCTTTGTAAAATTCCTGTTCGTCCAGGGTGAAAGAGAACAAAGCTGCCTCATTTTCCGCATATCCCACGCCCAATACGACGAGATTTGTCTGCCTCCTCTGCTACACCAACTTTCCGCCTTGTATGAGGGAAGACCTGTCCCGGAGGCCATTCCATTCTCGAAATTCGTCTACCACGTCCTTCGAGACACCATCCCCCAAAGTATCCCATATTGGCGCAATTTATTGCAAGGCTCGTCGTTGTCGGTCTTACGACCATCGGAAGAATTGGTGACTCGGAAGGCAATCGCAATCAACAAGACATTCGATATTTCGGCTCGCTCTAAGGAAATCACCATCGCGACTCTTCCCACTGCCGCTTGGGCGCTTTGCTTGGCCCGTCGACTGGCTGTTCGAGACGTTGTGTTTGGAGAAGTTGTCAGCGGGCGCAATATCAATCTCCCCAACTGCGATACCGTCATGGGACCTTGCTGGCAATACATCCCATGCCGAGTCAAGTTTGAGGCTGACTGGAGTGTCATGGACCTTCTTCATGTAGTTCAGCAACAGCACATCGAAAGCACCCAACACGAAGGAATGGGTTTGCAAGAAATTGTCAAGAACTGTACCGATTGGCCATCAAGTGTGGATTGGTTCGACTCGGTTGTTCACCAGGACGTCGAACACGTCGAGAACCTCGCGTTCTTGGGTGCTAACAGCCGAATGGATACCATCTACCCTCATCTAGAGCCCTTGCGTGAGTGGAAAATCCAGGCGTTCCCCAAGGGCAACACGATATGCCTTGAGGTAATCACTTTCGAGCCGTGGTTGGAGACTGCCACTTCTTTGCTCAATGAGCTTGGAGATATCATGGACCAGTTAGTGAACAGGCCTCGATCGGCTCTGTTTGAGTAAAGGGGGCGGGAAATGAATGTTTTGAAGGGCAAGAGGCGATTTTCCCGGGTTATTATCTGTAGGAGTAATCGGGGAAATGGGTTATCGTGATGCTTTGGCTTTGGAGTTCATGTATTTGATATATCTTGTGCCTTGCAATGTATTGTTTGTAGAGTCCTTCCCGGAAGGTCGAACCTGGAAAAGAGGGGAAATTGACTCCCACGTGACACTTACCAGAAAACCCCCATCATGGTTGACAACTTTCACCCTCATCCATCAAACCTCACAATCCAGTTCCTTTCCATACCAGATCAATCTGCTGCAACGAGACATTGATGAGATTACGACTGGTAGCTTACCATGTTTCTTGGGGCTGTGAGCTCTTGCTGTTCTTTGCGTTCATTTTTTGATTCTTCAAGGCGTGTCACTTGACCGATCGGTATCTCAAAACTCCTCATCACGTTTGGTAATTAATTTTCTGTTGGAGGGGTCTTTTGAAGTCAAATGGTCCGTCATCAACTTTTTCGCCCATCATTCCACAAGCTAGGTAGGCCCTTTCCCTCGATTCCAAAATCTGCCACGCTCTCAAAATTCCCGCTTCGCTGCCATTCTAGATCAAGCTACGTTCAAACATGAATCTTCTGCGGTTTTATATTAAAATAGTTGGTCAGTTGTGGTCGTCCATCGATCGCAACGCACCAAGACTTAGTTTCCATCTCATTCCAAGACTCATGTCAATTCCCCAAAAACCAAAATTAGAAACTCCTTTCAGTCAATGTAGACTTTGACATCGGAGTTGGCATCAGAGTCTTCCAGCAATTTTTTTCAAAATCGTATTATCAGGCCTTCTGTGAACAGTTCCGTCAAGGGAGGTCTCGTCCTTCCACCCACCACGTGGTGCTAGCTGAATAACAGAGAGTGCTAGCCATATTTTTGCTGCAGTTGCTGTATGATCAAGGCTGATCTGACGGGTATCTTGTTCCCAATGTTTCCATGTTCCACTGAAGTATGGGCTAACTTTTCCGTGTATTCCTTCGAGAATTATACTTTTGCTGAAAAAATCGCGCATATTCACACAAAGGTGTTAACCATCTGGCGTCATATATGGCGCTGCTAAGCTTGATACAACTCTCCCTATATAGATTGAGCCTAGGGCTGCCAAAACTGCCAACTTTGCATCCGGATCATTGTTAAAAATGAAATCAATGTGGGCTTCCAGGGTCGTTTCGTCAAGAATCCTGAGCTCAGCAATGGCGTCTTGATGCACCTTCAAACTTCTTGGGGAACTGGTAGAATATTCTCTTTATCGGTCTCGCCATAAAAGATGTACTCACAATAACACGCCCATCGCAATGCTAACACAAGGCTCATTTTGCTCAATGTCTCATTGAAGCAGCGTGTTATCTTTTCCACATCTGGTGGCTGTGAGTCAAAATCCCCAATCTTGCTGTGAGCTGAAGGTACCAAAGACTGGAAGGAGACATTGTCATTGTTGTCTCGAATCACCATTATTATAAACCAAGCCATCGCCTGTCTTGTTGAGTATAGGCCACCGCAGAGCTTTACGTGTAGAGTTCGGGAAGGTCCTCGGTCCACTGTCATAACTTCGAGTCCTGACATATTACTCAGCGACCAGACATCATCTTTCAATTTCAAGGCCTCGACAAGTTTGTTGTGGTAAGGATCAACAGATAAACCAAGATCAAGAAAAGTAAATGTTGCTCCATCACAACGGCACCCTCTGGCATCAAATTTCAAGGATGAGTCGGCAATCAGTCGCTGGGAATCATTTCGTGCTGAGGACAATTCAATTCCAGCTTTTACAAGGCTCATCCAGGAGCAGCCTTCGAGGACTGGGTCAACATGTCCAAGTGGCTTCGCAACAAGAGATACCCTGAATAGGTTACTCCACTTCAATTGCAAGTTCTGCAATCCCGCTATAACAACACCAGTCACGGGATCAACAGTCAAAGAGACGTATTTCCGTGCCTCTGAAGGTATCGATCGCTCCAAGCGCTGACGGATTATATTGCTTCGAATTGTATTCCAAAGAATAGGAAGAACTCCAAGAACTGTCAGAGGGAGACCAATATAGGTTATCTTCAATGGTCAGTGAGTCAGTCTCCCAGCCTCGTCAGGACGTGAAACTTACTATATCTGTAGCGGAGGCCATTTATTAATGTGTAAGGTACTGGTTCGATCATTTATGTTTCAAATTGCTACCGATGAGCTAGAGTTTCTTACAACCCAGCAGTCGTGGGGCTGATGGAATAGAAGTTATTTCAGAAAGATTTCGTAGTTGGGCCATGATCAGGTGAGTGGCGTCCATTTATACATCCCTGAAATTTATGCCTCGTAGCATCAACTGGTTCAATTCGCAATGGATTTCAGCTGATGACAGGGATGGTGCAGCAACAAATCACGAATAATTCATGAATGAGGCGAAGCTCCTTCTTCGACGACGCCCTCACTTCAGTCTTTTTATACGTTTGGTATCCCCATGGGGCGCTCCTTGTCGTAATATCACAATAGAATCTCACGCAATCGACGTCTCCCAGCTGAGGGCTTCCATTGATAACTTCTACAGAGTACTATTAAATTCCAACGAATGGAAATCAGCTCCGAGCGATATTCTTAGCTCCGGGAAACAACGAAGTCGGATTTATCAAACTTCATCAACGCCCAAGACAAGCATCATCCAAACTGTCATCTCGCTCAAGCTTTGGAATCCGTGCAGACAATTTTTGAGCTTATGCACGAGGCTCTCAAGAAGATCTTCAAATCTGACCAGAATGCAACTTTCCTGCCTCCGCTCTATGGGGTCTTAAGAGCAGTTCTACTTCAAGGGGACAGGACAGTCCAAAGTCCAAAGACGCCATCGAGATTGCTCGAGGAGGTGGGCAGACATGCTAGGTTGGGAGCCGACTTGGAACGTGGTGGGTTAGCAATCACGGATGTGTGGGATTATTATTGTATGGCCAGTAGGGAGATTTTGGATTTGTGCTCTGATTACATCTCAGAAGGTGCGTGTTCTCTCTCACATCTCAAAGTTCGCCTAGGTGGTTAACAGACTATAGGTCCGGATTTTGCCATGCGCCGTCTATCCTTGGCCATAATTCGAATTCAACATGCTCGAAGTCATCAAAAATTTGCATCTCACAAAGAAAAGTTTTTCAAGGGTATGCTGAAATCCCACACGGGGAAACTTTCCGATACCCCTAAAGGTACTCAACTCCCACCAACTATATTTAAGCCGCCACTTACAACTTAGGTGAGAAAATATTACAATGGCTCAAAGCGCCGAACCCCTCTTCGGATTTCCAGGAGGCACGGGAGTTGTATCAAGAAAACACTGGTTCGTGGCTACTCAATAATAGCAAAAGCTTTTTGAAATGGAAGATAAACGAGAACTCGCTTCTGTGGTTGTATGGGAAGCCTGGCTGTGGAAAAACTCTTCTTAGTTCTACAGTCATCGTGGAAATCCAAGGTTACTGTCAAATGCAGCCTTCTCGCGCCATAGCCTACTTCTTCTTCTCTTTCACCGATGCCGAGAAACAAGTACCCGAAAATATGCTCCGCTCAGTCGTTACACAACTTCTTAGCCAACATGATACGGTGCCTGATGCTACGTACAAACTGTTCTTCCAAAAAAGACGGACAGCAGCAACCATCAAAAGACGAGCTGCTTGACCTCTTACATGAGATAGCCGCGAGTTTTGCTGAGACATATATCATACTCGATGCTTTGGACGAAAGCGGGAATAGGCAATCCTTGCTCGACTTGATCAACAAAATACACAAGTTTCATCTCAGGTCTCTACATTTAATGGTTACTAGCCGACAGGAAGTCGATATCGAAGATGGGCTAGATGAAGTCATTGAAAGCGATGGAAAAATCAGTGCCCAAACAGACGTGGTCGATGAGGATATCCGAGTTTACATAAAACATCGCGTCCATTTTGACCCGGGATTCAAGAAGTGGAAACAACGTCCCGACGTGCAGCGGGAAATTGAAGAAACACTGATGAAGAAAGCTGATGATATATAAGTATTTAAAACAAAATATTATACAATTTTCTAATAAATAACAGGTTTCGTTGGGCAGCATGCCAACTCAAAGTGCTATGCAAATGTCTCAACCTTCCTATGCTTAGAAAGGAGACGGCTGGTCTCCCCAAGACCTTGGATGAAACTTATGCCAGAATACTGCGAAAAATCCCTGATGAATACCAAGGTTTTGCCGTGAAACTACTTCAATGGCTAATATACTCCCTACATCCACCAACAATCGAGGAGATGGTTGAAGTGTTGGCTATCGAGAGTGGCTCGAGCCCAGCATTTGATCCCGACGCGCGATTTCCTGAACCCAGAGATGTACTACTTATCTGCCCAGGTCTTGTTATCTCCGTAATAACAAAAGATCTTACGGATGCGAAGTCAGAACGGCTCCGGCTCGCTCACTTTTCTGTTCAAGAATGCTTGATTTCAACTCGGATCGGCCAAGATATTGCTATCTATAAAGTCAATAAAATAGCAGCCCACAATACAATCGCGACAGACTGTCTCTGTTATTTGCTTTATTTCCATCACAGTAATTCCAAGGATTACGAAAGTATGATGAGCTGTAGCGTGGAGCGACCAATGAATAACTACGCACACATCTTTTTTTCATACATTCAATATTCCTTCCTGCGATATGTATCATCATACTGGGAATATCACACCAAGTTTGTTGATGGTGATAGTTCCTGCATAAGTCTCGCACTTGAGGTTCTCACCAACAGCTCACTTTATGACAATACTTTCGACATTCTATCAGATCGGGTGCTGAAGTAAATGGCAGATTTCAAGGGCACACTGCCCTTTGGCACGTATTATTCGCTGGCCATACGGCCATTGCGAAGCAACTTCTAGCTGCCGGTGCCCAAGTCGAGGCTGGTGACTTGATTAGTGGTACAACCCCGTTGCAGCAGGCTTCAGTGTGGGGGCGTGAGGAAATTGTCGAACTTTTCTTAGCTTCGGGTGCTGATCCTAATATCATAGGTGATGAAGGTTCTGGTACTTCGGGGTGGGGCAAACGATTTCACGAAGTTTCAAGAAAGGGCTACTGGGATATTGTAAAACAGCTTCTCCTCGCCGGGGCCGCTTTTCAGTGTGTTTGCCCCCAATATGACAGATGGGCTTTTGACACCTTGAAAGATGCTGGCTTTAATCTCGAAGATATGAAATGTGCGGAAGCCTCTGGAAATGAGGATGAATTTAGCGAGCAATATAAGACACCGGAAGAAAAAATCCTAGGAAAAATAGTTCGGGCCTATGCAGGTGATCCAATAATTCGAGAAATTCTGTGTAAATAAAAGAAAGGTACGGAAGGGGTATACACTGAATAATTTGAACTTTGGTCTGTTACTGTGCTACCGTCGTTTTCATGATCTCGCTTAGCTCTCTCTATATCAACTTACGCTTTACTGCGCTTGATAAGGAATAATGAATCTCGGACTATAGGCTATGATACAACATGATCTATAATGGACATATAAATCGACGATCCAATCCAGTGATTTATACTTCCTTCCCTATCAAGAAATTTGCGGGAAAATTCTATCAAGAAAATGCCGGAGCAGTTCTATCATAGAAGGAAGACAAAGATCACTAGCCATACATTTTATCATTTGAGATAAAAATTTTGGGCCAGATACAACTACAGCATTCACGCATTGCAAGGATCTAAATTCTAGAACAAATTAGCAACAAGCTAGAATTAGGTCAGTTCAAGAGTGGACTTACCCTCATCCCCCTCCTTCCTCTTGTCTGGTTCTTGTTTCAGATATTCTTTGATTTTCGCCAGTAATCTCCGATAACACGCTTCGACATATTGCGCAACCACGTGTATATCCTCCAGTTCCAACCAAGTGCAAATTGAAGTTTGCAGCCTTTCCCTCTCTTTGTTCAGAGATGATCGTGTTCTGTGGTCGGTGTATCTGGTGTCTTGAAAGATGCCAAGGACTCTGAAATAGTCACCACTATTTAACACATCGTCTCTGAATAGTATCATGAAGATCTCGTATGCGTAAAAGATTCGCTGTGCTCTAAGCTCGGTCCAAGGTATCGCAATGTTTCTCCACGCCTCGTTTTCCCCTCCGAGCCAAATCTGAAACCCCGAAGTCAAAAAGTCAATAGTCTCTTGCCTCTGAGCCATGTTCTGGAATTCGGTTATCGTGAATATCTGGAGCTGCGCAGAATCAAGTTTCTCACCTCTCCCGAAACATCGAAAATGGCGTTCAATTTCGACGGAGTTATGGGTACTGCGGACGATATGGTATCCGATATTTGAATGAACCGGTTCCTTGGAGATGATGTTTTCAAATGTTGCGATGCGAAGGTACTCGGGAGCGATTTTGCCATGTATTCGTTGTCGCTCGTCGAGGTAGATATATCTGTAACGCGGCGAGGCGTGAATCAGAGCGCGAAATGATTTGCGATCGTATGTTCGATGATCGACGAGGGTCAATATTTCTCTGCAGACCTCGACAGGCAGAGTCTCGAGTTGGAGTGTTGGGTCCTTCATGCTTGGCGTATGTAGTATGACCTTTCATGTGGGAGAGTTGAATGAGGCTAGTTTTATGAGCGAGGGTATTTGTATTATTCCTACGATTTTGACTTGGTGGCGTTCGCTAGTTCCTCCCAAGTCCCATTCACTTATTGAATACTCTACACACAAAAGCATAAAGCCTATACATAGAACATATACTACTACCACCTAAGCCCCAATACCATCACTGAAACTGTGTTCTATAAACATTATGCTCTTTCGTTGTGATTGTTATCCTCAAATATTTGATGATTCAATGAACCAAAAGAGTTTGGCCCAATTGATGAAGGTTGATCAATGTTTTCCCACATTTATCGTACCTTTGAGTTGGAACTTGGTGGCGAATGGAGAAGTAATTAGCAGGAAAATTGACACTGGAGGATAGAACAACTTATAAGAGAGCATGGTTATTTATTGTTGAGATAAATGCAATTCGAATGAACCGCAACGCTTTCATCTCTCGAGACGTGATGATCTCGTAGCTACGAAAATCAGAACTCCAATCATCTATTCGTGACTTCTGAAGATATCCCCAGAGAAGCTCAAGCGCGTAAATAATCAATTACAATCTCCAAATAATATGCTACTCCTAGTTGTTTACCTAGGTATAAGTCCAATTTTTGGTGTAACTGGAATTAAGGTACATAAGATCCAGTAAGCCATGTGGCCAAAAAGTGTTGCAAGTAAGGTAAATTTAGCGAGTAAGCCAATCATCATTGAGTAAGCCACCAGTTGTCGAGTAGGTCAAGTGCAATTTTCCTAGAAGGGAGAGGGGGAGCAAAACAGGGTTACCGACTCACCTTTAGAAGAAGTATACCCAGTCACCCGCGATGATATCAACACGTTCGATGAAACCTCATAATAACAATATTCATACAAGGTCTGTATTTATATGTACTCGGCAGAGTTTCGGTAAGTGAGAGACTTAAAAGCGGTCATCTACGCTCTACCCACCCCTAGACTCCACTTTTACAAACATAACAAGAAATAGGACAAAACGTGAAACAGGAAAGCTCGATTAGTCTAGTTGTTTAGGATGCTTCCCCCAAATTACCCACCCAAGGATTGGTAACCTCGTCTCTATCGTAGGGAGCAGGTGCCGCCTTGGGAAAGGTGAACCTTGGTAGGAAGAAACATCAGTTCAACTCTGATATTGAGCGTTGGAATCTAATTTGTTTCTTTTGGTATGCATTTTTATTAGGTATGGTTGCCCCTTTTACTTTTTTAGGTTAAGTGAATGTGAAGTTAAGAAGAAAAAAACCCCTCCCTTCTCACTCCCTCTCATCACTCTCGGAAGTTGACAAACACCCCTTATTGACTAACCCCAGACTTCACTTTTAGGGACTTTGACGAATAATAAGATAATAAGCAACCAATCAAAACATAAATCACAAAAGCCCAGTTAGTCTAGTTGTTTAAGACGCTTCCCCAAAATCGCCCTGCTTGGTTCGACCCTACTCGCAGGGAGTCCACGCCTTCTCGTATGGAGTTTTCCGCCTCGGGAAGGTGCACTCGGTAGGAAGAGACATCAATTCGAATCTGATATTGAGCGTTGTACTTTTTTGGCTCTTTTTAATATGCTCAATTGTTGGTACGCTTTTTATTGTTGTCTGGAGTTGGTCTTCCCTTTTGCCTGTTTTTATGGGAGGTGGAGTGAATGTAAAGTTGAGAAAGTCGCTAGTTTGAAGGCGAAGAAATTTGATGAGGGTTTGTTGGGTTTCGAGTCAGAGCTGTAAAATTAATCTTGGAGGGGAGAATTGTTCATAAGAGAGATGTGAAAGCACGACTATTTAAAGTTGAAGAAATGTCTCAGCTTGCCGAATGAAGGAAAGGATAGTTACCTTTAGGAGCCTAACTTTGACCGCAACGATTTTATCTCCTTCCACAAACTCACAGGAGTAAAATTGGAGCTTGAGTTTCTGAATAATTGTTGTGGTGGATAACAACAATATTCCTACGAACAGGTATATCAACATCTGTTAAACCAATTTCGCTCATTTTCATCTCACAAAATAAGCGAGCTCCCAGATGAAAACGACGTCTCATCAGGAGACATAAACTGCGAAGTGCAACAAAACTTCTAAAGACACTATTTGTATAAACATTACGAGTACTAATACTATGACTTTGAACATTACTTTCTTTGTTGATACTTGTTGAGCTCCTTGATAACATCTGTCAATTGAGGGGAGGACCGAACTGTATCTCGAAGTGTAAATAGTAAGCTATTTAGTTTAATTGTAGAGTAAACTAATTTAGGTTTGGGGTCTAAAAATGGTCACGAGTGAGCTGTCAAATGTCGAGTACTTCGGAACTCTAGGCTGAAATTTTATTAGAATGGTTGGAGAGGTATTTTTTCCCACATCATCATTTTTATTTGTTCAAGTCACGAGAGATATTTCGCGACGAATAACAGCAATCGAGAACAGTTCAATATATGGTAATTGTTTGTAAAGACTTGGAATGATAATAAAACTAATAGTCCTCAATTATCCACAGATAACTAGTTGAATTATTCAAGGAAGCTTGGATACACTATATCCATTGGGTCTCTTGGTTCTAAGCCTCCTCCGATCATCGGCTCAGAAGGTTGGGAGCCTTGATATCCTCACCCACCTTTTGTCTAACTCTTTGGGAGTAAGCTGTGAGTAAGCTTGTAAGTAAGCCACGAGTGAGCCAAGAGTAAGCTGGTAGTGAGCTGGTGTTACCCCTCTATTCCCTCTTTGGGACGGAGGTGCATACTTGAAAGATATTTTAGTCTATGATAGACTAAAAACTCAATGGGTGATTTAAGACTTGAAGCTGTTAGACGCTTCAGAAGCTCGTTGTGTCCATCTTTCCAAATCCACTGGGGAGGTCCACCGTCTTGGTTGATATCTCCAAAATAGTCATCAACTAGCGGGTGAGCCATTAAGCGTTGAATAAGCTATCAATTGTACATTGGGGGTTCAAATAAAGAGTGACGAACACGAGCAAACCAACCAGTCTTAAGAGGAGTATGATAGTAGAATGCTCGGCTAGAAGAAGAGGCGGCCTACATTTAAAGCCCGTATTTACATGTACTTTGTCAATATCTCGAATCTATAGTTTATTCCCTCGATTCTACAATCCATCCCATCACTCACCAATCCCACCCCACTCACTTTCCTCTCCAGCATCAGGAGCAGCAGAAACCCCACCATCAGCCTCAGCCAAAACTCTCCTCTTACTCCCCTGAATCGCTCCCTTACGATTATGTTCCAACCTCCTCTCATACCCACTCTTTGTACTAATTTGCATCTTATTCTTCCCTTTCCCATCCTTGCCTTCGGACTTATCCGGACCCCCTCGTCTAGCCTCAATACCATGTTTCTTCAGCCTCTTCTTTTCCTCCTTCGTAGGCGTTGGAAGGGCATCCAAAAACCACTTCTGCATACTCGCCTCCGAAGGCGGTAGACCAGCTTGCTTCTCACTAGCTGCGATGATATTGGCGATATTTTTGATATAAGGGATATCTTCTTTCGTATAGAATGTCACAGCTACACCACCATCGCGCCCAGCCCGACCAGTTCGGCCTACGCGATGGATGTATGCTGCTCCCGAATTGGGGACATCGTAGTTTACCACTCCGTTGATACCGCGGAAATCAACACCTCGGGAAAGAATATCGGTGGTGATTAATATCCAGACTTCGCCATTTCGGAAACGGGTCATTACGTGGTCCCGAGCTGAGTCGGAGAGATCAGAATGGAGGACTGCGATGCGTGAGGAGCCGCCTGCTTCGGCCGGGATGTCGTATAAAAGTTCGGAGTGAAGTGCGATAGCACGAGGAATGGTTTGTGTGAAGACCAGGAAAGGGGGACGAAGGGATTGTATCGTGTCGGTTGTTTTGGCGGTTGGATGGAGAAGTTGTCGCAGCGCGAGGAGTTTTCCAGGTTCGGTGGCGGCGTAGATTAGTTTGTGGGTTATGTTTGGGATTGCGGAGTCTTTGAGTCCTACGACGAGACGGATTGTACGGGCCTCGTTCGAGAGTCCGAGACGTTCTTGTCGAGATTGTATTGTAGATGAGGCGAGACTTTCGATATTTGAACCCATGGTTGCTGACCACAGAGTCACTCTGAGATCTGGATTCGTGCAAGAGTCCCATATTCCGAGTGTTTGGTCTCTAAATAACGGGTCAAGAAGTACATCTGCTTCATCTAGTACCAAAGTTTTGACGGTGGGCAGTGGTGTGTGCTCAGTACCAACTGTAACAGCTGATAATAAGAGTCCAGGAGTTGTGACCAGAATATCTGCTTTAGCAACAGGTTGTTGTGCAGAGTTCTTCTTTCTGGATTTCTCCTCAACTTCCTCCTCCTCGCTATCACTTGAGCTTTCTGCTTCTTCTGAATTTTGATCGCCAACAATATTCATTCCTTTCTTCATTCCTACAACCTTAATTCCAGTTCCCAAGCTCAGTTTCTTAGCTTCGTTTACAATCTGACTTGCCAGCTCTTTCGTTGGTGCCACAATTATGGCATCCAGACAGTGTCCGCCCTTTTCTTCTGTTTTCCTCCGTCTTTGCATAACTTCGTTGACAACTGGAATCAAAAATGCCAATGTCTTACCACTTCCAGTTGGTGCCACAGATAATAAATTGACATTCTCGGATCCATCAAATATTCCCAGCTCGTTGCCCTCCGCAAGAGCTACCGTCGGTTGTAGGAGAAGAGGCAAGCTTCCCATTTGTACCTCTGTTGGAATCTTGTATCCTTGCTGTGCCAAATTTTCTGCCATTCGTCCTGATATTCCATATTTACTTCTGAGGTCGGCAAAATTCGTCAATGGTTGTGGGTACATCTGTGTAAATTCGGGTTTCTTGACTATATCCTTCTTGCTGACTTTGTTCTTTTTCGACTTCTTGATCTTCTTTTCAACTGGCTTATTCGACGGAAGTAGCGTAACTTTCAAACGATGCGACCGTAGAATCTGCTTGCATTCTCCCTCATCTAGTAGCTTCGTTGGTATTGGCGCTGCGCTTTCGACTGGTACAGTTTTCGATGGGGAATCGGATTTGGAAGATTTCTTCTTCGTCTGACTTATAGGGTCTGCGGATTTCGTGGAGAAGAAATCGATCGCCTCTCCATCGTCCTCCTCGTTCTCCTGTTCTACTTTCGCTCCAAACTTTCCATCACCCCGCTTCCTCTTCCTCCCTCTTGACTCTGGTGTCGCATCGTGAAATAATTGAGGGTTCGCAGAGATACCGGCGGACGGAAGCTTGCTTGTGTTACTGGCAGAGGATGACTTATTGGTGGATTTTGTTGACCTCGAGAGGAGCTTGAGGATATCCATTTTGTCAATGTTGCGAGGATTTGGAAATTCTTCTGATAGAGAAGAAAAGCCAGGATAAATCCTCGATTCACCGCCTTCTCCACACTAGAAGAGGACTAGCGGATAACGACCTCCCTTTAGCAAACCCTGGTCCAAGTCAAGTCGTGCCTACCTAAGTATTCAATTTTGCTTGTTGCTCCTACCGATTTTGTAACAATGCTGCAGTTAACAAGACAAAAGTAAATCACAGTTTCCAGTTAGTTCTGAAATTCACTCAAACTTTGGAAAGAGGACAGGGTAGTTTCACGTGACTTTAAGCTGTGGGTCCTCAGGCTTCCAGGCCCTGCCCAAAGATGACCTCAAATCGGTCTGCAGGTCAACGTAGCTCATCTATCAACTTGACTCTGGTCACCAGAACGGTCACCAGAACGAACCACCTTGACCCGGAATATCAAATCCCCAATTCAAGTCGCCTTTGGGCGCAACACCCTCGAAATGGTTTACGATTGGGATAACAAAGAAGAAATATGTTATCGGATGTACATTGAAGAGAAGAAATCCCTCGAGGACATCATGGAGTACATGAAGGAGGAACTCAAGTTTGCCCCAAGGTATGCAGCCAGACGTACCTCACCGTACAACTAAGACTACGGACGACGAAACTCATAGCTTCACAGCAAACGTGCGTTTCAAACCCAGTTCAAGAGATGGGACTTCCCCTCGAAACAAAACCCCGCACACAAAAATGCCGCCCTCGTGCAACGCGTCAAAGAACTATGGGATGTCAACACCTCCCAGCGGGAGATGCTTCGCACCCTCAACGAAGAGGGCTTCGACATCAAGGAACGTGAGTTGATGCGGGTACGAGCTAAAAATCGATGGCTCCTCAGAGTTCCCAATGGCATGAAGACGAAGAAGCGCGACTCGGATCAAGATGTCATCAATCAGCTCCAACAGGCTCTCTACCCGGATGGGCAGATGGAGGACGCAGAAGGTGAGGATGATGCGGATGAAGGGATGGAAGATATGACAATGGCAGAAGCCTCCTCGTCGAAGCCCCGCAGAGCTAACTCTCCTCCTTTGAGTCCGGAGGTGTTGCAAAAGAGACAGGAGCGACTCGAGAAGCTTCAGGCTGAGTCTGCCGAACGATGGGCTACTCGAAAGCGTCGTCGTCGTACACGAGGCTGGGCTGGCTTGCCAGCTGATCCACCTGGACCACCACGATTCCCCTCCGAAACCACAATCGACGAGAGCAAGGCTTTCTTGAGTTTGGACAATCGTCTCTATCGGGACATCCGTTCTCGATTCCAAAGAATCTGCGAAGAGGCGGACATCATCAAGAAGACAATTGCTGGACCCGAACGATGGGAGGCTGCAAAGGACCGACTTGTTCAAGAAAGTCAACATCTACAAGGCGTCTTCTGGGGCAACGAAGAGAACTTGGAGGCGAAGAAATTGGCACTCGATGTCGTATGCAGCGATGTGACAAAGAGAATGAGAACCTTGGAAAGACGCATGACAATTGCAGAAGCTAAGAATGCTCTTGGTATTAACCCAGAGGAATCTCGTCAACTTCGAAATGCTTTCTACCAAGTCTTGAAGGCCGATCATTTCACAAGCAAGCTCGAGGCAGGTGAGGAACATTGGAAGGAGTTGAAAGCCCAGTGGATTGGTAATTCCAATCTTCTACAAGATATACTTGCCCCAGGAGATGCTGATCCCAAACATGAGCTGAAGGTCAAGGCAATGGAAGTATTGTGCAGAGATGTCATGAAGCGTTTACGAGACGACCAGACCAAGAGAGATCCTACAAGAAAGAAGAAGTTCGACTCCAAATATACTGCGCCAGAGCAGCCATCTCAGCCATCACCAACCAATCCCTATGAAGACCATCAACCTCATGATGACCAAGCTCAGGATCAAAATGGCTTCCATCCCAGCGCTCATGCGGCTCTTATTCAAGCAGCATCTCAAGCACAAGCGACTTCGATCCCTCTGCCACAAATCCCTCCTCGTGCTCTGGCTGGAATGCAACGCGCCCAAGCACAAATTCGACAGCAACCACCACCCCCGCCTCCTCAGCACAATCAAAACTTGGTTGATCATAATAGCATGCAGATTGACCCGTCACTTTTGCTCGCAGCTGCTAACGATCCAGGTCTCATGAACCGTGGCATTCCAAATCATGGCATGCCCAATCAATTCTCTGACTACACCGATCAACAATATGCTCAAGCAGCTCAAGCTTTCCCGCCTCCATCTTCGATTCCATTCTTCTTTCGACTTCACCCAAACTCCAACGTACAGGCCAACGCGAGAATGTGGCTTAGTACATTGACCTCTATTTCCGTAGAGGAACTTCGACAATTGGCGACGGTCAAATATCCTGGGACTATTGCTCTTCGTATTGAAGGTATCATCAAGGAAGCTAACGGACAAGAGTTGTCAATTGCCATTGATCAGGATGATGAGTTGGGCGCTTATCTTGCGGAGATTCAAGGCGTGAAGCCCACATTTGCTGTAGAACTTGTTAGTGCATGGAAGGACTAGAGTGGGGGCAAAAAATGGTGTATTGGAGTGTATATTTTTTCCTCATCTTTCCAGGGACTGGCTTTACTGAACAGCGTTTTATTCGGAAGTTCACGTTTGGAGTTGGGATTTTCATTCATCGATCCTTAAATATCAACCTGGAATGGATGATAGGGTTGAGTTACTTTGATGATAAGGACGATGGATAATTAGTAGCGTAGATGAAAATAGTAATTGCATGAACATTGACTGAGATCTCCAGTTTTGCTCGTACTTTCGTGAATCTGATTGGAAAGTGAGTCGGAATTGGACAATTGGAGTAGCAATGGCGTGCCACATAATTTGTGGAGAGCTAAGGTTCCGAAGGTGCAGCGACCCCTGCGCTGCACCTCGATATCAATGAGCTTGCAGGGCGTACTTGTACACTCAACCACCAAAAAGCATCCCATCCAATGTCGAAATAAAACCCAACTAGTTTCCCACTTACGAATTTTCCTCTCGGATGTCAATGGACTTTGCGATCTGTATGGCATAATCTAGTTCTCTAAAGCTGCTACATCGAGCTACATACCCTCACCACAATGTCTTTTACTAAGAGAATACCCTCGTACGCTTTGCATGCACTGCGCCAATCGACAGCTACCACACCATGTCTGCGGAAGGCCGCGGGACGGCAAATAAGATGGGAGTCGACGGAGAAGGTAGGGAAGAAGGGGCATGGGAAGAGTTTTAGTGGACAGTTGTATTCGAGTACCGCTTTGCGATTACAGAGGGAAAAAGCTGATCGTGAACGCTTTTCGGAGTTGAGGAATGAGGCGGGGGGTGGGAAGGGGTTGGCTATGAGTTTTGGTATGTTTTTCTCCGGGGTATCTTATGCTAGGAGGTTCTAGATGCGTTGGGGAGAATGACAATGGATTGTGCTCATTAAAATAGCTGCTTTCTTCATTGCGATTACTGCCTTCTACGCTGGTACGGTCTCGGTCCCTAAAACTTCAGATGCGAGTACCCTCCCCCTCCTCGCCACGAAGGCGCCGAAATACAATACCTCCGGTTCAAA
The DNA here is from genome assembly GCA_001414455.1 of Hymenoscyphus fructigenus. Lineage (NCBI taxonomy): Eukaryota > Fungi > Ascomycota > Leotiomycetes > Helotiales > Helotiaceae > Hymenoscyphus > Hymenoscyphus fructigenus. The sequence goes on along the minus strand of LKUV01000012.1, from coordinate 673,587 downwards.
CATGGAAGCTGCCTGGACGGATTTCGTCTCTATTGTTGGGAAGGAACATGTTTCAACCCTAGACACGGATTTAAAATACCACGCTGGGAGTAATTGGTCTTCGCATATTGCTGTAGAAGGGGAACAACCTTTTATGGTTGTTTATCCGAGTACTACGGAGGAGGTGAGTAAAATTATGAAGGTGTGTCATAAGAGGAAGATTCCGGTTACTGGATACAGCGGGGGAACGAGTTTAGAAGGGCATTTTGCTACGACGAGGGGTGGTATAAGTGTGGATTTTGGGCGCATGGGAAGCATTTTGAAGTTGAATAAGGAGGATATGGATGTGGTTGTTCAACCTGCTGTGGGATGGGAGATTCTTAATGAGGAGTTGGCGAAGGAAAACCTCTTCTTTCCACCGGACCCAGGACCAGGTGCTATGATTGGGGGAATGGTGGGGACTGGATGTAGTGGAACGAACTCCTACAGATATGGAACGATGAGGGAGTGGGTGTTGAGTTTGACAGTCGTTCTCGCAGACGGCACTGTCATCAAAACCCGTCAACGACCAAGGAAGAGCAGTGCTGGATATGATCTTACCAAGATTTTTATCGGTAGCGAAGGAACCCTTGGTTTAGTCACAGAAGCCACCCTAAAGGTCACCACAAAACCAAACACCACCAGTGTAGCAGTATGCTCTTTCGGCAGCGTCCGACAAGCAGCAGACTGCGTATCCAAAGTCGTCAGCGAGGGCGTCCCCATCGCCGCAATCGAAATCCTAGACGATTACATGATGTACTGCATCAACGCCGCCGGAATGACAGACAAAACCTGGAACGAAGCACCCACCCTATTCTTCAAATTCGCCGGCACCCCCAATGCCGTAAAAGAACAAATCTCCATCGTCCAAAAACTCGCCAAAGTCTCCGGCTCCAAAACCTTTGAATTCGCAAAGACCCAACAGGAACAAACCGAGCTCTGGTCCGCTCGAAAAGAAGCGCTCTGGTCCGTCATGGCGACGAAAGAAAATGATTCTGATCATGTGTGGACCGGGGATGTGGCTGTTCCTATTAGTCGATTACCGGATATTATTGAGGAGACGCAGAGGGATTTGGCGAGGAGTGGGATGAGAGCTGCTATTGTGGGACATGTGGGAGATGGAAATTTCCACACTATTATGCTTTATAATGATAGTCAGAGGAAGAAGGCCGAGGAGGTGGTGCATCGGATGGTGAAGATGGCTGTTGAGATGGAGGGGACGGTTACGGGGGAGCATGGGGTGGGCTTGGTGAAGAGGGATTATTTGGAGCATGAGTTGGGGGTGGGGACTGTGGATGCTATGAGAAGGGTAGGCTTTGTTTTTCCCCTGTTCCTCTTTCCTCCTTTTACTTCCGGGGGTTCTTGTGAGAATTTTTTGAAATATGTTTACTGACTTTTCAATAGCTGAAACTAGCTTTCGATCCGCTATGCTTGTTGAATCCTGATAAGGTTGTTCGTGTACAAAAACCCCAGCCGGGTGAGGTTGATAAATGGTAGATTCTGTAAATGTCAAATACATAATATTTCACCGTAGCGTGGCTTATAGTTGTAAGCTATGGATGTTAAGATACCGTCAAAACTCGCTACTAAGGTATGAGTTTGCAGAACACAGTTCCTGCTTTCCCAAGCTCTCTGGAGGCCCGAAAGCTAGCCAAGCATTAAAGCGAGCCTAGAGGCGTGGGCCCTCGTTGTCTAAAATTGGATTTTTGTTGATGTAATTGGTGCTTAGAGCCTCTTAAAAGCTTCAATTTTATGACAATTATGACCTACCGTCTCCATCCTTTGGTGGTGGTGATTTTGACGGTGTTGAGAACATGTTTCTTTTCCGTTTCTGTTAGCAGAAGAGAATTGAGAGAAGTGTGAGGAATCGGTGGGACAGGCTCTAAATTTCACACATAAATGTAATCCCTATTGCTCGGGGAAAGGGGCAAGCTTGATATAAGATGATAACGAATTTTCAATGTTGAATGGGATACTAAAACATACTGCTCATAAGGCACTCCCTCTACTATCAATATTGTTGGTACAGCGTAACATCAGCTAACTATCCCTCTACCTCCCAGTTTCCCTCCCAATCGCTGTCTTTTGAATCATCGCTCAGGTCCTCCAAGTCCTGCGAATTGTTCGAATCCTTCGAGCCGACCATATCCTTCGGGTCCTCGGAGTTCTTGGAGTCTTTCGGTTCATTTTTATCCTTTGAATCGTTCGAGGCGTTCGGGTCTTTCGAGTTTGAGTCGGGTACTTGCTTCTTAATTCCCTGCTTTGGATTCTTTCTGTATTCCTGGGCTAGCATTCGAAAAGCTATTTTCGGGGACTCTGGGTCGTATGCATCCCACATCTTCTTGTTCTTGTTGTAATTTGATTCGCCCGTAGTTGTCTCGTTTTTCTGTTCATGACCTTCGCCCTTACTTTCATTTTCTCGTTGAGATTCCTTCGTGCTGTGTTTCAAGTCGCTTTGAATTTCTTTCTCGCGTTTGTGTCCATGACTTTCGCACTCATTCGCGTTTCCTCCTTTCCTCGTGCTGTCCTTCGAGTTGCTTTGACTTGGTTCCTTGAGTCTGGGTCTGTGGTTTTCCTCCTTCCAGCCCATCATCTCGAAAGCATTTTTTCTCATCTCACGACCTCTAGTCCCGGCCTCGTCCTTGGCCTCCTTCTTGGCCTCTTTGCTTCCTTTGTCTGGCAGGTACAAACATTTCGGCATGCCTCCTTCACTATGTTTTGTCTCAAGGAGGATAGCACGGATACATGCGCCGTCCTGGTGCAACCATCCATACCACTCTTCATACGTCATCAAAATAAGCCCCGGCCCAAAACCGTGGAATTGAGCGGCAAAGGCTGTTGCTTCGAGTTCTGGGTAACCGCCGTAGTAGACTAGGCTTGCCTTGATCCAGCTGACGCATTGGTCGTGTGTCCATCGCCATTTGGGAGCCAAGCTCGCGATAGACTTGTAGTCTGGAGCTGCCGATGATGTTGGCTTCTTGGGTTCGAAATTGGGTTTTGGTGATGTCTTTACAAGATCGGCTATCGGCTTTAATGAGGCTTCAAGACCTGATGTCTTGAAGTTTGACTTTAGTTGTGGATATGCAGGATCTGAAAGCATTGTCAGGGCTTGTTGTGCAAGAAAGTGGGGTAAAGTAACTCACCACTTAGGAAATGCAGAACGTGTTGAATAAGTTCATAATCACCAGATCTCAAGTTCAGACCGTCTTGCCTCGCCAATTCTTTGTACCTTTCGACGGAATCGACGCCCGCCTTCCAGTCCGCTTGTGGGTTAGAAGCAAAATACGAGAAAGCGGTTCCCATTGTGCTAAATGTGTATGCAGTGTCGATTGAGGCTGATGATGATGGCTTCTAAGGGCTTGTTCGATGGTACTTTTCCAAAACTGGCTGTTGATGTGAGATGAGAGAAAGAAGAGTTCCCGAAGGCGGGTCCCTGGAACTACTTGGGGTTTACGTTCATCGCTCCTACCTTCTTCAATTATTCTCGTTGTCTTTTTGCATACCTAGGTAGTGAGGAAGCAGCAATTGACTTCAGTCCCCGGCCTCGGCGCTCCTCAAAAAATCTACAAAGGCAGGCGCGATGGAAACCTTGAGACTGCATTCCAAAGCTCCCAAGTCCTCAAGAACTCGGAACCCCGAAATCGCTTCGAGTGTTTCTCTACTCTAGTTTTTGCCTCCTTTCAATGACGAAGTGTTTCGGGGTCTATCTTCTACTCAGGGTTCTTGAAACTTGCCCGGGTCAAGCAGCGGATTCTTGATGAAAAGGTAAAACCATACGAAGATCAGAAATTGCTCAACTCTCATCTATGCTCTACGTCTCTGGTGTGGACTCGGTAGCAAATCATATTATCTTCTCAATATCCGACATCATCCCCTCGACGGGCATTGCAATTCTATTCTATTAACTGTAGCAGGAGAGCTCTGTTAGTGCAATGTTATTTGGTGCGTGTTGTCCAAAACAGAGTATTAGTACTGAGGGATTGTGAAGAGAATGTTGGAGCTGGGTAGCCTGGGCGCCTGAGGCGAAGCGGCCTCTTGGTGTTGAACCGACGCTCTCAAGTTTTATAAGCACGTATACCTCGACACAACGCAATCGGAAAAATATACAAAAAATACAGGTTGCAGTAGAATGAGTTTGTTATTCATTCTGCCCCAACGACTCGTTCTTTTAGTGCGTTGTCGTTGAGATATTTGGTTGCAGAATTGATTGTCGAGTCGCGGGTCGCCCCCGAGCATTTCTGCAATATGCAACAAAACTCTAGAAAAACAGAAAATGGCTTAACATTGTACACCAAAGACAAGCTAGACGAGGTCCAAGTCACCTACGGAGTAGTGTAGAAGGGTCGAGTTTCATTTCGTAGCGGCAGGTACGACGAGCCTTCGAGTATGTATTTCAAAGTGAGAAGGAACGGAGCAAAATTCCAACATCATCACACAACCCGCGTGATTTTTGTGAGATGTTGCTTCTTCAGGACTCATTATGTGCCATCATCGAGTCCTAAGTTTTCAGAAGCTTTATCCTAACAAGAGCATATGCATGGCGTGGAAGGTTTCAAGGTTTCAAGATTTCAACGGCTGAGCCAAGGAGCTATTGGAAGCAAAGTGTGAGAATTCCTTACTGGCTCTTGGAAAACATGTCAGTGTTTGAAAGAATCGTTCCTGCCTTCTTGGATTGTTTTGTTATATATCGAGCGACCGGACTCCACAACCTGACCTCGGCCCTCCTCAACGGCTCTCTTAGCGACGGGAACATTGAAGTTGCATGTTGAGGCGGACAATGCCCTTTTGACACATGCCCGGACTTCTCGAGCCGCTTTCTGGTTTGGATTTTGCGCTCAATCGAAAAATGTGTTTCAAAACCGAGTGTGAAAGTGTGGGTAGATGAATCGTTTTTGAGAAATTACCCAGGGGCTCAATAGACCCGTTCTTACCTTTTGGCATTGTTTTCCTGGCAGTGCATAGGAAGCCATGGTCCTCTAGCTACCCAAGCTTGGAGAGCGCTTGGGGGATTTAAAAAGCTCATTTTGACTGATGCTCTCCTCTGGTCTACGTTCAACTTGAAAGTGTTTCCACGTCATCTTAAGAACCAATTGTGAATTATCGACAGGAATATTGTAGATAAGAGGTTTATTTAAGTGGTGAGTCATTCTTATGTGAGCTCCATCTCCAGAGCGTAGTTTAGATGTATTCTCTGGGCTGAGAAGCCTTGTAGTTTGTGATGGAAAGGAGGGAACGAAGCGAAATTCCGAAGTGATAAGGTCGACTGCGTAACGACAACCTGTCCATTAGGCTTGGTTTAAATAACGATTTTTAATCCAAAAAAGGTGCCAGAGGGGCATTTCTCTCTGGTACGTGCCACGAAGTTCAAATAGGTTGGAAAGTGGGTCGACAAAGTTAGGGTGGGTAGCCTAGAAGGTGAGTTGATTTCCAAAAATCCGCCCCAAAGTCAGAAGGATCCCTTTCTGCTTTCCAAATCGTATCCCGACCTTTGACTAAAAATCTGCAACCACCACCGCGCATCCTCCACATTTTGACAACCCCCTCAGCAATATTGCACTCTGGTAGAGGGTCCTGGATCAGCCGCGGAGTGAAATTCATAACTAACAGAGCGAGTTTCAGATAGGAAAATGTATTATATTGGATCGGCTCTTGAAAGTTTGGTGGAAAGATTTAATGTTACATGTAAGAAATCTAGGTTTTCCAAGTTTCCTCTATTCATCCTCACTCTTCGGCTTTCCTTTACCCTTGGTTGAGCTTTTCTTAGGCTTGCCCTTTTCCTTCTCTTCCTCTGGTTCTTCCTCTTCTTCTTCTGGCTCTTCCTCTTCTGGCTCTTCCTCCTCTTCTTCCTCAGCATCTTCTTCCGGTTCCTCTTCGTCCTCTCCAGCCTCCTACACACATTCAAGTCAGTACGCTGCAATAGACAACTTTCACAGAATCCATACCTCTCCTTCTTCATCTTCTGTTTGCTCTTTCCCATCTTCCTCTTCCTCTTCTTCGTCGTCATCGCCAGCTTGCTGGTCCTCTTCCTGAAAAAATCATCAGATCATAATCGGATAAATATTCTCTCGACAAAGGCAATACCTCTTCATCTTCTGGTTCCTCCTCCTCGTCTTCATCGTCTTCATTTTCTTTTTTTTCTTCATCCTCGTCATCCTAGAATTTCAAACAAATTAGTATAGTTCAACTCAATGCCGGTCCGGAAGAAAAAAGTATGATTACCTCTTCATCCTCATCCCCGCTCTTCTCCGCGCCATCCTCGCCGATATTCTTGGTAATATTTCGGTCAACACCATCGACTCTTCCTTTATCCTTCTTTTGCAATTCCTTCAACTTTGGCAAAAGCCGAGGATCGATTTTAGGTTGGGCGACAAACTGGAAGTATCGTCCAGCGGGGTTGCCATCTTGAGCGTCATGGTACTAGAAGATGAAACATCAGCAAAATGTTGGATAGGGAAAATTGATAGACTAACATCCTTCTTGGCATCATCAGGGTACCAGATAATCGAGTCCTTTCTCATATTATCATCCTCAATGGCATCACCAGCACGAATATACTCTCCCTCATCGAAGACGTAAACCTCGTAGTTGATTACCTCGCCATCCATGAGTTCAACCTCCACAAGCTTCATAGGCAAGAGACGTCTGTCCAAAATTATTAGAAAATATTTCACTGCCAAAATTTGAGGGGGAGTACCCTTTGAGTGGAGTCTTTATCGCGTCATTGTTCTGATTGGTGACAATCAAGATGTTGAATTGCTTCAAAGTCATATCTCGAATAGCAGCCATACTGTTCTCCAAAAAGTTCTTCCGGATATTGAAGTTATTCGCTTCTCCACGATTGAACTTATCATCCGCCCTCGTGTTTTCGCTAAAAATCCACAGTTGTTAGCACCACAGTCAATTGCACCCCTCATAAGACTCTCATTTCCAGTCATTCGACTTACATATCCTCTCTAGCATTATCTCTCGCAATTTCCGCATCAGTTCTCGCATTTTCGATCTTCCGTTGATCCTCAGAGTTTGCTTGATCTCTATCCTCCCTCTCGTTGTCCGCTTTGTTGTCCGCTGCCGTCTCGTCAAGTTCGGCTTTAGCTTGGGCGTTCTCAGCCGCGTTTTGTTTCTTCTCCTCGTCGAGTTCTCCTTGTGCGATGACGTTTGCTTGGATTGCGGCCGCTGCTTCTTGTTCCGAAGCGGCGGATGGTTCATCACCACCTCCAAATAAACCACCGATCAGGTCGACGCCTAGTCCGAGAAGTGCTGCCATATTTTTGGTTTTGATTCGAAAAATCAAAAATCTCGTGGATTTGTTGTAAGGTGTAGTTCTGTGTTATTCCCAAGTTGTATTATGGAGACGAGAGAAGGAAATAGTTATATATCTCTCCAAACCTAGAAGAATCAAATCTTTTTCATTTGCAGATACCCAAGAGGCTTATCCTAGGATGAGTCTTAGTAATATAGCCTTCTTTCTTATCGAATTTGCTCCTCATGACATGGGGTTTTGAGCCCAAAATGGCAGAAACTTACGCCAAGAGTTTTTGTACGAGAGAATGAACTGGTAGCCACAAGGCAAGAGGGGTCTTTAGGCAGGTATTTTCCTTCTTGCGAATAAGCTTTGGTGGTTCAGCTAGACATGTGTGATTATGTCGTCTATTTCCCGCTTATTTGACGAGGGGGCAATTATTTGCTAGCTTGGAAAGCTAAGCATTCGGCCGGAGAGGCGGGGGAATTGACGGGAGACACGTATAATTGGAAAAGATGTGGGTTTGCCTCTTTGTGGATGTCAATGTGGTATGGCTCATGCTTCTTTTTGGCGTTGGGCTTCGGGTATTGAGGACAGAGTAAGGTTTTGAACAGAGGTTCTTGAAGGTATTAGTTTTGCGTGACCAAATTGCGTACCTAGATTTGTCTTTCTTGAGAAGCATGCTATGTCTTTTTCGAACTGAAGAGGTCTTAACTATTCTTCTTTTGTCAAAAGAAGGGGGGCTGTCACGTGCTATGATAATTTTCTATCCAGGCAGACTCTTGTTAATTGCCATCCCTCACATGGCCAAAATAAGATCATTGGCATTTTATTTGTATACAATGGAAGGTAGCTTCCTGAAAGGTAGGTCAGCAACTGCGCTTATAGCCTATTCGTGTCAGCACCCGCTATAATTCTCCGCCACTTAATACATAATCATAGGTAATCACATACCCGAAAAAAACCAGATATGCGGTAATATTTGATTGCATTTCTGAACCAGAAAAGCGTATGTCGACTGCCTGTGTCGATATCATACTTGAATTTCATCTCCCAAGACACCTTCTCGCTTAGTACGGAGATGGAGAACCTGCGACGGTTCTTCTTCCCATACTTTTCGCCAGTGAGAATTATCATGCGTCTTCCTTTTTTCTCAAATTCTCTGTCTTGTAACGGGCATGCTTCAACCTCCGACTTCCAGTACTCAATATTCCCTCGTTCTTGTTAGCAACTTATAAGGATAGGGAGCATGGCCTTTCTCACATAGAGTTTAATACGTTCTTCCGGGCTCTCCATCGATCGTTCTTAGCCCAAGTTAATCTACAAGACAACAAGTATAAGCCGAGTCCATGCCAATTGACGAAAAAAGGCTCAACAATATCTAACAAACTTAATGAAGGACTCGAAATCTATTTCCGAACCCCCCCTCAAGAGATTGTTTGCGAGGGGTAAAAGCTGCATAGCGAGAATTTTAAAAACAATCTAGAGGATTGGGCCATGTAGTTACTCTGCACTAGAACCACCCAGGCTCTCGAGGCTTGAACAAGCAAAAATTCGTAGATTAGAGAATCCATCTCGATGGGAGTATTATTGGCGCTCTTATTGAAGATTATTTCCGGGTGCTTGGGTGCTTCTCCCATCGCGGAATGCACTCCCTTGTAAGTATCAAAGAGGCTTACTCCAGCAGATGCATCTCCTAAAGTATAGGTAGCTCGACGAAAATTGAAAGATAAGGCTAGCAGTTCAGCGATCGAGTCCCAGGCAGACAACGATCTCCGAAATCAGAAGATAGTAGTATTTGTATTGTATGTTCTAAAAGATGTCTCAAAAGCGCGGCAATGGCGAGATAAGCTGTTACTTTGCCAGCTCTGTATGAATATCCGCTGTGTTTTGTTAAGCTATACCTGTATAAAACCCTCTGACTCGCAAATTCCCCTCACATCTGCACACGCCCACCAAAACCTAGATACCCCAAAACCCTATTCTGAAATACCCCAAACTCGACAGTATAGCCAACTATCCACTTCTACTTGACCTCATATTTTCCATCTAATTTTCCGAACATCTGGTGTTAAGCTGTATGTTTAAAAGCCCATGGGTCGTTAATTTCCTCTACACAGCAGGGGGCATCAGCCACCAAAAACTCCGCTCAAAAGAGTACAATGTTGCCATAGACTATAACCACACACCACCTCTCCCAAGTCACAATTCTTTCTCAAGTATAAATGAATAAGAGTCTACTTCAATGGCCAGCAAAAAGTAAGTGTTTCCGACCGTTGGAGGCTGAGTAATTAATTATCTGAGTAAAAGTGTTAGGTTGGTGAGTTGGAAAGAATTGAATTTCACTACTATTTCCTCAATTCTGAATATGAGAATGCAATTGCTCTTGATGGGAGCTTCGGATATTTGCATGACTTCAAAGCTTTGGCATACAGATGTAACACTTGAACAGCCACACCATAATTGTCTCCTCGATCAATATTGAATCACAATCACATACTGAGGGAAGTAATATTTGCAGCAAGATGCGATTGTATTTGAAGCCCAATGTCATACGTTGACTGCATGCCTGCTTCTCTCGATACCATACTTGACTGAAGTCTGATTGATACATGAACTCCATATCTCAAGAAACGTTTCCATAGATCGAGGATATGCAGCAGTTTTTCTTCCATCACTTCTTGCAAGCTGCGAGCTCCTCTAACTCGTCCAAGAATCTGTCTACATCCTTTGCTGGTGTGTAGCTATCAACGTTTTGGCCTCTATTTGGCAGTTCTCTACTTCTCATTAGCTAGTTGCAGGTAGTAATGGACTAGAAAAATTTACCTCTTCAATAGATTATCCTGGGCTCTTTCCTTGACGTCCTCACGGCCTGCTGCCTTGACTGCTGCAAGTACGCCTTCTCTTGTGCTAGAATAGGTTCCACCCTTATCATCACCATAAACGACAGTACGATCTGGGCGTAGATTGGGATCCTGCACGTGTAAGATTCGTTGCGCCTCTTCGTTCGTTGGGTCACTCAAAATATACTTGGCCTCAATGAATCCCGGAGGGCGCTTTACCTTATTTGCATTGATTCGAGCACGTCTCTCAGACGATGGTCATTTTCTTCATCTTCCTCCACGTGGTGGTCTCGTGGGGTATGCACCTCGTCCGCCCGGGTGGGTTGAAGCAGATGCATGGTTTCGGGCACCAACATTTGGTCTTGAAAATTGTCTCAGGTCTTCTCGCAATTCGTTATTTCGAGGAGTGTCTTGCCTGCCGGCTGGTGGATTCTATGTTTCCCTTGAGTTAGCTTACTTCTCAAGAAATCAAGGTTAAAGTGCGAAGAAATAGAATTGAATCCACTTACCACTTGTCTATAACTGTCTGAAGCAAATCCAGATGTAGGATTAGAACGATTCCTCTTGGTTGAGGGCGGCTCGGTGCTTACCATTCTTGGGTTATCTGTGTGAGAATGATCACGGCGGTAGCCTAATTCCTATTGTGTGCACTTTTGTCAGTTTGTCTGCCACCAAAGTTGTCATTCACTTTCCGGTCCTACCTGTGGTCGTTCACTGTACTCGTTGGAGTGGCGGCTGTAGTTCTCTCGACCATATTCCTGGATCGCACATCAGTTAGCCTTTGTCGGTCGCAAATTTTCGGCAGACTCACACGACGGCCCTGGGGATAGCGATCGACTTCACCTCTGCGGTCACATCCGTCATACTCCTAGAGCACCAGGTTAGGGAGAAGTCATTGCGAGGGAGGGCAGAGCCGCTGACACGGCGCTGGTCAGAAGAACTCTCGAAGCCACGGCCACGATCGTTGGTGTCGGATCCCTAAGGGAAGTCAGTCTAAGAGCTGTGCCATCACGCGTCTTCGAACGCGGAATTCAAGTTATTAGTCTCGAGGAAGACTTACTCGCGGTCGCTCGACAGATCGTCCAGGAGCTCTGCCGAATGCCTAGAGCTCAGTATTAGCGCGAAGACGCCTTCAAAGAGACGCGCCTCTATGAATTGACGATTTGGAAAAAATTTCATCACGCACCGAATAAAATTAGAAGGATTTCTCGACTACGATTTGCCATGCGTTGAAACCACCTGCCTTTTGACAGGCTTTTGTTGACTTTTTACCGTTTTAGCGCATGTAAATAGCAACCAATTCCTCACCTTTAAACTATCACCACAATTGAATACAACCACGCTGTGGCGCCCATAATGTTAAGTTTACTAAACATACAATGATCCCAATCACCCACTGAATGCAACAGTATATCCTCTCACTAGATAGCGCCAACCGCTGCGAACTCCTCCCGCCCTCGCTTGTCGGCTCTCTGGGAAAAACAGCAATTCCCCACCGCCCCACCTTTTTCTTAGTTATATATGTTGATAGGTACGGTGATATCTGTACAAGAAAGCCTGTTGTTATTTGTGCAGGCAGCAAGGCAGAAACGAAGTCAGCCTAGAGGGCTGACTGGAGGTCTGACTTCAAGGCAGAATAGAATTGATGGGTTATATAATTAGGAGTTTATCTTTGGAGAAATAAAAAAGGAAATTAAGTCTTTCATTCTTGCTTCTTGGAAATATATCGTTGTGAGAAGTGCTGCATTACAACAATATACAAATAGGACAGCGACACCCATCAATCAATTTTCAGGTTTCTTGCCCGGTGACGCAACGGCTCTCATTGGTCGCTAGAGTCAACTCTGGTGAGTGTTCGCAAACCTGTGATCTAGGTCTATTCGTAGAAACAGCTGGCCAACAGCCCGGGTTAGATTGCATAATTCATTACCGAAAAATAGTTAAACACAGTGGCTTTCAAAGCTCGGGGGACTCCTTGTCCTAGCATTACTTTTGCTTGTTTTTTTTGTACGAATTGGTGGTTGACGCTCACCCGCCTTTGAATTTTTGGACTCTTTTTTGCATCCCACAAGGCGCCCAGGACCTTAGCGGGCAAGATACAATGAGCCCTTGTGCTGAGAAGTTTTTGTGGGCTTGGATCTCAAGTCTAGGTTAAATGAGAGGAGACTCGATAATATGTAGTAGCTACCCTCGGGGTTCTGCGTCCGTTTGGCATGGAGCTTGCTTTCCACTTATTGCTCAAGTCAAAAGCGCGCCTCTTCCAAGTAATGAGCGTATTTCGACGCTACAAGCAAAAGTTCTGTACTTTTGACACGTAAAAACTTCGACCAAAAGGAGGAGGTAGCTTCACACATCACACATCAAAAATTCAAAGCAGCTAGGTACTCTTCTCACCGAAGCATTAGGGAAGGCACGACCTCGATGCAGACTTCAGACCCACCTCAACAAACTTTATTCTATGCAGGCCTTCACCCGGTCTCTCTCTCCTTCCTCTTTCAAAATGCAACACCCAATGATGACGCAGAATTTGAATCAGATGTGAGCGGTACCCAAGTCATCTTTCTGGGATGCTTCCAACACATAGGCGCTCCAAAAAAAACAACAACATGATTTTAAGCTCTTAAAAGGTTAATTAATCATTTTGCAGCTCCATTGAAGCCTTGAAAGCTTGTATTTCGCTGCCCCGTCACATTACGAAAGAGAGTTTTGAGGGTAGGTTGGATGACAAACGTGGTTTAGTCTGCTTCGATAGCTGTTTTTCGCTATGTGGATGCAGAGGAAACGGGGTTCCTCGGTCGTTCCTTCCCTCGATTGATCCCAAACTGGAAATCACGGTCCTGTATAACTCGTTGTCACTCCTTCCCTCGCACGCAGTGAACACCACCAGCGTTTCGACTACAAGAGCGCTGATGGGCAGCTCCTTCCTTTCTTGCTTACAACAAAGCAATTCTTGCTTCAAGCGCGTGCAGCTCTCTCGCGACACGAGGAAGGACTCGGTGACTTGAAAATGTAACGGGTAGTTCTGAATTACTCTATTTGAATCAATGAAGAGTTCTAGATAGAAAAGCTCGCTCCTCTTAAGTGGTGCAAAAATAAAGCGATGAGTTATAGGCGAAATGTAAACCTATCAATAATCACCATTTCAACCTGGTCCGCTCTCAAAACAACAATACCCTGTTTTTTCGCTACTGTCACTGTAATAGATGTCCGTTTTTCGTGTCCAGCCAACCAATCCTTATAAAATTTACAGTTTCCTGGACCCCTCCTGTATAGAGACTCCAGCTACAGCAGTCGCCGACATCCTCAAAGCAATCTTGCTCCCAAGTCGAGATGCTAGAGAAATATTGCTGACGATAAGGTGCGTAATCCGTGGTCCCCTCAACGGCACAATCAGTGGCTACATTATTATACGACAAGTTGCCTCCACCTAGAAATGCTGCTTTGCTTTGCGTTGTAGGTTGTATGGCACTGTAACAACCGGAGTTTTTATCGTTGAAGAAAACGCCTGTGTTGTCTCGCTCAATGAGGAGACCCTGTAGACCAAGATTGCTATAGAGACCGCAATTGCCGTTGTTGATTGCCGCAGCTGAGGTGTCGAATAAACAGGCTTTACAGGTCTTGCTCCGTTGACAATTTAGTTCTCATTGAAAGGAGGAGTATACATTGACGTATTCAACGCCTATCGTTATGCCTGGGGGAAGTTGAACAATTCTTCCTTCTATCCCACAATTATCGTTTTGCAGCATTCTGATTTCGGAGAGGGCGATTATGTAGACGTATAATGGGGTTGGTGACGTGGTGGTTGTGGTGGTTTGAGACATCGAAATTTGAGAGTTTGATGGAGTGATGATAAAGTACTCGAAGTCGAAATACTCGGCGTGGTGGTACTCGATGTTGAGGTACTTGATATGCTCGTACTTGGAGAAGATATTGATGAAGACGTAGTAGCTTCTGTCAAAGGAAAAATTGAAGAAGAGGTAGACAAAATATTAGACGTTGATGCATGTTCTGGTAAAACGGAAACAAAATACGAGACAGATGAGATTGTTGAGGTTTCTAGCGTTGAAGAGATGGTGGTCTCAGAGGAGTGCTTATAACGACTATGAGAAGCAATTCGTTATAAGAACGATAGATGCAAAAATTAAAACTTTGGATGCCATGTTGCTGATGGTTGTTTGACAAATGTTGAAATAAAATACAGGGAAGTTACTACAGTGCATTCAAAGTAGAATGACATTTACATGACAACATACATCTTGTAGGATAGTGGAAAGCTGAGGATAATAAACTGAGAGAAACGGGTTTAGAGTGCTAAGGTTAAGTATTTTTTAGCGAGCAGGTTCAATGAATCATGATACGCAGCATCCCATTCGGAGAAAAATTTGAAAATGTCTAATTTGACGTCTGAATTCGAAGGAAGTCTCAAGAAGAGGCAGAGAGAAGAAATATCGAAAAAAAAGTGGAAATATAGAAATCGCGACAATAGAAGGAGCAAACAGAGAAGGGAGTGATAACGAGTGAGAAACTACCTAAAAAGTAAATATCTCAGGCGAACGACGTAAGTGAGCGTGAGGGAGACATGAGATAATCATCTGAATAAAAAAATGGGCCAAACACTTCTAAACTTCTCTTAGTTTGCCAGTGCTTCCCTAGATAAATCAAGATGTTTCGTGCATGTCGAGTTTCGACCTGGTAAATGAAGCATCAATATGGAGATTATCTACCCCTCCAGCCCCCCTCATTTTCTCTCTCGAACCAAAACCATCACATCAGGATCATGCATACCGAACTCCAATAATTGTTTCTTTTTTGGCCGGCCAGAGCGCTCATCAGTCTTCGTTCCATCTGCGAAGCGCATCTCGAACTTCTGCAGAACCTTGACCAACACCATCTTCGTCTGAACGCTGGCTACAAATCGACCCGGACAAGCGTGGCGACCATAACCAAAGGTGATGTGCTGGGTGTCAGTGCTGGCATACTGATAGCGGGCTTCATACGCAGCACTCGATTGCAAGACAAAATAGCGCCAGGGATAAAAGACATCGGGCGGATGGTCAGGCGTATCGTCGAGGGGAGTGGGTGGTGTTGCTGAGATACGCGCGTTGGCCAAACAGATATATGCGCCTACAGGCAGTTGCAAGCCGCCAGACAGTACCAGTGGGGTTCGAACGACACGGCGGAATTGGACTACAATGAAGGGTGGAAGTGTCAGTGCAGGAGGAGGCGAGGCGCCGGGAGATACATACTCGGACTCGGCGCATTCAGACGCTGCGACTCCTTCATAAAACTGTCCATCATCAACAGCTTCGGAGGGACTCCTTTGCCCCATCCGCCTTCTTCGCGGATTACCCGCGCTGCCTCCTCTCGTAAGGACTCTACATATTCTGGGTGTGCGATCAAATCGTACAAGCAGTCCACGATGCCGGCAGATACGAAGAACAAACTTGCATTGACCGTCCACACGAACCTGTTTGCAAGATTGTCGGCCTCTCCTTCTTCATCCGCGGCCAGCTCCATCATCCATTGCAGGAAGTCTGAGCGTGGTTCCCAGTCCGGGTCCTCTACCGCCTGACGCCTACGCTCCAAAATTTCGGGAATGAGAAAAGAACGAAGACGCACCAGGGACTGCTCGAGCCGGCGCCTTGTTGGAAGAAAAGGCCCGACCAGAGGCTGTAAAGCGGCTGGTAATGCGCGGAGAATGATAGCTGTAAGGAATATGTTGCGAACAGCACCAAGGAACGTCGTGAGGAAATCCTCGTTTCGACAGAGTGGTTGACCTATCCAGAGCCGGAACGTGAGGCGAGCAGTAATTCGTGTGATGGTTTTCACCAACGATGTTTCGGCCCATTCATCTTGAGGGGTACAGAGTTAGCGAAACTACAGTTATTACCATGGAGGGCGACTGGAAAACTGAAACTCATGCCTCTACAAGGTGGGAACTCTTGGATTATGCCATACTCGATTTCCTCCTCCATATATGGCATCAGAGCCGCGATGTTGGGTGTTAGTCTTGTTTGCACAACTTTCCAGTTGAGGCGACTTCCAAGATTGATATCCGCTCCCGAGTACTTTCCCATCATGTCCTACAGGAGTGAGGCATGCACTTTCGATAATTAGGAGGTCTACTTACGTCTGTCAAGGCTTGCATTCCGTGAAGTCTCTCCGATGGCAGATTGTGTATTTCTTCAATGCAGCGTAACGGCAACACCGTTACGTTAGAGTCAGGCCGAAGAATCGTGTACGCGTTGTCTCTACACTTTTTAGTATTAGTATTTCCAATCTCATGGCTTAGGAAAGTTCCGAGTCAATTACCTTTTCCCATCCATCTCGAGTCACCTCCCAGCCGTTGCTGATAAAACGGAGTCTAGTGATGAATGATGGTTCAAGGGGCCATTTTGCACCCGCGATTGGCGCTTCATGGAGCTTTGTGTATCGTGCTGGAAACGCAATTCGAAGAAGCACAAATAGCAATGGCGTTAAAACCAGCCATGTTGTAATTGAGCTCAAAATGTGTATCAATGAAACACTCTGCTGATAGATTTGAGAAGTTTGCATTTTATACTCTTTGTTTTGATTCCTCAGTACAAGCAACGTTGCGGGGTGTGTTATAAAGAGACGGAAAGTCAATAAGGGTGGTAGGAGGTGCCGTGCCACTTGCTTATGTATAAACAGGCAGCTCATACACCCTTGTTGAATCCCTCACAGCCTGCTCAACGGCCTCTTTTCCCTGGCTAGCTACAATAAATGCCTACCTTCTCTCTAGTGTGGATCGATATTTTTATTAAGGGCACAAGTGTCTCAATATCCATTTGTCTGCATTCAAGATACATATTATTATCCCCATTTGACTCGCACAGAACTCTAACAACTATATCGCGCCGCCTTGGTATGATACAAATATCTCCTTAGTCAATCCAGAGTCTCAAAAAGCCGCTTCAACGTTACACGCCATTCTTAACGTGTTGGTGGCGTGCTGATTACGTCAAAATCTCTAGTCACTTGTATCCCTCCCTCATCGGTACGGATGCTAGACTGACTGGGCTCAAGACTTTTCTTGCTACTTCCATCCCCAAGTTCAATGTCAACTCCGCGACCAGACTTCGCCCGATGAGACCTGGCACGATCTGATCCAGCTTTACTTGAGCTGCGAGAGTTAACTAGGCGGTCTCTGATGGACTGCAATGTTATAAGCCAGCCTGACGCTAGACCACGGCCTCCAGATCCAGAAACTGTTCTCCCGAGAAGCGCAGGGAATGTTGGTACGCAACAACAGATTATTGCTACGCACGATTCAAGAGTCCTTGAAATGAAAGGTCAGTGTACTTCTATGCATTGGAGTGGATGTGGGTGTACTTACACAACGAGGTTCACGCTCAACTGATCCCACGAAGGGTCTGCGTGGCCTGAATACTGCTTGCCAAATCTGAACCGGAAGACTGCTGCTATGATACTCATAACGCATGCACTGAATAAAAAGTAAGAAATTAGCCTTTCATTTCGGTCTTTCCAATGAAAAGATCAGAAACCTACAAAAGTCCTGTTAAAAAGATGGCTAGCAGCCCAATCTTTTTTCTCGTCTTTAGATGTAATTTCAGAATAGCGCCCAAGGGCAGCAAAAGCACGTAGAAATCGGTAACAACGTTAAACACACCCACAACATTATTTATAATCACCTTCGCGGCATCATTTTCAAATATAAAAACGAACATGAAAACCGTATAGCCGATGAAGACGATACTAGATCCGAAATAGATACCCCATCTTACCGGCGTATTCGTGGAGAATAAACGGAAGTAAAAAAGGAGGAAGGCGAGTTTGATAAAGCCAATCGAAGGCTCGGCGACTATTGCTAAAACTGGGACGTTCTGGGTTTCTTATTAGGGGGATGTTGATGGAGAGGGGTGAAACAGAGACATACTTTCACAAATGGGAGGAAGTCAACAATACGGACGTCCCAAAGATGCTTTCCCATTCCGTTATGAACACAAACTATGCAAGTATTAGTTTCCTCTCTCTGTTGACTGTATAGAAACCTTACACCAGATGTTGAGCCCCACGCGGACACCAGTTGTCAACTATAAAAAAATAAGCTGCTTGAATTCATCCTGATTGAAGATGATATTTTCATACCAATCCTATCGCAATACACACTACTTTCCATCAGCATGCTAATCCAAAAAGCAGGGAATGTTTACTCACCATCATCCCACCATCCTGCATGTTGCAGCTTCACTCTTACCCACAATCTAAGGACAGTACAAATTGTCGCCAAACCCAGAAATATCGCTGAGAGTGAAATATAGAGCGGTCCGCGGTTTGGACCATGGTCGAAATTCGGAGGAGAGCCATCGGGATTTTTGGCTGCTGGCATCTGAGCCAGTTTCTCGGGTGGGATCTTAGAGAGATCCATGTTTTCTGTTGGTTACAATTCAAAGTGTGGATATCAGGTGTGTTTAATCAACCTAGATACTTGTATGGCTTTGAAGGTTCTCCCCCCCCCAAGAGTTTTACAAAATGATATCAGGGATTCAATGTATGTGTCAACGTCTTCTCGCTGTTGATACAGAAATGCCATGGATTCCTTGAATAACCTTCCTATCTAGGTACGCAATACATATGATCTGCAGTGTTGGATTCATCCTATGAAGTTTCTTCAACTTCCTTGAGCTGGCTTTCCAAAACATGCAATAGTGAGGCACGAGAATGGCCTCGAGTTCTCTGAGAGTGCGAATGAAAAACAAGAGTGATGACACCTTCGAGTAGGATGAGAAGTGTGGTTGTACAAGGAAAGGCACATCCGTCGAGATTGTTGATAAATTTACAAGTGTGGTGGTACCAAGAAGACTCCAAGACGACGGGAAGCCAATTGGCTTTCTACAATTCATGACAGATGATAAGGCGGTAACAGCGACCATGTGGCACTGCTGAGCTGTGTGGATGGGAACCCGGGCGATTGGTTCTCGGGGCGAATCGCACTCGCATCTTGTTAGGTAGGTGGAGGTTTTATATGCAGATAACGACGGTTAAGTGTGTCTTGGTTGTGACAAAGGAAAAGGGGGCTGGGCTGGTCTGGGGTTGCCGTATTTTGAGTGAAAGTCTCGGTCAAGGGAAAAGTAGATATACAGTACCAAAGAGGAAAGTAAGAATGCCTATCATTGGATACGATCGCACAGAAAGACGATCGCACAGAGAGACGACCGCATAGAAAGACGACCGCACAGAAAGACGATCGCACAGTAAGACAACCGCAAATTTCTACGTTGTTTGAGATAAAATATTGAATGATGAAGATCACGCCTCGAAAATGCATGAAATAACCGGGAACGTACCCTTGCAGTTTTAATCAGGGTAGGAAAAGAATAAAATTTGAATTTGTAATGCGTACTGTTTGAAAGATTGTTCATGCGTGTTGAGTTGAGTCTGGAATACACAACAAGTAATGATTTACTACAGTATCCCTATCAATATCCGGCCCAACCAGTCCTCTCCCTCCTAGCCAACCTAATTATCATGGTATCAGCTCCCACGATCTCCGTGTTTGGCCAAGCGCAAGTTGACCCATAATGGGTCTTTATGCCACAAGAAATACACTTTCTGCTCTGAAAATATGAATGAATCATCAGCCAAAATGAAATCAAATGTGTAAATCAAGTGAGCTAGTGTTATTCGAAGCATAACCATAGCCATCGCTTTTCCAATGCAATCTCGGTTGCCCGCTGAAAACGGTCGAACAGTCTCCAGAGAATCGTTGGAACAAGGAGCAGCGGGGTCCCTGTTAAGCCAACGCTCTGGCATAAAGGATTCGGGATTTGTGAAGTTTTGTGAAGACAGATTGGCAGCATATTGGGTAACCCCAACTCTTTTCTGGGTCGTAAAATTAGTAGGAGTAAATTAAATGAGCAATTGAGAGGACTTCGACTTACACCAAAAGGAATTTGATAGCCAGCAATCGATACACCATCAGCATTGACCACTCGTGCTGGACCATGTGCGATGGGTGGACATAAACGGAGAGTTTCTTTCAAAACTGCATCCAGATATTCTATCTTTGAAAGTGTTTTTTCCGTGAGCATATCTGGAGACCCAAGGGATCGCAGTTCATCGCACAATCTTTTCATAACATCTGGATTCTTGCAAAGCTGATATGTAGCTCCCAATAAAGTGGTAACAGAAGTCTCGGAACTTGCAACAATAAAGAGCATGCAGTTAGCTTCAATCTCTTCCGTGCTCATCCAGCTGCCAAGCTTTGTTGAGCCAGCAGCAAGATAATGATATGTATCTTCAGTATGTAAAACCAGCATTCTTCTTTTGACTTTCTCTTGGATGACATTTAAAAAACGATCTTTCAGGTCCCATAATTGCCGAGGAGCCAAAGCAATTAGAATTTTGTCGAGAGGAGCATATAATCGCAGGAGAAATACGACAGATGCCATTTGGATATGTGCCAATATCATGGAAATCCATGGGTGATAAGACTGTTCTGCGAGACAACCAAAGTCTTCCCCGAGTGTAAGTTGTCCAGCCAGGTCAAAACCTAGGAAGTTGTACCATCTTTGAACGTTCACGGTACCGCCTTTTCCTAGCCGTCCTTGTGCAGAGTTGTTTTCGTCCTTGTCAATTTGGTCTCTCAACCTTTGGACCAGAATTTTGGTATACCTTTGTATATCTGACTCTTGGGAGTTGATAGCGGCAGATGAGAAATATCCTTTGCTCAACGCTTTACGCATCCGGGAATGGCAATCGTCGGGGGCATCGAATAATGACACAAAGCCTTGTACATTGTGGACGGCTGATTGTTTCGGAAAACCCTTGTTCGACACTCCTCCGGTGTAAATATCGGTCCACGCTGAATTTTTTGTGAAGGACACTTCATTGGGGCTAATTCGAATAGCATCTCCATAAAGGTCATGAAGATTTTTTAGGCGGAGATGAAGACGGCCTCGGAGAAGGTTATACGCATAGGGAAAACTGCTTGCAGCCCATAACCTTGGACCTGGGATGTGTGAGAGAGAGTGGAAGTAAATATTGTAAATGATGAAAGCAAAATAGAACTATTCAAGTAAGCTAAAATATAATTATATCAATTGGGAGAAAGTTACTCACTATCAATATGGATAAAAAGGCAAGAAAAACGGTATTCCAAAATCCGAGGCTGATTACTAGTGTACTTTTTTCAAGTACAGACATTTTGCTATAGACTTTTCTACTTTCATGTAACAAAAAATGGTGATAAAGAGTATTTCAATCTAATACTTTTCAAGCAGTGGAAGTGAAAACTCCTGGTGCTAGTGTAACACACATTGGTGACGCAGAGTGATCTCTCGGTCTATAAATATTCTTTTACCTTGCATTGTATTTGCATCCTGCAGGTACAAAATTAAGTATATCCGGTTCAATATAAAAATACGTTCCCAACAAATGACGCCATTGTGTACATTTTTGCGTTTAGGATAAAGCCGTAGGATTGTATCTCCCCGATGATCGTTACCATTTCAGCAGTTGCCGGATTTCGTGCATATTGCGCTATCTCAGGCACCCTCTCAATACCAATAACCCCTGCAACCTGGATATCTCCGCTTACTCGCTCGCACAATCAGATCCAGCGGAAATCTGACCTACTATTCCTCGTGAAGAACCAGTTCTAAATAGGAATACGGCTAAATGGCTTACCCTGTCTGCCTTACTTCTAGACACAGGAAAGCATACAGCATGCAAGAAATTGGATAAGGCACAGGGATGCATGTTGAGCCAGGCTAACAGAAGGTAGTAAATTTCGTAAACCCACTCGAGCATCAGCCTATAGGTGAAGAATAGAAGAAGTTCTTATTCCATTGTCTATAGATCACAATTTCATATCACCAATACTCATCCGAATAACCCTTTGCGCATACATTATGGAATCATCAATGTCGACAAATTCGAGTCACGGTCTTATCCGAGATGCAACTCCCTTGCTCGACAGATTGCATGCCTCTCAAGACCCCTACTATGGAGCGGGCTCAATGTCCACCTCAGTATACGATACGGCGTGGGTATCAATGATAACCAAGACAAGAGACCGAACAACAACATGGTTATTCCCAAAGAGCTTCTTCTTCGTTCTCGACAGCCAGAGTTCCGAAGGAGGTTGGAACATCAATAGCTCGCAAACAGATTCTATCCTGACATCAATGGCTGCGCTACTTTCCCTGTGTAAACACAATAGCAACCCTCTTCAACTCAGGGAGAACACACCAAATGATTTGAGAGAAAGAATATTGAAAGCAGTAGCTTTTCTTGAACGAACAATATGCCAATGGGACCCAACTTCCGTAAATTCCGTCGGATTCGAGTTGCTTGTCCCGGCCCATTTTGAGCTTCTCGAGACTGAGGGATATAGATTCACATTTAGTGGTTACAAAAAGCTTATGCAAATTCGAGAGAAGAAACTGCAGCATTTTGACATCTCGTCTATGTACGACAGCAGTAAATCCACCGCTCTCCATTCTCTCGAAGCGTTTGTTGGAATGGTTGATTTTGACAGAGTCAGTCATCATAAAACACTAGGTAGCATGATGGCATCACCGTCAGCTACTGCAGCATATATGATACACAACCCCGATTGGGACGAGGAATCGGAAAAATACTTAGATCATGTGTTTGCGAAAGGAGCCGGAGATGGGAACGGCGGTTTCCCAAGTGCTTTTCCGTCTAATATATTCGAAATATCTTGGGTGCGTAGTTTTTAATATTCCGTGAGTCTTTGCTGATGGATTTTTAGACAATTTCCACACTTCTCCAAAACGGGTTTTCGAAAGACGATCTCCCAACCTCCCTCAATCACCTTGCTGGTACACTTTCCGAAGCTTATGAAACCGGGTGTGGGCTAGTTGGTTTTGGTATGATTTGAAATCTGTACGAAGTGATCAGTGCTAAGATTGTGTTAGCTCCTTGTTTAGAACCTGATGCAGACGATACAGCACAGTGTATCACTGCGTTGACCTTACTTGGAAAGAGTGTCTCTCCAAAACCACTCATTGGAGTATTTGGTCGCGAGGACTATTTCAAAACATTTCTCAAGGAGCGAGATGCCAGTTTGAGCACCAACTGCAATGTTCTAATCGCTCTTACAGCGATCCACTCACCGTCCGAATATTCTGCTATAATCATACAATTAGCAAAGTATATATGCCGTTGTTGGGAAAAAGGTCTAGACGGGATCAAAGATAAATGGGCAAGTTATTCTATTTCTCTAGGAACAGGTTTGTCCTAATAGTAAAACAGAACTCGTCAGTCAATTACTCCATCATGCTGGTTTCGCGGGCTCTTACGTCGATACTTGTGTTGTGGGGTAGAGGTGTTTTGCCCGATCTCACACTTGAGTTTGTGCAAACTGAGCTCTCACTTGTACTTTTACAGGCACTCATCCGAACATTGCGGTCTCAATCCGCCGATGGGTCTTGGAATTGTGTTCCAGAAATCACCGCTTACTCCATCATTTCGCTAAATATTCTTTCCTCTATTCCGCTTCACACCGAGTACTTGGAGCAAATTCAAACTGCCATAACAAATGGCCGGAGATTTATTCAGGAGAAGCGAAATCTGGGTAGACAGCCAGATTTGATATGGATTGAAAAAGTGGCGTATGGATCGCAAAATCTTAACGATGCATACATCCTTGCGGCTTTGAGATGTCAATCAACACCGATTGAACTTCACTCTTCAGTTGGAGAGGGTCTTCGTGTACCATCTCCACATTTGTTGAAACGCTTGAAGTTTTACAAACTACTGCCCATGTTCGCAACAACACCAGGGTGGATACTCAAAGTCTCCATCATAGAAGGAACTATGTTTTCGCACACTCTGAAAGCGAAGTGTAGCAAGTTATTTCAGGGAGTGCCATCAGGGAAAGAAACTCATTTTGAAATCGTACCATTCGCTTGGACAGCGGCCAATAATTCCAGTTTTGCAAATCTTGGATCAGAGATCTTGTCGGAAATGATGATCGTGTCTGCTTTGGCTTTCGAAGTGGACAAATTCATTGAAACCCATATTACTTCGCTGCCTCTTCATTTTCGGAAACTCGTCAAATCAAGTCTTGGTGACCAACAAATTAAGGGCTGCAAGCTCGAGTCTATAAATGGAAATGATCATACCCAGGCTGGAGCCAACGACAACTTCAGCAGAACGGATTCAACGCAGTCGAGCCCCAAAAATGATTCAATTCATGCAGAGTATTCCACTCGTAGAATAAAAAGATCTAGCATGTGTGTCAGCGGTGATCAGGCAACAACTCGTAAGAGACAGCGCCGGCCAACACCTATTTCTAACGACACCGAAAAAGCGGAGGCAGCTTTTAGACTAATTCTAACAACCCTCAATGGATTTCTAGAATTCTATTTGCATCACCCAGCTGTGCAAAAAGCCAGTGATTATCTCAAAAGTCAACTTCGTCTCGAACTCAAGGCATATATCTCGGCACACATAACCCAAACAGAAGACAGTGAGCGACTGAAAATACAAACAGTCCGGAAAAGCTCTCCAGGCTTCATCAAGACGCTTGAATCACCAGCCCCTTCTTTGCACAGTTGGGTCAATAGTACCTCCGGAAACCACACCGCTGGACCATTTGCCTTCGCATTTTTCCTTTGCCTGCTTGACTCGGAATCACCCGGCGCCTTGCCCACCTCTGCATCTTTCCATTATATATCGCAAGATTTCTCAAGGAGCCTAGCTTCTTTGTGTCGACTATATAACGACTACGGCTCGTTAGCACGGGACGTTGCCGAAGACAACCTCAACAGTGTTAACTTTCCTGAATTTAGTGGGTTTGAAGGTGAAAATACAAATGTGCAGCCTGTGAAGGATGATCTTATGTATATTGCAGAGTACACACGGAGAAGAGTAGAAGCAGCATTGGCAGCATTGGAAAAAATAGTACCAATGAATGTGTTTGAGAAAATCAAGGGGTTTTATCGGGCTGCTGATGTGTTTGGGCAGATGTATGTCTTGAAGGATCTGACGCCAGGAATTGATGCTGGGAAGATAGCGCGGTCGGGGTGAATAGGTGGTTGTGGCTAGTTATTAGTAGTCTTGGGATGATATATTTTTCAAATCGAGAGTGCGTAATGATTCCTTTTCAGCTCACAAATGGAGGAAAGAGGTGCCAAAAAATGGGGTATATCTTGTGATTGAGGTCGTCGTCCACAATTTCATTCCAGTTAACAACTCCGTCTCGATCTCAGAATATCTCATTAATTTTTTACTTGAGGGTGTCATACGTGTCCTTCGCACTCACTTAGGAAGTAAACAAAAATCATGACCAGGACCCAGAGAGCTTAGCAATTTTTTGGTTCGTTGATGGGCTTAGTTGACGCTCGCTTTTAATGAATCTTCATTGGAAGTGAGGATATGGAAAATCTCACATCTAGGGAAACTTTAGCACCGAACCTCAAAAATTCTCCGAGAGAAGCACAGAACAAGCCAAGAGTCTTGAGAAAGTGAAACTTAGAACCGATTCTAGATTCATTCAAATAACTATGTAATGTACCTTCTAAGCAAAGTTTAAAATATATACAAAGAACTCCCCCCCCTCCACCCCCATTCAGAAAGAAATACCTCAATACCCAAGTATTGGCGACCAACCCGAAGCCCCAGCCACACATTCAACCCCCAAATCACTCGGCGTATTGGCACAAAGCACCTCCGCAGTTCTACTCCCGGCCTTCACCTCGTATCCACTAACGTGAATGTCACAAACATCTCCTTCCGAGCAATTCAAATTCGAAGTATCACCCTTATACTTTGTGCTCGTCGTTCCCTTAAAATTCTTGAAGTACACATCTTTCAAGGTAGCATTACTAGGATTCGTTGAGCAGTAGTCGGCATCTTGACGGTAACAGCTCTGGATTTGAATGGCGTAGTCGGAGTTGGTGACTGTTACTCCGTCGTAGGTTACGTTCTTTACAACTGCGTTTCCGAAGCCGCCAGGGTAGTATTTTATCCTGACTGCCTTTGAAGACTTTAACATTGTGGCGTCGGAGACGTAGATGTTGGTTACGGTATCAGTGTTGGTTTTCCCTAGAGAACCTACTGAGAGGCGGTGGGAGCCTGTACAAGTTATGTTTTTAACTCAGACGTAGTTTGCTCCTGTTTATATATCTTAGATGACATTTCTTTTGGAGAGGGAAGTGAAGTGACTTACCAGGTTTGAAAGCAACACAGTCATCTTGGTTGGAGACATTGATATTGATAAGTGTAACATAACTTGCAGCCCCAACATCCCAACCATAGGTGTTCTTCGCCGCATTATCCGAAATAGATTTCGAAGCCAGATTGATGTTCGAGTAAACAATATCCTTCGAGTTTCCAGCGGTGGAATGGAAAACATTTGGTGCGTTGATGAAATCCAAATTATCCACCGTAATACCTGTAGATTTCGTGATATACATCAACGTCGGTCTAGCATACGAACTATCTGTTGCGAATCTATCATAGGCAGCTTGCCCATTTCCATCAATTGATCCGCTACTAGTAAGGGAACGGATTTTTGCTTCAGTGATGCTTTCGATTTGGAAAATGGAGCTCTTGCCTTCCCAGTAGTCGAGGTCGTCGGAGACTTTAAGAGTTTATTCGATTTGGAAATCGCAGTTTTGGTAACTGGCGAGGGAGAGTGTTGTTCGGATTAAGTAAGTTTTTTCCGGCGGGAATCAAAATGATTCCTCCATTTCCGCAGGATTTGAGGGCTTCTGTTATGACTGGTGTGCCATCAGTGGCTTCGTTACCGGCTGATGTGGGAGTACATGTTACTCTTCGAGAAATTTGGAGAGGAGTCGCTAGGACACTTGAGAGATTGGCCAAAGCAATTGCAAATGGTAATAATTTGATCATGATGAAGTTCAACTTCGAATGAAAGATAATGAGTGACGATAAAAAGACAAATAATGGAAGGGACAGCAGAAAGCTTTCGAAGCAGTCAACAGAGCATGAATGATACTTGGTGCGACCGTTTCTTATATACCGAGGAGCTCTCAAAGATCTCTATTGAGAAATTCTAATTCCCAGAATAGGAAAGAGAATGGATCAAATGATCTAGGGACCCCAAACCTTGCAACAATGTCCAACAAATTGAGTCTTTTCGTCATGAGGATGCGAGGGAAATCACGATAAACGAGAAGTGGAGAAATCTTTTCCAAGGTTCGACCATGAGACGGGAGTTTCATCCAGACTCTAAAAGGGATAAAAGGAAATGAGAACCCCTCTAAAAGAAAGAAGTTCGACTTTGGAAGAAAAAAAACTACTGCGTTAGAGGTATTCCGTCGACACTTGTCTTCTCATTTTTTGATCTCTCAGGGCATGCTTCGAGAAAGGTACCTCCCAAATTTCAACGAATGCTCGTTCATCACACCAAGATTCATTCATTCCCCCTCAAACCCGAATCTCCGGGTTCTCACCCCTCCACGCGTAATGCCGAAGAATTAATATATCCGCCACCACATCCCCAAAAGCAGAGCCTCCTCTCCTCAAAATCACGTTTCGTTCCCGACACGACCGTCCGTATCGGGAAATAAAATATTAAATTCATACGCTCCAGATTTGAAATAAACAGCCTTGTGGATCGAGTTCCCCACGGTCGGGACTTTGTTTCAATTTGAGAGGTCTTGGCGGACCACTTGTGAAAACCTCGGAAGCAAACATGTTTCCCATTGAGTGCCCTCTCGGTGATAAAAAGGAGAACGAATTGTTTACGAGCTTATCTACACGCAATTTATATCTTGTATCGCTCTTGGCGATGAGTTCAAACAATGCGTGGTGGCGAGACCAAAGATTGTTTGATGGAGATTGAAAATGCCCTCGATTTTTATTTATACAAGAAGTACCCCTCCCCTTCTCTCCTTTCTTTCCTCTTCTCTCTTTCTTCCCATCCATTCATTCCAGTTCTTCTTCAAGATCTTTCATTCGTTAAACAAAGATGCATTTCCCATCTCTTCTCGCAGGCTCGGTCCTCCTTTCATTAACTCAAGGACTGGTCCTTGACAAACGTGCTGCTCGCACCTCCTCGCCATCCGGATGTCTCGTCGTGCAACCTAAGAACACAGCATCGGGAGAATATGCCACGATCGCTGCGGCGAATACGGCGTTGGGGAGTGGGAAGACGGCGCAGTGTATTTTTATCAATCCGGGGACTTATAATGAGCAAGTCAAAGTCTCGTATGCGGGGAATTTGACGATTTATGGGTATACTACTGAGTGAGTTTTTTCTGAGATGGAAGGGAACCGGGAATGAACTGACGGGAAAATAGCACTTCGAATTACGCGAATAACCAAGTTATCATCGCTTCTTCGACATCCTCCGCTGCAGCCGGCAACCTCGATGCCAGTGCGGCAATGAACTTCGTTGGTTCCGGCGGACTAAAAGTTTACAACATCAATTTCTCCAACACTTTCGGAACAGCATCTCAAGCTGTCGCGGCAGTCACAAACGGGGACTACCAAGGATTCTACGGATGCCAATTCCTAGGAAACCAAGATACGCTTTATGCCAAAGCTGGACAACAGTACTACAAGAGTTGTTATATCGAAGGAACGGTTGATTTTATTTTCGGAAATGCGGCTGCTTGGTTCGAGTCTTGCACCATTGCTGTGAAGAGAAGCAAGGGTGTTATTACCGCCATGAGCCGAACCTCTAGCTCGGATGCTAGTTGGTATGTTTTCAACAAGTGCACTATCCAAGCTGCTACTGGCTTTGATGTTGATGCCGCGACTGTCAACTTGGGAAGACCATGGAGAGTGTTTGCCAGAGTTATGTATCAGAACTCTGTTTTGTCGGATATTGTTTCGGCTGCTGGATGGACGACTATGGCTGATGGTGCTACACCTGTTTATCAGGAGTATAAGAATACTGGTGATGGAGCAGATACTTCTGAGAGGTTGTACTTGACAAAGTCTACTGCTGCTGTTAGTCAAAGCTCAGTTTTGACTGGTAGTTTGAGTTGGTTAGATGCCACTTATTAAGTGGTGGTGTGGCTTGAGGCCTTTGATTCCTGTATATATTTTTCCGGTGCATATTTTCTTGTATACACAGATATACTTCAGTATATATTTCAAACCATGGGTTGTTTTCTCCCATCTCGGCTGCCGTCTCTCAAGCTTCTCCTTTGCTGTGCCATAGTGGTGTTGGTGCCTCCAGCAAGAGCTTCGAGCTGAAAGCATATCACACCGCGAACGTAAAGCGAACAGGAAAAGTACAAACTTTCTGATGCGACGGGGGACACATTCCTCTCCATTCTAACGCCACTTGGCTATAGTTGGAGCTTTGAATCATTTGAATCTCTGGACAAGAACTTGTTCTACACTTGTGACAAGTTCGTTTGTGTGGTCAACAAAAGTTATCATGACTCGTGATAGCTTGTCAAGTCTCATCACGAGGCCGTCCAGGCTCTAAGACGTCGTCCCAACGGCTCTCAGCGGCGCACACAAGCACAATTGTGGCTTGCGGGGAAGGAGACGGGCTGCAACCACCTGGAAGAGCAATATATCGTCTTTGCAACGACCAATGACAGTGCACATTGAACTTCCTCTTCAGCAAACTTGGCCGCGCACCAAGAGAAGCGGTGCTACCACACGCGTGGATAGCCCCCAAAAGGAAATATTGTCTTACTCGTGACGCGCCAGTCAATAAATGAGCTGGGGAAACCAGCATGGTGGAGTGTGGAGGAGCGTGGAAACGTGGAGGAGGGACCTGGAGGAGGAACCTGGAGGAGGAACCTGGAGGAGGAATCTGGAGGAGGAACCTGGAGACGGAAGAATTATTTTTGAAGCCATGAACGGGGGGCTGGAGAAGAAGATCTGGGGTTGGGAAGCGGATGGCCTGATCCGGGAAGGCTTGTTCTTAGTCAGCTATCAGGCCAATGAACATAGACCTCGGCTTGGCCGGCAGCTTGCAGGCTGAGCCAGGCCTTGAGCTTTCTTTTCTAAATCTGACAGACAACGTTGGAACACAACATCGGTTCAAGCTTCACGAGAACAAGCGAAAACAAGCCTCCCGGGTGAGCCAAGTGGTGAGGCTCAACCACACCGGTCAGGAACGTCCTCCAATTCTCAATTTCATTTGTTTGATTACCGGCAGAGCAAGAGCTGCAAGCGGGGTTTTGACTCCCGCAGATTAATTGATCTGGTCCGTCAGTCAGTATCTGGGGTAAGATTACGGGGTCGTCTTGGAGACCCCTAGCTCTTCAATTTAGGCCCACAGAGATTGGTGCGTTTTCACCGTCTTCTTGCTTTCCACGAGGCAGAACAAGAGAGGCTTGAAAAGAGGCGCTTATGTCAAGTCTAGCTTCTCTTCTCATTCGTGGAAGAACCGTCCCCAATAATTTCTCCGCCAAAACAGACGCCACACGAAGACGTGGAGAAGAAGACATGGAGAAGATGCCGCAACTCACCAAGTTCAGTCACTCTCACTTCCCCTTGGTGCCAGTGTAGATGCCCTCACACGCCAATCATCTGCAATCATCATTTTTGTGGAGTCTCCTCCGACCCCAGCAGCGGGACGGGGCATCATGAACCTCGGGGATTGGCTGTTGACGGAAGCTTTGCGGATTTATTCCTGGAAGCTTGTTGGAGCTCTTGTCCTGCGAGTGTGGGGAGTGTACGCCGTACGCTAATCTTTGACTGCGACCGATTTACTTATCTTGCACCTCTTCCTCTTCTTTCTTCTGTCTTTTTTTCTTGCCGTCTGTTCAAGAGAGTCTACTGGAATACATTTGCATTCCAGCCTTTCCAGTTAAATCAAGACAAGCCGAGACGAACGAGGAGCTTCATTGCTTCCTCAGTTACCCCTCACGATGGTGTCGAAATCGAGAGTTTACAATTGGTATGTGCCGGGAATTTCCAAGAACAAAAAATCCAAATCTAACCTCCCTCAGGTACATTGCTATGGTGGCAGCGGGATGTATGGTTTTATATGGTTATGATGCTGCAGTTTTCAATGCCGTTCAAGGAAACGCCCATTGGTTGGCATTCTTCAACACACCTGTACGAATTCAAACCCCACCAAAGAAGATACGAAACTAATAGCATATGCAGAAAGGAAATCTTTTGGGTTTGATCAATACTTCATACTCGATTGGTGCGATTGTCTCTGGATGGTTCGTTGGAGGTCCTCTTGTGAGTAGTGTTCAATGTTTCTTAAATCATACGATTTTACTAACAATGCTAGGCGGATTACCTAGGTCGAAGGTGGGGAATGGGAATTGGTTGTTTCATTACAATCATAGCAACCTTCATTCAAGCCTTCTCTCCTCGCCACAAGATCGGTGTCTTTATCCTTGGCCGTGTGGTTATTGGTGTTGGTCAGGGTATTGCCTTAACTGCTGGGCCCGTGTATATTGGAGAAGTTACACCTGCCGAAATTCGAGGAAAGGTCATGTCCTTCTGGCAACTCTTCTACTCCGTCGGTTCCTTTATTGCCTACTGGGTCAACTACGCCACCGCTAAGCACAAGGCGACCCTTGGAGAATGGGATTGGAGAATTGTCGTCATTTTCCAAATGCTCGTTCCCTTCCTCATCATTATTCAACTCCCTTTCATGCCAGAAACCCCTCGTTGGTACATCAGACATGGAGATCGTATTGAAGATGCCCGCAAAGCCCTGCGAACAGTCAGAGACACCGAGCAAGAGGTTGAAGACGAGCTCCTCCAGATCCGCGAAGCAATCATCTTTGAAAAAGAAGTGGTTTCCGATTCATACCTCGCATTGTGGAAAGACAAATCGATCCGCAAACGTCTCGGTCTTGCTTTCGTCATCAATATCGGTCAACAGCTTTCTGGTCAAGGAACGCTCAATTCTTACTCCTCAACCATCTACAAGAAGGTTTTCAAATCTCTTGATACCATTAACCTCATCAACGCCTTGAACGCTACATGCGGTATTCTCTTCACACTCAACGCTACCTGGACTGTCGATCGCTTCGGAAGAAAGTTCCTTTTCATCGGTGGTTCCATCGGAATGGCTCTCTGCATGTTAATCGTCCCTATCGTCGGTCTCGAAACTCCGGACATCAATGGCGGGAAATCGAACTCCGTAGGGATAGCGATTGTGTTCCTGTTGTTCTTGTTCATCTTCTTCTATAAGCCATCCTGGGGTGCGACGACCTGGATTTGGACCGCAGAAATTTTCTCCATGAACGTTCGAAGTCAAGCGGTAGGAATGTGCTCGCAGATGCAGAATGTTGCGCAGTGTATCTTCAACCAGTTTTTCCCTACCTTTTATGAGAATTGTGGATTGTATGTACCCCTTCCCTTCACATCCTCCCATTTGCTAACCCATCTTTTAGGAAATCATTCTTCTTCTTCATGACGACCAACATCGTACTGGGAATATTCGTCTATTTCCTCATTCCCGAAACCAAGTCCGTCGCTTTGGAGGAAATCGATGTCCTCTTCGGAGGTGCAAACCATACTGAGAAGGGAGGTGACTTGCTACACGTTGAGGATCCACATCACGCACATGCCGGTGATAACACCATTTCCATCGATGCAGTCCACCAAAATCCCGAAAAGATCTCTCCAGCAACAAAAACAACCCAAGAGCTCCCAGCTAAGGAGTTGGACTTGTAGATTTTGTGTAGGGAACGAATGAAAGCGGATATGATGGGACGACCCTTGGTAGCTCGACATTGGACACATGGCTTGCTCGGACGATTTTTAATGTTTTAATATATATTAAATTATTTCTGAATATTCGAACGTGGAATTGGAACTTGTTTTCATTTATCTGAGTTACGCCTCATTTATTTTCTGGCATGCCTAGGCATGCCACTGTGGTCAGTTTATCAGTGGACGTCAGGTCCAAGGTGCATCCCCGGGTATCTACCCTTATCTGCCGGGCCGGCTAAGCACCTTCCTCACCTAACCGGGGACCGTTCCCGGGCCCACTCGGAAAGAATGCCTCGATTCTAAACTTCATAAAACACCATCTCTTACTCTAGCTTTATATTACGAATATTCTTTAGAAATGAGTTGCTTACAGATATTATACTTCCGTGACTTCCCGCCTCCTGCTTATTGAAGAAGGTCCTTTATTTCACCTCAAAACCATTGGTGCTGGAGAAAATCAGGCACCTTCCTGATTAAGGAGGTACGGAGTGTAGATCGTTTCATGTTGTGCTTGATATCTACATTTCTTCCGTCGAGAACACAACTTCATCAGTCTGCTTCGGAATTCGCAATTCTTCAGAGGGCACAATTCAATAGGAAATGATTGGAAGATAAAACAGGATTTCAATAGCTCAGTTTACGACCTGTGATGCCTCAGCTATGCACGGCTAATTTCTTTATTTCCTTATCGGGCGTTCATGATGGTAAGCTGGAGTGTATCGACGGGAGGTGGCCATCTTGTGTCGTACAAATAAAAGTGCCTGGGAGAAATGCACGTCGTAAGCTTATATGTATATCGAGTGGTTTAATAGGGCCTAGTATGCCACACCTCGTCGCGATAAGGTTTCTTTGCTGATTATTCTCAAGTTGTCTAGAACAAAGTGTCCTTTCTCGCGCTCTCAATTCTCGTCAGGAATGGGTAGAGGATGCTGAGGATTAGCCACCCAATTTTCCAATCGGAGTCCCCAATTGGCAATTTTACAGGGAGCCCTAGTCTTTCTAGCCACACCTTTGGGGATATCTTTCATCCGCCACTTTTGAATAGCCAGTATTGCACCAATTGCAGGAGTATATCGGCTTTATGCCGTCTCGTCCCTGGTCGGAGAGTGCGGGGGAGAGAGAGTTAATATGGCATCTCGTCCCCACGTTCCCTTTGGTCTCTGTTCGGTCGTGGGGATTGATTGCTTGCTTGGTTTCTTACTTCTCTTCTCTTCTTTCGATTCTCCCTTGATATCTGACATCCACTCGAGGTGTTTGGTCTTATTCAATTCTCACCATGTTTCGAGCGATGTCTTCTTCTCGGTTCCTCTTGTTCTCCCTCGCCCTCTTTGCAACCCAAATCTCAGCACTCACACTCCTCGAACTACTCAAAGCGACCCCGGAATTGAGTACGCTGTACAACCGCATCAACTCATCCACCTACCTCACTGGATTCCTTCAGAACAGCAGTGATTTCACCCTCCTGGCGCCCAGTAATGATGCCTTTATCAAAGCGAGTGGGAGTGGGAATATGACGGATGATCAGTTTACCGCTTTTATCCAGTATTCGATGTTGAGAGGCGCATACCCTAAATTGAGTTTAGGGACGGAGAGGCAGTTTGTGAATAGTAATTTGAATAATACGAATTTCGCGAATGTTACTGGGGGACAAGCTGTTGGGCTAGGGGTTGGGGGGAAGGGACAGGTTGAGATTTTGAGTGGGAATGGGACTGTCAGTGAGAGTGGGAAGAATGTGAGTTCTCAGATTTTGCGCGGGGCTTATTTTTGTTTGGGATACTGAGATTTAGGTGGATGGGTTTGCTGATACTTGCTGCAGATTGTTTGTGTTGGTGGATTACTTCATATTTTGGATGAGATTGTTACGATTCCTCTAAGCGCCGTACTTGAAATCACGGCTGCGGGACTGGAATACTTTATTGCGATTCTTGCTAAGGGCAATTATCTTACAACTGGGAGAAGTTATGTCGATCCTGTTGTTTACGAGCCGAATATTACGCTCTTCATCCCGAATTCTGTAAGTGATTATCTCTCCTCACTTTTTCGGTTTTGGGGAACATTTGATTGCAAAGCAACGAAAGCATTTCCCTCAATGAGAAGAATAAGAATCGAAACTTCAGACTGGCAAATGCTAACTGTTTGCCTCCCAGCCTGATGCCCTCGCCAATTTCAACACGCTCGCCAAAACAGCTACTCCCTCAGATCTTCAAAACAACTTTCTTTACCACGTCGTCCCCAATTTCGTCGGCTACAGCCCACTGCTTACTGATGGGCTGTCACTGAAAACGCAAATGGGAAATAATCTCACGATCCACGTTCAAGATGGGCAAACATATGTCAATGGTGCGAAAATCCTGCAGATGGATAATATCATCGCGAACGGTGTCATACATGTTATTGATAGGTAGGTTATTACTTCCACAAGCAAAGCTATTTTACTTTGGGTTGCTAACGAGAGTGAAAATAGCATTCTCAACTCGACAAACACCACCGGACCACCTCCTTCAACAAGCGCAAACAAAAACACACCGACGACCATCGCCACCGAACCCTCATCCACCGCTCCAGTCTCCTCCCAAACCTCCACAGCCGCACCAGTTTCCTCATCCTCTTCGAAATCTCCCCTCAGCACCGGAGCAATAGTAGGCATAGCAATCGGCGGACTGGCCTTCCTCCTCCTCTCCGCCTTGATATTCCTCTGCCTCCGCTCTCGAAAGAACACTCGTCGTCGCGCCTCCATAGCAAACAGACCAATGGAAGGACTCACATATGAAGGTCCAACTGGCGATGCGTTGTATGGGAATAGATATAAGATGACAAGGGAAGTGGGAAGTGGGAGGTATAAGGTTGAACGGGATAGTGGGGTTAGTCAGTTGGATGGGAGTCCGTTGTCAGGAGGAAGTAGTGTTATGGGAG
This sequence comes from Hymenoscyphus fructigenus, assembly GCA_001414455.1. Taxonomy (NCBI): domain Eukaryota; kingdom Fungi; phylum Ascomycota; class Leotiomycetes; order Helotiales; family Helotiaceae; genus Hymenoscyphus; species Hymenoscyphus fructigenus. The sequence continues at coordinate 637,938 of LKUV01000012.1, read as the reverse complement.
GACAAGGAAGTGGTATGAGTGTTATGCCTCTGAGGGTTGATACTAAGGGCGCGAATAGTGGGAGAGGGGGGCCCCCGAGTACGCATAGGAATGAGAGGCCGGTTATTCCGCAGAGGAGTCCGAGTAGGGGAGTTATTGGGAAGGGGGGTGGGATGTTTTAGTCTTGAAAGACGGGGCTTGTATATAGGTGTGGAGCACCAGAAATTGAAATTTGTTCTGGAAATGAGGTTTGGCGTTAGTGAGAGATGTTAAAGTCGAGGTTGCGAAGTGAAGTGAATTTCCCCTTATCTTTCGGAGGGCTCGCTGGGTTTCCTTGCCGCTCGTCTGTGGAGCGATCCTTTTGATATGAATGATGTTGGTGATGAGCGTTTGGAAATGAAAATTGTTCATGAAGCAGTAAATAAAAGGGCATGTTGATTGAGCCTTTTTGGGTGCTTGTCTAAGCGAGGGATGGGAATTTAAGTGGGTGGCAAGTTCAAAAACATAGGGAGTAATGGTCCATTATAACATATCCAATTCATAACTTCATCCCTTCCTCCAAATCTCTTACTAATATGCCATCTACCAAGTATAAGCATCCTTATCAATCCACCCAATATAAGGCTGTTGTCCCGTCTCATCCATAAAAACATCTTTTGGTGTCCTATAATTTCTCGCTTCATCAGGCGTAAACTCAATCGTCACATTCCCCGCAATCCTCGCCGTCAAATTGAATCCCGGCCCAGTACTCTTGTACTCAGCCATCTTCGTCCAATTAGCACTGTAATGATCCGTAGCCGGATCAGCAGTCCATTTTTCATATCCCGCTCCGTTGATCGTTGCATCTAGATAAGTGTTCAGGAACACACTTAGATGTTGTGAATTCCACGGTCTACCTAAAAAGCATTTTCCGATGATGGAAGGCGCGATGGTGGTGTTTGATGCTTGGACTGTGGAATCCGAAACGAAAACTCCGTATTTGTTGGCGAATGTGGTGTTTGTGCCTTTCCAGGCTGTGATTCCACCGCCGCAGTTTCGGAGGGAGAGGAGGGAATGTTGGATCCAGGCTGTTCCGAAGCCGTAGAGGAAGTCGGTTTGTCCTGCTATTTCGTTGTTGTAGAAATATGCGTTTCCTAGTTTTCCGATGTAGACCTGTTTCTCATTAGTGGAGGTTTGGAAATAGAAGGAAAGGGGGGGATATACGGTATCTTGATAACTGTAAAATCCCGAATAATAAAACCCGGCATTTGCTCTACTGACACTAACTGCAAGCGAGGGTCCATCACTCACTTCCGAATAAACATTTCGGAAATCAATGTTGTACACTCTGAAATCTGTATTTCCAAATGGAGTGTTTTCTGGTACTGGCCAGCCGGTTGGGCCTGATCCAGTAAGACTAGCTTCGAGGGTTGGAGAAACGGTTAAGACTGATGTATATGCATTATCTGGATAACTGACGTTGTGATTTGCCGATGCCCACGAGACTGTGACGGTGTTTTCACTTCGTTGATTGGCGTTCTTGATTTGACCCAGGAGGGTGAGGGGTCCGCTTCGTGTGACGTTGAGTTGTTCAATGTAGATTCCTGGCAGAATGAGGATTGTTGCTGGGGTTGTTTCGTCGAGGGAAAGAATTGCTGATTGAATTGAATTGAAACTCGCATTGCAACCAGTGGGTGCTACGAGGATAGTATTTGCGGGACAGCCAGTGAGTGGATCTGGAGTAGGAGATTGACATTTGCTGTAGATGGATGTGTCGGCTCTGACAGAAGTGAGCAGTTCAATTGCAACAAAAGCTATTGAAAGCCACGAAGACTGCTTCTTGGAGAACAACATCTTGAAATAACGGGATAAACAGAACTGGAGGGATCTCCGGCTCTTGGGCAAATCAAGACTTTTGTTCTTGGAAAGACTTCCCCGCAACAGAACTGGGGCTTTAGAGTAATTTGAACTTTCAAGATGTACCCCAGCTCTAGTGAGGAGACCGTGAATCGATACCCCAGAATTCACTTCGCTAGCTTGATGTTGACTTCATCATTGCAGTGCAGCGCTTGCATGCGAACGCGTCAGAAATAACATGAGAAAAGTGCAATCTCTCAAGGGTAGAGCTTTTTAATTAATCCGCGAGTGGTGGAAAAAGATTGAAACGTGGGGCTCGCGGGGTCCCCATGGGTTGAAATGCAGTGATGAAATGAACCTGGCAGGAGGCCAAAAACCCAATTTAGGACAGGGGTTATTGAAGCCCTCGAATGACGCTAGGCAAGGTCACTATTTTAGCCTGAACGAAACCCCGCATACTTCAGTACAGTGGTTGCCGACCGCCGAAGAACATCACAGCAGTTTGTTGTTGTGTCTGGAGGAACAGACGGCTGGAGGAATCATTTTATATGGTGGAAATATTCAAATTTACGCAAATGATATTCCTGTGGACTCCGGTGGATTGGTTGATCCTTGCCACCGCGAACTCAAAGAAGATTAGTTCATGGATCTTCACCAGCATCCCCGGGTTTTGATTTTGAGAACTACTTTACATTTGCCATCCTTGGAAGGATAATTTTACCATCTGCACAGCTGCAAGTTCCCCATTTCTCGGTTCTCAAGTGGGAAATTGTTAATCCGTCTAAACATCGTGGATGAATGTACAAGGCAGGTAGGTAGCTAGTGAAGCTTGATAGCTTCTTTCTCGCATGCCGAAGCTTTTCTTTGAGTACCTTCAGCTTCATTTTTACCCGCCCAAGTTGTCAAATTCCGAGGGAATTGAGTTCACGAAGATAAGCGAAGCGAAAATGCACTTCTCAACTCTGAACACAATTATCCTCTCCATTTCATCCCTCTCATCTCTCGTAACTGGAGCTTCCTCGTGCCCACCAACTCTGGTTACTCGTCCTACTCCAGTTCCATCCCCCTTTACACACGGAAGACCTCATTCAATTTCACCAGCCCGAAGTGCCACAAAAATATGTTACGTCAACGCTTTAGGAAATGGACAAGATGACAGCCAAACAATACTCTCAGCAGCAAAAACATGTAACAACGGAGGTAAAATCGCCTTACTAGATGCAGAATACATAATTGGAAAGCCTCTAGATCTCACATTTCTTGATGCTGTTGATTTCGTTATCCAGGGAACTGTATCTTTTACGCCTGATATTGATTTCTGGGTTGCGAATTCTATCAAATATACGTATCAAGATGCGAGTTTGTTTTGGCAGATTGGAGGCAGAGATGTTAATATTTATGGCGGGGGAACCATCAATGGGAATGGGCAGGTATGGTGGGATAGATTTGCTGTTGATCCTACTGTCAGGAGACCAATGCCTCTGGGAATTATTGGGCTTAAGGTAGGGCTACAAATTCTTTTGTAGAAATATTGATAATGATTCTCGAAAATAGGGAGGGGCAATCAGCAACTTGAAAATGATCAACACCCCAAACTGGTTTCAATTCGTAGCGAACAGCTCGGATGTTATCTTTGACAATATGGATCTTAGAGTCGCTTCTACCAGCGCAAACCCAGTTAAGAACTCAGGTAAGTTCTTAAGTAATCGATACCAAAGTTTTCTTGGAGCTAACTTTACCGCAGATGGCTGGGACACTTACAGATCCGACTCTATCACCATTCAAAACTCGTACGTTTCCAATACCGATGATTGCGTCTCTTTCAAGCCCAATAGTACAAATATCCTTGTTCAAAATATGGTTTGTATCAACTCTCATGGGATTTCCGTAGGCTCGCTTGGTCAATATGTTAGAGAGACGGATATTATTGGTTAGCCTTTTGCGATTCCCAAAGAATTGCTTCACTGATAGAATATTTAGAAAATATCTACGTCTACAACGCATCGATGATAACCTCCGGAGACAGTGCTCGTATCAAGGTATTTCCTGGAGTGGCACCAGATAGCACTGTTACAAATGGCGGTGGAGGAAGTGGATATGTTCGTAATGTGACTTATAATGGGATGCATAATACGAATGATGATTGTTCGTTTCCCTTCATCCACTATTTAAAATACCCAGAACTGATAAATGGATAGATGCGATTGAGTTAACGCAATGCTACACTCAAAAGAACCAGACACTTTGCAACCAATATCCCGTATGCTTTCCCTTCCACATATAGAAACCAAAATCGTAAAGCAGTGTCTAACATCATCAAATGCAGTCTTCGGTCATCATCGAGGACATCCTCTTCGAGAATTTCTCAGGGACATCAAAGAAATTCGATCCCATCGTTGGGACATTAATTTGCAGCAGTCCAACCGTAAGTAACCTCCACTCGCTTCCAAAGAAGAGAAAATAAAAAAGGGGCAAGAGCTAAGATATAAACTGTGCTTAGGTGTGCAAAAATGTCCAAGCGAGAAATATCAGCATCACGAATCCGAGTGGGAAGGTGGCACAATGGACTTGCACGAATATGGATAAGTCTTTATTGGATATTAATTGTATCTAGAATCAAATGAATATTTGGAAAATTGGAACTGTTTTGAGGGTGTTATGGTGTTAATTTTGTGAAGTGTTTGTGTTTGTGAGTAGTTTGGAAGAGAGTTCATCTTTTTGACTTGCGGGATGCCATCCTTAGAGTTGGATATTTGGTTAAGTTCTCCTTTGCTCATTTCCTCAGCGCCAGTCTTCCTTATAATCTGTCTCGCGTCTGTTTAAAAATTAGAGTATTTCAGAAAGGATTTGGGGGGGTTATCCACACGTTATCCAGCGAGTTCTGACATCGGGACGCAATGCGCTGGTACGAAGCCGAGACTTCGGCGACCATTTTCCATGATCAAGTCTCGAATACTCTTGAACTCTCCACGGTCGCATTTCACAGCAACGCATATTTTGCGATCGCGAATATTAGAAACTCCATTCCATTGTTATTTATAGAGATAACCTAGTAAAAAAATCGTGAGCTTACTTATAACACATATGTTGAGGGGAATTGAGTACGTTAAACCGTGACAAAAGTAAAGAGATTTCAGGCGTGGACGCTGTAATGCCCTGTAAACGTACCCTGGAGCATTGTTATCTGGCGTAAGCGCTGTATTTTAGTGGATCTCACTGTAATTAAGGGCTGAAATGCTTCAGGGGATCGACGCTCCTTTCCACGCTCGCGGTAGAGAAGATCTTAGCAGTAAATAGGCCGACTTAGGACAGCTGGCAACAACTACAACTCAACGCGAAGGCTTTACACACTTAGTTCTATAGTGAACTAGCACCTTCCGGATCTGGTTGTACTTTTCTTATATTTTTTCGATTTTTCCACGTCTACATATTCCAGGTTATTACTGCCACTTATCTTGACCACCCGGTGCCACGTCAAAAGACTCCAATTTAAACTTTTTACCCTTGTAAATGTTTAATTTGGCCAAGATAAGCATTTATAATTACTTGATGCATTATAGGATTAGGTTTCAGATTTATTTCAAGTGTTCTAACGGATTTTACCAACGGCCAAATCCAAGAATAGCAGGAAATGATTCAAACGAATACAGAATTGTAAATAATAATTATAATTTTGAAGAGATATAATAGTCATAAGACAAACTCAAGGAAACAACTCCCCCAGCGATCGATAGAAGACGAAGTTGGGGTTTATCAATTTGAAGAAATTGGCAAACTGCAAGCAACTGACTTGACGGCGTAAGACTTTGGATAACAGTGTAATTTAAGTTGACATTGGGATGAGATTATTATCCTCCAAGCTTCGTAATGAAATCCCAGCATCAAAGCGTGAGTGCCTTCATATCCACCTTTGCAACGACTCGCTTCTGGAATTCACTGGGAAAGTCCTCGCTTAGCAGATGATCCTCCAGATCACCATTCAAACATGTTACAACCGCCTCCTGGTATAAAGATCCCATCCTGTGAGCCAGTCTCGTCTTTGCTTCTTCTAAAAATGTTTCTTGGATTATTTTTCCAGGCACTCCTTCTACAGGACGAACCCCGTGAAATTTATCTTGAACAATATCGTCGTGGAATTCTCGCGCTGTCTGCCAAAGCCCAATCTCCAATAGCACGACACCCAGCGAGTAGATGTCATGAATCTTAGTGAAACTGACAGTTGGTGGTCCATATCGCTGAGGATGGCGATACACATCGTAATCGATATCGACGACGTGAGGTAAAAGACGAGTACCAGCCGTCACTGGTCGTGAGATTTCGAAATTAGTCAAGTATGGACTGGTGAAGTCGAACTGGCCATCTTCTTTGTTTGAGAAAAACTTTATGGCTTGAGCGCGAATGCTCTTGTGAAGCCAGTTATCCGAGTGAAATGCCCCAATGGATCGTGCTACTGTTCTTGCAACGAAAAAGCGCTGCTTTAGGTCAAGCTTGAAGGAAGTTTCATCGTGAGAGTTTTGGATGAAATCATAAAGTGTCCGCGGTGGCTTGTCACCCGCCTCCTCCGGATAGTCAAAGAGAAAGGCACATCGAACTTGGGAAGGATCCCAGGAATATGCATTTAATCGAAGCGTTCGAAACGTGTGATTTCCCGCCGTTTTCAACAGTTGTGCAAGTTGCGGTGCGTATGTTTCTCTCACAATGATGGACTTCTTTTCGCCAGATCCTTGGGTGGTGGCGACTCCGCTCTTTTTGTACTCAACGATAATCCTTGGTTTTGAAAGCAGGGCTTCTGCGCTTCCCCATGGTATGGGAGTCACTAATATACGTTAGGTTAGTTTTTATTGTGAAAGAGTAGAGGACGTTACCATCAAACTTCTTTGATAGCCTGTTGCTGCTTCTAGATTCCTCGCTTAAGTTTGACAATGCAAAGTGCTCCGCGAAGATACTTTCATGTTGTCCTAGCTGCAAATGCACTTGAAGTTTCTCGTCCTTGGTGATGCCGAAACCGCGAAGCAGAAGCCCGAGTAGGCCTTCTAGGTCGTCGTTCCATTCCTTGAACTCTTTCAGGGTCTCCCTAAGTTTCTCTTTTGTGAACAGCCACTGGAACCCTTCTGGGAGGCGTTTCAGTGAGAGCCTTTTTTGTGCTTTCTGGTCTTTCTTCGCTTTTGTAGTTCCAAGACCAAGATTGAAAAAAGACCATGCTTTCCCAGTTACTTCTGGAATAACCTTGCCATGTCTCGTCAGCGGATCAACCTGAAATGGCCTGGCCTCCTGAGAATCGTTATCTTCGACCAAGGCAGGTGTCTTGGAGACATCAATGTTGTGCTCCTTTATTTCCTCATCTTGGGTTGCTGCAAGCCTGGTATACTCGGCAAGAATTTTTTGCAATTCTGAAAGTTGTTTTTGCGCAATTTGGAGATAATTCTGAAGATTGTTAGTCCTTGTGCGGCCCAAAATGAGAAGGACTCAACGCACGGTTGGAACGGACTTGAGGAAGTTGATATTGGGCTCCTTGCCATTTGCACCACCTAATATCTGGGAGAATTCGTTTAGGCGTAAGATTTGGTAATCAAATTGAATTTTTAAGCTGGACTGTTCGGTGCGGAAGGACTTGAGGGTATGGACTGTTTTTTGGATAAATGTTGCTGTGCTGTACACATCCTTGAATGCCGTGATAATACTAACAGCGGTAGAAAGTGGCTCCATTGATACTCTCTATAGTAGAAAGATTTGGTTCAAAACGCAATGATGCTTCTAGGATTTGAATGACAAGAATCCAAACACTTCAATATGGCTGGCAACACAGCAGAGGCACTCAGCTCACATCAGCTCACCTGTCGGGTTTGCGATGCAGGCTCAGCCCCTCAGAAGGAGCCTAGCTAGAAAAATTGAAACACACGCTGTCATTTTGTGTTACTTCCAATGGAAACACAAAGCGGCAGCAGAGCGTCAACATGCCAACCGGAAATTCTTGAATTATTGCACATGGGAACTCTAACGGACTTATTCATTCATAATTTACAAGAGTCCATTAAGGCTAGTTTCTCTAAGATTTAGAAAAATACCCCTTTTTCTCCTCGCTGGGTTTGGTAAGTAAACTTAATGAAGTATCCCAAGTCGTGATTGCTGCCGCTTTTCTTCTTTTACATGTATGCAATATAAAACCAACGCTTGGTAATGTGGCCGCCCGCAACTGAACTCCGCCTCGTCAAGGCTTCTTGGAGCACGTCGTCGCGTTAAAACTTGCCCTGCATAACGGTAGACTCGAAGAGCGAACTGTGGTTTTCGCTACCTGCTCATATTTTGCGTTTACTAGAGAAATTAGAAGAGTATGAAGTACCAGGGCCACAACTCTTCCAGCTTGAGGGAGAATTTTCGAAGCCTCTAGGGGAAGGGGGAGAGGGGAATGTCCGCGGCATCAACGACCAAAGTGCAACCTTCTATCGAAACAGAAACCGGGATTTCACGGGGAGATGGCCGTATGATCTGATTGCCATATAACAATACCAGAGGAGGAAAGATGTCCGCCAGACGCGGTTACCGCTAGCAGTTGCTCATGATCTTGGTCGACCTAACCCTCTCGCTGAGCGGTTCAGAGCAGCCGAATGCGAAGTATTGGCGTTATCTTCTGACATGTTCCGAGGCCATCCCAACATTGTTCAACTGAAAGGATAGGGTCTCTGTCTCTACACAATTGAGCAAAAGGAAAGCCCATGCTGCGGTCCTCTCCAAATTCCTTTCCTTGTTCTTGAGCGCGCGCCAATGAATTTTAAAGAGTTTTTAGAGCGCATTACAGTAGATTTCACTGGAGAAAGTGCTCCAAGCATCGTACCCAGGCACGACCCGGAAGCTCGCATGAACATCATGAAAACGAGATAACCGTTTGGTATCGCGTAGCGAGTTGGGTTGGAGTAAAAGAGGACCCCTACCAGACAGTTCGACTTCTTTGTATTGGGATTGGACATGGCATACAAGCTTTACATGAAAACAATTTCACACATGGATACTTGAAGCCAGACAATATTCTAATTTTTCGCAATGGTCCTAGGTGGACGGCTAAGCTGTGTGATTTTGGCTGTGCAATGACCAAAATCAAGAAAACACAACCCCGACGCCGAGTGAAACTGGCACGAACAGTGAATCTCGACAAGGCTATCGTGGTACTGAAGAATGGTTACCGCCAGCACTCGACGCGGATGGCTTGCATGACTATGAAGGACTTCGAAAATGTGACATCTATGTTTATGGTCTCGTTGTCTGGAGCGCATTTTACTTGACAGGCGAGCCACCAGCAACTCCAAGCCTCGAAAATACAAAAAGGAACAGAAACCATTTTCGAGAGCGATGGTTTCCGAGTTCGCGTAAATGGCTCTCGCGTAAATGGCTGGCCCAAAAAAAATTGACAGGGTGTTCGATAACAGTTTAACGAACGCTAGCAAGAGGGGAACCGCCCCGTGGGAAGAATTGTATACATCGCAAGAGCGAAGTATCAAGGCTGCAAAAAAAATTGATCAAATCCCACACCACACCAGAGACACAGATTGCACCTTCAGTCACCACAAAGACAGCACTACCACCGCGAAGAAAACCGGCTGTTCAGCCTGCATTGATATTGCAAATGAAATCAGTGTATAGAAAAAAAGGATGGTGGCTGGGGAAGAGCGAGACAACCTCGGCTGTACCTGGTGGAAGCATTGCTAAATTTGAAAGTTCTCTTAAGGAACACACCACCCCAAAGAAACATCACTGAACCTCTCTCACATTCCAAACAGCTCTGAAGATGATACGTCTACCATTACTTCGGCAAAATCACTGAGTAATGATGACAACCTGTTTAGCCAAGAGCTGTTAGAAGGCCAAAAGCGTCGAAAAGATGTCCAACCTTTGTATCGAGATTTTATGAAGACTCTCTCAAATTGGCCTGGAGAAGAGACATTCACAGACCTTTATTGTCTCGCTCGTTTCTGTGTGAAGTCTAATACTTCGCTTGTTTTGTATCATGTCTTGCGATGCCTCTTACTTATTTTGTATAGGATTCCTAAATTGGTTTGTATAGGATTCATATCCTCGCATCGTATTCGGCTCTCTAAGCCAGTACTTGGCTCTCTAAGTCAAGTGTTTTTATCTATTATCTATATAATAGGTCCCTTTTGTATGTAGTACAATTCAAGTCATTTTTCACTACTCTTTTACTCCTATATGCTCTCTTTTATCCCCTGCACATCCAACAGTTTCCGAAGCCGCATACCATTGGAATGGTGGCTTGAGCTAGGCAATTTCCAAAATATTGTCCAGATGGCTCTTCAAGCCAGGCCTGCCGTTGACATTTGCACTCTTGCGTGGCTTTGTAGCGGGCCTATTGGCGGCAAAGAAGTGAGGAATCTTGGCGATGGCAATTCCTGGGACATTGTAACATCTTCACGCTACTTGAACGAGTCAGAGAGATTGGAAAGATTCTTGCTTCTTCTGCAATTTGGAGCACACGTTGAGCTGCCTCTGAGTTCAGCACTCGTAGACGATTCTGTTCTCAGCCGATACATTCGGTCATGTAGACCGGCGAGATATCCAGTCGTCCTCAGGGAAATTTGCCGCCGGTTCAATCAAGTCAGAAATATGGAGCACATTGCATTTGGCACAAAGATTTACATGACTAGCACCTCCGGAGGCTCGAATAAATCCACGTTTATATATGCAGAGGACCATCTACGGCTGATTTGCGAGAATCTCTTTAAGATGTGGAAGCAACTCATGGATCCGTCGCCCAATCTTGAGAACGACGGAGTCCCACTTGAAACGACCCCAGCGATGGATACCAATTCATTGCCCCCTGGCTGGAAGAGGCACATTGGCTATCCCCTCAACTGCCACCAGGGTTGCAGTAAACTAGCATTTTTTAGCCTCAGGCATCAAAGGAACACCAAACTTCATGAATATGAAATATACTCCCTTTTTTAGCTAAATTACTTAATAAACAGCCACTGTCATGCCCGAATCCACTAAATTTTATATTACGGATAGAGTGACCTTCCGCGCTAATGCGCCGCCTATTAAAGATGCCAGCTCCGCCTTTAAGCCGATAGAAATTCCCTTCCGACCGGTCGAGATTACTCTCCCACCACATGTCTTTCCGGACCTAATTAGCCTTTTTACTTTATATTATCCTCCTACAATGATAGATACAATAGTTTTTAATATGAATTTATATGCGCGAGAACCTCAAGACCCTTGAATAAGGATGTGCGAGCTACAGCCTGGTACTCGACTTTCCTGGAAGAGATATATATCTTTCTTGTGATCTGTATTTACTCAACTATTATCGGGATTCCTTAAATAGCAGACTACTAGAGTACTAGTAAAATAATAGTAAATAACCCTCCTACTATGTATATGAGTAGAAACAGATTTCAAGAGTTGAGAATACAGTTCAGAGTTCATCTGCCAGTGGCTCAAGGTCCCTTTGAGAAGGCTAGTTTCCTACTCTAACTCCTTTATTTTAGTCTTCTTTGTTTTCTAACTTCTTCTTTATTAGGTCGAGCCCCTAAACACTCACATCCAAGAAGTCAATGCCAACGTGTAGCAACCTAGAACCAAGCTAGCTGTCGACGAATGCATGATACGTTTTGGGAGAAGGGCTAAGGAGGCTACTACTATTCCTTCTAAGCTTATTCTCACTGGATTTAAGGGCTGGGTACTAGGGCAACTTGATTTCTGTTGTAGATGGAATTTTCACGTTCCCGGAAGAGGAAACGGCCCTGTGGACACCTTGACACCAAGAGAACTAGGAGGTACAAAATCTAGGAAAGGAGGGAATAAAACACAGGCTGTGGTTGTAAAGTTGGTCACTTCCCTACCTGGGAAGGGATATCATATCTTCATGGACAACCTCTTTACTTCAACGAAGCTCTTTGAGTACTTGCGCTCTCTTGGTTTTAGCGCGACAGGCACAGCGCGCAGTAGCTCTGGGATGCTCAAAGAACTTGTGGAAATGAAGAAGAACGACAAGAATTACACTCTCCCTTGGGGTACACTAAAGCTCTACCTACTCCCTCAAATCAGGTACAACATATAGCCTGGAAAAATAACGCTGTTGTTCTTGCTATGAGTACAGTTTACGATGGTTCCGGGACGATTTCTAGGAAACGAAAGCGCCCTAAAAAGACTTCCTCCAGGGCCAAGAAATCCCGAGTTCCCTTTGGCGACAAATCTACTAAAGATATGAACATACCTATTGTGTTTAACGATCACAACTACCAGATGGGCCAAGTCGATGTAGGAGATCAGATGCCCAGTAACCTAGCTAGATTACGTACTATTAGGAGGGGTAGATCACAAGCAATAGAGCACTGGCTACTAATTACAGTACTATTTAATATCTATTTACTTGCATTCAACTCCCCCTCTGAGTCCACGCCTCATGTCAAGTTCCGCAGCCAGCAAGACTTCCGGCTTCAGATTATTGAGGGCTTATTAGCCCTTGGAAATGCTGGACCTGTGTCTAAAAAGAGAAGGGTTTCACATATGGATTCTAACACCTGTGAAGAGCCTTTGGAACAATATGAGTTAGTCAAAATGGACTCCCAAAGACAGTGTGTTGCTTGCAAGGGATTAAGGCATCAAGATCACCCACAAAAAAGGCTTGCATTGTCAAAAATAGCAGGTAATAACAATAGGGAAAGTCACAAGGTAATATCTCCTTATGATTGCTATAAATGCCAGGTGTACTTATGTAAAGTATGGCCTTGCTTTGATATATATCACAATAAATAGCTTAAAACTGTCCCCTTTTTCGTGAAATCCAGTCATCCTATTGGCTCGCTAATAGCCTTGGCACTGGCCGTGCTTGCACTGCAACCCTGGTGGCAGTTGAGGGGATAAAGGCAAGACGGAAGAACAATGGTTTGAAGACGAATACACGCATTTGATCACGTCAAAAGAGCCTAAGATTAGTCTGATCGGCCTCCGACAGGTTAAGATCGGCTTTCTCGACCCAAAGATGGGGAGTTCATGTGATCTGGATCTTGCACCCTACATCATGCCGGGAATGGACCCACAGAAGAAAGATGATCTTGATCAGAATGCAACGACTCGATTTCCTTATTATGGTGAAAGCTGGTTTCACGAGGATTGGAAGTCGATCCCGCCACAAGAAGACGTGCTCAAGAACCTGTGAGAGATTACTTCGTTTACGATTCGAATTCCGGAGCTAGGAATTCTCGATTTCCTCAGTGATGCACTCCAGTGGTGCTTCAAGGGGCTAAATATCTTCTTCCAACTTGTATTTTCAATTGCTTTTTGTATGTTGGGAGCCGCGGCCGTCCTCATTCTATTCTGGGTATCTCTTCTCGTGTTACTTCTAGCTCTCCACGTTGGTTTTATTCTGTGTATGGTGCATGCGGGCTTTTTCCGGGCATTATATGAAAGAATTGGGCAAGTGAGAGCGGGCAGGGTGGCACTGTTTCTGAAAATATCAATTCTAATCAGTCTTGCTTTGGGGGTTCCCTTATTTATCTGGGAATTGCGGACATACCATTTGTTTGAGTTTTACAAAGCAATATTTCCTTTTCGTCATTTCGGTTAATACATATAAATTAGGAGTTTAGTTTAGTAGAAATTTATATTTATGCAACTACATAAACCTACAGCCTCCAAGTTTAGTTGAAATTCCAAGGTACACGAGACAAAAGGTCGTGATTCTTATTCTAAGTATATTCTGCTAATAGTTGAACCAGAATTACAGACAGTATCAAGTAAAAATCAACGGAAATATAGATTGAAATTCATTATTTATGGCAACTTATTCAATAATTCTAAACTTTGGGTTTTCACGCACGAGGCTTTTGTCACATTCTGGCATTTGGAATATAAAAGAATAAAGGTTGCTTTTGGGAGGAGGGTGAGCTACCGAGGCTCATGAAGACTTGTGGGTGCGTGTTCCTCAATGTAGTAATAAAGTACGTGTAACAAAGTTTTAATACTCAATGTGTATGGGCCGCATAAAGCCATCGTCTGTACGAACCCACATAACTAGCTATCATCCTCTCAGAAGGGGTTCTACTCCCTAGTCGTTGAGAAAGCTGAGGCATGCCGGAGAAAATCAAAACTTCAATTCGAGGCTCGAGTAAATCTTGAAATTCCACCCTTTGATAGAGGACTCATTTTACTTGCGATTTTTCTGAATGAGGAGGACTACGAATGCAGTAGAGTTGTTTGTTCGTTAAAGCAGCGACACTAATTTACGCGAGTCCTTCAAAAACCTTCAAAATAGTTCACCTTTGACTCTTCCTTCATCTCGCTGACCACCCCGTCCATGTCCTTATCACCCAAGACCACAAATATGGCGGCCAATCCAACCCCCTTCCATTGTACTGAGGCCGACCTCGCGGCCATGCAGAAATATTGGACAGAGGTTATTGCCACACGGCGCACTGCTGGAAGAGACAAGAGCTGGGAGAAGCCTTTGTGGCCGACCTGGTATGCAATTCACCTTCTTATTCAATGATTTATCAGGTCTGCTAACGAACGAACGTTAGCAAGCCAACGTCGAAGCACCTGCATATGTGGCTTTGAGCCATTTCATGCCAGAAAACGAGGTGGTCGAAGAGCCGCAAACCAGGGATCAGTTAATGTCACAGTTTCAGACGGATTCAAAGGGTAGATGGGGCATCGCAAAGAAGTGTCATCGCATTGTCATCGCGCAAACATTTATTCAAGGGTCTATAAGTGCGCACAACATTCACATGGCTATATCCAAGCATATTTCGCAACGAAAGAATAATGCGGTTGACTACCTCCACACCAGAAAGCAATTAAGTGCGTCGTTGTGTCGACAATTTCTTAAAGAAAGCTATCCTTCCATATATCGTGTAGGCTTACCAACCCTCTCTCAAAATAATGCTTTGCAACTGACATCTTTCTCAGTCTTCACTCCTTGGACCACGTTAATCAAGACGAATTTATAGAAGTCTTGAACAAGCAGAGCATGTCAGAGCTTTACAAGTACTGGAGCAAGCAAGTTTCGGTGAAGCTTCTCAAGAAAATATTTACACCAGTTCACGGTGCACTTGATATTAATTTCTTCCTGCACGGAGGCATCCCTCCCAATGACAGTGAGGAAATAATCCAGTTCAATCGCCGAAAGTTACTGTAAATTATTTTTATAAAGTCAGCTGGAGATGTTTATCGTTTCATCGTTCAGTTTCCTCACACGCGAACCACAACCGAAAGAGGTAATATGCAAAACTGGGCTCAAGTCAAAGCCGGCTTCACTGCTATCAGGTTTTAAGCTGCAAGTCGTGATGTTAGGTTGACTGCGCGGCGCTAATACATCCTCAATTTGCATAAATTTCAAGACTTCTTGTCGGAACCAGGGGATGGGAACGATGAGATTCGAGTGTGCATTCCAGATATTACCTTTGCTACTTCCCTACAAAGAAGCCAGTAACCTCTCGATATGTCTTTCAGGCTGATGATTCAGTGGAATAATCATGAATAAACTAAATTTGGAGTACTTTCCCTCTGTGATGATTCCCCATATACGACTAGCTCAAAATATATGAACCAACCTTAAACCATAGAACCGAAAACTTTGCCAAGAATAATGTTGAACTTCCTTGGGTTTCAGTTCCAACCAGTGATCGACTTAACACTAGATGAAAGTCCCGCGAGGAAGCCTAAAGAACTCAACCACTTTATTGAGAAAGGTCGTTCCAGCACCCGTTCGTTGCACATTTTGCAATCCGAGAGTTAGAGAATCGCTTGATATTACTCCCAAGCAGGTATTGTTTATTTTCGATATTGTTCCGGAGTTATGCAAGCTTTATGAAATCATGATTTTGCGGTACTTCCCCATTATCACTTACAAAAGTTACTTGCCCCTCCCCCCCCTATATTGATAATTTGGAAATCATCGTCTATCAATCTTGAAATAGTATACTTGAGACCCATCCAGCTGTTGCGAATCCCTAACTTTAGTAAAAATCATCTCAGACGAATTAGGAGATCCACGAGAGCAGAGGTGTCTAAATGTGGACTAGTTTGTACAGGGACTTGAGCGATAAGGCAAATTTTCTCGTATTGCCACCAATCAAATTTTTGCTTAAGAATCCCGGTTACATGGGCAATGCTAATTGGCTAAAATGCTGCCGAATTTTTGGAAGCCTCAGCAGTCAGCATGAACCGGCATCGCTGGAATTAAAGTATCGGGCCTACTTTCCTCTAGAATCAGCTATTTTGGGGCAAGTTTTGCGCTTTCAATACTGCTGGTTTCAGTTCCAAATCCATGTTTGATGAAAGCGAAGTTTCTCCTTTGTTATTGGTACCAACTGTGGCTCCTCGCTCGTATGTTTCGATCATTCCACTCATCTTCGTCAGCGAATTTCAAGAATACGAAATCAAAACGACAACCCGTCCTTGAGGGAGTCTCCCTCTGTTACTAACTAACTCGTTGCGTTTTGAAATAATAAGAACAATATCACTGTAAGTTTTCAAAATGAGTCTCCGTTGATATCTCGTAATGAAAGTTTTGCAAGTTCCCCACGAGTAATATAGACGCTATCAAAATGAGAAAAGCAAGCCCAAGATCGCAAACCGGATGCCTAAATTGCAGGTATGTTACCTCAACATGCAGTTTCCCGTTTATGGTCTCATTTCTAACAATCTGTCATAGGAGACGGCATCTGAAATGTGGAGAGGAAAAGCCTATGTGTAAAAGGTGTGTGCAATACGGGTCATCTGAATGCATTCAAAGCACAAATTTGAACCTTGCCACTGGACCTGGTGGTTCATTCCACTCTTTCACAATTCATCGCAACACAACACCATCGGATTCTACTCCGGCCCATCAATGGCTGATGAAGAAAGTTCTGGATCGCGAGACGACTTCAAGGTGAGTGAGAAGAAGCTAGTTCCCCCTCTTTTAATTGGAGACTTATCTAATCATCAGCAGTAGTGAGACTGATGCCATTAGGAGTCAAAAGCCCCGCTCGCGTAGATTATTGAAGCACCAAGAACAAGAAAGAAGATCTTCTAATTATGGTGGAGAATTAACATCCGTCTTACTCACATCGACCCCCGGGATTTCGTTTCAAATTCCGGGCTGCGAAAATGAACGTCGACTTTTCCGATACTTCCAGTTAGAAACTATCCCCGATATATCCGGATATTCGAATCACGACTTTTGGTTTAATTCAATTCTCTCCTGGAGCCACCAAGAGCAAGTTCTACGATATGCGATCATTGCGTTCGCTTCCTTTCATGAGAGTCAAAGATTGAATCTTCAGGGTGTCGAACAGTATCCAATTTCTCTTCGACACTACAATAAAGCCATCAGAGCAGTGCAAAATCTCATGATGGCATCAAATAAGCAACCGCACCAGGTGATCCTCACCTGCTGTCTTTTATTCTGTTTGATTGAATCAATAAGGGGCGGGGTTCAGGACGAATTGAAACATCTAAATGCTGGCCTTGCAATGTTGAATGAAATATCAACTCGGCCGAAAATGAACTCGAGCCATGTACCAAATATTGACGCTGACATTTCCGGGGTCTTCGCTAGTATGGATGTACATTGTAGCCGCCTTGATAACTACAAACCAACCTCTCGGATATTGACTACAGCAAACGAGCGGAATGGAACGGAGCTCATCATCCCTACAGCCTTCTCCAATATCCGAGATGTCCAGACTGTATGCACAAAAATTACAAACTGGGCTTACAATCTTTTGCTACTAGTCAAACAAAGCACCGTGTTGTCGGGAAAGATTTCACCCTCAATACGGCAGGAACTTCATTCCCTGTCACTTGCCCATGATCAAGTAGAACCAGCTTTTGCCCCTCTTAGAGATAGATACATAGGACAAGCTCTGACAGAGTGGACTTGCCTGCGTGAAAGTGTAGCATCGATTGCCTTAGCGGTTTCGTTTCTGGGCTGTAGAATTAGTTTCAACGAGGAATTTGGTCTTTATTGTTATCGGCCTTTGAAATCCAGAGAATATCACTTCAACGAAATACTGCTCTTGGTGGAGAAATTAACAAACATATATAAAACGAACTCACATGGACCGGGAAAACTTGAACCCAGGTCTTTCTTTTTAGTCCGAGGGATAGTCAGCGCGACCATGTTGATTATTGTCACCGCAGAGGAGAAGTTGACTCGAGAAAGAGGGCTGAAAGTCATGAGAAATTGGCCGAGTGCGGCAGGTACACCAGAAGAAATCTTTGATGGGAGTAGGATTGCTCTCGCAATAGAAGCGTCATATGTGGGGTTTGTAAAAGACGGTTCCATTCCCTGACTTAGGGATAATGTCATTGTGGAAGTTATTAGTTCTCTTCGGAGGAGAGCCTTTCTTTGGGTTGGGGAGGTTAGTGACTTTGCTCTAGAGGAACTTGCGGCCTTATTTGGATTTAGGCCCTGTTTTCCGACAACATTGACCGTTGAGCTGCCAAGGGAGGAACTATACAAATACTACTGTACGCCCAAGCCATGAGCTGTTATAGCACAGACATATCCTAGCCTAATTCAAGGGAAATTGCGTTCACTTTTTAAACTAAAGTACATTCAGTGTCTAGGAGGTATTGCATACCGGATTATTGTATTCCAGCCCTTCTCTTGGTTTCAAACAATATTTAATGCAAAATAAAGAATCAGACAGCCTATGACACCAATTATAACTTGTCAAGTGACATATTAGTGTGTGAATGAAGAAGTGATGGATTTGTAAGATACTTGGATCCGACAATCATCCGGATTTTTATGTGCCAAGGTACTAATACCCAATTGAGAAGGTACAAGCAATATCTTACTCTTTTCCTTGATGGACGTCTTCTATCGTGGTTGAGAGAAGTCACTTGGCTATATCTTTGTGATAGAAGACCATTATGGCATTTTTTAGACTTCTTTTGAATACCTACTCAATAAATTATCTTCAATCGAGAAATCGGACTTGGTCACTCGCATGTCTCTGGTTATGCACTATATGATGCGTTCAATGAAAACAGTCCACTCGCTTGGAAGTAATCCGGAGACGGGTAGATTAAAATTAGCTGAGGGGTAGTTCGACTTCGGAGTGGTTCAACACCTAAGTTTGATATCATCTCCATCAAAAAACAAGCCGACGAACGACAAGCGTCAATGTTTCCGCTAAAGACCCCAAATTCCTCATTTGCATTACCCTCATTCCCAAAATATCTACCAAGTAGGCGTAGCAAAACCAACTAGCCCTTAGTTAAGTTTCCAAGCTTCCCGTCCGGATACTCAAATCCGCCGCCACGACAACGTCAACAACAACAAAAGAATAGGATGACCGTTTCACCTGATCTACGAAACAATAACTCTCTGCTTTTGCTGGATAATTTCATGATTTATGAACGGCAATGTTTAGACTGTGGTGCGCTAAAGTTCATCCGAAACATCTGCAGTCTGGCCGCCACCAAACCAACGTCCGTGACCACTTTTCTTGACACGTACTATCCCCAACTAGGACACCCTCCAACAAAACGAACTCGACCATCGGACTAGAGAAACATGTGTTTGCTTTGCTAGGCGGGGAAAGGATGAGAAAATCGTCTGTTACCGAGAAGTGTTTGTTTGTAAATGGTCACAGACAGGCGTGGTGGGTTGAGACATGACTCCGAGCCGAGAAGACCAGATATAAAACTGGGGATGGGAAGAAAGAAGTTCTATAACACTACGATGCCATCTGGTTCTAGAGAAAACTGGTAGATTGGCTGAGAGGGAATCCCTACTTCTTGAGCTTTTGACACATTGACTGCTCTTCTCCTGAAATCTCGAAGTATTATTGGTCTGATAGTAGCAATGAAGAACATCATCAGTTTTATCGTTGCGTGTCTTGTTGGGAGAGGTGTAGCACAGAGTGTGTGTGATCCGGTAGTGTCTGCGATACCCAGTTGTGCTGTAAGTCGCCCTCTTCTCCAAATTACCTCTTCATCCAACTAACACCTCCCAGTCGTCATGTATCATCTCAGCTGCCGGAGAAGTAGGATGTCAGAAAACAGACCTCGCATGCGCATGTTCAACCTCAGCAAACTCAGCAATCGTCAACTCGGCAATTGGGTGCGTAATTGAAGCGTGTGGTACCCAAACAGCAATCGGAGTTTCCCTCTCAGCACTAGAAGTGTGCTCATGTGCTTCAGCACATCCCATCGCTGCAGTCACAACAGCTACGATAAAAACAACCACGACGGTGCCAGCAGGAGCTACAAATACGGCATCTCCCGGGTCTTCGAGTCCAAGATCAATTGCTGCTTCGCAAACTGGGTCTTCAAATTCTTCGAGTAGCGGGGAAATGTTTATGAGCGGTGTTGATGTGGTTCAGGTGTGGGTGAAGACGGAAGTGATGGTTGTATTCATTGTAGGGGCTGTCAATGTATGGCTGTGACCAGCTTGGAGTTTAGACGAATTGGGCATTCATGGGAAAATGAGGTTATGATATGCTAACGGCTCTGCGAGTCTGCGATCTGTTAATGTTAAGGAACAATATACCACACAACATTCAGACAGTTTTTCCAGGATAGAACTCTCTCGTCTAGATTTGATTTGATATGTCATAATAGCAAGCGGTTTGCCAACAGTGATGAGAAAATGATCGGACCCAATACACCTAGAAGGTGTTGAACAAGTTTTTCTACATGGAAATATAACTCGAATTATGGACTGCATTTCTGGAATGGAGTAAGAACAGGACGTAATTGTTGTTTGAAGAGCTTATTGAATGGAGACGACTTCGGGAGCAACCTCGTGGACCCAGCTCCATTGATCATCACTTGCTACTTCGTATATTTCAATCAACCTCCTTGCTAAATTCGCACTTCCATAATTTCCAACCAGTGGTTCAGGAAACCACGCCTGGGCAGCTGTTGCATCGCTGGATCAAGACCAGGTGGACGGATTACTGGCAGAGCACCCGTGGATTTGATAAATTACTGGCAAAGTTCTGTACCGGTATGGAAGTCAAATAGAAAATATGGACGAGCTGAACCTAGTTTCCAAGTTTGGAAACTATACTTTTCTTCAAAGGTCATACCAGGAGCCCCCCCCCTCAAACCCACTCAAGCCAAGTTCGTCGAGAGTGAACTACACCTCTTCAAAGTTCAGAGAGGTCCAACTTCTTCGAGCAACCACACTCGTGGATGGCATCATAGCCAGGCATCAAGGGAGCGCGAAATCCCATGTTCTCTCTGGTCTTGAGTCCTCAGTCTATCTCGGGTGAAATACACCCGACAGCAGACAACCCCCTTCACACCAAAACAAGAGACCCCTCTTCAAGTATTAAAAATCCAATTTTTGTTATAACCCCTAACTTTCTAACAACCCAGCCAGGTCCTCTTCCTCTTGCCCTTAGAATTTCATCTTCTGCGCCTGACCAGCACTAGTAAAAACGACCTTTTCATTTCCCACCACAGTCTTAAGCACATTCCCAATCCCCGTAACCTGTCCATTCCCATTGGCACCCATAACATTCGCATAATTCGTCGCCATGAGCTGGACACCAGTCACGAATCCCTTGCCATCAAACCCGCAATGTCCACCCCCATTAGGCGTATTATCAACAGTCTGAAGAGCCCCGATAGCAGCAGCATCGAGTCCATTATCCGTAGCCAACTTTTCATAGGCTGTGACGGAGGCAGGGATGGCTTTTTGGAGGAGAGCGAGTTCGTCGGATGTAGATTGGAAATGGATTTTCGTGTTGGCAATCATGGTCGCTGCATCGACGACTGGGACTTGTGGTGCGAGGGCACCGCAGTTTAGTTCCACACCAGTTTTATATTGAGCACCGAAGGCGGGGACGAAGAATCCGGAGAGCATGAGGGAACCGCCTGATACACCGGTGAAGAAAACATTGGTTTTATCGAATGCGACGTCTTGTGGGAGTTGGTCTTGGATCAAAGAGTTGACAGCTGCGGAATGGGCGACTCCATCGGTTCGTTGGAGACCTGATCCACCACCCCAGAAAAGATTTGGATCTGGTGCGAGGACGACGACGCCCATGAGGTTATTTTGTACGGCTTGATTGGGAAAGTCTTGGAAGGATTGCCCGCCATCACCGTGGAGGAGAACATTGAGGCCTGCTGTTCCTGTCGCGTTTGCCGTTTGGGCTCCGCCGGTAACACCTGAGGCAGCTGTAAATTGGTCTGCTGGTGCGGAAATCTTGTAGCGGATTGAGAGGCCACTGAGTATATCGTGTTAAAAGCTGCGAATTTGGGAGAGGTTTGGGGGGATGAGGACTTACTTGATTTGTACGGTTTTATCCAAAATCATTGATCCATCAGTTGCGGTAGTGATTTTTGTAGCGGCTGTAGCCCCGGTTGCTCCTCCAGCTGCTGCACCCTTCGTTCCCTTCGTAGCCTTCGTGGTTGCTCCCGTGGCAGCTTTTCCAGTCGTAGCCTTCGTCTTCTGAGGAAGAGCATCCGTAGGAATAGCCAACAGCATAAACAAGAAGAAAGAAAGGACACCAGCCCAGTTGTTAAAAAGTACGGCCATATTGAAAAAAAGGAGGAGTATACAATAAAAAACGCACAGCGTCAAGAACGAAAGAAGATTGATAAAAAAGATTACGGAGAAGATATGTCAACACAAAACTCCCGCAACAGAAGAAGAGGGAAAGGAGAGAAAGAATAGATGAAAAAGATACGCACTTGTCTTTATTCAGAAGTCCGTATTTTTGCCTCAGTACAAAACATCGCGGTAGTTTGAGCCTCAAACTGCCAAGTCTGTTTCCCTAAGCCCCCTTCTGGGGGGTCCTGTTGCAGGTTCGCCTTCATCCACTGAAGCGAAGTTTGACTTGGCGCATTTTGCGAGCGGGAGCGAGGCTTGATGGAGCAAGCGCCTGCCAGATCCATCGATATACTGGCGCACAAGCAGCAGAGTGATCAAAACATCAGTTTCCAGAAGCAGGATCACCCTCGTGATTTTTGACAGGTGGATCCAATTGAGCATCATTGTTTTGGCTTGACCCTAAAATTGACTTGGCCAGCCGCGGGGAAACACTAAACAAGCGCTTAAAAATGGGGCATGGGGTTAGAACAATCTTGTCAACTATGGAGCTTTGGGGAAAAATGAAGAACAGGAGAAAAGCTTTTTTGGCGGAGAATAATTGTGGTTCGTCGACTGATTTCTTATTTCAAATAAACTTGATCGAATCGCGACTTGGTAAGTTCGCGGCATAGAAAGGGACTTTGGGAATGACAAATAATACAAGGGACTGAGGGACTGATAAAATCCACTCGCAATAATCATAACGCATCTTCACACGAGAAAACAAAACATGGCCAAGGACTCCAAGAACCAAGCAGTAGGATAGATGGACAAACCAATTACTCGAGTTGCTAGCTCTCGCTGATGCTATTTCCCCCTCCTCGATCCGCGAACTGGTCCCCAAACGACCTTCTGAATGAAACCCTGGTAAATAAGGACTCAGCAAGTCTTCTCCCAAAGAGCGTTCCTCTCCCCTGGTAGATAGCCACTTGGCTATGTACTAAAGAGAAGGGCAGATGGGAACCACCATCTAGAGTTTCGCAGAAGTGTTGCGCAACAAAAAGACCAAAAAAACTATAGCTCAACCAAATTCCAAATTCCTGTGCCATCCCACGATGTGCCCTCGAACCCCAAAAAATCAGTACATCCCCCCCTCATAAGGCCTCCCCATTCTCGGCGCCTTGACCTCGTCCCCAACATTCAAATAAGCAATCCATCCCTTCTCAGTCCACTCCCTCATATCCCACCCCTCCTGCCCCGCCTCCACAGTGACTCCATTAACACTCAGATAACATCCCCAACCCTCCCTCCACTCCCCTTCTTCCCCCTGTATAACCTGCTTCTCCTTCAACCTCCAGACCTTCCTCTTCTCCCCCTCAACCTCCAACTCAAGCACCTCTCCCTCTCCTCTGAACCCAAAACATCTTACTCCACAAGTCCCACAGAAGGGCCAGTGTATGTTTTTATCGAAGCAGGTATAATCCACCAATCCGCCTTCGAATAGGTTCGTGGGTGAGAGTAGGAGGAAATCGGAGGGAGAGTGTTGGGGTCGGACGTGGAAGAAGGAAGTTTTGTGACAGGTTGTGCAATTGCATTTTCGAATTGAGACTGTGGATGCGTAACCTCCTGGAGGAGAAGCGATTGGATTGAGGGGTGGGAGAGTGAGGTAAACAATGTATTTTATGAGGCCGCAGTGGCAGGAGCCGTGGTATGGGCGACGTGTGGGGGGAGAGGAGGGGGAGGTCGAGGAGGAAGAAGTTGCGAGTTGGGTTGTTGCCATTGTTTGCTGGGAGGTAGGTTAGTATTGCGATTTATAGATCTTCGGAATCGAGGCATTGGAGGATGGAGAGGTTGAGACTTACAGTGTTGGTTCTGTGGTTGTTCATTTTATTGCTTGATAAACATCGAGAAGATAAATTTCAATAATTCTTGCAATAATTCAAGCTCTGACCTTTCTAGCCAATCTTTAAAATACAGAGCCGCTGTATCCGCAAACAGAAATCCGCAGGGGCAATAAAACCAGAGGGGGAAAACGAACTTGTTATCGTCAAATAGGTACTTTCCATCTGCGTATGCGCTATAAAGCGGGGTTGAAATCGCCCATCTCGATTTCAATCCCCATTGGTGGTTCGTTGCAACATGGCAGCTTTGCGGATGTTGTTGTGTGGTGGTGAAGGAAGATAGGAGTGATGGCCTGAAAGGCGAGCCCTTTAGTCTGAACTGAGCCCCGAGCTCATGAGGAGTGCCCCGCTCCCCCACCATATTCAATCGACGGGAATGGGCAAACATCCTCGAAAAGAAAACGACAATGCTATTACATGCTACTTGGCATGAAACCAAGATTTTGATTTGAACAAAGAAACTGTGAAAGTATTTTGTAATTAAGTTAGGCTTGACCCCTAGGGAGTTGGGGTTAAAAGTTTCATGCAAGCACGCTTCAGGCATATATCTATACCAACAGAACCCCAATTAGCTTTTTTCCGAATCCATATCGTCCTCAAGCGACATCTTTGTTGGAGGCCATCTTTTTGAAGCTTTAGGGGCTGGACTAATCAGGGAATCCATCTCGTTTGATTTCCTTTTCCCTCCTTTGCCTGCTGCGGGCGTGGTTGCGGGGGGAGTGTGTGTTGTTAGATCGTCAGAGTGAGAGGAATCCAATTCCATAGCGTCGTTGTCACTCGGCGTCTGAGTTCCAAATCCAGAATCAGCCATATCCTCGTCCATCGAAGTCTCTTCCATCGAAGTCTCGTCCATCGAAGCCTCATCCATCGAAGCCTCATCCATCGAAGCCTCTTCCATCGAAGCCTCTTCCATCGAAGCCTGGTTCATCGATGCAGGATCAAAGACCCCACGAAACTTTTCCCAAGCCCCTCGAAAAAACTCCATGGCGATATCAACACATTTCTCGTCGTCTTCTGGGAAAAGCTGCGTTGCCCATATCATCCCTAGACCACACTCCCTATTCACAGCCCAGGCAATGTTTGGCACACCATTCCAAGTGACAGTAGAAGGAGGCATCTTTGACAGCTCCAATTCTTCTTCCACGATAAGTCCTCCTAGACTATAGCTGACAGGAGGATCTAGCTCATCTTCCGCAATTCCCGCATAGGCCGTAAATATATGCTTCGAGGTGCGAAATTGTTGGAGAGCTTCATCAGTAAGGTTACACTCGAAGAAACTGTCAAGACTTTCGGGCTTGAGAATCGAACAATCTGGAGACACTAGGTCGGAGAGAAGCAGTGACAGATCGTTGATGGTTGTTACGACGCCATAATCTACCAAATCTTCTACGCCAACAGCTTTCAGCCCTTCCGGTGTCCGTTCCACAGGTTGCAGGAGTCTGGAAGTAATTTCGGCGTTGTCGAAAGGTATATATACTGAAGAAGACATGCCCAATGCGTCAAAAATAAGTTCTTGAACCGTCTCAGCCAGGGGTTGTTTGTTGAGTCTCTCAATGAGACGTACGACCCAACGAGATTTTGCTTTACAAGACCAGCTTCCGCCTGGTTTATCGTCATCGAGAGGTAGGTCGTGACCGGCTGGGGCTTCCATAGATTGGTCTTTCTCGTATGTCATTCCTGTGACGTCCACTTCACATTGTTTGTCTAGGTTACTATCATCGTCCAAGCCACGGATGTTTGAAAGTAGATCTCGAAGAGTGACCTGGTTTAGTTTTACGCCGTAGGTAATGACATAGCACCGCTCGTTATCTTCCCCATTGGTCCTTATCCTTCTGGCGAATGAGGGGTTTTTCAACTCGGGGAGGTAATACTCGACCGGATCATCGAGGCGGAGGAAGCCATTGTCAACACATTGAAGTGCGGCTATGTGGGTGATGAAGGTTCCCGCAGATTCGAGAGCGAATGTGGTATTATGATCGATAGGTGGAGAAGGGAGGGCGAGGTTTTGATTTCCAGAAAACTTTTGGTAAATGATGCCTTGAAAAATATGTCAGCGAGAGGGAGGAGCTGGGGGTTTGACAAGGAGAGACTCACCCTCCTTGTTTACTACTGATACTGCTGCACCCAAAATTTCCTTCTCATGGGTTGCTTCGTCAAGCTTGCTCTCGAAGGCTTCCATCCTGAGGATAACTATATTTGTGCGACTCATGCATGGTATTTGCAGAATAAATAGACATTGGGAACCTTGGAGACCGAGCGACAGTTTCAATGAATACAAGTAGAGGAAGGTACGGTGCCTACCTATCGATACCTGGTACCTACCTAATGGCAAAGGGCTCCTTCCCTAGACAAACTCCAATGGTATTATCGTTGCCATATCGTTGCTATTGCATAACTGGAGTCGGTCCACCATGACCCGTATCTATGCCAGATCGAAGATGTGCGAGTGCTCTTCAATTGATGCGGCGTTGCTGAAATAATGCCGAATGTAGAAGTTGAGGTGTAGGGGCACTCGAGGGAAGAAGTGAAGCAACGAAGTTCCGATACTGGTCCGATGCTTCGGAGAAAAATGGCCGATGCCGAGCTCCCCCTTTTTCAACACCATCAGCACAGTTAAGCCCACACCATAATTTCAAGTGAAGCTTTTTCAAGTAATCATTCTCATTACAGATAACGCTACATAAAATCATATCCAAAAACACGCTTCCAAGTCCCATACAACCCAAACATAAGAAATACAAGGAGAAATTTTCATCATATCATACAACCATTACCTCACTTCTTCTTCTTTCCCGTCAAAGAATCAGTCACCATACCAAGACCAAGACCATTCAAGATGCCCTTCAATCCAAGACCACCAAGGAGATTATCCAAGAGTCCACCAAGTCCAAGTCCGCTCAATAGTCTTCCGACCAAACCGAGAACTCCGCTGAGCAACAGTCCAACGGCTGCGAGGATTTGACCAAGAGGTTCGGCTAATAATCCCCATAGAGGGTTTAACTCTTTCTTTGCATGAGGCATGCCGGCGATTTTCTTTTTGGCTTGTTCGATGGTTGTGTGGACATTTTCGGTCAACTATCACGGAGTTAGTATGGTGGTCCAAATTGTCACGGTAATCACATACGTCTTTCAGAACATCAGCGAGGTGATATTCCTCTGGAGTTGCTTCACGAGAAGCAGTCTTAGCCTTGGCGTTGGAAGCAATTCTTCCATCAGGGTCAAGACCACGGATCACACCATTGGCCTCTTGAAGGATTTGTCCTCCCTCTTCGATGAGTGGCTTGACGGTATCAACCAACTTCTGCTCGTCGAGGTCTTCCTTTGGTTGACGTTCAGCTGCGTCGATGTGCTGGATATTGTTAGCTTTGTCGACGAGTAGTCGGAAAGGGTATATATACCTCTGTGATCATTCTCAAGATAGGCTTGATCTTGTCAATAGACTGTTGGATACAGCCAGCCATTTGTTGCGCAAGCTTCTTGTCTTGCTCGAGCTGCTTTCTCTTTTCGACTTCTTCCGGGTCCTCAACTTCTTCCTCGACCTCCGGTTCTGGGATATCTTCTAGAAGAGAGCAGTGTCCAAGAGTTTGTCCCTTGGAGTTGACAATATCACCATCCTGTCTTATGTTAGCATGTTGCTAGTCAAACGGGCTCACTCAAACGTACATTGTCTATCTCTTTTCCAACGCAAAGGCCAACCTCTCCAGAAACAAGCTTTCCAATGACTGTGGTCCATCGAGTCAGTATTGCCAAATTCTACAAGTAAGTTTGAGGGGGCAAAAACTCGGAGAATACATGCCATTGGCGTCATCATCATACACGTTCCCGTCACGATTTATCTTGCGACCCTCGAGTGGGTTTTTCTTTTTCTCAGGCTCGGCTGGCTCTTCCCATCTATCACAATAGTCAGCAAGGAATGTTTGAGAGCAGAGTACCTGATAATTTTTACCTTTCAGCTTTTCCGAGTGCGTTGCCGTTCTTGTCAATCTATAAGATATCGGAATCAGTTTACTTGTTCGTTCGAAGGTTGGCAGACATGTCTATGTCCCGGGAGTAGAAGAAAAGCATTTCTCCACTCTTTGACACTACCATCCCGATAAAAAAGGCTCAAGAATATGACTTACCACGTCCCCGTCTTCGTCAACACGTTTCCCGTACAATTTGGCAGCTTCGCCTTCAATAAGACGTCCAATAATAGCTCCAGTACCATCTTGTACTTTGCCGTCCTTCGTGACGGTGGCCGACTCGAAACCAGCAAAAGGTCCCTCTTTAGAACCCTCTCTTTCGCTCTCTGGTACAAGTTCGACTCTGCCAATGACCTCTCCGCCTTCGCTGAAGACTTGGCCCTCTTTTCCGCACATACGGCCTACTAATTTCTTTGGATCTAAGCCAAGAATTAGCATAGTGTTGAGGAATTATGGAGTTGTGTGGGTTCTTCGCTCACCGCCTTCAACAAGACGTCCGTAAATTTCTCCGTGCGAATCTACTGCAAACCCAGCTTTGTTTATCTGTAGATAGCCTCGGAGTTAGTATTGCCATTTCTAGAGGTATGCTTGCAGGAAATGAGGGAGGAACAGTTTCTTAACCCTGTGGGGGAAAAGAACTCGAAGAACACGCACCTTTTTACCAGCAAGGATGGACATATCGATCTTTTCCGGCTCGGGTTCTTCCGGTTCATCGTACCTGTTATGGTAGTCAGTGTGGTTGCTCAAGCGAAGCGAACTCACGTTGCATTTTCACCTTTCTGCGCGACCGAGCACATTTCCGACCTTGTCAAGGATCTAAAGCTCTGTTAGTTGGATGTATCAAGCACCAATTGAGTGTACTTGCCTCTCCATCAGGATCCACCTTTTTTCCAGCGAGCTTCTTTGGATCTAGTCATATGTCAGTTTTGACACTCAAACCACGTGCTTTGGTACTGACCGCCCTCGATCAATTTTCCAACCACCTTCTCCTCAAAGATAACGTCCCCCTTGTTGTTGACTGTGGCGTCAGGGAAGTCTTCGAATGGTCCTGATGAACCGTCTTCATCTCTCTCGTCGGCTGGGATGAGCTCCGCGGTTCCGATGACTTTTCCGGAGTCTGAATAGAGCTTTCCTTCAGCGTCGCATTTACGGCTGGTCCCAGGGTATTGAGTCAGTGTACTTCTTTTGAGAAAGAGTTGGGAGTCATCTCGAGAGCACAGAAGAGTATTTTCTGACTCCCGAAACAAGAATAGGAGGAAGGACTCCCAAGGAAGGACTCACCCAATCAATTTGGATAAAACTCCAGAATTAACACGTCCAAAGAGTTTTCCAGTGTCAGGGTCGACTACATTACCCATTTCTAATCGAGATATCAGTATCATTCAATGAATCGGGTTGGAGTGGAGAGGATCATGTGACCTACTGTTTACTTTCTTGCCTTCCAGTATGGAGAGGTCTTCCGGTTCTTCTTCCGGTTCCGCCTCCGGTTCCGGTTCTTGGTAACGCTCGCAGCTAGCCAAACGGTTTCCGTTCTTGTCCAAGACATCTCCCTATGAGGTATTAGCATCGTTCTCAAAATCACGTGATAATCACGTTTCTGGATTCCGCTGCAATGAAAGGGGATTTGCAGGCCATCCATATAGCATGCAATATAGCAGGAAATACTCCAGAGTACAGCCCTAGAGATGCCGTGGACCCCCAGACGCCAACTTCTGCAAGAGAAGGGTGCAAATGGGAAGAGTTACTCACGTCAGGGTCTATTTTTTTACCCTCAAGGGTCTTCACATCAAGCCCCTCTTCAGGCTTAACTTTGCCTACACATCGCCCTTCGAATATGACTTCGCCCTTATCGTTCAACACAGCATCTGGGAAGTCATCGAACGGTGAAGATTCCTCTGCGGCACCTCGCTCCTTCTCGGGAAGCAATTCTGCTCGTCCGATGGTGTTTCCACTGCAACAACAAATTAGCATACATTTTCCACGACTCATAGGGAAAGAGGCATACGAGTCGTCCCAAATCAAGCCCTTAGCGTCGCATTTCTTCCCAAAGAGCTTCTTTGAGTCTGGATATATATTAGCTTTAGCGAGTAAGCGAGGATTGATGGTACTTACCGCCTTCAACTAGGACACCGAATGGATCTCCCTATGCAATATATCGGAGTCAGTATTGGCATTTACAGAGGTATGGTGAGGATAAGAAAACAGAGTTACGAAGAGGAAGTTGGGACAGAGTTGCTGAGGAGCAAGTCCAATGCCCCGCCCAGGTGAAAATGAGGATCAAAAGTCGGAGAGCACCCACCTTTTCGTCAACGATTTTCCCAAGCTTATTTACCTTCATCCCCTTTAGGATGCTCAGATCTTCTGGTGCTGCTTCCTCGGCGGCCTTGAGTACCTCTGGAAGTAATTCGGCTTTGGCGATGACACTTCCGCTCTCTGTATTGAACAGTTAGCTTGTGTTGATATCTTCAGTGGCACAGAGCGGTTTTGCTTACCATTTTTCACGTTCCCTTCAAGATCTATCTCCTTGATGGATTGTCCACCGAGAGTCACTTCCTCAGGAAGATTCGCTACGACCTCGCCTGCAGCATTTTTGATCTCATGCTCGTCATTAACTTCGAATGGACCAACAAGATCTAGTTTTCCAACCTCATCAAGCTTGGACCCCAAATTTGAAATCAAATCAACCTTTCCGACTATAGAACCGCTTTTCGCAACCAGGTTACACTGCGAATCGATATCCTTGATTGATGTGCCCACCAAATCTTGAGGAGTTCCTTCGGCCAATTTTCCCACTACTACCCCAGTAGCATTAGTAATTTCTCCATTATCCTGGACACCGTATGGACCAGTAAGCTTAGGCTTATCGAGATCCGTAACTGAACCTGCCTTGCTGGCGTCGACATCTGGAACTGTTGGTCTTTGGGAAGCAGCTTCGTCAAGTGGCTTTGGACTGCCCTCAACATCAACCTCTGGCTTGTCCACGCCAGGAACCTCTCCTTTTTCGGTAGAGGCATCGTCGATTTGACTACCAGCTACCTCAGATTTGTCTGCTGCGGAAACATCCGGTTTTTCGACGTCGAGGTCTGGCTTCGAGACATCGTCCAATGGCTTTTGAGACCCCTCGATGTCAGATTTCTCTGGGGCGTCGACATCAAGCTTTTGAGAGCCCTCGATTTGAGATCCGTCAACGTCAGGTTTCTCAAGGTCATCCAATGGCTTTTGAGAATTGTCGAGTTGGGATCCTTCACCGTCAAGCTTTTGAGAACCATCGGCCACAGGTTTGTCGGCTGCGCTCTCCAAATCCCCCTTCTCGGACTTTCCGAGATCCTCAGCGGCTCCTGGTTTTTCCAAATCACCGGCCGCTGACTTTGCGCCCTCAGCGGCTTCCGAGCCTCCCTTTTTCAGAGATTCTAGGTCGAGATCCGCTTGTCCGATTGTTTCCCCCTGTGGATGATCTCATAGTCAGTATTGCTCTTTCTAGAATTATTTCTGAGAAAAAGGTGGAGGAAACAGTGTCTAATCCCTCTCTGAATGACCTAAAAGGAATGAAAAGACTCGGAGAATACTCACATCTTGATTTATCACGTCACCTTCTTCATCAACATAACTTCCTTCCAATTGGGAAGCGTTCTCGCCGCTGATTTTTCCTATTACAGAACCTTGGCCATCAACTACTTCTATTGCCGGGAAATTGGAGTTAGTTTACTTCTTCGAGAAAAATTCAAGAGTCAAAGGTACAAAATGCTCACCTCCTTTCCCGTTCACGCTACCCACTGGTAAAACCTCACTCGAAGATTCCTCGTCTTCCTCCTTGTCGTCTGCCTCGTCGTTGCTCGTTGTCAAACCATCAACTCCGGAGTCAGTGTGCTCATCGAATTCCGGCTGTTCCGGGGCATCGGAGGCTGGAACTTTAGATTTGGCATCTGAAGCTTTTGATTTGACGTTCTTTTTCGCAGAATCAACACCAGACTTCTTTCTCACCATCTGGGGTGTTTTCTGAGTTGCTGTGTCCGCCATGATGGCTTTGTTTTGTCAAGTGTTGAAGATTCTTATGCGAGGACTGATTTTTTTGTTGTTTTCAATTCGTTGATTGTATTTTTCTTGCTGAGTATTATTGTTCAATGTTATGATTGTTTGTTTGGGTATCAAATGGTATTGAAAATGGTATGAGGATCCGGGGTTTGTGGCAGAATT
The DNA here is from genome assembly GCA_001414455.1 of Hymenoscyphus fructigenus. Lineage (NCBI taxonomy): Eukaryota > Fungi > Ascomycota > Leotiomycetes > Helotiales > Helotiaceae > Hymenoscyphus > Hymenoscyphus fructigenus. The sequence goes on along the minus strand of LKUV01000012.1, from coordinate 605,575 downwards.
CAATTTTATATGATGTGCAAAAGAGATTCGAGTGGAGCCTCGCGGTAGAGCGAGGAGGGAGACAACTACGTCACAAGCAAGATTTCAATACACCGGGAAACGCACAGAACGTGATGGGCAAAGTTATTCCATGATCTATGGGCATTCTTACATCACAGTCTTTCAACATGTCCATTATCCAAAGGCCTGTCTGGGTTGTACCACGTTGTTCCCCCGCATTGGCACAGAAGCGGGAAGTGTTGATGGAGATCATAGCTGCAAATACGTATGATGACAGGGTATTGGAACAGGCTTTTGGGGAATTTCATGAAGTAAACTTACAAAACTGCTTGGAAGGAGTTTGATGGGGAAGGCAGCCGCTGAAAGCCATCGAGATCACCAGCCACACTTTGGAACCCTGCGAGTCCTCCCTTCCCTTCCCATGCAGCCAAGTCCTCGAGACCATACTCCCCCACTGAAAGGTGGAGGACAAGGGATCGATGATGAAACGGCAGGGGATATGAGCGAGAACGGGTAAACCTTCCCACTTTTTTTCAAAGTTTGGTAGGCAACGGAGGGATCATCCGTCGTGCATGGGAATTTGTGTGGCGTAGGGTGGGTTTAGCAAAATGCCATTAGGAACACGACGCTACTGCATATGCGCATTCCAACGAGTGACATCGATTCTTGACTCCGCTGACGTTGTTATACGCGGCGTACGCGGTACGAATCCTTGTTGCTTCGATTTATTGGATTGTTTTCCAGGGATTTCTTACGTTCTGTGTTACTGTACGATCGAAGCATCCAGATTGTGTTTGAGCAAGGATGTGAGCTGTTGGAGTTAGGTTTTTGAGTAGCACTCGGAATTGTTTGGTTTTCGTTAGTCTGTGGCTGGGAGAGCTTGAGTTAATGGGGTTCATCCGGGTATTTTCGAGGAAGAATTCCCCAGAAAACCGCTTGTGAACCGTTCCCTGGCGGCGGGTACCTACGCCCGCGTATGATTATTTTAACGGTGTCTGGGACGGACAACGTCGTTCATTGTTAGCTGGTGTTATGGTGTGAGTATCTGGTTACTCAAGAACTAGCTTCATGGGAGAGAGCTGACTTTGTCAAGCTCGCGGGATTTCATGCAATGCTCGAGCTGCAACCCCCAACCTCGTCTGGCTGCATCTTCATCTTCTAACTCACATGCCCTTATCAATACGCCGTCATAGGCTCCCCAGATCTGCAGTATCCCAGTCTTGTATCAGCGCATCCTCAAGCCACCTTCCAACTTCCAAGTTCTTACGCCACACACCCCCCTCCATTTGTGCAACAGCATTGATGGGCTGAGAAGGTCTTACTCCAATACAGATCCCTCACATACCGTGTCATAGCTCCTGCACCCCGCCCAAGCTCTCCAATGTAATTCCGTCATCGTTCATACCTGTTGCGGCTCCCAGCCTGGCTATGATCCTTTCCATCCTGTTATGAAAGGAAATTTGACACGGTGGATCTTTAGAAGAGCACAATTCTGGAGTTTTGTCTTCTACATCGATCTTCTACTCCTCTTTTATTATCCTGAAGAGTGGTATAACTTGACTGGTATCCCGGGTATCATGTCCTCTTCACAAACCAAACCATCCAAACCAACCAATCCAACCAATCCAAGCAAGCCATCCCGAAATACTATCCCGAAAACTCCTTCCAAATCTACTTCCACAACCCCAAGACCTCCCTCTTCACTTGCCGAGAAACATCAAAGTCCTACGAAGAAAATGCCTTCCGCTGCTCCCCCTCAGGGTGCGCCTAACCCTCCTCCGGGAAAGAGACTCAAGAAGAAGCTTTCGGCCCCACCGGTTGAGCAAGAGCAACAGTCACTACCACCCCAAGACGCCCCACCAAAGAAGAAGAAGAAAATTCCCAGACCTCAACCTCCTGCTGAAGCTCCCGAACCACCAAAACAGGAACCACAGCAAGATGCTACGCCAGCAGAGAAACCAAAAATGAAGAAAAAGAAGCGACCTCAACCGGAACTTCCTAAAGAAGCATCAGATTTGCCAACACCGGATGTTGAGGGTGTCAAGGATAAAGCTCCCAAGCCAGAGGATGCGAAGAAAAAGGTGGATGACGTGAAAGAGAACGCTTCTAATCCTGACGATGTTGGAAAGGGCCTCGGTGACCAAACACCTCCTGTATTGAAGAAAAAGAAGAAGCTTCCCAAACCCGAAGATGCACAGAAGAGTCTCGAAGGCGTGAAGGAGAAAGCTCCGAAGCCAGAGGATGCACAAAAGGGAGTTGAGGGTGTAAAAGAGAAGACTCCCAAACCTGAGGAGGCGGGAAAGCAAGCTGAGGGTCTGAAGAAGAAAGGACCAAAAACACCAAAACCGGAAGATGTGCAAGATAAGGTTGGCGATGTGAAGGAGAACGCCCCGAAACCAGAAGAAACACAGAAAAAGGTCGAGGATGTCAAGGAGAGTGCTCCCAAACCCGAAGACGCACAGAAGAAGGCGGATGATGTCAAAAAAGATGTTCCTTCCCTTCCCAATGGAAACAGCACTGGTCTTCCACCAAAGCTGATTAAAAAAAAGAAGAAGGCTTCTCCAGTTCCTGCGCCGGAACCTGTCAAGGAACCAACACCCGAGCCGGAGCCTTCCGAAGAGGAACCAAGTGAGGAGGAATCAGCACACGAGTCTCAGCATTCGGAAGAAGAGGATGACTCGAACTCTGAGCAAGATGAGAGCGTTCAGGATCAAGCCAAGTCTGCTGCGCCCATTTCAGATTCCGGCGTCGAAGGTGTTTCATCTGATGAGGGGGATTTCTCTTCTGCACAGCAGAGCCTTGAACATGAGCATGAACACAAACTTGAGGAGAGTCAAGACGACGACGAGAGTTCAGAGGAACAGGATCACAGCGAGGAAGGAAGCAGTGAAGAGGGGGAGCACGATGAGGGTTCTGAAGAGGAATCTGATGATAATGGTCTTCCGAATGGTGCCCCACTTGATAAAGTCCAAGACGCTCCTAACCAGGCTCAAGACACTCTCAAGGACGCACCTGCCAAAGCTCAAGATGCTGCTGGCGATGCCACAAGCAAAGTTCAGGACGCAGCCGGCGACGCGCCAAAGACAATCACGAAGAAGCTCCCCAAGCCAGAAGTCGACGATGCTTCGAAGACCGCGAAGGGTGCTACTGAGAACCCAACAGGTGCTCTTGACTCCGCCAAGGACACAGCTGGTGGTCTCATGGACAACTCACCCGCGGACAAAGCTAAGGATACCGCCGGTGGTTTGGAAGGTGGTCTACCAGGGGGCGATTCGATCGGTGGTGGTGACGATAAACTACAAAAGCCAAAAATGATTAGAAAAAAGAAAAAGCAGTCCCAGAACCCCGCCGAGGGAGCACTTGGCGGTGTAACCGATAAAGTGAAGGACGACCCCACTGGACAAGCGAAAGATAGCGTTGGGGACGCGGCTTCGAAACCACAAGAAGCTGTTGGAGGAGTCAAAGACCAGGGAGAGGGTCTTGCCAACAAAGCAAAAGACTCTGCACCAAAGAATCTTCCTACCGATGCTGCCGGTGACGCTAGCAAGCAGGCTGATGGCTTGAAATCTGGTGCTGAGGGCAAAGCGGGCGATCTCAGAGACAGTGCTACTGACAAAGTTGGAGGCCTCAAGGACTCTGCCACCGACAAGGCGAGTGAGGCTACAAAATCCGCCGACGGGTTGAAATCTACCGTCGATGACAACAAACCTGATCTTGAGGATCCTTCCAAACTTACGAACGGCACTTCTGATGCCACGGACAAAGCCTCCGATCTCAAGAAGAATCTTCCTACGGATCAAGTATCTGATAAACTCCCAGGCACAGATCAAGTCACAGACAAGGCGAAGGACAGTGGACTACCACAAGGTCTTGACATCGCCCAGAAAGATGGAGAGATGGTGATCAAGACCCCAAATAAAATGGAGGGTGGTGGTGAGGGGAAGGGAATTGAGATCAGTGTTAATAGCACGAAGGACGGCATGACTCTCACTATCAAGATTCCGGGGGTGTTCCAACAAACTTGAATTGTCAGTTTGATGACACTGGATGTTATTTCTTTTGTTCTTTGGGTTTTGAGCGAGCGGAAAATTGTTATACGGCGGGCGGTTAATGTTCTGAGATTGTACTTGATGAATCTTTCTTTTGTATTCTCGGGATTGGGGGACTTGTACGATTTATGTTGTGGTTGTTTAAAATAATGATTGTGCACTTAAATTGGAAAATGAAGTTATGTTGAAGTGATACTCTTTGTACATGAGATTGGTTCCATCGCGACATCAACCCCTTCGATTTTTCTCGTTGGGAATTAAATCACAACAATCATTTCTATGTACTCACTCTGAAAATATCCTCACATAATCCATCTCCAACCTGTCGTCGTAGAGTACCATTCTGCCAGATTACCATCGCGCCCCACTCTCAATTAATTCCACTCTCCCCGCATTTCAAATAACCAGGTTTTCTTCGCGCATCATCCTTTCCTTACATCACCAGCCACATGAGCCGACTTCCGAAACTCATCCACTTTTAATGCACAAGGGACAGGGTATCTGATGGGAAAAAGAAATCTCGATGTCTTCTGTTGTGTTTTGGCGGTTACATCATAGTTGCTGGGATATAAAGTGTGGCTGAAGCATGAGGAAGCTTACCCTTGTAATTCCAATACGGAATGGATTGAGGAGAAACATCTAGATGTTTAGAGGGGTACCTTGTTTGCAAGGTGTATGGATGAGGTGCATGTGGCTAGAATCAGGTTTTCTGAGCCGTGGGCGGTTGGTGGTTGGTGGGGTTTTGGGTAAGCGAAGCTCTGCGAAGGTCAGGAAGGGAGGTTGGAGGGGGGGGGGGTGCCACAGGCTGTGGCGTTTTCAATTTAGTGCTTTAAAGTCTTTTGATGTCACTGGTAGGGGTTTTTGGAATATTGAAGAGAGACGGGTGGCTGTTTTCATGTGAGGCTGTATGTTACACATGAACAAATCTTGAATTCCTTGATAAATTTGTTTTGGAGAAGACGTGGTGGCGAAGTGTTTATTTCTCGATCGAGAGAGGAGGGCTGGATATGGTAGATCGAAGATTGGGGTTGGAGGAGGCTTCACTGGCTCCGGTAAGATAAGTTTGGTTTACGTCTAGATTCTTGGTGGTGTGGATGAGGCTTTTGAGACGTGACTTTTGGTTTTGTACTTCGAGTTTCGTTGAGCTTCACTTGTGATTTTATTTAGTATACCAAACACTGTTTTTACCTATACCTTGTAATTTATCACAAGAGAATCTAAATAATCACAAGACGTTCATCATGATTCAAACCTTGCTGCTCTGCTTCATCCACGGTTTCAAAGGCGATGAAGAAACATTTTTTGAATTTCCTCAAGTAAGCGTCACTGATTTCGCTATCCCACAAGAACACCAACAAATTTAGAGTCTTACCAGCTATTTCTAGGACCTTAAAACAGAGATATCAAATCAATCCCCCGACTTGAAAGTTCACACAGCCATCTACCCAAAATACGAAACACGCGGCGATCTCGCTTCGTGCTCAGAAACGTTCCGGGAATGGCTTCAAGATCAAGTAACAGACCTCGAGACCAGCGCAGCTACACCCAGTGCGATTTTAAACCCGAGTGTTGGTGTTGTCTTGGTTGCGCATAGCATGGGGTAAGTCACTTCTCTACCAGAGGTCGGTAAAATATGCTAATTGAACTACTCAGTGGATTCGTAGCCACAGACGCCCTTTTCGGAATCCTCTCTAACCGTCCCAAGATCCAAGGAAAAGAATGCATGTTCCCACTTATCACTGGACTTTTATCTTACGATACTCCTTACAATGGACTTGCTCGTTCCATGTTCGCTTACGGAGCCTTCTCGCAATACCAAAATGTTTCTGCGTTGTACAACATTTGGTCGTCGTTATCCGGTGGTCTTGGATTGGCTTCTGCGAGTTCGGCGGCAGGCAGTATTGCACAGGCTAGAGCGGAGAAAGTTCCCGGGAATAAGGAAATGAAGAGAGCGGTCAGAACTGTGGGCGGTGTTCCGGCCAGTAGTTGGAGGAGATGGGGAGTTTTGGCAGCGAGGACTGGAACTTTAGGGGCGGTTCTTGCTGGTGGTGTAACAGCATATGTTCACCGCGAAGCCATCGGACAAAGCATTTCAAAAATCGACCTCAAGGCAATCGATTATGATCCGAGAAGCTACTTGAAGCGAGAGAATCTCCCAAACGTCAGTCTTCCACGTTCCATGCCAGGCTTGCCCAAGGGTATGAGTGCGCCCGATCTTGGAACATTGAGTGGACTCTCCGGGGTATCTAGGGAAAGCATTGGTGAAGGTTTTGCCTGGATGGCTGGCCATCTCAAATTCGTGGGAGCCTTGATGAAGCAGACGCAAATGAGCGCAAGACTAGACCGATTATCCGAACTTCAGGGCATGGGTCGCTGTAACATCTTCACATGCCTTGGAGAGAACGGTGTCTGGACGGGGGGTTATTTCGTCCCACGACGACGGTTCTGTGCTGTTCCGATTGCACTTGACCCGGAATTGAAAAAGAAAGAAGACGACGAGAAGGAGGGAGAAGGGAAAGGATGGTGGATTGAGAATGTTAATTCAAAGGCCGAGAATGAAATTCTCAGTCATTGTAGTATGTTCCAAAGGGATCGAAACGATGGGTATGAAGCTCTTCTGGAGATTTCCGGGAAGAAAATCGTGGGCTGGGTCTTGGGTGCCGATTTGAGAGAAGTTGTCGATGGGTATATACCAGACGAATTGAGAGCTGCGAAGAGCCACGAGGAAGGGCAGTGGGTTGACGATGATGGAAGAGTGAAAGAGATGGATCTTGAACTTGAGAAGCTAGAAGCTGAGGTGGGAGGAAAGCGGAAAGCCAGTGTGATGTTAGGCGAAGATGATGTGACAGAAAAGAAGAATGAAGAAGTTGAGCAGACGGAAGAACAATCTGAGGAGCAAAGGGAAGACGAACAACAGTTAAAGGCCATCATCTCATGTCAAGGACTCCCACAGCCAGAAGATGGCGGTATTAGTGAAGATGTTTTGCAGAAGGCACTGGACATTCCACTCCCTGGAGAAGAAGAGGAGATGCTGAAGGCAGCTGCAGATGTACCTCTGCCCGAAGGTGATGATGAAGAAAAAAAGTCACCTGGTGTTTTGAGGCGGATTTTCATGAAGAGTTAGTTAATTGGAGACTTTTGCGTTTCTATATAAGAATCTTAAAAAATCTACTTCTTAGTTTACCCAAAGTGAGAGGTTATCCTCTAATGATGGATACTACTGTTATTTAATGGAAATCAAAATATGTATAGTGGGTGAATCAGACTGCAGGTATTCGTGATAGAAGGATAAAGGCCTGGGTCAATTCACCATCAATTTGTGGCAAAATCCTCAACCTAAGCTTTTTATTCTTGGCATTTATAACGTAGCCTTCCACTCCTCAAACATCTTGATTAGAACTACAAATTGTCTGACTAAAGCATCCACACAATGACTTCGACCCTTCCTGGTCGCCGGCCACGCAACTGGACAGAACTGAGATTTGACAGCGGAGCATTCGATCCCCTCAAGCCAGCCAAAAACATTCAACAACTTATACCGAAGGTTTTGAAGTTTTCGTAACATGAAACATCAGATCAAGAAAAATGTGTTCTAGACATTGCGGTGGTCATTCAAGCACAATGAACATGTGAAAATTGTTCTCCCCCCCCAGACAGTCAATGAGTCTAAAGAGATTCTTAGGGCTTTGACTGAGAAACTCTGCAATGTCCTTTACTTCATCTACCATACCTGCTCATATCTGGACATCAGTGATTTATTCAGACTCCACTCTGAGATGTCAGCTGGCCTCCTCACTAAAGCTCTTACGGAAAACGAGCTCAGAGAAATCCTGCGAACACAAACCTAACTGCTCCACAACCAAACATTTCAAGCCGCCAGGCAGATACTCACCAAAGTATGAAACTTTCCCCTTTGTTCCTTTCGCACTCCTATTTTTAGTGGTCGGGAGCTTCTTACGGCTCACAACCCCTGTGTCAACAAGAAAAACGTATACTAATTTGTTGCAGTGGAAGACAAACGAAGCCTTTCCCCGTTCGACGAGTGATGGCCTGAAACAATTCAAGGAGACGTTCAAAGAAGTAATGCTAAACGACACATGGGCAATTGACTTATTTTTATCTCCTTTGAAAGAAGGAATCGACATAATACGAATCATCCAACAGAACACGAGAAGAGAAGCTTATCAATGGGCAGCTGGAAACTTCTTCTTCGTCTTTACTCTTCGTCTCCAAACGGAATACGAGGATTTGGGAAGTTAGGATCGCAATGAGAAATGGGCCAGGATGGTTTCTGAGGGTGAACTCTTTCATGTTCATAAGCTCAGTTCGATGGATGTTCCATTAAATAGGGTTTTGCGAGAAGCTGGAATACAAGTATCTCGTGTGCCCGATGGTTCACTTGTTTCGGATGATGATCCACGCGACTTTACAGAAGACGCGAACGGCACGGTCATACCCTTGATAGGACCTGGAGGAGCTGCTCCGTTGTTCGGATGGGTCTGATGGCGGAAGATTGCCTACTTGTTGAGGGCGGACGTGGGAAGGTTCTAAAATATGGTAGAAACCCCAGCGCGAATTTTACCTTAGTATTAGGAAACCATAAATTACCTTGAGAAATATGGTGGGAGTGTTAATGGATTATCAACTCGAGTTAGGGGAGCTCGAGTCGCTGGTGGTAATATAAGCTCCTCTCGTCTTGTCGCTAATTTCCACCCAAGAGGTGAGTTTCTAAAAATAAACCACCCCAAAATTGCAAGTCATCACTTGAAAGAGAGATAATTGGGATTTCCTAAACTTGGCGAGGATAGAAAGTTCAGTTACCACGTCAAAATCCCCTGCACCAGGGGCTGCAGTCAATCGTGGGACACCCTGTTTCACACCAAAAATAATGGTAGCAACCTAAACCACGACTTCCATGCAGATAAAAATTAGGTGGCTGTAAACTGTACATTATTAACTTTAATATATTAGCTTAGAATTATTAAAATTAAGTCGCGTTGTGAAAGAATCCAAAGTTGTAAACATCCAGTTTGGGTATAAAATGTACAGGCTGTCCTACGAATGACTGCAGCCCCTGGTGCTGGTCCCTCCCCGCATGTGGTAATTGAACTTTATTAATTTATTCACTTGAATTACTTTGAGAAACCATCCTATCGGGAGATAATGTTCAGGTATTCATTAACAAAGTAGCAATATGATACAGACTTTAATTTAAGTCATTAACAAACAACACCAACCAGCCCCAAGAACTCCACGAAAGTTATCAATATGCTCTCTTTACAATACCCAGAAGTCGCTTTAGATCAACTCCCCCTTTGTCATGCTTTCCTTTCCGAACCTCTACATACCCTAGACCTTAGTAACATGTCCCCCAATCTCGTCGTAAGAAAAGGGACGAAATAGGTTGGGGTTCCATATGCTTTTCTGTTCTGAACACAGAGCGTAGGTATGCGACTTGAAGTTATAAATTTCCAGGTTGATATGGAAAAAGGGCTCGTTTCTGAGAGTAGGCACATAGAATTAATTAGGAGCATGGATAAAAAAGTTTTGACTTGACAAAAACATATCGCCACTGAACAAGTTGATAGGAGGAACATCGGTTATTGATCGGATACTAAGCTTTGAGCGACGTCTTCTCGACCCGCTTTCCAGCTGCCGTCTGCCAATTGAAACCCTTTAGCGGCGGGGGATCAGACGAAAGGCGGGTCGGTCCAAAGCGCTGGTGTTACAAAACTCCGAGGCCCGAATATTATCGATTCCCCAAGGCGCAATGCGAAACTAGACATTGTTTTTACAGGTGATTTCCTTGAAGCCAAGAGATCAAGAGACCAGAAATCTCCGATTTTGCAGTATTTCTGCAAGACATCCAAAATCTCGCCAAGAATAGCTTCTTGGCTGAAAGTTTCTGCTCCCTTGGCGTAACAGTGCGATCAACTAATGGCAAGCATGATGCTTCTAAATTATAATCATTTTTCTTGTCGTTCCGTTATCTGTTCCTTTATCAAGATCTTGAATCCCATCTGGAATGTGGTTTGAGTGAGGTTATGTAAACTAGAATGTCTTTCTCTACGCAACTTATTTTATGGGGCTTCCTAGCAACTGCTTTGGCACTTCCGGACGGCGTTTTTGTGAGTCTTGAATATGATTTCAGAAAAATCCCGCTAACACGTTGACCCTCCAGGAATACTCACCATCAACTATCTCTTCAATTGCGGCGTATAATGTCACACAAAATTCTCCATTCGAAGTGTACAGCAGCGAATTCTTATCTATTCTGGGAACAAAGCCAACATTGAACAACATCTTGACCTCCGCAAATACCTCGTTCCCGCAATTCCATGAAGCTGGAGTTCTCTTTATTCAAACACCGAATCCTGTTATCTTTGTTACCAGCAACCAATACGCGAGCCTCGAAGCATCTCCCTCGACAAATAACAAAGCGGTAGCGATCTCCAAAGTTTCCTTCGATGGCACAACATGGGATTCCGAAATCGTCGTACCAACGAACTTTCCAATTGCCCTTGCAAATGGTGGATGTAAATACAAGGAAGGCATTGTCCTCCTCGACCAAGGAACACTCACTACGCAAGCTGGATTAATATACATGAACGCCACAGCCCCATACGGTGCATCTCTCCTAATCGATAATTTCTACGGACAACCTTTCAACTCACCAAACGATGTTATAGCAGCAAAGGACGGTGCGCTCTGGTTTACAGATCCCACATATGGATCTTGGCAAGGAATTCGCGGAAAGCCGGCTCTCCCTCCTCAGGTTTACCGATTCATGCCAGGAACGAATAACATTCGAGTTGTGGCCGACGGATTTCAAGAGCCAAATGGCATTGCTTTCTCCCCGGACGAAACAGTTGTTTATATTACAGATGGAGCGGGGAATGCAACGGCATTACAAGCAACACGAACAATTTACGCTTACGATGTGGTTTCCAAAGGAGGACAACCGTCTTTAATTAACAAGAGAGTCTTTGCAATGGTGGAAAAGGGAATACCCGATGGAATCAAAACAGATGCTGCTGGAAATGTGTATGCTGGTTGTGGGGATGGTGTTAATGTGTGGAATTCTGGAGGGTTGCTGCTAGGAAAAATCAAAGTAGATGGTGGAAGTGCGAATCTTGTTTTAGGAGATGGGAAAGTGTGGTTACTGAATGAGTTAAAACTTTTCGAAGCTAGCGTTTCTACAATTAATGGAATGATATAAAAATAAGTAGATTTTGAAGACATCTTGACCTTGTGAGCTGTTGCTGCCCATGAAAAGAAGGATGAAGTAGGATCTGAGAGTAGTACTTGCGTTGTAAAATTAATTCCATTCTTGTTTTCTTGGAATTGGCAAACTGACTTATTGATAGCCTTACTATTCCCACTTTTACGGACGCACTTCTGAATCATAAGAACAAGCTTCTATTTTTTGTTTACGATCGGGTGATTGTTCAGTTTTATTTCGAATATTGCTCATATGCCTTCAATAGGTTACATTTTGAGCAAATTAGTCGTAACACTTCAACGTAGCATTTTCCCGTAAGCGCTTCGCGAATTGAACATAATGCAGCTGATATTAACCGGAATATTGGATTGAGATAGGATAAAAGAAAAAGAAGCAAAGTGCCGGTACAAGTATCGGTGACTTTGAAGCGGAGACGGCCTTGACTCCGCGACCCTTAAAAAATTAAATTAAAAAAACATACAACAGCAGGTATTCGCTGGTGGTCACCCACCCAACTACTAATCTACCGATCTCAGGCTTCTGTATGGCAGAGCGGACGAGATGCCTAATTTTCCCTACTCTAGACGTACACCAGCTTCAGATCGGCCAAGACGCACGGGTTCTCGAATCCAGGATCGAGAATGCGGGGAAACCAGAAAATGCGCTTAATGCAGGATCATGAATACAGGATACAGGAGAACCAGAAAATGCGTTTTTGTGGCCGTAGGCAACAATGTTACGTGGTCGATTCCGCTTTTGTGCTACTGAAAACCGGGAATCGCGATAAACAAGCAAAAATCAGCCTATCATTACGCGCTCTGTCGCCATCTTCGACCAAGGTTGGTCCCAGGCCAGGCCAGGCCAGTTACCAGAGTAATCGAAAGTAGGAACTCTAGACTTTGGAATTCACGGGGTCGGGTATGGGCGCTTATAATGAGCCGCCATGGTAGAATTGGGTGAGTGAGCCAAGGCAAAGTGGAAGGGGACGGAAAGCCAGGCTGGAGGCGGGCTTTCAAAGCCTCTGTCTTTTATCCAGGGCTTACACTTAACTCAAAATCTTGTACTACATCTATTAGAATATTTGTATAAATACTCCTAGACTAGCTGGAGAGCAACCTCCACTGTGCTACTATAATATTAATAATTATAATTGCGTGGGCGACCTATTTCTTTGAGGGTAAAGGTTGCTCCAATACATGGGGCTGATTTATCTGGGTTTCTAGATACAGCAATATGCAAATCAGCCTTCCAAACTTGCGGGGGGCACTTATGTCACGAACACCAAAAAATCCGGCCACCAGCGACAGCACTACCTTATAATATATTAACAACCACGCTTTAAAATAAAAAGTTGTCTTAGTTTGATAATCTTTGCCACTTTCTAATCAATTGCATTCAATTAGTTTATCTTCTAGTTAGATATTATATAAGAAGTATCGAGGGCCGGAAAAATCAGTTTTTGAGGCGTGCGACCGAGGCTAGGTGTCCCAAACCCTCCTATTTTTCTCCTCGCGTTATTTTAAGACTTCTACCGTCTTAGAAAAGAAAGCGAATAGATAAAATTAATCACAAGTGGCAAAGTATATTTCCACCTAAGGAATTAGCTCCTAAGCATATGGCTGTTGAGAAAATAATAGGGTAGTAGTATTTGATTTTCCTAGTTTCAGCTACTTTTTAGTGTTCCTACTTCTGACTTTAAGTATTGCCTACATAAACGAAGGAGTTTTCACTTAGTATACCCTATGCAGCCATGACCCCTGCGTCGCTTAGGCGATTAGATTATGTGACGATTCTGACCGCCACCATGCGTCCTGGCACGCCAGCCCTGGAATGCCAGCCCTAGAATGCTTCCCCTGGAACGCTTCCCCTGGAATACTTGGCTAATTAGCCGAGACTATGCCCATACTCATGTATATAAGGGCCCCAGGCTCCTGAGTTCTGCTCCTCTTCTCTTCTCTCCTCAGCTTAGAATCCTCGAATAGTCAGTTCCGCAGTGCCTAGCTTATACCTGGCGTAGTCGTACATCTTGTGCAGTTTATCAGCTGTGCGTGTCGTCACAAAAAGCGTAGAAGTAAGAACCGAATATTATTTGCTCTATAAAAAGATATGTCTTTAAATAAACCCAGAGAGTATGCCTAAGATATATAGAAGTGATAATAATAACAAATCTACGAAGTACTTGCTACGACTAGAAATTTATCCTCTAGAACTCTAAATCTATAAAAACTTATATGCTTTCAAACCAGATTTAAACTAGTCGAATACTATCTCTTTTGGTTCTCTTATAACTCTAATTATTCGAATTGTTTAATTGTTTAAAGCGTCAGTTTTTGTGTAAGAAGTGTTTTGAGTAGAAGTCTCAAGTCAGCTGACAAGCACCTATATTTTCAGTAATGCCCTGGAAGGATTCTCACTGAGGATGACTTGATCATTCTACTATCATCTAGCAAGTAAATTTTAGAAGCTTCTATTCCTACCTAAAAAGCTTAAAAAAACCGTCCAGCTCACGTGAGTGAACGAACTTGAGTGTTTCGTCCAAGCACATTTCTGTGAACCAAATCATCGACAGCATTAAAACAATTCACCACACTCCTCCAACTTAATCGACTCCAAACGGTTTGATTAACCCCTCTCGGGCACAGTGTTCGTCAATATCGTCTTTGTGATGATAGGACTAGGAATAAGCTTCTGCAGGTCCACCTCGGCCAGATTTTCTCGATCGATATCCAGCCACTTTTTATCATGATTCTCAATCCTAGGATCAAATGGCACAGGACCATTAACTGGCACTCTTCCCAAAACCCGGTCGATACTATTTTCCATCGATGACTTGAAATCGACCCAAGCCTCGATCTTGATATGGGCTTGGAACCTTCCACTGTGTCCGACCGTCGTTTGCTCTCTCTTTAACAACACCCCGGCCCGTAAGATATCTGGTATTCCTTTCTTTCTCTTTTCATTCTCCCCGAGCGCCCAAATAGCCGTGTTGTCAGGCCCATCATCTCGTCCTACCTGGCGTATTTTCCCAGTCACGATGATTTCATTTTCCTCTTTGAAAGATTCGTTGTGGCTGCCCCCCAATCCCGCCTGGAGCGATGCGCCACCAGAAGGCGGACCTCCCGAAGCAGATGCGCTCCAATTTCTTTCGGTACTCACATCGGTCACTGTTGGACAGACTGAGTACCGGCCTGCTGGCTCAATTGCTGTACACTCGGGGTCTGAACCAATTTTTGCTTCTGCGCTGCCTGGTGTAGCATCTCGTTCAGAAGCGGCGCCGGAAAAGGTGACGCTAATCTCGGCGCCTTGAAATCGCCGTGTATTTGACGCAGAGAAGTTGAATGAGAAGAGAATGAGGGATGCTGGGACTCCTTCTGGGGTGAGAGTTCCGTGAATAGCGGCTATGAGGGATGCCTTGATGAGGAGGACTTTGCCGGTCTTGGTGTCACCGATATTGGGTCGCTGGTCGATGTAGTCTTTGACGTGGAAACCGGGTTGATTTTCGTCCGGTGGAAGGAGTATGATGGATATCTTTGATTCAGACATCTCGAATTTATAAAAGAAGCTAACAATACTACCCCGCAGTGTTGCTGCGAAAACTCTCAATTTATGTGCTCTCACAGAGCAAGGCTATCACGGAAGCACCGATGGGCACGTATGCAGAGGATTTATAAGTAAGCTCAGCACATGTGCATCGCATAGTCCGATGCATAGGAGAATGGAAGGCTGTGTGCGGGATCCGATTCTCTGAAGCAACTTTAAACGACTTTTTGAGGCTGCGTCCTACACCTCCTACAGCGTCTTACACCCACCAATGGACAATCTAGGGTTATTCAAGGCCTATGAATGGATAAATACCCTGGCCAAGTCGGCGGATGGGTGTAAGACGTTGTAGGAGGTAATGGCATGAAAACTTCGCATCCCACCTCCAATACAAAAACCGATACATTTTCCAATTCTTCAACCCCCCAAAGTCCATTACCATGCCTTCGACACCTGTTATGGAGAGTCCACAAGCGGACCGCAATTTCAAGATTCAAATCCAAATTCCGTCAAAGACACAAGATTCTCCAATTGAGCAACTAATCCTCGAAGACGAAGACAGCGACGACCAGTACTACCAGTTAGAATATGACGAGGACGCGACGGTATCAAAAAATGACGCTCTCACTATGTACGCGACCATTACTGACGGGATTGACCTCGGTGATGAAGAATTTCAACTCAACAGTAAAGAGGATGAAGACAGCTTTTGGGAGAATTATAAAAAATACCTCAAGGCCCCCGCTGCGACGACTACTCTGCTTCACAGCCTAGCGACAAGGATTAGGAAAAGGCAGAATGTTTTCGAGAGACGCAAACCATGGATACGGTGGCTACTGACGAGGGTGGATGGTAGTCTTTTGAAATCACAGGACAAGAGTAGGAAAACTCCTCTTCTGGTAGCGACGGAATTCCGTGATTTTAGCATGGTAAAATTTCTTTGCGAATCGACGAAAGACGAGAAAACCATCCGAGATGCACTAAGGACTGAAGCAAAAACGGGAGGAAACTGTTTGCATGTTGCAATAGAAGAGGATGTAGAGAAAGACTTGTTGGACTATTTATTGAAGAGGATTGGCGATGACGAAGTGATCTTCACCCAACGAGATGAAAATGGAAATACCCCTCTTCACCTTGCTGTTCATTATAACAAATGTGGTAGACCACAACAGAGCAAACTGATTGAGAAGCTTATTGAGAGATCGAAAGACGCTTTGGGAGTTGCAAATAACGAAGGTCGGCAACCTCTGCGACACCATATTATATCACGTCAGGAGGCAGATTCTAGAGCCGAACGTTCAAGACTACAAGCAAAGACTTCGACTGATAACTCTTACAAACGGAAAGAACCTCCAAGCCGGGCCGATAAATTCGGAAAAGAGCTTGGACTGAAACGAGTTTTGACTGGGAGTGAGAGCAGAAAACGTGAGGACCCTGATCAGGATGAGAGAAAGAAAGACAATAAAAGGAAGGCACTTTCAATTAAAGATGGTAACAGGCAGGACGACAAGGAGAAGAAGTTGAGGGAAAAGTTGGAGAAGGAGAGAGAAGCGGCAAGAAAGCGAGCGGAGAAAGATGAACAAGCTGCCAAGGAGAGAGAAGCAACTATGAAGGAGGCGCATGTAATTGAAGCGCTTCTGAAGCTGGAAAGCATGCGCGATCGTCCTAGGGCAGAAACCAAGAATCTTCTATACGGAGAAGGTGAAAGTGAGTCGCTGCTTCTCTATAACATAATCCCTCGAAGCTTTGCTGTTCATTAGCTAATATGTCGACTTTTTCCAGAGCGAGAGATTGAGTTTAGTCTTGGGAGAATCGGGAAAAAGAAGAGAATTGATGAGAAAGCCATAAAAGACCTGGAAATCCACCTCCAATTCGAAAATATTTTGCAGCACGTTGCGATATACGGTCTTGAAATTGATTTTGCTCAAAAACAACAGAATGTTCCTTCTGGCGAGGGCCGCACCGAGTTCTGTGCCATTTTTGACTGGCTACGAAACGCTCGGGGTGTTGAGAAGATTCTGAAAGTCGTGGTGGAGGATGATCATCCTCTTTCGCGTGATTCCCAACTAGCTCATAGTGATGCTGCAATCGAACAGGCTCTCAAGGACTTTGACGTAGAAATTTGGGATTGGCAGAAGATTGACATCTCAGTTGAAACTATTGCAAAAGTTGCGCCCAATGTGCGAGAGGTCCACTTATATCATAGTGGCAACAATGCTGTGCTTCAGGGCTGGTCCAGTACCAAAGGCTTAATACTATTGAAGCCAAGTGTAAGTGTCTCTTTTGGCATTAAGGCGATAGTGACAGTTTACTGATACCATTATTAGTTGAGAAAAGTTCACTTACACCCACACCAGGCAATACTATCATATCCAAACTTTCAATTCTCATGCTAACAAATTCAAGGGACTTGAGCCTCTTGATCGAACCGAGGTCAGGATAGGGCAGTTCAAGAAGGATCTTAAAATGGCTGGCATTGACGTCGAACTGCATACCATCATCGAAAAGTCTTCTGACAAGGAAGAAAGTAAATTGAAGAAGGCATCTAAGAAAGAAGAGTAGGTTCAATGTAACTCAATAGCTAGACGTTGCTAATAATGACTTAAAGACAACGATGGCTAACCTGCATCGACACCTTTCGCGAATATATCAAAGGAGAAACTATAGACTTCCAAGAAGATCAAAAAGAGAAAAAGGCTTCTTCAAGATCTTTAGAACCAATCAAGGTAGCCTTGATTGACGATGGAGTTGATGCCAGTAAGACCCCAATATACATCCATGCAAATAACACTTTCAAGGTAGCTCTGAATTGCTAACCACTTCACATGTTCAGCTCATGGAAAGCTTGGTCAAAATATCAAAACAGGAGAGTCCTTCTGCGAGTCTACAGAAGAGAGTCTGCTCTGCAGCAACTATTATCAATCAAGCCAAAATCACGGAACGCTCATGGCTTCTCAAATTTGCCGCGTGTGTCCTAACGTCAAGCTGTACGTTTTGAAATTAAATGAATACGTGACAGACGCTGGAAGGCAAAGTTTTACAATCAAGTCTGCAGCAGAGGTAATGAATAATGCCTCGTATGTACTTCAAATGCTAATTGATATCCAAACAGGCTATCGAATGGGCTATCAAGAGTGGTGTTGACATTATCTCAATGAGCTGGAGTATTGAAGCGATGAAGGAGGATAACAACGATAGTAAGCAGCTTAAGGCAGCGGTCGTTCGAGCCATTGATCAGAAAATCATCCTGCTTTGTTCGGCAGAAGACAAGGGAGATAATTCTACTACAGGCTCAACGTACCCAAAATCTATCAATAGAGACAAGGTAATTAGTATCGGCGCTGCAACTGCTTCCGGGGGTCAATGGGATTGGACTGGCCACGGGGACGTGGATTTTCTCTTGCCCGGGCATGAACTACATATCCAAGGATTTGAGGACCAGGAATTAAAACACGGCAAGGGTCACTCGGGAAGTTCTCTCGCTACAGCACTCGCAGCTGGACTCGCAGCGTTGATACTTCATTGCGCTGAGCTCTGCGACCATGATCAATTTCTGGATTTGAAGGACGTCGAGAAGATCAAAAAGGCTTTTAGGCGCTTCAACGAGAACGCGGGAGACAGCCAATTCATAAAGGTTTGGACTATCTTTGAAGAAAAGCTGAAGGACAAGCGTCCTGGTGGGGATGGTAGGAAGATTGTTAAAAGTGTTATAAAGGCACTGGTTTGACTGGGGCTCGGGTAGGGCATATAGATGATGAGGGGCCATGACCTGTTCAATCACTACATTTTGTCCAGATCGCCGATCCACTTCTTGCAGATTTCAGCTCAAACTACAAACCAATTCAAGATGTAATCGCCCGCCCACCGTCGTTTTGTGTCCATTTATCCAATCATCTTTGGAATTACCCGGCGCGGTGTAACATGGCTAAAACTCAGCCTCAAATACTGACACCACCTTTGCATACCAACGACCCTATGGAATCTCCTGATTCTGGGATGTGTATGGGCAAGGAACAAGTGTGTGCCACACATCGTCTATACTTTCATAGTTTTAAATTTGGGGGCCGAAAAGGTGATGTGGGCCTGCAGGCTACTGCAAGAGGGAAGCACAGGTGGTGACTCGAAGGCCATAGTTGAGCCGCAGCCGTATTGCCTGGCCTGAACCTCTCTGTCCTCGTAACAAAATTGTGAGGATACTTGAGCGGCGAAGTGATAAAGAATGAAGGCTGTAATTGAACCCTCGGGCATCACGGTTCTGCATGAAGGATGGAGCGGATCAAATCATGGGTCATCTAGCTCTTCGAGAACCTCTCGCAGCTCAGAACCACAAACTGATTTCGAGTAAGTGTGCCGTAACACATCTTCTTTATAGTTGATTCAAAATTGCTAACTCTTTCTAGCGTCATCGCAGTTCATGGCATGTTTAGCCAAGGATTTGATCCATGGATATCAGAAGAAACGAGTGGGAAAAATACAATGTGGGTGAGAGATAAGCTCTTCGAAGTACTCCCAGATGCACGGATTATGTCATTTGGGTACGATTGCAGCGATACTCCTCAAGCCGCCTCTCCGAAGTCAAGCATCTCAGATATAGCACTAGATCTTCTTGCTGCACTGGCGACCAAAAGAACCGTCTCTGAGGTATTTAACCTGGTGCAATAATTTGAAAAGGGCGAATCTGTAACACATCACAGGAGCAGAAGCGGCCAATTATTTTCATTGCACATGAGTTGGGGGGTATTATTGTCAAACAGGTCAATACCCACTTCCGGCAATATTTAAGATATCTCTGACTTGTTTAGGCCCTTCTACACGCCAAATACCATAGCCAGTACCACCCTATTGAGAAACAAACTTGTCGCTTGGTATGCCCACTTGCATCATTAGAAACATTATATCGGTGCTAAGCTTAGGCAGTTGTTTTTTGGTACTCCCCATAGAGCAGCAACCTACAATGAGTGGGAGAACATTCTTTTTGAAATAGCTATTTCTTCGACTGGAAAGTCGCGGTATAAAAACGCAACTTTCATTAAGTCTATTACCCAGGTAGTCTGGAATGTCTCGGTTAATTTTTATTCTATCTTCGGCATGTATGGCTTTATTTTCGTTGAAAACAAAAGCTCAGAGAAATCAATAGTAAGTAGATACTTTGTTCTCATTTCTATCTCCATGTTTCGCTCACAAAAATCACAGGTAATCAAGCGTTATGTTGCTACATCTGACCTGAGCTGGGATATTTTCAATGTCAAGGAATCCAGTCCATCGGATTTATGCAAAGTTCCAAATTGGGATATCGGGGAAATAATTCTGGATGAATTTTCCACTGGCCCACAGCGTAGGTTATAATGCTACTGCAACTTTAGCATTATACTAATATGTTGCCAGAATTCGATCCAGATTATCGTGAATGTCGAAGGGGTCTTTGGGATTTGTGCCCGCCGGTTAAACTAACAACAAAGTATCACGGCAACTTCGACTGGCTAACGTCTGATTCAAAGTATGAATTCTGGTTCGAGACCAATGAGCCCGCAGTCCTTATTGTTCATGGAAAACATGAAATTCAATTATCGGAAACTTATTCGTTTCTTGTCCAGCATCTTTGTTCACAAGAAGATCAGTTCGATTTCAGAGTCACGCATTTTTCATTTGATTCCACGGACTGTCGCAAAAGCTCTACAACCTCTTTAATGGTGTCCCTGGCATTGCAAATACTCTCGTCCGCTTCTTATTTTTTCAATAGCACCACGGTACAAAAGTTCTACAGAAAACTGAACGAACCACCACGTTGGGCGAAAAGCAAGATTTGGGATCTATTTACAAGTCTGCTCACATCGAATACCAACTTAGGCACGAAGATAATTTGCGTTGTTCATGCTCTTGATGAATGCGACAACTCTCGCAAGTCCTTTATGCGAGATCTTCGAATATTCACCCAGTTTAACATTGTTGGATTCAAATTTGTATTTATTGGCAAGTCTGTTAATGAGACTACCGCGGGTGGATTTGTCGCCGACTTCCCACATGTCACTGCTCCCAACCCGATTCAAGGTCTAAATGGCATGGGCCCAGAACAGAGAGTCTGCCAACTGATCGAACAGCGACCCGATTATCTAGTCGCCAAGCAGGAACTCTTAGATCTTTTCAACCAATTTTCCGCAAGTACAGATGTCCTCTGGCCAAAACTTGTCATGGGGCTTCTTGCATCCACCAACCTACGCGCCACTCGCTCAATAATACGCAACCACATCCAGTCCCTTCCTCAGTCCTATCATGAGTTTCTTGATCGAATATTGCTCAGTGTTCCTAGTTGGGCGGAAGTCGCGTTCTCTTGGGTGCTGCATGCTGCTTGTCCATTAAAACTTGATGAACTAGCTGTTGCAGTCTCCCTAGGGCATGAGACTCAAACGCTTACACATGCCTCCATACAAGACAACATGCCTCATGATATTTCAAAGGATATTAAGGATGTCTTTGGACCCTTGATCAAACTTGAGGATTCCGAAATTCTTCTGGTCCACCGATATATAAGAGAAGTTCTTCAAGAAAGAGACAAATCAAAAAATCGCAACCAAAGATTTAGTATTAACAGACATTGGGAGATCGCTGAACGCTGTTTATCTTATCTTTCTCTCGAAGCCGTCGAAAATCCAAGCATCGATCCATTAAATCCTCAAAATTCCTCCGCACTTCTGGAATACGCTGCCTCCTACTGGCCTCTTCACTACAGGAAATCTCCTAAAGACGACGAGTCCCGGAAACGAATTTTGGATTTTCTCGGGAATGGCCCTGCAATCGAGAAATGGCTTGAGTTGAAAAAGCGATTTAAAAAACCAAACTCCCGCCACTTAGACGTTCATTCTCCTATCTTAATAGCTTCTCAGCAGGGACTTGATGATGTGGTTGCCACCTTGCTTTACGAGCCTGGGAACAAAATAACCATTGCCGAACGTGGCGATGCTTTGAAGCTCGCTGCTGAAAGAATACATCTGGATGTGATGAATGTCCTCCTTGCATATCCAATAGACGGTGCTGCAATTACTGAAGTACTGTATGATTCTGCAGTACAGCAAAACGACGACGCTTTGGAACTCTTGGTTGAATACATGTCCAAAAGCGAACTCGAACTGGACATTCCCCCTGTGTGCTTTTTCAGGGCCGCGGGAACAAACAACCTGGATCTTGCACAGAAGCTTCAGGCTGCTGGTGCTGATATCAACGTCACACATGAAGAGTCGACTCTGTTACACTTGGCTTCAAAGTACGGACATCAAAACTTCTTGCAGTATCTTCTGGAAAATGAAGTGTCCTTGAACATGAGAGACTCCATTGGAGCAACCCCATTATTCTTAGCCGTGCAGGGAAGACACATTGCAATTGTGTCTGATTTGATTCATGCCAAAGTGGATGTGAACCAGCCAGTTCTTGGTCTTGGATTCTCTCCTCTACACTGCGCGATTAGGGATGGGGATACGAATATTGTCAAGCTACTCATTGAGGCTGGGGCCGATCCCTACGCAATTTGGGAAAAAGATCAGTCTCAGTCCTCACATATTGCCTGCTTGTATGGACACCTGAGTATCGTAGAGCTTTTACTGGAAGCAAATGTGGATTTCAATTCAGGTGATGGGAGTGGTGAGACACCGCTCATGATAGCTTGCACACATGGACACGACGAAATCGTCCAGAAGTTAATTCTACATGGTGTACCCTTGGATGTCACAGATAATTACGGCAACACTGCCCTCTATAAAGCTATCACTTCACACTCACTTTCTATTGCAAGGAGGTTACTTGACGCCAATGCAAGTACAAATCTCGAAAAGAACAGTTATACAACGCTTTTAATAGAATCGATCCAGGCAAAAGCTCCGGTGGACTTTGTGGATCTACTTCTTTGGAAGGGGGCACTGCCAGAAGTTCTAGATATAGCTGGCCAATCAGTTATTCATCACGTTGCGATTTCAGGGGATGATGCAGTACTTGAAAGCTTTTTAAAGACAAAACCAGACGTGATGCTTACTGATAAAACTCTTTTGGAGCGAACTGCTCTACATTATGCCGCAAAATGGGGAAATTATGACGTCTTACGAATTCTTCTTGAGCATGGTGCCGATGCTAGAGCTCTAGATAAGAAGGGAAGGTCTGGATTACATCTGGCAGCAAAGAGAGGTGACGCCAGAATAGTTCAACTCTTGCTAGCTGAAACAGTAGATCTTGACCTCAGAGACGGACCTGAGGAGCAAACTGCACTTCACCTCGCTTCAAAGAAAGGCCACGTCGAAATAGTCCGGCTCCTGATTGATGGCAAATGCAATATCAATGCAGTAGATATTCGAGGTGCTACTGCGTTACATCTTGCTATTCTATTTAGACACTGCGAGGTTTTCAACTGTCTCAAACAAAACGGCGCAGATTTGAATATTAAGGACCGTTCTAGTCGCAGTTTACTTCATTACGCTGCTAAAAATGAAAATACGAAGCTGTTGCAAATGTCTCTTTCGGATATAGCCGACTTGGAGGCGGAAGATGAGAATGGTTTCACAGCACTATATATCGCAACCGACAACAGTAATTTAGACGCAGTCCGGGTCTTACTTGACCATAAAGCCAATCCAAATTGCACAGATCATGATCTCAAGACTCCGATCTACATAGCAACTAGGTTAAATAATCCAAAGATCGTTCAGTTACTTCTAGCGGTGGGTGCGAAGGTCGATCCTTTGGGTGAGTATGGCTACTCACCCTTGCATCTGGCCTGTTCTAGAAACCACGAAGATATCGCTCTCCTCTTACTCCAAGCTAAACATCCTACGGAAATTCTTGACGAAGATGACTGGACTCCTTTTCATGTTGCGGCGATGAACGGACACGACAATTTACTCGAAACACTAAACAAGTATCATGCTAATCTAACAGCAAAAGCGAAAGATGGGAG
Organism: Hymenoscyphus fructigenus; assembly: GCA_001414455.1. Taxonomy (NCBI): domain Eukaryota; kingdom Fungi; phylum Ascomycota; class Leotiomycetes; order Helotiales; family Helotiaceae; genus Hymenoscyphus; species Hymenoscyphus fructigenus. The sequence goes on along the minus strand of LKUV01000012.1, from coordinate 581,829 downwards.
AACCGCACTTCATTTTGCCTTTGACGAGATCAATAGCGCGAAATGGCTTCTTTCGCATGAGATTGACGTCGATCCTATGGACAACGAAGGGAGGACACCCCTAATGCTCGCAGTACAACGCTGCATCATCCACATGGTAGAATTTTTCCTGGACAACAACGCAGATCCGAACTTGAGAGACAATCAGGGTAGGAGTTCTCTGCATTACATCTCGGAGATCGAAGGGGATGGAAAGACTGTCCAAATTGCCCATTTGCTGCTCCAAGACAAGAAGAGCAACGTCAATCAGCTGGACAACAATGCGATGTCAATTATCAGCAAACTTATCGAGGATTGTAGCATTGATTTGCTTCAGTTGCTGGTGGATTCTGACGCAAACCAGGAGGTCAAAAACAAAGCACTATTAATTGCAGTGAAAGTTGGGCCAATCAATAAGGTGGAGATTCTTTTGAACGCTAAAGCCAATGTCAACACAAAAAACCAAGAGGAGATGAGTGCTCTGATGCTGGCTGTAGAAGATTCTGAAGAGGAGATTGCAATTCTTCTGGTAAACAATGGAGCCGATCTCAGCGATGATGGACCCGCCGCTCTCTGCAGTGCTGCAGAAACAAGTCAAGAAAAACTTGTGCAACGACTACTTGAGAAAGGTGTAGATGCCAATGCTACACGTTTCGACTCCTATTCGGCACTCCAAGCTGCTATTGAATCGAATAGTAAAACCACGATTACAATGCTTATAGAAAAGAATGCCGATTTAAATACTATGGTTGGAAACAGAGAGGGTTATCCTGTCAACACATCAATTCTGAACAATCAATGGGTTCGCTGGACGATGCGCTTGTTTTTTGGAAAGGGAGCCGACAAGAATAATGTAGATCGACAAGGACGTCTCGCAATGCACCACGCTGCTTATCGTGGTTCAATGGAAGCCTTCGAATGGCTTGGTATTGCTTCAGGGCAGGGTAAGCCTGAGATTTTTTCCAAAGACTTGCAAGGTCGGAATGTGCTTCATCATGCTGCAAGCGGAGGTGAAAGATTGATGGTGTCATATTTGGCCGAGTTCAGAACGGACACGAGCTATTATTCTTACGACAAAAATTCCCATTTCGATGTTAATAGTGTAGACGATGATGGTTGGACGGCATTGCATTGGGCTTGTAGGGCGAAAAACCCGAAAACTATTCAGATATTGCTCACATTAGGAGCCGATCCCACGAGGACATGTAAAAGGAATTGGACCCCCCGACACGTTGCTACCTTTCATGATCAAGAAGAACTTGTGTCTATTCTGGATAAGGAGATCTCGAAAAGAGGCGTTGAATCGGGGTCTTCACAAAAGATCGCAAAAGGGGAATTTGGATACCCTTCTTTCTTCTGCGATGGCTGCCAATTGGTACAGCTTACCTCCCTCTTTCCTTGATTTCCATACAATCTACTTACTAACCACTTCATAGGATATTTACGGAATTCGGTTCGAGTGTCTGATCTGCTATGAGTTCGACTTCTGTTTTAAGTGTTACTGGACTGTCAAGAAAACTCATCCGCCGCATGAATTTAAACGAATTGGGAATGGACCCGTTGAGGGGCCTATTTTTGTGGATGATTCAAGCGATTGATCGGTGTTGGGTTTAAGGTATCGCTTACTTTAAGTCAGTGTTGTCAGTAGTATTATTGTTGACACTGTATGCACGTGCGCCAACTTCAGCACAACCCCCGCTCGCTAAGTAAATATTATATTCCTTTTCGCTTAACTTGCACAACTTCATTTCTGTCCTCAAAATTATAATCACTTGTGCTTGAGTATATGCCGCACGTACTAGCAGTGTGGTTTGGGGGCCAAACAATACACTGTTAACAACACTGCTTTAAGTTGCTTATTATTGGCACAGATGTTCTCTGTGAAGTTGTATTTTTGTTTGTCGTTTATTTACGAAGCGCTTTCGTGAGCTAAACTTATTTTCCTTTCCTAAAACTCAGACTTATCTATGAATAATATCTATCAATGCTGCCCAAATTAGATTCGGACTCACATTATCCAAGGTGACAAGGTCGGGTCTGGTATACCGTACGCCCTAGAAAGCTACCTACATTGCAAAGTAAAACACGCGATATATTTCAGTAGTACTAAAGGGCTTTCAAGGTAGGTTACCAAACCAAGGTGGCCTCGAAAAGGTAAGTTGTCCGATATACCTATGATGCTACTAGTACTCCTTGTTTAATATAGAATCGTGATTGAAACGTAACTTTATATTTATAAGCTAGTAAAGCTAGCCCTACTATAGATTATCAAAGGTCTTATTCCAAGTGAACACCCGGCGCATCTGAACCTCTTCCTGCATACCAACCTTCGAGACTTAGTTACCCTTTGTTTACCCTAGTACGGTAGTTTCGTTACAGTGACCTTCTTTGTCAGATGACAGTCAAACAAGCAAAAAGTTACTCGGGATACTAGGAGAGGCCACTCAGAAAGTTTCTGTGATACATGTATTCAACACTAGTTCCATAGAGGTCATACAACACTAGTTAGTGTATAGAGAGCTATTAGTTATAGCTATAAATCCTGCCTTGTCTTCCTTGATAGCTATGGCAAGAAAGGCGTCTTTCTACAACGAGACTACCTTGAACAACTCTTGGGACCCTTTCTACAAGGCATTCTCGAAGCATTTGCTTTAGTTACTTACACTCTTCGCTCTTCTGCTGAGCCTCTATTTATGGAGGATGGAAACCTGGCCTATGAACACAAATCAGTAACGAACTGCTGCGCTAGGTTCTGTACAAAGCACGGTATTATATTAATGCCTCATCCTTCTACTTTACCCGACATGAATCCCACAGAAAAGTGCTGGCGGTGGATAAAACAGGCCCTTCATAGACGCCTTCACTAACCTACGACAGAGGAGATGTGCCAAGTAGTCACACAAGAATGGGAGGAAATACCACAGGAATGGATAAATGAATTGGTTGTAAAGCAGGAACATTGGGTTAAAGTACTTGCGCAACGCCATGGGTGGGCCACTCCTAATTAAATTAAGTAGAATATAATAATTTTTCGTGATTCATGGTCAAAATGCCCTGAACGCACCGACCCGTGCGACCCGGCTCGTTAGATCGGCAACGCCACTGTCCAAGACCAGGAACTGGCGCCCAATTATTGTGCTCAACACCTAGAAACCGGCAATTTTTGGCTCAGCAGTTTCCTAACAGGCCAAGTTGGCGCTGGGCCTGATTCTAGGCATTGAACCCCTGAGCAATGGGCCTCTGGAATCGCTGGAAACCGCCCTACGAACCACGACAGCGCCTGGAATCAGGCCCACTTCTCAGGGGGCTCAACGCCTGAAAACTGCCCTACAGGCCATCGCCCCATGACAACCCCTAAAATCGCCATTGCCCTGGTCTGTAGGGCAGTTTCTAGGCGTTGTCGCGGGGACGCGTTGCTACACCTTACCCGATACCGGTTCTGATTAAAATTATCAAGCGCTCGCTCTTGCGGTATTGCGCTGTTCTCCTTGCCGACGGCGCTTTATGCCAGGGCTGATGTAGCCCCCGAGCTCGCTTCCGGTGGTTGCGGGATTGCTATATTTATGGCGTCGTGGAAAAAGAAGGCTCCGTGTAAAGGTTGTACACAGTATTTATCCTTACAACAAGGTAGTCTCAAGATGCCCCCAAAGGCTGCGCCTACGCGCGATGCTGCAGGAACTGGTGCTCCACACCCAATACCGCCCCTCTTGGCTTCCACTCCCACTTCCACTTCCACTCCCTATTCTGTACGACTATATTCTCATACAACGAACGAAACAGTCGAACTGCAATGTGTAGGTGTAAGACTTGCGATACGCGGGTGTGATGCGTGGGTGTTAAGCAATTCTCCGCGGTCTACACTTTTTCATTGTGACAAGTAAATTGAGGTAATCCTGTCGTGGTACGCTCATTCCCAAATCGCTCACCGAATGCTGTTGCAAGCCCTTGAGGAGCTTTGGTTATGCTCAAATAATATGCCAAGCCCGCCTCTGATTGAGGCCTGGTTTCGGTGAGACGAGTTTGGCACTCCACCATACCCACGCAAAGTCTAGCTACCAATTTTTAACAGGACATGCATACGCCTCCGGGCTGAAGATTACTTGCATAATAGGGATAATTACCTTGATTACCTTGAACATCTTGAACAGCTTGAACCCTACAATTCCGATTTCCCGATTCTCTGATTTTGTATAATTCTCTAGACAATCTTTTGTCATTCTCCATCACCCTACAACCCCACTCTATTTTTCAAACAATGGCGACCAACATTCAGTATAAGGCCAAGGACTACACTGTTGGCTGGATTTGTGCACTACCAGTCGAGCTAGCTGCCTCAGCCGAAATGCTTGATAAGGAACACCCACAACTGCCAGGCCATGCAACTGACACCAACTCTTATACCTTTGGTAGCATTGGAGAGCATAACATTGTTATTGGCTGTCTACCATTTGGTCAGATGGGGCTCGCGTCTGCAGCTTCTGTTGCAATGCAGATGAAATCCAGATTTGAGTCAATTAGGCTAGGGCTTTTGGTTGGTATTGGAGGTGGAGTTCCTAACGAGGATTGCGATATCCGACTTGGGGATGTGGTTGTGAGCAAGCCACATAGACAGCATGGAGGTGCAGTACAATACGATTTCGGGAAGAGAGGGCCTGCGGGAGAGTTTCTACGAACAGGGTCATTGAACTCACCACCTCAAGTTCTCCTTACAGCGCTTACGAGGTTCGAAGCTGATCGGATGAGAGAGAAGATCGACCTTTCTAAGAATATTTCCGAGCTCGGAGGCCGCATATCGAAATTCGCATACCCCCAGACGCTCCAGGATAATTTATACAAGCCAAGCTACACACATACTGGGGGAGCCACATGCTTGAACTGTGCAGAGGATGGATTGATCGACCGCGAAGAGCGTGACAGTACAAATTTTGAGATTTATTACGGCACAATTGCATCCGGAAATCAGGTTATGAAAGATAGCATAGAGAGAGACCAGATAAGCAGAGAGCTAGGGGGTGTAACGTGCTTTGATATGGAGGCTGCTGGATTGATGAACAACTTTCCATGTTTAATTATCCGTGGGATTTGTGACTATGCCGACTCTCACAAGAATAAGAAGTGGCAGCCATATGCCGCTGCGACTGCGGCTGTGTTTACTAAGGCATTGTTTGATTACATGCCAGTGATGGAGATACAAAATACTCCCACGATTGAGGATGCAATGAGCGATTTGAAGGCTGGGGTTGCTGAGAATACAGAGATTAGCGCAAGGGTTGAGAGCAAGGTAGCAAGTAAGTAGTATTATAATAGCTTAATAAGAAGTTTAAAACTTATTAATTTCTATAGCTGCCGAGGAAAAGGTGATTCTTGACTGGCTCTCAGCCTCGAACTTTTCAGTGCCTCAAAATACCGCGCAGAAATCTCGCACATTAGATACAGGCAAGTGGTTGCTTAGCTCAAAGGAGTATACTAAGTGGCGGGGCTCTTCTGGGAGTTTTTTGTGGCTTTTCGGAGTTGGTACGTATATGTCTATAAAGGGCATTAGAGATTAACTAATTATATTTAGCTGGCTGCGGGAAAACCGTACTATGGTATCCTTATATAAATCAATCCTATCTAAAGGCCGGAAGCTAACAGTTAAAAGCTCTACCGCTATCCAGGAGCTTTAAACTTTGTGCTATCAAAGCCCACAAAAGAGAATGGCGTACTGGTACTTTCAATTCAGTGATGCAGCTACACAAGACGTTAGCAATATGTTACGATCTATTGTTGGACAGTTAAGTTCATCACCTCTCAACCCTGAGATTACCGACTTATGGAAACGGCATCGAAAACCGGGGAGTAATCCAAATGTTAATGAGTTGTTAGAGACTCTTACAGTTATTATTCAGGGCCTCCATCAAGATATATTCATTGTTCTTGATGCTTTAGATGAACATCCCGAGCCGGGCCGTAAGGAACTTCTTGATGTTATTGACGAACTAAGAACAAAAGAGAAACTTCATCTTCTTGTTACAAGCCGACGGGAATGGGATATTAAGGAGAGAATTCAAGACGTTGTTACCTTTGCTATTAATATTGAAGATTTAGTCAAGAGTGACATCAGGAGATTTGTTCAGGGAACCCTAGTAGAAGATAAAAAGCTTCACAGATGGGATTCAGATACAAAGAAACAAATAGAGGAGAGGCTCTTGCAGACTGATGAGACGTAAGTTCTATCTATAAAGCAAGTTAATAATTCGACTAAAGTGAACTAGGCGATTCCGGTGGGCCGATCTACAGATCAAGAGGTTGCGAAAAGCCCGGGACCAAGAAGAGTTATTTGAATACCTTAGCACAGTACCAGAAACTCTTGAAGCGACTTATGAACAGGCTCTCAAAAATATCCAAGGCAAAGACAAACAACGCGTACGACACATCCTTATGTGGCTTACTTCATCTTACCGACAAATGAGGCTTGAGGAAATTGCTGCTACTGTCTTGTTTCCCTTTCCCGAAGACGTCCTCGAAGTTTGTAGCAGTCTTCTAGTTACTTTCATCGATGAAGACACTACAAAGTTTATAAAGCTTGCGCACTTTTCTGTCAAGGAATACTTAATTATCCGGACCACGGATGATAACGCACTTTTACAGTATCGCTTTTCAAGTCAACTAGCGCATGCTACAATTGCGAAAAGGGGACTTTCATATCTTCTAGGTACAGAAAGCTTGATTCAATCTCGGGAAGAGATCCAGACAAAGCCATTGCTTGAATATTGTGCACAGCATTGGCCAGTTCATTTTAGAGATATCGGCGATGAAACAGAATTACCAGAATTGCAGGAACAGATCGATTTGCTCTTTGGCGATGAATATGCTAAACATTACATCAATTGGCTAAGAGTCTATGACAGCGATGTGAAGTTTCACGAGCGGCAGAATAACTTTGAAAAGCCATATCCCCAGCCTCTCTACTATGCATCGCTATTAGGACTAGCAAAAGGGGTTGCGCATTTACTAAAGAAGGGTCCTTACGAGCATAAAAAGGAGGGAAAATACGGGAATGCTTTTCACGCGGCCGCAATTCAAGGGCGTCTTAAAGTGGTAAGGCAGTTGATAAGATACGATAATAATATTGATAAGACTGGCTCTATGGTATATGTCGCTAAAGAAATACAAAACAACGCTAGAGATACATTTGCGTTTTTGACAAAGAACTGGAAAGATTATCAGATAACAAAAGAGGTGGTAAAGGCGGCGGCCGGAAATTTAAAGAATGGGACAGAGTTGATGACCCTGTTACTTAAGAAGCTAGGAGCGGATGTAGTTATTACTGAAGAGGTATTAAAGGCAGCGGCGAAAAACGTGTTTAGTGGGAAACGGGTGATGACGCTATTGCTTGAGGAGCAATGGGTAGACGTGAAGGTCACAGAAGAGGTGATAAGGAGAATTGCAGAGAGATTTGGGAAACACGTGATAATGTCCTTGCTTAGGAAACGAGGGGCTATTATAGTGATCACGGAGGAGGTGGTAAATATATTTGAAAGAGCATTTGGAAAGCAAATGAGAACTATATTGCTTGAGAAGCAAGTGGCAGATGTGGTGATCACAAAAGAGGTGGTGGTAAAGATAATTACGAGAGAGGTTGATAATGAGGTGATAACGCTTTTGCTTGAGGAGCGAGGTGTGGACATAGTGATTACAAAAGAGATAGTAAAGATAATTGCGAGGGAGTTTGATAACAAGGTAATAACGCTTTTGCTTGAGAAGCGAGGGGTGGATGTGGTGATCACAGAAGAGGTAGTAAAGGCAGCAGCAGGGAATTATAGGTATGGGAAAGAGGTGATGACGCTTTTGCTTGAGAAACGAGGGGTGGATGTGGTGATCACAGAAGAGGTAGTAAAGGCAGCAGCAGGGAATTATTGGAATGGGAAAGAGGTGATGACGCTTTTGCTTGAGAAACGAGGGGCGGATGTGGTGATCACAGAAGAGGTGGTAAAGGCAGCAGCGGGGAATTATGGGAATGGGAAAGAGGTAATGACACTTTTGCTTGAGAAGCGAGGGGCAGATGTAGTAATCACAGAAGAGGTAGTAAAGGCAGCAGCAGGGAATTATTGGAATGGGAAAGAGGTAATGACGCTTTTACTTGAGAAGCGAGGGGCAGACGTGGTGATCACAGAAGAGGTGGTAAAGGCAGCAGCAAGGAATTATTGGAATGGGAAAGAGGTAATGACGCTTTTGCTTGAGAAGCGAGGGGCGGACGTGGTGATTACAGAAGAGGTGGTAAAGGCAGCAGCGGGGAATTATGGGAATGGGAAAGAGGTAATGGCACTTTTGCTTAAGAAGAAACTAGAAGTAAAAGGGACAAAAAGAAGAGCTGAAACTAAAGTTCAGCAGTATTTTAGTTATTTCAAGCGTCAAAAACTGTAAGGGTTAGAACCCTTGATGGATGCTGTGGAGGGGCCGATAACGAAGCTCAATCTTCTGTTTCTCTCTCAGAAGACCATTATAACTATCAAGAATACAATCATCGCTTATATGTTTCGTGCGCGTACGTTTTTCATTTCAATACCGGTGTTATGCGGATGATAGGAAAGCTATCATAGCGTTGTTACTTGAGAAGACATGATCAGAGTTAGTCATTATAGAAGAAGTAGTAAAGGCTGCGGTGGGTAATTGGAATAATAAAAAAGAGGTGGTAACGCTATTGCTTGACCCACAAGGAACAACTGCCCTTGTTACAAAACAAGTGCTATATGCAGCTGCAACTAGCGGCAACGAACAAACCTTCTTTTACCTGAAGATAAATCTTACATTGATGTTCAGGCTTCAAGTGTGTCGACTATTTCGATCGGTATGGTCTTGCGACGAAGAATCTGTTTCTGGATTTCTAGCACTTGGGATTGATTTAACAACAAACATATCTTTGGTGGATCCCCTTTATAGTATAGTTCTGCTAGCAGTCATGTTCCTGTTTTCTCACTCTTACTTAAGCAAGTTGGGATTGGACTAGATTTATAGAGCAATACATCAGGATTATAGCAATAATAGTAGCTGTAAATTCTGCTTACCAAAAAGTCGTCGTTATATATAGAAAGGCAAAAGCACGTAAAAGAGCGAAGCAGTATACATGAATTCATACACACTTTTAGTTAGAAATAAGAAGGGATATAAGGAGTGAGGAAGTAGGCGCACACCGTTGAATAAGGGGAGGGGCATGTAGCAAATTCAAAGACAAGAACGGCAGTGTTTGTTGTATAAGATGCTACCGAATCTCGTCGTAGAATCAGTAGTGGAGAGGTGTGTCTGGTGGGTGTTAGATTCCTTCGAGCGAGTTCTCGTAGTGGCATGGTTGGTAGGAATAAAGTTGCTGGGAAAGAAAAATGTTGCGCTCCAGCGATTGTTACAATGATGCACTTCGGAGAAGCAAGCGATAAAGACCTTTTTTAATTCCTTAACTTGTTTTACAAATGCACAAAGCACATATATATACCTACAACTTTGTAATATCCATTACCGCATCAATCTACCGGAAATCTCTTTGTCTGCCAACATGCCGTACGGGCATACAGATATCCTACTTATGAGACATCACCGTTCCTATCGACAAAAAATATATTTTAAGGTACATAAAATGAGTGTTGGTGGTTACTTGCGAGAAAACAAGACTCCTGAGCACGGGCTGCCTTGGGTCGACAGCAATGACCATTAGTGCGCTTTCCCATAAAATGGCCTCACAACTAACAAGGTGTAGAAATGTGGCTTCGCAATGGAACTCCCCAAGGGCGGTTATCCGCCCTATTGTCGAAATGCGCCCTGGTGACAATCTGCCCTTGGTTGGGAATCCGCCCCGGGTTGAGAAACCGTCCCTAAAACCTACATTGGCGGTAACAGCACTTTTTGCCTGAATCTCGCTGGGAGGCTGAGGTAGATGTGGGTAGAGGAGATAGCCCAATTCTCCTCAGTCTATGGTCGTATGTGACTGCAATTTCAATAACTGAATAGATAACTCCATGAACAAGACAACAAATCCACACTTGTCAAACTGGGCTACAATTTTCTCACTACGGCATCTTATCCGAGTCAAAGGGCAATCAAATATATAAATGTATCCATCATATAATTGTAAACTTCAAATTTAACACCATATTTCCAGACCTAGCTCAAGAATCCCAAATTGCAAAGCCCACCCGCTACTGAGATCCAAACCCATATGCAACAAAACTCCTTCTATAATCGTAATTCGTTAATTCGTTCCTTCATTTGTGAGAATCATTCGTTCCATCAAGAGCAGTAGTCAGATGTTTCCCTCAGAAACTTTGAATCCCCCTTGGCGAAATGCATTTCCCTCCGCCTCTCTACCGGCCCATTTCATATTATCAATATCATTGCTTCCTATTATTTCCCTCTTCTTGAATGCATCTGTCAAATTTAGTTAGTGGATGAAGATAATGCGGAAAAAGCGTTACTTCATACCTTTGACGCTGTATGAGGATTTTTTCTCTCCGAACCAAGAAAGATAAGTGCCTTCGATCCATTGTTTGGTAAAATCGATAAATCCCTCTGAGGTGGAGGTCTTCTCATCAACAGAGGGCTCGAGGATAGAGTCTGCGCTCATTATGAGGATGTTTTCGACTCGTCGGGATGAAGAGTTACAAGAGGATGAAGTCTTCTTCTGGTCTTGGCCGTCCTGACTCGGGAGCAAAATATCCAGAAACGGGTTATTAAAGTTTGCGCTCAACAAAGAGTTCAGATGGTGTTTTCTCTTCGCCTTGGGGGTCTTTAAGTTATAACGGGCATGACGCATTAAAAGTTTTAAATGCCATGACGTTGAAAGTTTTGGACGAATGTGGCGGGCGTGTGTTGTTGGTGGTCGGGCGGGGATCTTCACTGTAAAATTGTGGCTGGGTGGTGAGTTGTAACGAATAGTGTATGAAAGTTGAGATGGTGGGGCCTCCGACTTTCATGCAACGCGACAATTTTTCTTTTGGGCATCGATAGCCTCATATATTTTTGTATGCAAATAGGGACGCCGAAAATTCACGACTCATGGTGGTCAAGCAACTATTTTTGAAAGCAAAGCAAAAAAGGCAGAAAAGTTTGAAGTCCAATAATTGTGTATTGGAAAATCACATTATACAATCTCCTTTGTTCATCCTCATCTCCCTTCTCGTCAGCTCGATTTCCATTATCCTTTTCGTCAAAGGAACCTTGTCATCAAGCCCGTCGTCGTCAACATCAAAATATAATGCCCAGACCCCTTCCTCTTCTTCCACCACGATAAATCCTTCCCAACCGTCGAAAGTCAATCTACGATCGATCGGGCTCACATTCCATGGGCCACATATATGTCCTTCAGCTTGTTTCCGTAAACCGTACTTCACTTCATATGTATCTTTGTCGACGTATATCCAGTTGAGCTGTGGTGGGTCATCCTGGATTGTGGAGACATAGCCTTCGCCTCGTCGTCCCCATTTGCTCTCTGGGTAAGGAAAGAAATACCCAGCGAAGAGATGTCCATATCCTTTGATTCGATCCGCATCGTTCTCGTAGTCTTCGGGAAATTTACATTTTGGGTTGACGGTGGTGACGAAGAGCTAGTGAGAGATCCATTAGTAACTGTTGGTTGGGAGTTGAAGACGAAGACCGAAAAACCTACCTTGTTGTCTCGCAACACCACTGTACCACCATGAATATCCCGAGCTTTTCGGGAAGGATCTTGACAAGATACAACAAGATTGGCCTTCCGGCTTCTGTGTTTTTCTCTTGCGTTTTGCTTCTGGCCCGATCGCACTGCTTCTGTTGTTCCGATGATTGCAGGGCAGGCAGCAATCGAGGTGAGTATACCGAGAACCATTTTGACTTCAGCCTGTTGTTTTGAAATCCGGAACAAATACAGACGAGAATGGTTGTGGAGTGTGTTGAGATTTTTGAATCGACAGTTATTATCTTTCAGGTGATGAAAAGATTGATGACTGGAAAGTTGAGGCTGCTGAAGCCGTTGTTTCCTGCGCCGTTCCTCATGAGAAGAAACAAGTAGTATCGACGACGGCAACAATAGAAAATACCTCAAGCCAGGAGGGGTAAAAAGGGTTCATATCAGTCTCAAAAGGGTTGGACGTCATTCATATTTGCCCTACATGCAGAGGAGAGGTTCCAAAATGTTACCGAATTGTCTTGGGTAGCATAAAATCAATCCACCAAACCTAATGTGGAATAGGGGACTGGGGGAGGGGGGGTTTCCTTAAGAGTATCATACATGTGAATCGCGTATACGGAGTACGATTGCAGTCTTCGTGTTTCTAGATTTCCACGGCTACGTGGAAAAATTGGGGTGGCTCGGTGGAGCACTTACGTCCAGGGTCCTTTGCCAATCCCCCCCTCGGGACGGTGGCTTAAAAAAAAGCACGAACAAACTGCACGAACCCCATCCCTCGCTAACATCTGGACTTTGAGAGGGCAGCTCAGAGTGTAAGATGACGCAAACTTAACAGGGGGGGGGGGAGCTACGTGAGTTGAAACATCTAGCAAGCCACTCATCGAGATGCACTGCGAAATGCCTACGTCTGATGTCATTGTAGCAAAGTACCCCAGATTGCGATCGAGGAACTTGATTTCCCTTATGCTCAAGTTGGCCCAGGGTGCATCACAGTGTAACGAGAGCTTCCATAAGTAAACTGAACTTTCCGTTATCTGGCAACCATTCCATCATCATATCTCAATTATATTTTGCTCAAACAAAAGATATCTTCTCATTCTCACCAACACCATCTGAAGTATCATACAAAGACATTGTGGCAGTCCAGTCCCGCCCTATATCGTCAAGATCATCAACTCCCACACGTTTTCCTAAAAAACCACACAACATGTCTGACGGGCAAGTTCACTTCATCGATTTTCCAGATCAACGCTTACTAATTGTCTTGAAGAGAGAAGCAAAACAACACCATGGAGGCCGACTACGAGTACGAGTCGGAAGAGGAGCAAGAGCCAGAGCCACAGAAGCAACCACAACAAGGCACCCGAACTATGCAAAGAGCTCCACGTCAACAAAACCAGCAGGTTCAACAACAACAACCACAACAGCAAATGCAACAACAGCCTCAGCAGCAGCAACAGCAACAAATGGTACCCATGGACCAGCGTGTGTCAGGCAACATGGGTGGACGAACCGGTGCTATCAGGGAATCGAGGATCAAGGACCGTCCAGCACCAAAAGAGGAGAGGGACAGCAGTTTGAAGATCAAGATCGAGTTGGATCTGGAAGTCGAGGTAGATCTCTATGCCAGGGTGAAGGGTGATGTGACAATTGGACTCATGTAGTAATATATTCTTTTCTCTTTAGGTCGATTTATACGCACGAGTAAAGGGAGATGTCACCATCGGATTACTGTGAGAAGTAAGTTTGGTCCAAAGATGGAACAAGCCATAGTAATGCGGAGTAGACGAAATTGATCGCCAGGGACTTTCGCAAGGCCCTCACCAATTTTTTGGCTTCTGTACTTTGGCGCTTTCGGAGTTTAACTGTCAGGTTATTTGGGCATTGGGCTTGCATGAGAATGCATTGGCGTGTTGGTTATAAGATTTGAAATAGTGAATATCAGAATATTTTCGCCAACAAAATTGACTGCTTTTCGCCATGCTGTGCTAGTGCAACACTCGTGAATGCCGTTTCCCACACGTTGTGTATCACGCGCACCGTTGACGGGTAAATTGTCCATTGGATTCTGATCTGTACCTATGTTCTGAATTATTACCAAGAAACGTCATCGTTTGGTTTGCAGCGTAACAGCACAGGGCGGCTGGTGATGAACGTGATGCCTTCCAAATTGCGGACGTAGGATACAGAATTGTGGCTTGCCTTTTAATAGGTTAGGTGGGGTTAAATAAGGGGACGTAAGCGAAGCGAGCAATAAGATCCGCATAAGCTCCAGGGGTTCGTCTTGTCATCCAGGGAGGTGCATGCCAATCTGGGATTGCCATGCAGTATTGCCAAACTCGCACATTGGGCATTTAGAATTGATGTCATCATCGGGAAAGGAGCCTTCTCTCCGCTGCTTTTGCGACGTGTAAACCTGTCCGAAATCTGCCTTGTTTTTCTCCCAAATCGTGAAGAGTTTGGGTCGTTTAAGGACATGAACATTTCTGGCGGGCGTGGTGAGTTCTGCGTAGCATCAGGATCGGGGTCGTGCGAAAGACTCGGTAGCGCGGGGTCTTCGCAGGACAAAACCGTTCAGCGGTTGGTCTACCGAAAGTCACCGTATCACCGCGCCGGAAGAACTCTTCTGTTTCCCGATTTGTTGTCGATCTTTTTCCACACCTCTCCGCATTTCTAAATTCGCCGCGCGGCGGGCTCCCGGCTATAAACCAGGGCAGCCGTTGAGAACTAATGTGGCTATGAGTCTTACCAATCCTGAAAAATATATCCTCCATTCGGTGCGGAAGTTGGATTTTGATCCACGACGTCCTGTATCAAACATACATCTTTAGGGCGGAATCCAAATACCTCATGTTTTCACTTTAAGGCTGCATGTAGTTTGAGTGTGCCTTGATCTCTGTCCCCATTCCGAATTAGGTCCTTAGGAGTGAGCTTGAGAATGAGGATTTTACAGAACATAGTAGAGCTGGATTCTGGCGAAAGCGTTCTAGACTTCAAAATCCTTCAGTTCAACGTCACTTTTCGTTGTGCTTGCCCCGCAGTGGATCATCGTGTGGATTTTAACGCCCAAGTTGGCCATGGGGATTTATTTTGTCGGTGGAGAGATCAATGATAGCTACAAAACGGTTTCGGTGTTCCCATTTCCAAAAGATAAATCACCAAGATCAAAACCAAAAAACTGGCTAAGCAATCTTTAGAACATGTTTGAAGAATGGCTTGGTACTAATAATAGGTAAGGGTATCTTGAAGCAATCAAAGCAGACACAGCGATATATACAACCTAGATATCATGGCAATACATTGCAATCCCCCCTATTCGAAAAAAAACTCCAAGCTCCTGGTTCTTGTACTCATACATGATGATTATTAAACTCGGGCAATTCGGCTCAGCCCCTAGAAACGATCAGGAACTTCTTGTAGATGAGCAGAAGACAGATTGACTCACAAGAAAGTGATTGTCACATCTCCTTTGATCTTTGCTCGAAGAAATATTTCGAGCTCCAAATTCAAGTCAAGTCGAATTGACATGGGCTTCTGTGCCTTGGGCTTTTCTTCCTCTTCCTCACTCTCCTCGTCGCTTGATTCTTGACTCTCCCAGTTTTCCTCTGCCTCCTTCTTCTTGCTCTTCCTCCCACACTTTTCGCATTTGACCTTGCGCTTAGCTTTATTTTTGGGTTTGGTGGTAGTTTTCGGTTTCGATTTCGGCTTTGCCTGCTTCACCTCCTCCAAATCGTTGTCTCCATTTTCAACCGATATTCCAAAAGGTCTCCCACCAGATGACTCTGCTCTTTTCAGGTTGAAGGTCTTGATGCCAGTTTCGCGTCGAGCATTCGTAGGTCGGTGCTTTAATTTCGGTAGCGCGGGGTTCCCTCGCCCCTCCTGCCTCTCAAACTCTTCATTTTCTTCGTCGTCGGGATCTTGTGTATCCCGGAAATCCTGCGCAGATTGTTGCTCGTTCTGCCTCTGTTTTCTCCCACCCCGCCGATGTTTTCGTTGTTGCTTTGGTATGTCGGGCGTAGGTAAATCTGGAACGTCCGAGTAATCTGCAGCTGCATTTGAATAGTATTCTCCTGCTGGCACACTTGGGTCGGGTATGCTTGGATCGGGAGTCGGTGGTTGCTGCATTTCGGGTGCTTTCTTCTCTCCCTTCTCCCCATCAGGCCCAAGGGTATCAACCTCCAGTTGCTTGGGCATCTCCTCCTCCAAAGTCGCAATCTCGAAATCAGGGCTCGGGCTCTTGAGTTGTACTTTGGTGGCTACTTCAGTTGTGTGATTGATTGGGGGCATTTTCAGTGAGATATGGTGTTTGTGAAGTAGCAACGTAGTCAGTTTTCACAATGCGCATTGTTCCTCGACCACTGAAGGGTCTCAAACACCTCGGGTGTCAACATATCATACGATGGCTAAAATGACACCACATTTACCAATACTGAGCTTAGATATAGTTCGAGAAACCCCTGTTGAGACCCTTCGTTACCAAAGTAGATACCCCATGAACCACTAAATCCAGCTGTGGCGTGGGATGTGGCTCAAAAATTCGCCACTCAGACGTTCAGTCTCGACCGCATTTTCCAATCAACCAATAAAATCCTCATACGCGCTCTCTGATCCTGTCGACTTTCGGCCTAACTTGAAACAAAAACATGCAGGTTTAGATTAATTTTACGGGTAAGATTCGTATCCACCCACATGATCATCCTGCTCCAGTTGAAAAAGTTTTTAATCTTCAAATTTTACCAAAGCAAAACGCGTGTACATTGCTACAAAAGTTTCAAAGTTTAAATATCCAGGGGAAGCGAAAGAGAAGGCCTTTAGAGTTTGATCTCGATTGGGTATGCCTGTCGCTGGAGACTCCCGAATACCCGGACCGCAATTTTCTCCGATTTCCCGAGGGCTTTGATTTTCATTTAAACAGCTACAAATACATGTAAGTCGTGAATGACTATTTGAGCTCATTTTTCAGTCGTCGTTCAAGAGTTTCGTAAGCGGGTTCCAAAAAGTCGAGAGCCTCAAGTCTTGCCAGAACAACAGGAAAATGGCAGACGGCCTTTTATTTAAGCTACAGAATGTCGAGTCTTTTTAGGAGTCTCTGTGCTTGATAGAAGTGGAAACTTTCCGTAATTTTTTTTAAGCTGCAAGCGGTACAAGTACAGAAGGTACTCGAGTAGAGACACTGCAATCCACAATACGGACTCGAAGTTTTTAACAGGCTGACATCATTCAACATTGACTTCCCCATCTTCCAACCAACCGCAGCTCCTACCAACACCAGCCTCCTCCCAACCCCCAGACACTCCCTGCTCCATACAGAGCGCACGCCTCTCATTTTCAATCTTCCAATCACAAAAGAAGCCTCCGAACCCCATCCCATCATCCTCAACTGGATCGGTCTAGCCACAACAGCAGTGACGCCACAGCTCCTCTACAGCACAGCAAGCACAGAAATCAGGTTTTGTGTACATCTCTGTGGCTTGAGAGATGGCTTAAAACTCACTATCTTCACATCCCAACATCTTTCTACCTACAACCTTGTAATGTCTTGCCAGCCTTGCTCCTCGGGTAGACTTACCTGCCCAATTCCCATCACTGAATCCCTCACACTCAGTGATTGGCATCGTTGATCATCATGGCCTTTACGCAATGCCATGCACCAAAAACTTGGTTTCTCCGCGAAACAAGACATGACTATACGCCTGAGCACCAGCCACAATATCTATTCGATCGATCGAGAGACATTGGAACTTTGCATGCCGAAAGAAAGCTTGCTTGACATGAATTCGGAATAAGAAGCAATAATGACGTTTGCTCCTAACATTTCCAAGTCATAGGATCGAGGGAAGTATTATTTAAATGTGTTACGAGGAAGTTCATTTTGAGCATAGAACATCAACCCAATCAAGATCACAATCACATTCAAACAATCCCATCCCTCAACTTCTCACAAAAACCTCACTTCACAAACACTTTTACCTCACAACCCAAACTTCAAAATGTCCGGACTTCTCGGAGGTGTCACAGACAATGTCGACAAGACTCTCACAGGTGGTGACGAGCAAAAGGGCCAGGGAGGACTTCTTGGAGGTGTTGGAAACGCTGTTGGACAAACCACTCAGGGTGCTGGACAAGCTGTAGGCCAGACCACACAGGGAGCCGGACAGGCGGTCGGACAAACGACGCAGGGAGCAGGGCAAGCTGTTGGGCAGACAACTCAGGGTGTTGGTCAGACGGCACAGGGTGCTACTGGGCAGTAAACCATTTACGGGATTGGAGTCTTATTTTAATGATGTATGAATGTAAACCCGAAACCAGCAAACGTTTTGCTTGAATAGAAAGTTCCATTGTAAAGTGATTAATATTGTCTGCCATTTGGGTATGAAAATAAGTGATTGTTGTCGCTGCTTATTGCATTTCTAAACTCCTTGATGCATGTGCACTTGCCTTAAAGTTCAAGTTCCTCAAAAGATGAAGATGAACTTTGAAACTGTAAAAACCATTAAGTTGTTTTTACCAATAAGTAAGTAATAACTGGGTCGCTTTCGTGTTTTCGCTGTCCGGAAATCGTCCTAACCCGTATTTCCACTAAGTCAAAACTAAGGGTGAAGAGGCGATTTCCGCACCCCATCTTTTTTCATATCATTCTAACAATGTTTGTCATTACGACACAGTACCATAGGCTATTATTTTGATCCTCAAATACATAAGTAGCAGGGCTTCATATTTTCAATCCTCCCAAGTTGAACGTTCTCCTGGATGTTAGTGAAAAAGAAACTCTTTCTTTCACAACCGGAAACCGTTTGTAAGTACTGTGATCAATCAGAGAACAATTCGCAGTGCTCTGTTCACAAAATTTCCTCTATAAATGTTGATTTTGAAGAAGTTTAGTGGTTTATTTCAGAATCTCGATAAGTGATGAGAAGAGGGGGTTGTGAAACAACATCACCAAAGTCCCGATTTCGTGCTTATTGGTAGTAATAAATCAATTTAGATAAGTTAGAGGTAAAAGATGCATCGTTCTGTTATGTATTGTAAAAAAAAATGAAGTGACATTAGACTATGAGAAGAAGTTTGGAAATGAGCTTTTTCTGAGAAGCGCTGGTACCTCACCATCAACCTTCTTCTTGAAGAATTGTCTAGGAATTATACAAGAATTTTCTTTGTCTCATGGGAGAGGTATCTACTGTAACTCCTATCCTCTCATTCCGATAGATTTAGGCATGTATTCATTGCTGTTGGTAGTGGAAAGTGACGTGAAATGTTATGCTTCATTCAGAATTGACCAATTCTATTTAGATATATTCTAAATTCTCCATATTTAGTTTTTTTTTTTTTAAATAGCTCCAGTCTTCTAAGAGCCTGTTTGGATTGGATTATTTAAGGGATTATTTAATTTTTCTTAAATAGTAAATTTAATCCAAACACGCGTACTACCTTATTTTATTATTTAAGGTATTTAAATAATACGCCATATAAATTAAATAATCCCGATTTACATGTAGCTTTAATTCTACTCCATCTACTTGCAATATATCCACCACATCCATGCCTCCACCACTCCCTCTATACCCTCCCAGACTCACCTACAATATAGAAGAGGAGTACAACAATAATTCCCAGCGTACAATATTACTTCTCCTCACCCTTCTTACCTC
Organism: Hymenoscyphus fructigenus; assembly: GCA_001414455.1. Lineage (NCBI taxonomy): Eukaryota > Fungi > Ascomycota > Leotiomycetes > Helotiales > Helotiaceae > Hymenoscyphus > Hymenoscyphus fructigenus. The sequence continues at coordinate 562,527 of LKUV01000012.1, read as the reverse complement.
TCAATCCCTTCGTACAGCACGTTATTCACTCAGCATAAATCGCCTCAAAGGACCTCAATATGTACAGGAACTTCTCTCTCGTAATAGCCATCCGCATATATATCAAGTATTGCGCCTAAGTCTCTCTACCTTTTACAACCTCCGAGATTAGATCCTTGAGAATGCGGAAGTACAAGACTCCAAAACCTAGCAAGTATGCCTTAAGGAAAAGCTCGTCATCTTCCTATATAAGGTAAACAATAAGAGCTCAAACTATATAGTTCAAGAGACTTTTGGTCACTCGGGGGAAACTATCAATAGAGCCTTTTACGAGACCCTTGATGCCATTGTTAAACTTCATAAACAAGTCGTTGAATTACCTACAAAAGATACCCCTCTTGGAAGCCGTATTGCTCTCATCATCCTCTCTTGCTGTGGCTCTCGCGGTAGTGGTAGTACAAGATAGTGGGATTGTGCTAGTAACAGCACCTGTTCCAGTAGCTTGCGCTCTTTCAAGGATCTCTCGTAACTCGGCACAGTTATGAAGGACGTGGTACTCATACCAACAGATCTCGGGATAGGCTTAATTTAATTAGAAACTTAAGTTAGAGAAGGAAAGAAAGACCTACTTGCTCAAGAGTCTCCCAAATATTATCCGGCCCCTTGTATAACTCCTCCTCATTCCATCCCAGGCCTGAGGTATTCTCCAAGATACTCCACGTCTTCCAATGCTCCTTGAGATCTCCCCATTTATTGCGGACATGCTTAATATCTACTACAAGTCCCGGCTTGCGAGTAACCTTTTGGATAGCTGCGATGATAGCATTCCACCCCTCAGGCTTAAAGAGTGGTTAATAGAGCAGGCAATAATGAGTTTAAGAATAGCTTCTTTACTTCATTTTTAAATTATTGATGAATAAATTAATTTTCCTACAAGGTCCGAAACCTTGGTGAAATTGGTGTTTTATTGACCAATACCATAATTGGTGGATAAAATATACCACCTTTGTTTCAAAGGTTGAACTCAGATGAATTAATTTCAAGATAGATAGTATCAAGCCCAGGGCCACCCAGCATTACAACCATGTCGAATGATGCAACGTCCTCCACCTCAAGGAGATTATTTGTAAGAAAAATTGACAGTGTGAGGTCTTACCGTACCATCGAGTCTCGACGATATACTGCAACTGTGGTCCTTCGAAGAAAAGTGGCAATCAAGAAAGTGGCCAAAGTTGTCTACTTCGCGAACCATAGCTTTAATTGGGAGTAAGTCACATCACTTATAGATGGTCACCCTCTGCTATCGCTTGTCACTGGGACAGAGAGAGGCCTTGGCTATCTTCCTTAACAGTGAGCAGAGAAATTTACATATTCGAACATTTAAGAAGGTGGAAAAAGCGACCGCGGCATGGAAGGCAGCTGGGATATATCCCACAGCGACCTTGACCCTCGGAAACAATATCACGGATGTATTTTCTGCGCTTGCTGAAAAGAAGGAACACGCCAATTACCCGAAAAGAATAATGGTTCCAGTTTACGATTGCCTAAAAACTTCTCTCTTTTTAAATCTGAAGAGTGAGTTGTACGAGAAAGCGGTCGAATACTTTACAGGAGCTTTGGAGTGCGATTGACTAGTTGGTACCCTGTCTCTGAAAGGGAGGAAGCGGTCGAAGGTCAGAAATAAGTATTGGAAAGTGGCGGGGGGAAGAAATGGACTCGATGCGGCAAATTTACCAATTTTCAGGCATTTTGGCAATGGTAGGAGAGGAGATGTCACGATGCATCGCAAGGGAGACAACCCTCTCGGCATCAGAAACTTCGACTTTGATAGAGTCGATGACTTTTTCGATTCCCTCTGCAGACCCCTCATACAAACCGGCGCCAAAAGCATCCAAGAAGAGATCCGCCCCTCGGGTCCACATTTTCACAGTTGGGTCCGTCCAGAAGACCTGTGCCGTCGCGTCAGACGCAGAAAGGAGCAAAATGATCAAATACTCACTTCATCACAAGAACTCTGGTCATGAACTCTCGATCTTCACATCTATTTATCTACCTGATGCTCTATCATTTCTATTGATTCTCTGACCAGGATAATCCAGTCCCACAAAAAGGTGTTCGCGGACACAATCCTCGTGCGATTTGAAGATTGATCTACAACCTCACCTTCACATCCCTCCCGCCTCCTACCTCACCCTTGAGCTAAACCCACCACTCCCCTTTCTAGATCAGGTCACCCCTGCTCTCAACTATCTTCAACCTCTGAAGGAGATTTCACTCTTGACCTCTCACTGTCAATTACATCTGGCTTTGGCACTTTGAATCGCCGGGATGGAAAACTCCATATCTTACAATTTTCTCGTTACCCTTAAACTCAAAGATAAGAAATCAATTATTGTTGCAACTGCCAACCCCCCCTTACTCCTAGAATAGAACCCTATATTCGTCAGGAAGCTCTCCCTTCAGCTTAAACCAGGAAGAAACCTACATCGATCTGTGCCCACCATAGCGATCTCTTCATATATTGCACCATGTCACCAACAACTTCCCCGTCAACTTCCCCATCAACTTCGCTATCAACTCCGCTATCAAATTCGCTATCACCTTCGCCATCATCGGGCAACATCAACTATTTCACCCGAAAGAACTTTCAAGCCCACAGACTCAAGGACGGAAATCCGGAACTTCAAGAAACGGCATTGGTACCGTCTAGATACCGAAACACCTACCGACTGGAAACCAATTTTCGCCCAACTTTTCGCCCAACTTTTCGTTAAACTCACTCACGTTAGGTACTTTATCTGGCGTACTGCTCGATTTGACGACGTTCTCCCCTTGGTACCTTCTCATATCATAACTTGAGGATGAGGAAAAGAAATTCTTCAATGGATATGTTAGGAGAGAGGTCGCCGACCTCCACAGCAGGATTTTTCTTGAGGTTGAAGAGATTTTTTGGATGTTGGAAGGAAAAGTGGAAGAAAGAGAGCGAAAGTCCCACTTCCTGTACGACATGAAGAAAGACTACGGACCAGAAACATATATTCAGAGATTACCACATCAAGGCCAAGGGGGATATCGATGGATTGGAGAGATTCCTTCAGCATTTTGCGGACTGCTTGGAGACGAGCACCCTCATGGATACGGAAATGAAGGACCTCTACGAATGGACCACCGCCTCGCTAAGACAGTCTACTCCTTTGACTAATTCGAATATATTCCTCTTACAATCACCGAAAAAATGAAATTTATAGGTCGCAACAAGCTGCGGTTAAGCTGAGTGGAATCAAATGCCGTACTAGTAGTGGCGAATTTCGATGTAATTCAACCAAGCCTTGGAACATTACCACTCTTTGAGGATTTTGGAAGTGGGAAGAGGGGAAAGGTGACCCGTGGTAGAGATTTTGTTGGAACGGAAAATAAAGAAATCTAAGCAGATGTTAACCGTGCGGCACTTTATGACGATGAGCAAGCAACACAGCAAACATTTAGTTCCCTGCCTTCTCTCACACCCCCAGCCGTTACTATGCCCAGAAAGAAAAAGACTGCGGCGTGTATGTCACCGGAAGAAAAACTAGAATCAACCCTCCATAGACGCAACCCGACAGGGGCGAACATTTTTTACAGACATTGACACACGCCCTCGACGTTGAGGAGATCATTCATGACATCAGCCGCCATTGAATGAAAAAAAAAGGAGTCGTATCAGCGTATTTATTGTCTCGTTACAAAATTGAGGGAGAGTGGGCGACAATTACGGTGGAGAGAGAGATGAGCGTATTTTCAGGGGCTGGTTCTCTCCCGGGTCCGGGTTCTGCTGGCAACTGGCTATCGACTTGGATGCTGCTCTGGGAACTACAATTTCACGTCGTCAGTAGAGGATTCGAGGAGGATTTTGGAGAAATACACACTCTTCTTGCATAGTCCTTGCGAAAGGTCTCGTCACACTCAATGCCGTGCACTTTGGTATATCAGGATCAGAAACTAGATACGAAAGGATATCGCATAATTGAACAGGAACTCTGCCGCAATGATTGCTTCTTGTGAAGTTGTGGAATGTGTCTTCTTGGGGGTATCGGAAGGTTGAGGCCTTTCCTAGTTATAAGACGCAACTCTAGTCTTGTGCTTCAAAAATTGATGAGCCCACGTAATAAGAATATAATTGTGGCGGTTTCATTGATTGGTACAGTCCATGAGAATCTTAGGAGAGATACCTCTGACCCCAACGAAAAACATAGATTGTAATACGAGGATATTTGCCCTTTTGGTGCAGGTCCAGGGAGGATAGTATGCTGCGAAGAGAGTCTTGAGTTCTGTGAATGTAGTTAGAAGGGGTCATAATTGAGGAAGAGCAGTTAAACACTGACCTAATTCTCCCCTTCCCCTCAACCTCAGTTTAACACCAACCCCCTCCTTTAACCCCAGCCCCTCTTCTCCCACACTCTCTTCCCGATCACACCGCACCTGCATGTACAAAAAACACCTTAATGTCTAAATACACTACAGCCAGCGGGTACGATTCGCCTACGTATAGTCTAGGGATCTGACGATATAAACAGCCTTTTCTAATTCACTATTCATGTTTATATAATATATGATAATTTGGATTTATATTTGGTAGTCTAAAAGTTTTTATGAAGAATTTATAAAAGTTCACAAGACCTGGGTTAAACCTGGATTAATTAAAAATGGGCCTGAAATTCTAAATCGAGACATTTCCCCCTTAATGTTACCTCCTTTCCAAGTCACGTTACATATACTTATAGGTCGCGTTTTGTTACCCCTAGACTTTATGACCCTTCATAATATTCAGGTACCTCTTCAGTTTAGTTTAATTACTTCACGAAAATAATATATCCTTAAAGTTTAGTTCAAATAGCCTCTTTTTCATGAACGTTCAACTGTTCGCGTTTAAATCCCAGCCCTACCTACGTATACTCGAGTTTACATATGCAGGTAAAGATGCCAGCACCACAAACGACATGGTGCCATCCCCAACCACCTCCTTTTTTCTTACCCCTCATCCCATCAATTCCACCGATGATATTTCAAACAAATATCAAGCTATTCGTAGGTGACCTACGAATAGCAAAAAAATTAGTGATATGAAATGCTGAGAAAAGTCTAGCTATTACTAGATAACCCAGGAATAGCTGTAGATAGAAGTTCAGCAATCCATAGGTGACCCGAGAATAGATATAATAAGTGTAGCTATCCATAGATAACCCGTGGATAGCTTTAGTACAAATTCCACTCCCCTCCCTGCTATTCATAGGTGAACTATGAACAGTACTAAAATTTTCCTCAAGCTACAGAGTGGACAAAATACAATAGGCAACATCACCCTTAAATAGTAGTTTTACTTTCTCTACTCTCACTTACCAATATCTTGATTGCGGGTGAAGTCTTCTAAAGAGTAGGATAATTGAGAAATTGTTACCTAGCTACCTCATATCGTCCAAAGTACTAGTTTAATTTTCAAACCTCCTGCTGAGTTTGGACAATAGAGAAAAAACCTGTAGTTCAGTATCCACCTGGTCACTATCTCACTTTGTAGTATCGTCTGAAGTAGTGATTTATTCTTGGCATATCTTTGAGAGTTGGGACAAATGAATAATTTCGATGTGTAACAAAACCTTCGAATGCGGTATTCACTGTCACTATTTGGCTGTAGCGAGGTGGGGGTGTTGATCACAACGCCACCACCTGTTGAATTTTATTCACCACAGAAAAAGATTGGAAAGACGCACGCACGCGTGGTGGTATGTATCAAAGGAACTGATGCAAAATCTGGATTTAGAAATATATTTGAAAGTAGAACACCTATAATACTACTACACACTTTCAAAACTGCAACAACTCCTTAATATCCTCCCTCACAAACTCCGGCTGCACATCCTTCCCATCAAGCAATCCCAAGTACCAACTAAGATACCTCCCATCAAATTCCCTCTCACTAAACCCATTCCCAAGATACCAGAATCGATTCTTCTTCTCGTATTTTATCTCGTAATCCTCCCATCTTGGGTCTTCATATTCTCAAAGAAATGGATTCTACTTCCAGGCCACATCATCACCTCATCAGTAGTGCCCTGCTTAAACCATGAACGACAAGGCGAGGACCAGGCTGTACGTGGGATAAATGTGCGATGGTGCTCTGCGAAATCAGCTACCGCGGCTTCGGTTGGGGCGAAGGAGGTCATGAATTCCATTGACATCTTCTCGATGATTTGTAGGAAATGTTTTGAGAGGACCTCGGTGATTGGTAGAAAGGAGCCGTGACTATATGGGCCAAAGGGACTATTGAAAACTATATCATTGGTTAGTAAGTGTTATAGATAAACTTCCAGGTTTTGAACTTACTGAGTTAGTTAGGAAAATGTGGAACGGTGATAGAAAGATAGGTACTGGGTACGTCTTTCCACTCTTCCACCAAACTCCTTCCCTCGCGGCCAATAGTGGGGTAATGAGGTGTCCAGCTGACATCGAATCCGGTTGCACAAACGATTATGCCTGCTTCATGCTCAACACCGTTGGCGGTTCTGATTCCTTTGGGCTTAATCTCGGTGATTGTGCCTTGAATCAAGTCGACGTTGTCTTCGCACAGTGCTTCCAGATAACCATTTCCTGGTGTTGGACGGCGGCAACCTACTGCAAAATCTTTGGGTACAATGGCGTCTGCAATCCATGGTTTCTTCTCCAGTTTCCTTCTCATCTCTTTTTCAGCAAATGCTAGTGCGGTAGTTTGCTCTTAAGAACCATTAAGGATGAAGCGAAATCGCGAGTTGAGCTCAGACTCGATATTCTTTTTGTATTGTAGGTAGGTTTTAGGATCTGTTGCGAGAAGCTTCTCCTGCTCCTCAGTATATTTGAAGTTGCCGCCATCCTTGCCGGCAAAGTTCGAGCCGAATCCAGCAGTTAGTTACCCAGGATTCGGATCTGACGAAACACTTCAGAGCTTTCACTTCCGGAAGAATGTTCGTCACAATCTGGACAGCGCTTGAACCTCAACCGGTGATAGCAACGGATTTCCCTTTGAGATCCACACTCCTATTCCAGTTCGCGCTGTGAAGAATTGGCCCCTTGAACGACTCTCGTCCCTTGATGGCCGGCCACTTCCACTTGCTAATTCAGAGTCAGAAATTGAGATCCACTGCGTGTGATCCGGACTTACTTCAGAACGTCACTTGCATTGACCAGAATGGTGCACTTGTCGTCGATGATGTCCTCGGGGCCTTCACCTCGCTGGATTTTGACATGCCATTCCTGGGTTTCTTCTTTCCACCAAGTACCAACAACTTTGTATCTAAGCTTGACATACCGCCGTTATTTATACTCATCGGCCAGTGTTTTGAAATACTGTAGGATTTCAGGAGCAGAAGAATAGCTACATCTGGTAAGCGATGCCGATTCATAGAGAATAAAGGGCTCTTACTAAGAGAACCAGCGTGCTGAAGGTGCCCGTGAGAGCTGGTAATTGACCGATGGGATGTCACATGCACAACCGGGGTGTCTACAAATTTCAATCAGTATTGGACGTGTTAATGTAGTGACGAGTAACGTACCTGTTTTCATACCAGGTACCTCCTATCTCTGGATTCTTCTCATAAATTGTGAGATCAACATCGAAAGGAGAGGTGTCGATGTCATGTGCAAAATTCAATGCACTCGCTCCAGCACCGATGGTGATAACTTTTATCTTTCGACCTTTCCGATTTGGTTGCTCAAGAATGGTGGAAGGCGCTTCTGTTGCGGGAAGCCATTTGTAGTTGCCTGGCCGTTTCCGTTTACATGAGATTTGCTCTTGGCACTGATAAGTGTCTCCTTCACTTTGATATTTTCCGGGTCTGTGCCTTTAATAATGGTATCTTTCGACTGTTTAATTGGGCCAGAAATCGCTGAAGGAGACATGGTGATGAAATAGCGTGTCTGTACGAAGAACTGAAGTTGTCCTAGTCAGAGGAGTATAGTGGACAAAAAGAAGAAAGATATGCACCTTTAGTATGAATTGAGCTCCCTCCACCACCACCACCACCACCACCATTGAGAAGGATCAAACGAACTCATCAGGGAACCCTTGATCCCCCTCCCTCCATCCATTTGTGGTGACTGTTATTCGAGAAACACCACCTCCACAGAGTTTGTGGGGCTCCACCTCCAACCTTCCACTTTTCCTCCACTTTCGAAATCGAGGGTCGATATGCATACCCCTCCCTCCATGGCTAGTCGTTGCATTTTGCTAAGACGGAACGAAGGGAAGGGCCTCAATATGCTGAGAACATGATATACAAAGGCATCCTCGTTTTCACACGACAATGTCGAGCTGATAATTTATATTGAGCGTCATTTTTCCGACTGAGTTTTAAAGATGCCTGGTAAAATTGAACAACCTGGCCTCCGTATCTCAATCGGTAAGCCACACCCTGTGTGCACGTGACCTTCCAGCCACATCTCGCTGACCCCCTCATTTCATAGATCGTGGTGGAACTTTCACCGATTGTGTTGCCAAAGTACCCGGAAAAGACGATATAGTCGTCAAAATCCTTTCAGTAGACCCTCGAAACTATGCAGATGCACCATCAGAGGCCATTCGGCAAGTATTGGAGCAACACCATGGCAGAACGGTTCCGCGAGGGTCCAAACTGGACCTCACTGATATTGAGTGGATTCGAATGGGAACGACGGTAGCAACCAATGCCTTGCTGGAGAGAAAGGGAGAGCGAACAGCTCTTTTAATCACGGAAGGCTTCAAAGTACGTTTACCACGAAAGACACCCAAACCCCCCTCTCAGATTATACTCAGGTTTTGGTGCCGACCTGGTCCAAGTTTCCCTTGGTCGCTCCTTCTCTTCCTGCTAGACGCAACACCAACGAAGCAATTATTGCCGCAAGCGCGTGCAGATCTCACAACATAGGAAGGAAAGACTAAGACCCATGACACCAACTCAAATATTCAAGACCTTTCATTCCTCCTCTCACTTTTTTGAGTTTGCTACACGGCAACGAGGTTTTATAAAATCAAATTTAAATATTGCTTCGTCGCTCTGTTTTGATTTAGCCATGAGTTCCGTACTGATATATGCACTAGGATCTCCTTCATATTGGAAACCAATCGCGGCCACATATGTTTGATCTCGCCATCAGAAAGCCGGATGTATTATACTCAAAAGTTATTGAAGTCTCTGAACGTGTAGTTCTGGAGCAATGCACAGAGTCCGGAAGGGCAAAACAATCTTTCACTTCTCCAGCCGTTTCTAAGACTGCCATTGGCATCACAGGGGAAATCGTACACATTTTAAAATCATTAGGTGGGCAATTGGAAATATCTAATAATTCTATACCGCTAACTTGAAGCAGATACTGAGAAAATCCGGCAAGATCTCAAGAGCCTTTTCGAAGAGGGCTACAAGGCTCTTGCTGTGTGTTTGATGCACTCATACACATATACAGATCACGAAATGCAAATTCTGAATCTCGCAAGAGAGGCTGGATTTGAGCACGTGTCTCTCTCAAGTCAAGTTTCCCAAAGAACGAAAATCGTACCAAGAGGGAACTCGGCAACTGTCGATGCATATCTTACACCGGCAATCCAAGGCTATCTGGATACCTTCACAAGCAATTTTCATGATCTTGATAATAGTGAGACAAAGATTGAATTCATGCAGTCTGATGGCGGACTGGTTCCATACAAGAAGTAAGACTCATGCCCCTCACAGTTTTGCTGGATAATCAAAATACTAACAATATTCAGACTGTCTGGCCTCAAATCAATTCTGTCAGGGCCAGCTGGAGGGGTGGTTGGATATGCTCAAACCTCATATGACCCAGAGAACCCAGTTCCTGTAATTGGTTTTGATATGGTGAGCCACTCCATCGACAATCTTTCCCAAATATTCTAACATTCATAGGGCGGAACGAGTACCGATGTTAGCAGATATGACGGCTATCTAGAACACATCTTTGAGACTACCACAGCTGGTGTAGTTGTCCAAAGTCCCCAACTCGACATTAATACCATTGCCGCAGGTGGTGGTTCAATTTTGACGTGGCAGAACGGCCTCCTGACTGTTGGCCCAGAGAGCGCATCGTCACATCCAGGTCCTGCTTGTTACCGCAAAGGTGGCCCTCTCACAGTAACCGACGCAAATCTGTTCTTGGGAAGGCTGGTACCCCAGTTTTTTCCTTCTGTTTTTGGGCCGAATGAGAATGAACCATTGGACCGTGAGGCATCAGTAAAGAGGCTCCAGGAGATCGCAGATGTTATCAACAATGAGACTGGCAAACCATTCTCACTGGAGGAAATAGCAGATGGGTAAGTTTCCTTGAGGGTGTGAGAATGTCTGTCGCTAATTGTATTGCAGATTCATTCAAATAGCCAATGTTGCAATGTGTGGACCCATTCGGACTTTGACTGAGGGTCGGGGCCATGATACCAGCAAGCACGACTTAGCGTGCTTTGGTGGTGCTGGCGGTCAGCATGCATGCTCCATTGCTGAAGGGCTGGGAATCCGTAGGGTCCTGGTACACAAGTATAGCTCTATTCTTTCGGCATATGGTATCGGCCTTGCCGAGGTGGTTCACGAAGAACAACTTCCATGTGCGAAGACTTTTGACTTAGCAAGCTCAGCTGCTATTATGGCAGATCTTGACATACTACAAGAGAAGGCAGGGGAAAACCTCAAAGATGGTGGCTTCAATGGTCTAGTAGAGTATCAGCGCTTTCTCAGTATGAGGTATGATGGTTCCGACACTTGCCTGACGATCACTGGAGACCCAAAAATAGACAGCCGCGAACATTTTATCGAAAACCACTTCCGAGAATTTGGCTTCAACCCCACAAACCGTTCAATTCTTGTCGACGAGCTTCGAGTACGTGCAATCGGGAAGAGCTCCATCTCCGAAGAGGCCTCGATATTTGAAGAACTGAAAAGCTTCTCAGAGACCATTTCACCACCGAAGACAACCGATACACAATCCGCCTATTTTACCCAGCTTGGCTGGGTCCAAACCCCAGTCTTCAAACTCGAGACTTTGATAGCTGGAACCAAGCTTACAGGACCTGCTCTATTGATTGACAAAACCCAGACTATTCTCGTGAATCCAGAATCGGTGGCAACTATTTTGAGCCGGATGGTCGTGATAGACGTTGTGGCACAGGTGCAAGCAAAGATAAGCTCGGAGACATTAGATCCCATCCAACTTTCCATTTTCCGACATCGTTTCTTCGGAGTTGCTGAGCAAATGGGTCGAGTCCTCCAGAAGACCAGTGTCAGCGCCAATATTAAGGAAAGGCTAGATTTTAGTTGTGCGATTTTTACACCCGAAGGAGACCTTGTTGCTAATGCACCACACGTTCCCGCCATGATTGGAAGTATGGCATTTGCTGTGCGGGGCCAGATTGACCAATGGAGAGGAAAGCTTCAGGATGGTGATGTGCTGTTGTCAAATGCTCCAGAACGCGGAGGTGTTCATCTTCCAGATCTGACGGTTATCACACCCGTGTTTGAAGCAGGTGGCAAGGAGATAATTTTCTGGGCTGCCAGTCGAGGGCATCATGCGGATGTAGGAGGAACGCTTCCTGGATCCATGCCACCAACATCACGAGAACTTTGGGAAGAGGGTGCCTACTTGGATTCATTTCTTCTCGTCAGGAATGGTGTCTTCGCGGAGCAAGAGTTAACCCAGATCATGCTTGAGGAACCGGCAAAATACCCAGGATGCAGTGGTACGCGATGCTTGGCCGACAACATCTCCGATTTGAAGGCGCAGGCCGCCGCAAACCATACCGGTATCAAATTGATCCATCAACTAATTACTGAATATACGATGGATGTGGTCTTAGTATGTACTCTTTTCTAATTTATGATTTAAACCCAATGCTAACTTGATGATAGTACTACATGAATGCTATTCAAGATTCAGCAGAACTGGCAATCCGAAATCTACTCAAAGAAGCTGCAAAAACGACCGGAAATGTCCTGCAAGCCATGGATCACATGGACGATGGCACTCCTATTTGTCTCAAAATCACTATCGATGAGGATGGTTTCGCCATATTCGACTTCACAGGAACCGGTCCAGAGGTCTACGGTAATTGGAACGCGCCAATTGCTATCTGCAATTCCGCTGTTATTTATTCATTACGCTGTCTCGTGAAATCCGATATTCCCCTGAATCAGGGATGTATCAAGCCGATCAAGATCATTGTGCCCGATGGATCGTTACTCAACCCGAACCCAGAAGCAGCTGTCTGTGCCGGCAACGTATTGACATCGCAACGTCTAGTCGATGTGATTTTCAAAGCGTTTGGCGCTATGGCAGCAAGTCAAGGCTGCATGAATAACTTTACATTTGGTATTAATGGCGAGGAAGGGTTTGGTTACTACGAGACGATCTGCGGTGGTTCTGGTGCTGGCCCGACTTGGAACGGAACGAGTGGTGTGCATACAAATATGACCAACACCAGAATCACTGATCCCGAGTCGCTGGAACGAAGATATCCCGTTGTTCTACGGGGATTCTCGCTGAGACCGGGAAGTGGGGGTGATGGACAGTATCGTGGTGGTGATGGGATTATTCGCGATGTTGAGTTCCGGATACCCATGACTGCTTCGATTTTGTCAGAACGGAGAAGTTTCGCTCCTTATGGGATGAAGGGAGGTGATCCTGGTAAACGAGGCCTTAACCAGTGGATCAAGGGCAATGGACGCACTATTAATCTTGGAGGAAAGAATTCGGTTGCTGTTTCTGCTGGGGATCGTGTTATAATCAACACTCCTGGAGGAGGAGGATATGGTTTGAAGGGAGAGAAGAAAAAGGCGGAAGAGGAAGAGACAAGTAAGAACAAGACGGAGTTCATTCCGGTTGCAAATGGTACTGTTGAACTTATTCGGAGTTTGGGGGATTCAGCGTAGTTAGTATTCTATCAATTTTAGAGCAAATGTAGTATCAAAGTAAAGATTCTGTAAAGTAACCCACGTGATTATAATTGTCACTCTCGGGGGAAGTATCTTTTTCTTTCTTGATATCATTAGACCGACAGCCTGACAAAAGATGTGAATATATCAAATTCCACCCTTTAACCCAAGATACAGACTCTTGTGATCACGTGTCTTGCACAATTTTAATGGCGGCCGCAAGACCACCTGCACCTAACCCTCTCTTATGCATCCTACACTTTTATATATCTGCACTCTTGTTCGAATTATAACTCTAGGAGTGCACTCTCCCATGGATTCGTATCCTAGGGAGATTTGTTAACCATGCCTCCCTCTAGACCATTTGCTTGCGAAGTCTGTTCTCGAGCACTTACGAGAAGTGTATGCACTCCATGTTTGAGTTGCAATTGGAAATTCAGACTAACATCGACAGGAAAACCTCGAGAGACACAATAAAACACGTTTGTCGCCCTTTCCTGCACTCCTTCGCAATCGAGGTTGAACTGACGCGCGATAATGGAGACCACGCCGGTAAGTCTGGGCCAGTGTTGTCAGTAGTATTCGGAATATTATACCACCACGATATATTGTTGAAAACCTACTTTAATACGTACAACTTATACCATTTAAATACTACGATAACTAACAGTATTATCTTTTATATTGTTGGTATTTTAATCGATATCATGATAATATCATAGTGTTGCTAAGACCCCCGAATTAAGATTTATACCTTGATTTTTACTCTTTTTAATTCAATAATACTAAGGACTAACTCGACGATAACTGTTGGTATGACTTGGTAGTCATAAAGTGTGATGCAACAAGTGGTTGTATTCCTGTATCTTTATTTCATGAAAAGTAAAGGGAAGAAGGGAAGGATCCTATGAGCTTAAGTGCGTGAGCGGCAAGCCACTCACATGAGCTAAAGCACGTGGATCAACTAGGCTGTTGTACAAGGTGCTATTCACCAGGAATATGTAACGACATAAGCCTTATAAATACACGTAAAAGAGTAATTTAAGTAGTTAGTTGTATACTCACCTATCTACTAAGACACGGCGTATAGCCGGGACGGTTAATTGTATCCGAGTGTAATATATAGCTAGAAAAGTGTTCTAGAGGGCCCTTCTCTCTTCTTTACCTTCTTAACAAATTGTTCACAAACAATAATATTTATTTACAAATAATTAATTATACTATGAATACGAATATTACGAACAATGAATATTCAATTATCTACGAATATAGATATTGAATAAAAGGTTAGGTTATTCATCAATTTATTGCCCAGACCTACATGCCGGAGCTGATGCGGAGAGCTTTGAATGTCCCAAGTCTCAAAATGGCTTCTCAAGAAGGTGGGAATTACTTTCTGCTTCTAGATCTTGATCGACTTCATTTGACCTGCTGCACAGGGATGTGTGGAAAAGACACACCGACAGGTGCTCAGGTCAAGCCAGAAATCAATCCTCAATGAGACCCCGGAAGCGTGCCAGAATTACACCAATCGTTTTACCTGATGAACCCCCAGCGCAAGGAAACGATGCAACTTTTCCACACAGAAATGACGTAGAACCCGTCGCCGACACCGTTGTTGAGACATCGGAGGCTGGGGACCTTGAACTACCCATTGATCCCTTAACGTAAGCCCCCTTTTTAATTTCACCAGAGGTGCCATTTTGATAAGAGATTTCATAGTAACATTTCTGCAATTGAAATATCTGATCATATTCAATAATATTTTTTACATTTTCATCCGGCTTTACCAATTCTCCACCAAGCTTCTATTTCTACTTCTACCCCCCAATAACCATGCTTAGAGTGATCATAGCTATCGGTTGCTTATATACTAGCCGAAGAAAAGCACCCGACGATTGCAAGAGGCTTCAACAGCTAAGCCAAGATCTGTGGAGAAGTGGTGCATCCGAGCTCAAAGCGCTGATAAGGACTCACCACCCAAAATAAAGAAATACCGCTAATTATTAGGTCGTCGAGGGCAAGGAACATTTTACAACGAATTGGGTTCTCCAAAGCTGGCTACTCTACACTGTCTGTGGCACTTTCTCCGGCGATGATGGGCTCGTCTCGAAATGTAGAAAAATGTACAGCGTGGTCACTGATGTAAGTATTATCCTATTTTGAGAACTGGCATTTGCTAATAAACATTGCAAGATAATACGGGAACTTGATCTTCTTCATCAGAGAAATGCGATTCCCGCAACGGCACTCTGGAACACCAACCTATATCTCAGTATGCCCTTTGAAGAAGCATATGCGAATCAAAAGTGGCACGAGTTCATAATGCAGGAATCGATGAAGCTCGCATCGTGCGCCTTCTTTTTCTTCGATTACCATCTCTTTGTATCCTATAACGTACGTCTAGCTATCTCATCTATAGAGCTTGAATGGGACCTGCCAAAGGCGTTTTCTCTATGGGAGGCAGATTCTACACTAACATGGTGGAATCTTCTGCAAGATAGACAAGGGAGTCTAAATACAATTCCACCAAACTCTCTAGGTGACGAACCGGTCACCAAATTCATATTTGCCGCAACACAAGCTCTCCTCGCCGCGAACGCTTCGATACGACTTCTAACAGTATTGGCTGCCTCGCCTTTTACCACTCTTCGCATTGTAACGAACTTGGAATGTTTGGTGAATGATTTCACTCGCTGTTACTACCAACTTCCTGCAAATCTCTCAGATCCAAACACATTCCACGTCCTTACGCAGTCTCAGAATTCCCAAGTTTCGGTAGCTCTAGGATTAATATGGGGTGTGACGGGTGATATACCTTGTTTGTCTTGCAGCGAGGACTGTAAATCACTTTGGCATGCCGTGCGAGTAGGATGATAGTCAGCCAATATTACCTTGTCGACGCCGGATGATTTGTTTGTGGCTGGTCCAGTCGAAAGTAATCCAACTTCTTGCCTCGCAACAGCTGCACATCTCGCTCTAGGCAATTATGTTACAATAAGAAGATCAGGAGTAGGTATAAACGACAGCACACTTCACACTCTGGGCGAGGCATTGAGGGCTATACACGAAAACAACATCGATCAGCTGCATGGGAAGGTCCATGGTCCTCGATTCAAGGGTTCAAGCTTCTTCTCATACTTTGGAGGATCTTAAGAACGAGTATCATTCAAATACAGAATGAGAATTCTTCGAATATCATCAGATATCCGAGTCACTTCCGACCGGCTGTTGTAGTCATTGAAGGAGTCACCTCCGCCTTACGACTTTACAGCGACGTCTCTTCAGATGGTCCATCTGGCCAATTAGGAGACTAGTACATTCATTAGATGCATCAAATTTGCGATCGGCGAGATGTTTGGGATGTTGGTCACTCGACCAAAATCTTGGAAGAGATCTGCGACATGGTAGCAGAATGAATTCCCTTACGAAATGAAAAAGTAGTGTGGGGATATATTCAGAGGGTGTGGATGAGATGCCACGACTCAAGGATGGAGGTGGAGGTGGAGGTGGCGGTGGAGGAGTGGAGGGAACTATCCCCCACCTTTAGTTGTTGTGGTGTTGAGCACCAATCACAGCACCACCATAACCAAAGAATAGTCTGGTGAGCCTGGATCAATGCGATGTCGCATGATGTTGCCAATATAAAGCAAATCATGGTTTTTTTGTATGGGAACTCAGCAAAACAGGAAATACGCTAACTAGTCAAAATTGAAACCAAGTCGAGAATCAACAAAATCTACAATGACTCAAATAGGATTTGTGAGTAAGTCAACTCAAAACCAAAGTTCGGTTCTAACTCTTCCAAAAGTATGGTCTCGGTTCGATGGGCATTGGAATGGCCCTCAACCTCCAAAAACACTTAGCAGCAACCAACGCAGGACCTCTCCATTTCTCAAACAGAACTTTATCAAGAGGGGACTCTCTCAAAGCAGCCGGTGCAATTCCAGAAAACGACTTCTTATCCCTGGTAAAATGCAGCAACATAATTTTCACAATGGTACCGTTGCGTCCACCCCTCTTTCTCGATATTACTAACTGAGATCCTAGATTTCAAATGACAAAGTACTCCGCGAACTGGTAGAAATCGCGCTTTCCAGCGGCGATCTCACAGGCAAGATTTTCGTAGATAATTCTACGGTCCACCCAGATACTTCCAAGTTTGTCTCTGAAGTTCTGGCGAAAGCGGGTGCTCAGTTCATCGCCTCGCCTGTGTTTGGAGCCAGTCCGATGGCTGAGGCGGGAAAATTAATTTTTGCGATGGCTGGTCCTACAAGTGCGTTGGAGAAGGTAAAGCCTCTTGTTCAAAATGTTATGGGCAGGAGTATTATTGAACTGGGAGAGGATGTTACAAAGTCTAGTCTTTCGAAGATTACTGGGTATGTATACCCTATTTTCATGAAAATTGGAGTGCTGACTGACATCTTTTAGGAATGTGATGGTCGTCGGTCTCATGGAGCTCATCTCAGAAGTCCAGGTCTTCGCCGAGAAATCTGGTCTCGGTACTGCTCTGATAGAAAAGTTCATCGGGGATATGTTTGGTCCTGTGGCGGAAAGCTACTCTAAACGGTACTTATTTATGATTCCTCCTTGTAAGTCACAGCACAACTAACACTTCCCAGACTCACCACAGGTGCATATGCACCCCCACTCGATACATCACCAGGATTCGCAGTCAGTCTCGCCATCAAAGATGCAAAACATGCAATCTCCATTGCGAATGATATGGATATGCGACTGCCCGTTTCTGAGGTTGCTCTCAGCCATATGCTGAATGCGAGGAATTTCGCGGGGGAGAATTTGGATAGTAGTTCTATGTATGGTACGATTAGGGCGGAGTCGGGTTTGAAGTTTTGGTCGAAGGACAGTAGACAGGGAAACTGAGCCGACATATAAATGATAAATCTAATACCAATTTGAAATCTTCCAAAACAAGTGCTAACTAACCCCACTTGTCATCTGTGGACCGTTCGAAAAGTTGGTTTTTTGGCCATGGGGGTTTCCATTTGCATCATAGGCTTCGCTCTTCTATAAATTAGGTGCTGGGCTCAAGGGACTTGCAGCTGATTTGTTTAGACTCCGAGCCAGGTTGGCTACTGCTCCAGGAGCTTAGATGAGGGTAAAAAGGTTTTTTCGCATTGACTGCTGATCTACAAACTTCACAATTCCTCAAGTCGAATGGCTAAGTCCTGTGTATGTCCAAAACCAAAATTAGTTTTCGTCCATCCTTCCTCAACCCCCCTTTTAACTTTTGTTGTCATTGCTTGCTTCTACTCCGTAACAAAATAGTAGCCGTCGGCGCGAACCTATGATACTCTCATGGAGCCTATATATACTTGGTCACTATTATGATTCTTAAGCAAAGAGCTCGAGGGATCCTATTAGCCGAGTAGAGATAAGGAGGAAGGGAAGATAAAACTGACGATAGACCGAGAAAGGGGTACGTATTAAGGAAAAAGTAGAGACTAAATTTCATGAGATCTAAATGAATTGAATATTGTGATACATATAGAACTGCCCCTTTGACGGGATTTCTACTCAAACAACATAGTGGAATCTCGGCTGCTCGAAATCTGTCAAATCCAAAAACTCAGTTACCATGTCCTGCTCCAGCCGGGGTCCCCTCCACCTCCGTCTGCTTCTTATCTCTCCTCTTATTCTCCAACACGTTCGAGACTCGAATCAAGATCAAAGTGGCTGCAGCACAACCATATATGATCGCCACAAGAGTCTTTCCATTCTTGTAATCCCGTGCGTCCCTGGCTCTGAATGTCTGCGGTCCAATCCAGTTACCAGCAGCATAAGTAAGAATTTGCAACTCATTAATGGTAGCTTTCTTGGTGTATCCCAACATGTTGTTTGAAATCATTACCATGACGAGACCCCAAGATGCACCTGCAGTGGAAATAAAGTAGTATCCTAGAAGAAGTGCGCCTTTGGCACTAAATGGAAGAGTGATCATCATGATCCCTCCGATCATGGGGATCAAGGTGGCGGTGTCGGAAGCATATGCGAAGCCGAGTTTGCAAATAACGTCTACTGCACCACCTGGCATTCCGAGAAGCAGTGAGATACGGTCGTTGAAGCCGAAACTCTTGATGATGAGAGAGCCAAAGGTTGTGATTCCTCCATTGGGAATGTTCATAAGTAATGAGTAAAGAACACAAAGATATGTACGTGGATTCATGAATGCCTCGCGGAACTGACTCCATTTCCAAATACGGTTACCGATTCCCTGGAAATTTGCTCGGATGCGTTTAATAGCGACGAGTTTCTCGCGGTGGGAGAGGAACTTGACGTTGGTTTGGTTGTCTGGCATGTACCAGAGATAGATGAGTCTGAGGACTAGGAAGAGAATTTCACAGGAGGGAAGTGCCGCGTTTTTGACTCCTGAGAGACTGTAGGCTAAGGGGACCATGATCAATGTTGCGATACTGCCAAAAGAGCTCCATAACTTGGAACAGTGACCTGGTAGGTAAGAACGATGCCCTAGAATAGGATACTAGCTGTAGCGTATTTTCCGAGAGGGGAACGACGCATCAAATAAGTTGTCGGAAACCTGGAAGAATTAGCATCAAGCGCAGGTTCAGGGAGACTCGGTTATGAATTTACTTCCACGTGATATATCCAGCAAAGAAGATACTCGAAGCCCAACTATACTCCTGAGAGTTTGCTTTAAGATGAGTATCCTCTCTGATACCCATAAGCGAGGCATAATGAGGGTGGTCTTGTCCGCAAACTGAATTGCATATACCCCAACACAGAAGCGGAAGAATATGCCATCAATCTTGCTCAAAACACTCGCCTCCTCTTCCTCGGCGAACTCAATCACATCCTCACCAGCAAATTCCAAAGCAGGATCAGCGCCCTCAATTCTCTTCACCTCGCCATCAGGATATTCAGGTGTAGTCGACTGTCTTGTAACATCGAGATCCAGATTCTGCTCCTGAGTAGATTTTTCGCCTATTTGGTATGATGGAATTGTGACGCTAAAGGTCATGTCGGTTCGATAATGAATGCTTGAGAATGATCTGATTCCATTTGAGGTGACCCTTTCTCATTCCTTTATGACATCCTCAACGATGGAGCTCCATCAATGTTGAGATAAACCAAGTGAAGCTCGGATAAAGTTCCCCTTACCCCATGGTTTGAAGATAGAAAGATCCCTTCCTTGGATGGTGTTGATGGGGCTCCACAAGCTTACCTAAATTTAGCCCTTATCGAAGGTGGCCTAGTTAGTGCTGTTGGTCTGTTAGTGGTGTTGAGACTCATCTCTGACGACACACGCAATGAAGTCGATATCAAGACTGTACTCAAAATTGCTGTCTGGCGCGGAAGGATGCGGTCGCCAGTTGAGGAATTTGGGCTTGTGCCCTGTAACCCAGGCCTCAGCGATAGGTGTGATAGGGGCGCTAATACCCCTGATTGCTCCCTGAACGATCCACTTGCAGGCATGCGATTTCAGGGCCATCCAACTGGCTACAGCAGACTTTTTCTAAAGGTAGGTTAAAACAAAACAACCAACAGATAAAAAATTGCGCTAATTTATATGGATATCTCTTAGTACAAGGGGAATACCTCTAGATTTTTTTCGTATTTTTAAAACTGCATTTCCAGGTTGAATAAGCCCAAGAAACATCACCTATCTCTAGACATTGCAGGTAATCAGGCGGCCCTACGAACGCTAGAAAGGAAGGAAGGTTACTCGACGGAAAACAGTCGTAAAAATAAGCTAAAACTATGAGTAGGTGTGTTAGATATATGATTCCAGAAATTACAGCTTTTAGGAACAGTTTAATTTGTTTACGTTACGTTGGGAAACGGTGTAGTTGAGGCATTGTCTACTGGACACCACAGGCTTCAAGCGACTCTACCATTCCCCATACGGGTTTATCAACACCAAAATTCGTGCGAAGTCCAAGATTGAGGGCAACGCATAAGGTTAGCAAAGAATATTGCAACAATAATCGCCTCGTTGATTGTAATTTCCTTGCAGGATTTTTTGCAGGCAAGTGCTATCCCTAATTGAATGACTCTATCGGGTGGTACTCGGATGTGGTCAGTCGTCGTGATGAGAGGTCAGGGTCGAGTTGAAATGGAATGCAAGGGGCGACTCAAACTCAACATCTCGTGTCGGTGTAGGTTGGGAATCTCCCCTTAAGGACGTTAGGATAAGTTCATCTTAAGTCTTCTCCAATAATCGGGCGGGGGGCAGGGCCCACTACCCACGCCCTCGTTTGTGCTAACTCTGTGTTACTGGGTAAGCTGCGAGTAAGCTAGTAAGTAAGCAAGCAACCAGTAAGCCGTTCTCAAAATCGTCACGTGATGATCTCCCGAGGTCCTACCCATCTTGATTACAAATAGAAACTCCAACTCCGACTGCATTCTGAGATCCCCATCGTGCCTTCCTTCGTTGTGGAAGCACAATGTGGAGTGGAGAGGGAATGGGCAACTTTAGCCTTCACTTAGTGTACCATGAGGGGGTTTTCGGTTTGAGGATCAACAGGAAGATTAAGTCTTCAAGTCAAGGAAAGAGCGACCCCTTACACCCAACCCTCAAGCTCGACACCGAGATTCCCGTCGTGTCTTCCTTCTCAACTCAACTCCACTTGTGTCGGTTGAGGCAAGGGTTCTCGTCTAGACTTACCTACCTATCACATTATTAGAGTTAGGGAAGGAACGAGCCCTCCAACTCTTTCTCGGATCTTTGCCCCGATGGAACAACGAGGAGACGCTCTTGGTTCTAGATTTTCAATTGCTACTCTTGATAGTCTCATTGATGGCATTGGCAAGATATGCCACATTTCCCATGTTAATTCCTGCAATTGATATCCTCGAGTTTCCAGCCATGTAAACATGATGGGTTTCTGGGTACAAGTTAGCCACAACCTCATAGCCCCTGAATCACCAGGACTTACTTTGTAAGATATCAACTTGCGTTGGGTTTAAACCCAGAATGCAAAACATCCCAGACTGATTTACCACATGTTGCCAATCACCCGGCGTGCCCAATATCTCCAAATTCTTCAGCAGCTCCTTCCTCATCTGAGCTATCCGTTGGCTCATGCCTAGCAAATCCACAAACCACGTTTTTCTAAGTGTCTCATCGCCGAGAATCGTAGACACAATTCGTGCGCCAAAAGCCGGAGGGTTAGATACTTCAGATCTCTGAAGGGACTCTAATACCGACTCTACATTTTTCGCATGTTGAGCTGACTGGGTTACAAAAGCAACAGCACCCACTCGTTCCCCTATCAAAAAAGTTATCTTTCTACTCTTTAAGCGTGCAAACCTGACTTACCATAAAGTCCCATATTCTTAGCAAAGGATAGACAGATAGCACTCTCCATCTTCATCTCCTCGGTGAAGAAACGAATGGCGAAAGCATCGGCGTCATAGTCCCCAGAGTTCATACCCAAGTACGCAGAATCGAAAACAGGGAACAGTTTTCTTTCCTTCATGATTTCTGCTATCGTTTGCCATTGCTCTTTCGTGGGATCACAGCCACTAGGATTGTGTGCACATGTATGCAAGACGAAAATTGAGCCTTCTGGTGCGGACAACAAGGTCTTGTGGACGTTTTCGAAATCAAGAATTTTGGATTCTGAGTCGAAATAAGTATATGGACGAGTCTCAAAACCAATTGACTGGAAGACTTGGTGGTGATTTGACCATGTTGGTTCAGTCACGAAGACGAGAGGTTTCGTTGCGCTGAAACGTTTGAGGAACAGTCCTGCGAGATGCAACGCTCCTGTACCAGAAAGAGATTGACATGATGCCACCTTTTTATATGTCAGCGTATTCTTTTAAAATGGCAAATCACGTACTCTTTGCTCTTCAAGGGCGTTAGAACCCTTTCCCATAACAAGTTCGACGGCCAGTTTTCTGAATTCTGGAAGACCTAGAATGGGGAGATATTCATGCCCCTGGTTTTCCAGACGCTTTTTTGCCTCTCTCACTGAGGGAAGAACATAGGGATTACCATTTTCGTCCCTATACGTGCCCTGCCCGAGGTTGACCTTCTTCTCGTAAGGATCAGCTAGATATTTCTTGGTCAGGTCAAAGATGGCATCTGGTGGGATGAAGGCAACATTTCCGAAGACGGATGGAGCTGTAGTAGAACCCATGATTGAGAAGCCTGTGGATTGGATTGAAGACTCGTCGAAGAGTATGTGTTGTATTCTCTCCTCTGCGTGGTCTTATGGTTACCCCATCTTTCAATGTGGGTCTCAGTGGCACCCCTCTCCCTGGGAGCACATCACCAAAGTGGCGCTCCACATGTTGAAATGCCAACTTCGCGAGTTGGAGAATGGGGTATTTCCGAGGTCATACTTGAAGGCTACGATATTTTGATAACAAGTAGTTTTCTAAATAAGTAGTCTTCTTGTTAATTGTTTTCCCTCTTGCCCTCAACCGAATTTTATCAAACATATCTTCTTCAGTCATGTCAACAATCACCCCTCCGCCATTCGGTGTTTACACCCCACTCGTAACTTTTTTCAATGAAGACGAGTCACTAGATATCTCATCAATTGAAGCTCATGCCTTGAGAATGGCTCAAGGTGGTGTTGCTGGTCTTGTAATCCAAGGAAGTAACGGAGAAGCACCACATCTGCTTCATGATGAGCGACAGACAATAGTACGGACAGTTCGCAACACACTTGAGAAGAATGGATTCCCCAACATTAAACTCATCGTGGGATGTGGCGCTCCAAGTGTGAAAGAAACTCTGTTATATCTCTCTGAAGCAAAGGCTGCTGGTGGAGATTTTGGACTGGTTCTACCTCCGGCCTATTGGACAGCAGCAATGGGCGTTCCCGTCATAGAGAAATTCTTCTCCGACGTGAGTTAAGCACAAGAAAGATGTCAGAAATCTCACAACTAACCTCAACCAGGTCGCTACATCATCCGAGCTCCCATTCCTAATCTACAACTTCCCCGGCGTCACAGGAGGAATCGACATCTCCTCCGATACAGTCATAAAACTAGCACGCGCCCAACCAAAAATCGTCGGCGTAAAACTCACCTGCGGAAACGTAGGAAAACTACAAAGAATTACCTCCAACCTGCCAAAAGAATCCTTCGCCGCATTCGCAGGGAAATCAGACTTCTTCCTGCCCGCTCTCGTTGCAGGTTCCAACGGTGTCATCGCTGCATTGGCAAATGTTACTCCAAAGGCTCACTCGGAGGTGATACGTCTGTATCAATCTGGGGATTTAAAGGGTGCCATTGAGGTGCAGAATAAATTGAGTAATGCTGATGGATCGATTGTGAAGTTGGGGGTTGCGGGGGTAAAGGGTTCGGTGGCGAAGTATTTTGGGTATGGGACTAGTAGGAGTCGGAGACCTTTGGGGGAGATGGCTCCGGAGAAGTTGAGTGGCGAGATTGCTTCGGATATAGAGAAGGTTGTGGAGCTGGAAAAGAGTTTGTAAATAAAAGAGAATAAAAATTTTAATTCTAACTTGTATTACTGGTTCTAGAAGCTAGCTCCGTTAACTTACAAGTGATACAGCGGGTGTTCGGCAAGTACCTCCTCTCTCGGGAACAAACTCAATGGAAACAGTTCGGATCCATTGAGATATCCTCTACAAAGGTATACGTTGACTAGATCGGATTGTGTATGCTGACAGAGGAAAGGTACTGAGTTAAGCGAGAGGATGATGATACAGGTTATGATCAAATCTTTGCTTCAACCCCCTTTATTGCAAAAAAAGACTTTCTACATTCTAAGGATGCAGCATTATTGACAAAGGTTGGCAAAGGCATAGCACGCACTTATATTTAGACCAGCTGACTTGCCGAATACACTGGATAAATTAAAAACAGTTTTATCTTCCAAAGATGTTTTTTGAAACTTAAGATTATTCCTTTTAGTTGATCAAATTCAATGCATTCTTTTTAATTCAATAGACCTTTGACCAGGAAAAAAGAATAGGTTGAAAATGGACAAAGAAAAGGACGATGAAGTTAGAAATTCCACGATGTGAACAGAGAGAAACGGGAACCTTTTCTTTGTTCCAACTTGCTGATTACGGAACTTCCTCTTTTGATCCTCCATTGAACTCTTAAAAATTTGACAGGAGATGATAGGATGATAGATCTCTGACTGAGATTTATAAGGTTTAAGAGTGCTGAAAAATGTGCCGAGCCTGGATTCTCAGACATCATAGTCCTTGTGGCTATGACTCTTGATATCATTATGTCCTAGTTTCGAGATTATTCCTTCAAAACCCCAAAGTTATATCCCTCGTAAATAAAGGTTGACCAAGATATTGCACACACATTCTCCATTCATAAGCCCTACAACGAAAGGTTCTGCGATAAACCATTCGATGCCATAACCAAAATAGTCGAGCACACCTCCCTACGACGATGCCCCGAGTGCCGCTCTCAATCCTTCTCTCCGGAGGTTTCCCCCTTTCGAAACCGGGTCAAAAGACCTCACCCCGAAGAAATAATGCGTACGAAACAGACTCGATACCCAGACACAGCATATTCACCAAACACGATTCACCAAACAGACAACAATCTCCCAGCTTCGAGCGTGTCTTTGGAAAAACAATCATCTCTCTCATTCGCGCCCTCATTATCCTCTTCCTTGCCCGGCTAGTTTTTGAGGTTATAGGATACATATTTGTGATTATTATTATACCGGGTGACATGTCCATTCGAATTGCGTACCATGATAAGATGTCTACGCAAGGACCTTTGACGTCCAAGGCGTATCATTTTCTTAAGAAACTTCAGTTGCAAGGGGAACTTAAGGAGCATTTGTGGAAGACTACTACCCCCCAGACAAATGTAGAAGTCCGCCGAGTGCGCTGGTAGATTGGAGGGGTTTGCCACAGTTTACGAGCCCCAAGTTATCAAAGCACCTGTCGTCGGTTACTTGCTTCATTAACAAAATTATTACACCATGTGGAGATGAACCAAATTCATTTACAAGAAAGCCTTCTCATAGAACTACCAAAATGGTATTGTCCGTACAAATTGGGGGGGGGGTTCGTTAGATGATGCGATGTACTACTTCTCCACAGAGAAAAGAAAATGGGAGAGGGGATTTTAGGATTACAGGGAAAATATACGGAAAAGCTTAGCATTAGGTCAAGTTATCAAGAATCCCAGGAATGATTTAATTTAATTTGAATCGATCAACGCAAAGTACACCACAAGCGAGTGACATAGCTTAGCTAAACAAACTCGAACCATCCGCAAACCGCCCCCTCAAATCCTACCCGAAGCTCCAAAGAAATCATTCAAATAAATACTTCCGCAAACCTGGAGAATATAAGTGAAGACAAACCAAATGAATGGACCATTGCCAGTTGCTCATAAATCACGACTACCCCTTCACAAGAATTGAAATAAGCGAGACACGTCAAAATACTGCCCCGCCAAAATCACCAACACTTCCATGAAGAAGCAAGATTATCAATCACCGCTGGCCAATCAGGGTTATTACCCCAAGTAGTCCAAGTGCCCGGTTGGGCACCTGTAGCAGCGCAATTCCAAGCACTACAAGAAAAATTAGAACCATCACCAGGATGCAGCGGGAGCGGGGTTGGGCTGTGACTTACTCCCAGAATTGGCAATTCTTCCCAGCCCAAACTTTGGAAGAGGAGAACTTGTTGTTCCAAACTGGCGTGGGCGCTGGTCCGTTTTGAACGTTGTAGCATTGTTGGGCGTTACCGACGAGAGTAGTGGCGGGGGCGGCGTAGTTGCTGTAGCAGTGTTATTAGCAGGAGAAGCTCCGAAGGATGATTTTGTATTCCGAGAAATTACAACAGTGTGTTGTTGGAGAATATGGATACATACATGGGATCGTAAACGACCGCAAAGGTTGTGACTGCACGAGCTTCAACGTCAAAAGCAGGTGTTGGATTATCAAGGGAAGGCGTTGGAGTGGCCATGCCGAGAGTGGCAAGAAGAGAGGCAGTGAAAACTTTGGTGAATTGCATTATGGAAATATAGTCCTTTGGTTTGAGTTTGAATCGGATTGTTGATGGGAGAAGGTCTTGTTTGAAGTGCTTGAGATGTGTAGAAAACAGAGTTAACGGAGGGAGAATGGGAAGCTTTTATAGAACTTCCCTACCTTGTTGTTCAAAAGCTGAGAGTTTTCATTACTCTCGTTCTTTCCTCAAAATTTGTCATGGAATCCAAATAAATATTTTCAGCTCGTGGAGAATCCTCCTCCCATCCACAGCCAATGCTCCACACCCACTATGCGGTGTTGATGGTTTGCTATCAGGACTTGAAGTTATGCTATTTGATGGGTGATGGGTTCTCGCATGAAGCGGCGTATTTCGAGCCGTTCTTACATGCAATTAATGTGCTCAAGTGGCCTGTTATGTTTGCTTTAAAGTCTTGAGGGATGAGAAATCTTTCAACCGCTGACTTAAACTAGAGTTTAGAAAGCATGAGGCTTACTTTGGAACCGTTCTGGGCTCAAAATTGGGAACAAGTGTCTGGGTGCTTTGTCTTTGACAGCTCTAGTTTCATTCCGAGGCCACTTTATTGGAATTGGATACAATAAAAGTAGTGTGTCCTACTCAGAATAGCTTTGAGTTGGAGTAAGAGCCCGTCCAGGGTGGTTGAGCCTCGCATACAATCCGAGCAGTTTGTGCGATTCCATACTTTTGATAATTACATTATATTGCCTCTCCACGTTGTATGACAATAAGCAACTACTTACTACAATCCGATTGCATATAATGATTTCTATAAGGAAAGGGCAATGCTAACTTCAGAAGACTTTGGCCATTGACAAGATGGCTTGGCACATTCCAAGACAGCCTCATGTCTAGGCATTATATAAATTTTTCCATTTGCACTTTCAGCTAGTCAGGTACAATTGAAAGATGCCGAATGTGTTGGCTTCTCCTGGGTTAACATGCATAAGGCTGCTTACGAAAACCACCGCAAACCCCTGGTATATGGAAAATACCGATGAGGGATTTCCATTGCGGTGGTAAGATTCAGGACCGAGTTTGAAATGCGGGGCAATGGAACTTGTAGTCTCAGATTCTTGCCGAGGTTAATCAAACCTTATGGTATAGCTTGTAACAAATGCTTGAATCTGGACCAGCACTTAACACTCCATCTAGCCCACCTTTGTGGACACGGAAAATGGGTAAAAAGACGTAATGAGAATTGTCTCGTCAAAAATGTCCCAGAAGACAACGCGAGCAATACTCTTTTCAAAGTTTGGCTTCTTTCACTTGCTGGAGACGAAGCCTGGGGGCGGGGAGGCTGGAAATCACAAGGAATTGGTGAAATAAAAAGTACTTTTTTCAGAGAAGTATTGTTCGAAGGAAAGTAGCACGACTCCTTTTTCGGGATTTGCAAAACACTAGTCCCTGCACTGAATTGCAAATTCAAAAATAGAAACTGACATGTTAACTCCTGAGCCGATATTGGCGAGAAAACACCGGATAGCAAACCGAGGAGAAACATAATATCATGTTCAATTCTGAAAATGAGGACAACAAATACAGAATTCTCAATCAGTGTGAAATCTTCTTGCGAGTGATGTTTTCCATGGTACTTCAAAGAAAAAGAAAAGCGAGGCGTCTAGAACATAGCTGAAGAGACTCTTTTCGCCAAATCAAGAAGAGTGAGGAGAGATGTCAAAATGCCGCAATTCAAGAGCTTTGTATTATCAGAGAATTATTCAGCCAACTCGAACCGATAGAGGCTTTTTCTACCGAATTGAAATGGGGAGCGCTGTCGTGCATCGGATAACCCCGCTCGCGTGGTGGCTGCATCAACGTCAAATCATGGCACTACATGCACAACATCCGATCTTCTGCATCGGGTAATGCCAGAACTGTTAATAGGACACGGTATAGTTTTGGAGAGTCGGGAGAGTTCCAAGCGGAGACTTTGGGAAGAATCTCGACACAAGCCACGTTCCCTTGCATTATCAGTTGTGCAAGCGAGAAAGTCACACAGAACAATCGCTAGGTGTTAAGTACCTTTGGGATTTAATAACCCCAATGGTCTTGTATAGTATGACATCTTGATCGTATACTGGCTAGATTTAGTGGCTGGTACATCTGGAACAACGGATTTTCAGCGTTTTCTAACCCAAAGTCGTCCACCTGGTTTTTCTAGGGAGATAGATGGTGACGATCTCCTCCATCGAGTTGACCTTTTACAGAATCCTGGCTCCTTGCAGACTCCGCTGTCGTAGAATTAAGCCCTTCACGATTTTCTTAAACGAATATGTCAAGTTATGGCCAAGTGGTTCAGTAAACCAAAAGATGTTAACAAACTCCAAGTCATTTTCCTTTTGAAATGATTATCGTGTTTGCAGTACTAAGATCTTATGACCAGCATTGAAAGAAGTAGCAGTGTTAGATAAATTACTTGAACCAACTAACTATTGATCATTTCATGGCTTCGACATTACCATGGATTCCAGACAGACTCGGCATCTTCTAATGAGGCTGAGTTTACCTTTCGTATTGTGGGGGTCGAGGTCGGCTATGCGGCAAAGGCTTCAACGTTTATTCTTATGTTTACTTTGAAAAGGGTAACGATGTAAAGCCTTCGTCATTGATGCAAGTGAAATTATATCGGCTAGCAGAACCTCTAGAAGTGCGGTTAGCGATGAGAGGGGGTATTTTACGAAGTGAACGAGGCTTCTGCGTTCGTCTGAAGCTTTAGTTTCAAGGAATATCCTGACCAGATTTGAGTTCATGAACGTGGCCTGCGGAGCCCCTTGGAGAGTTTGTAGAAGAGGTGGCTGAGAGAGGTATTGATCTATATAATGAACCCATTCATTTCATAGGTTTTCTCTCATCATCTCGGATTTTCTCGTCATTCTCTCACCCTTCAGCCACACCCTCTTTCATACTTAGGATCATTAACTTGACTTCCTAACCTCAAAAAATGTCTCCTTCTATTTTCTATGCCGTTGCCATACTCACTTCAGCATTAGTATCAGCCCTCGAACTCGTATACTCAGTCGATCTCGCAACTCAAGGAATATTTCTCTCAGCCGACGGTCGCAAATTTCTTACTCAGCGATACTCTACAACATTATCAGGTCTTTCCGTAGAGCTTCTTGCGGATAATACGACAGCGTTATACCCAGATGCGACGTGGAACTCATACAGTGCGACGAATTCAGGCTCGGATCCGATGACAACTTTGTTAATATTGATGGTGCTCGTATTGGACCCGATGGGCGATTTTGGGTTGCTGATGGTGGGAGTACCTGGGATTGCTAACTCGTAAGAATTATTACAGCCATGTGTGTTCGATGAATTTTGAAACTGACTGGTTCTAGATCCAAGCTTGTGGATGTGAACCTTACAACGAATGCTGTTGATAAGTTGTACTACCTCGACAACATCAAAGTAGATGCCAGTAACGTAGATGATGTCCGTTTCAACGCCGCTATGGATGTCGCATACATGAGTGACACTTCCGGTGCTCTCTTTGTGATGAACATGACAACAGGAGAGGGAGTTCGAGTTCTTGTCGACCATCAATCTTCCCTCGCTTAGTTCCCAATGGCATATAATGGTACTCTCGTCCCGGGCTACAGTGGTGATGGAAGCACTCTCTCTGTAGGTCTCGATCAAATGGAAACCTCTCCAGACGGAAAATATCTCTACTACTAAGCCTCCACCGGTGGCCTCTACCGTATCGAAACAGCTTATGTCGATGCATCCTCACCAACTCTACCCTTGCTGCCTCTCTTGCCGATTACACTGTTCCTTCCGCCTTGACACCAAGTACCGGTGGCTCTACCATTGATGCCAATGGCAACGTATATATCTCCGATACCAACCTCCTTGCGATCTGGAAATTCACTCCCGAGGGACGCGCGACTATTCTTGTTCAGGACGATGCGTTAGTGTGGACTGATCTTATGTGGATTACTTCCGATAAGCTTCTTTGGCTTCCTGCTTCTCAGATGCGACCCAATGCTGACGGGTTGATGGCTTCTGGGTCAAACAACATCTTTACTTATCCTATCGATGCTGGGCCTTCCCCGATTGACCATGCTTAGGTTGTGATGAAGTG
This sequence comes from Hymenoscyphus fructigenus, assembly GCA_001414455.1. NCBI lineage: Eukaryota > Fungi > Ascomycota > Leotiomycetes > Helotiales > Helotiaceae > Hymenoscyphus > Hymenoscyphus fructigenus. Next base: position 531,601 of record LKUV01000012.1, on the reverse strand, counting down.
TATTCATGGGGAAGGAGGAAAATTTGCATGGAAGGAAGTTTGGAAAGTGTGTTTAAAAGTTATTTTTTTTGGAGATGGGCGTTTTGCAAAACTTTCTTCTATTTTCCCTTACCATGATGATGAGAAGTAGAATGTGTGATAGACAAACTGTCCGAGTGGTCGTGTAGAACCATCAGTCCCAGCGAAGGTGATCGGTTGTTCTGTACTCGCAAGTGATGTGATGCACAAACTGAGGTTATTTCTACATGATGTCGATTCGGGAAACCACTTCAGGTCGATGTGCAACAAAATATGCATCAGTCCAAGAAGGGCAAGTGGCTGTGTAAAGGGTGGGTGAAACACGTGAGTCCTCCGGGGACTGTCACGTGTACATGACATCCAAGAAAGAGGGAACGTTGTATAGAACTAGCAAGAAGCTGAGATAGACTTTACAAAGATTCTTTTGGTGCTTCAAAATCCCAAATACTTTACTAATTAAATTCAAGCACCTCGAATGTCTTGATCTATGAGTCTTCAGCCCTACCCCTGCAACATTCGCTTCTCCCCACGCATTTCAGCCTGCACCACACCTCAATACCTACCCAAACCAACAACCAAACGACAATATGGCGAACTCAAAGTACACCCCCTAAATCCCAATATCCTGCAGGACTAATATATTCCAGATACGAATACGTAAAAGCCTTTGAGCAACCCGACATTCTCATCCCCAACACCTGGATCGTAGTCCGCATCGACGGTCGTGGTTTCCACAAGTACATCCTCCCGTCTCTTCACCCTCAACCACCCTTCCTGTCATACAAAACGGAATTAACAAGCCCTTTTCAGATTCTCAGCCAAATTCTCCTTCGAGAAACCAAATGATCGTCGAGCATTAGATCTCATGAACGCCGCGGCAAAGGCGGTGCTGGTGGATTTATCCGATATCGTTGTTGCTTATGGGATTAGTGATGAGTATAGGTACTTCCCTCTTTTCCCCTCCCCTCCCTTGTCCAATACCGCCATACTCCGTATTTAATACTAATTTTTTAACCAGTTTCGTATTCCATAAATCGTGTGCGCTGTTTGAGAGGAGGGCTAGGTATTTACCCCTCCAACCCCGCCATCGAAACTTGAGAGAAAATATTGACAAAAGAATAGTAAACTAGTAACCACAATCGTCTCAACATTCACAGCACATTACATCCATCAATGGAACACATTCTTCCTTGATCAACCTTTGACAGTTCCGTTACCTAGTTTTGATGGGCGGGCGGTGGTGTATCCCTCCGTGGAGAATTTGAGAGATTATATGAGTTGGAGACAGGTTGATTGTATGTCCTCCTTCCTTCCCCCGTTCCTCAATACTATTTTGAACTTATGGCCGATCGGAGGACTAATGGCTGGTGGGTGGAAGGTCATATTAACAATCTTTACAATACTACGTTTTGGGCTTTGATTCAACAGGGTGGGATGGATGCTAAAGATGCGGAGAAGGAACTTGCTGTGAGTCAGAAAGAAAAGGTGAGAGGAGATATAATACTGGAATATACTGATTTTGAATAGGGGTCTCTTGCTGCGGATAAAAATGAGATTCTATGGAAGAGGTTCAAAATAAACTATAACAACGAACCCGAGATATACAAGAAAGGAAGTGTAGTCCTTCGAGATGTAAGTCTCTTTTTTACCTCGCTTCCCCTCTCCATCCAAAATCCAAGTCTCTTGCTAATGGTATCTAGTATGAACTCGTAGAACCAGGTACCGCCCCAGAAATTCCCGAAGAAGCTCTCGCCAAAGGCGCAGAACAAATCGCCCTCTCCAAGACCCAAGAAGAAAAAGATCGAAAGAGGAAAGCCAAGGCAAGAATCACGGTTCAGCATGTTGATATCATCAAAGACGAGTTTTGGCAAAGAAGACCTTGGCTATTATCTAATAAGCCGGGAAAGATACCAAAGGAACCTTGAGATGTAAATGAATCTAGTCCTTCTGCAAATGCTCTGCAAGCAAAAATATGATATCATGATCTATGTGATCTACCTCCAACGCCAATCCCAAAAACTAACAGAATTTCGACAAGTATATATTCGTGTGTATTATGACTCCTTCCTTCGTTTCTTCTTCGCTGCCTTTTCGGAAGAGAGGGTGATGTAATTCTTTTCTGCTTCCTTGGCTAGTTTTTTCAGCCGTCTTCGTTCTTTGCGCTGTTCTTTCGTTTCGGTTTCCCTGGCTGAGTCTTCGCCGTCGTCTTCGGGTTTTGGGGTTGCTTCGGTCTTCAACTGTTCCTGCCGCGAGTTCGATTTATTTTCTCTAGCCGCTCTCCTAACAGCCTTCCTTGCCCGTCGTTCCTTTCTCTCGTCTTTCCTCGCCTGTCTCTCCGCCTTCCTCTCCTCCTCATCCCCCTCACTCTTCATCCTCTTCTTCGGTCTCTCGCCCTCCTCCATCTTCTCTTTTTCCACAACCTCCTCAATCGTCCCCCCCAAAACCTCGCCCCGAACAAAACTAGCATACAACCCCCCTCCCATCGTAGTCCCCGCATACTTCCCCCCGCCCATCTTCACCATATCCAATCCCTGACTAGTATTCGTCTGCACAACCTGTCCTTCCTTGGAAGTATCCAGGGATTTGAGGGAGGAGTCGAAAGCATTCATCCACCACATATCGCTTGTGCGATGCTGTTTTTTGCCTATGCCCAGCGTGTTGTCTTTCTTTGAGACGAGGAGGGGACGGGAGAGGCCTGTTGTGTCGGAGGTGGGGTGGAGGGAGTGGCCTGTTCCGCGCCAGCCTTGGGAGGTAAGGAGGGCGTGGGCGTTCATTTTGAGGATGAGGGAGGAGAAGCGATTGCGCACGCGCAATAGTGATGGTGTTGAGGGAGGACGGGAAGCTGGAGAGGAGAGCTTATCGTGGAAAATTGGAATTTGCTATCTTAGCGTGGTTTTTGAGGCTGCCAAGCCTGGACTCGCAGGGGTTGTTGAGCACTTCGTCACTTCCTCCTCTTCACTCGTCGTGGTCTCAACTCGCGCTTGCCTTTGTAGAATGAGCGAGGCCAAAGAGCCCGTCAATTTGGTAGACATTATTCATTTTATTCATTGCAGAATCAGAATGGATATTCTTGACAAAAAGTCATCGAGTCCTTAGTTCTCCCGGTCATACTTTCTTCCGACTTCTAGATCCAAACTCCAACTTGGCAACCAAGAACCTCATCGTCATGGTCAACAAAAAGAAATTTATTGATCATGTCCTCTGAGACTCTCTCATTATAAATTCATCCCCCCAAAACTCTTCTCAACCCCAGAATATCATCTCAAAATGCCCTACCTCCCCTACCACGAACCCTCAATAACTACCCTCCTCTCCCTCACCTCCTTCCTCCTCCTCCTCAATAGCACCCGTTACATCTTCGACTCCCTCCTCTACTGCGGTCTTATAGGCGAGATCCTAATCGGAATAATATGGGGTCTCCCCATCTCCGGAACCACCCTCCTTTCCTCCTCCGTCCAAAGCACAGTCCAATCTCTGGGTTACCTAGGACTCATAGGTTTAGTCTTTGAAGGAGGATTGGATACTGATATGAGATTGCTCAGAAAGGCTATGGGGATGAGTGTTTCTGTTGCTACAGTGGGACTTTTAGCTCCTATTGCTTTGAGTTTTTTGTTACTGCTTTTCCCATTTGATGGAGGGGTAGATGGAGGGGTAGATGGAGGGGGTAGACCAACGCCATTGGCGGGGTTCTCGGCTGGTGCTGCTTTGTGTTCGACTAGTTTGGGGACTACTTTTGCGATTCTGAGTTCGGTGGGGATGCAGAGGACGAGGGCGGGGACGATACTTGTTGGGGCTGCGATGATGGACGATGTAGTGGGGTTGGTAGGTTATCTTCTGAAGTCTTTTCTGGCTCAATTCATCTTCCCCTCCATTTTATGACTGGACTAACTTCAACCTAGGTAATGGTAAACATAGTAACAACATTAGGAGAAGGATCTTCAGAACCTTGGCCCATAGCCCGACCCATCATTGCATCTTTCGCCCTCTTAATCGTGTCGATTGCTCTAGCTCGCTACATCTTCACACCAACATGGCCATTAATCATCAAATACCTTTCACCGGACTTCGATGGTCCTCTCGGAAACTCATCTCCCCAGGTCTCAAAATCCGCATTCCAAAGGAGAGCGAGTAAACTCGTCCATCGAATCCCTCATCTGGGTTTCTGTCTTTCCATTTTCGTACTTATTGTATATGTTACAATTGCGGCTTTTACTAATGCTTCTGTATTATTTGCTGCATTTATTTCTGGTGGGATGGTGAGTTTTTTGTGGAAGATTCAACCGGATCGAGAGCGAGATGAGGTTGGGGATGGGCTTGAGGAAGTGGAAGGGGCATCGAAGATGTATCATGATTATTTTAATCCGCTAACGGAGTATATTCTTGTTCCGTTCTTTTTTGTAAGTCTTTCTTGTTTTTCTAATTTTTTGAAATGGCGTCGGATTACTGTTCTTAATAAGGGGTTCCAACCTCAATCCAAGTTTTGCATATTATGCACATGGCTCAATTTTTCGACCCTTCTCGTTACTTCAAAGGAAGCCCCCCAAAGTTCGGCACACCAGGTTGCTAACAGGTTATTTGTTCTAGGCCTCCATTGGATTCTCAATCCCCATAACACAAATGTTCAAAGGCTCCATCCTCTGGAAAGGAATCATCTATGCCATTCTAATGATCATCAGCAAAGCTCTCGTCGGAGCCGTCATCTACTTCGAATACTTCCTCAAACTATATCAACAAAAACCATTCTCTGCAAATCGCAAAAATAGAACCTCTCAAGTCCATCCACATGCCCAGCCACATCCAGAATCCCAACCAACCATCCCCCAAACAGGAGACTTATCAATCCAACCCCTCCACTCACCACCCCATCACGAACCATCGATCCCCCAAAACCAAGAGTCACCAAAAGACCTCAAACCACTTCACTCCTCAGCCCTCCTCATAGGTCTCGCAATGGTATCTAGAGGCGAAATTGGGTTTTTAATTGCTTCTCTTTCTCAGAGCTCGAATACTTTTACATTGAAAAGTGATGATGGGACGATACTCCCTTCTAGTGAGGAACTGTTTATGGTCGCTGTTTGGGCGGTTGTTATTTGTACTATTTTTGGGCCTATTTCTGTGGGAATGGTGGCGAGGAGGATTAAACGTGAGGTATGAAGGGGGTGAATAGAAGATGTTTTTATTTTGGGCTTTTTGGGTAAGAAGGTGGTGCTGTGGCGGCTACAAGATCTTCGCAATTTTGCTTTGCAGAGTAAGACACCGGGTTTATTCCTCTCGGCCTGTTACAGAAAGAGTCTTCTATCATTATCGCAATAGAGCATGGAGAATACAGACTATATATGTACAGTGTGAGAAAGAACTGGCCATGAGACGCATCGCGATTTCTAAGCCTCCTTCTTTTCCAAAACTCGCGTATGCTCTCCAGTTATAAAAGCTTCCACTTTCAAAGGTTCTCATAGTCATCGTCCGGGTCATAGTTCGGGTTGTTATAAAGGCTGGTATAGTCTGGGTTGGTATAGGTGTTGTTATCGTATGAGTAGTCATAAGGGTTGTTATAGGGGTTGTCATATTCTGAGTCGTTATATATATTGCTATAGTCTGGGTAGTAATAAACCGGGTAGTCGTCTTTCAGGTAATCGTGGACCGTGTAGTCATCGCCCGGGTAACTACAGCCCGGATCCTCTTTGGGAGGTTCCGATGTGGAGTACGTTGATGTGGATTACGTTGATGTGGAAATTGATTTCTCGAACCGGTTCTTGATTTCTTTTTTCCATTTCTCCCAATTCTTCTTGTCCTCTGTATTCAACTTCCTTATATTTCGCGAGTTCAATTCATTGGGATCTAGCAACTCGGTCGCCACAAGTATTACCGCAACTTGTTGATAAACTTCATCTAGCGATTGTTTCTCGTTGCTACCTCCTTTCTGCTGGACCCAAGCTTAGCCATCTAAGTTTTCTTCTATCGCTGTCCATAAATTAAAGCTTTCTTTAGCGATGGCTCTCTCTTCTATAGCCGTATCTCTTGTGAAATGAGACGATGTGGAGTAGCAAGTATAAAATCCATATATCAGAATGCCCCTTCGTATGTTAACGTTTGTGTTGTCACATTTTTCAATTTTGTGGATTGCCTCTGCCGCTCTTGTTTCTTCCTTCCGATTTAATGCTTCAACTGCTTCATCTATAAAGCCGTTTAGCGTAGCCCATCTCTTATCTCGCTTAGCCGTCCGGTCCCTTTGAAGCTCGACTTTGATAGCATTTTCCCTCATACGACTGTTCTCTTCATTCCACCAACTCTCTACTTCTTTATCTAGAGGTCCAGGAGGCGGAATAAGGCGAGCGGCAGCTCCTAATTGTATTGTTTCAGGTCCGGCCCGGGAATCGGTTGGCGCCATAGCAGTGATGGATGTCTAGGGTGTTTAGTTGGGCGTGTTAATTGTGTTCCCCATATACGTGGAATTCGAGTCGCTGATTGCCCTAGCGCTGGCGGATATGCTTTCCAGAACATATCCTGCTGAACGTTTTCGGTATATCTTGTAGAAATAGGGAAAGAGTCCGCAGTTGACCCAACTGGGAAGTTTTCTGCATTTCTGTGCCGCATATGCAGAGTATAAGCAACATACCAAAATCTACCCAATTTGGGAACTTGCTAATTAAATGGCCACATTCAGCTCCGTTCCAACTATCACAATCTCAGAATTAGTATGATTTTGTGAGAGTGTTTCACAGTAGAATGATTGAGAGTCTACCATGGAGGCATAATAAGAGCTAATAACTTTTCACATCGAGTATTTACCCTGGGAAAAGCTTTATTAGAAGAAGGTGAGTACTCACGAGGTCCTCCGTAAAGCGCCAAACGAGACCCTCCAAAGTTCTAGCATGATTCAGCACTTACGTTGCAATTACATCGTAGGGGTAGGGGTATGTTACAGTGTCTTCCTAGCTTCTCCCAATCTCGGTAGCCTCCTGGTCTTCAAAGAACTGCCAACATATCAAGATTAGAAAAGGAAATAAAATCGTAATCTCCTTCTTACCAGTTCCGGGTCATAAAGCCTCTCTCCTGGTCTCGTGTACCTTTCGTCGTCCAGTCTCTCTATGTCTGAACGAAATAGCTGGGTTTGAGCCGATAGAGCATGCTAGAAAAATGACAGAGCAAATAATCAAGGGCCGAAAAACAGATGAGAGTTACCATAAGTTCGTGAACAAACTAGATGACTTATCAGATTCAGTTTCCGAGCAGGGAATATAACTCACGAGAGTCGCTGCAGTAAATTGATGAGTAAGTCTTTCAGATTCAGAAACACGACTGTCTGCTAAACGTTGCAATAAGGGGAGAGTCATATGTATTGTTGACTCTAACCTGAGGGTGTCAGTCCACGCGTATACATCCTGCTCCCCTACTACAATCGTAAATTTTATATACTTGCGATATCTCTTGAGAGTGGCTTCAACTTCCGTCTGTGCTTTTTCGAAATCGACTTTTTCTGGCCTGTGAAAAGCGTAGGTACCGTTCCGTGGCCCTGACAATTCGAACTGATGAGCAAGTTCTTACTGTTGGATGAAATACCTTGGTCCATGTAAAAGTCCATCTAAACTGTCGATCATCAGTAACGTATAAAGAAGGCAAAAAATAAAAAGTACCATTGCCAAACCCCAGAATAATGTGCATTAATTAGCTAGTGTGATGCTAGACGGAGAATTGGCTCTAGGCCTTTCCATACAATAGGATTATCCGCGCTCCATTCCTTTCCCCATTTCCTTTCTCTTACCGGGATTGATTCCTTCTGAAACCATCTATCTTTCTGGAACACTGGATGAATAGGACAAGTGAGGTTATTTGGCTTGGCCTCTGGCTTTCCCTAATCACGGTATATCGGTGTTAGTTTGCTTCTAAGTTCTTTAAGGAAGATTCAAGAGTTGCTAGGCATGTCTAAGAAGTAACAAAGGTATCCTCTTACTCCCGAAACTACTAAAATAGGAAAACTTACCTATCCTCCCATATCCTCTAGCTGGGCTACGGTAAACCCTTTAAGGTTGTTCTTTTGAAACTCACTCACTCAATCCATGACAATTTCATCTTCAAGCGTACCATCAGATTTTAGGCGTTGGCTAAGACGCATGAATTCGATATCGGCCCAAGGGGTGCACACGTCAAGGGATGGGTTTGCTGGTGCTGGAGGAGAAGCAGACCTTTCTCTGCTCTTTCATCCTCCATTCTTTCCGATTCTTTTTCCTCCTCGGGATTTAAATTGATATCATCTATTTTTCCCACCAGCTTCGTTCTTTTGACATCACTGTCCTCTCCGTCGCTGTCTTCAAGCACCCTCTTACTCATTTTGCCGGGTATAGCTACTTCGTATATGTGTCCAAAAAGCTGTCAGCATAAATGGCAAAAGTGCCACTGGTGCAATCTGGTTGAAGCTAGAGCCCTCGAAAAGAATCAAGAAATATCGGAAAGAGGATTCCTGTACCACAGAAAATCGGGGCGTCAACAGACACTGAAGCACAAAGAGCAATATTTCCGCAACCGGAAAGAGTAACAAAGCCCACAGAAAACCAACCAAAAAAATCAGTCACTTTCTTGTACTAAGACAGAGTTTGAGGATTGTTACAGTGGGCTCCGATTCCGGCGTCCTCTTTACACACTTTCTTCAGTTTTATAAAAGCCACACTTAGTCAGCACCAGACTAATTCCAGTTAACTGTTTCTTTGTCATCATGTTATAGCCTGAGGATAAAGTCGCTGCCTTTGGCCTGAGAGACGCTTCGCGCTGACCTGCAACGTGTCTTTTGTTGACAACGGCGCTTTTGAGGATTCTATGAACTTCACTCAAGGCAGTCAGCTTCCTAGAATCCAGAATGGTACCGGATCTTGCGAAGTCGCGATTTAATCTAATTACTGGCATGAACTTAAGCGAGCTGTTTACAGATCCTGAGATAGCTAAAACTGCTAATTGTAGTGCCAGAGCCGTCCAAAGAATACGCACAAATATTCATTACTATGGCACCCCAAATCCCCTCGAAATATTGGCGGACGAAAACGAAGTATTACACCTCTTATGATAGATGCTCTTTGCGAACAGTTGCTGGAAAAGCCTGGGCTGTATCAGTCCGAGATAGTGAACTTTCTGCAGGAGTTCGGGGTGCTTGTGACGACTTCTAGTAGAGGAAGAGCACTAGCTTCCATTGGTTAGAACAAAGAGACAATTCGCTCCCCTATCGATCTCTTTTGACACTCTACTCATATGTCAGGGAGACGTTGACTTGAATGATTAGATTGACCACAAGGAGGAAAGAGTTCCAAAGTGGCAGGAGTACAAAGTGGCCAAAGCTCATCTACCCTAATTTCCGAGTCTTTCCGTGTCTCTATTCACCCGTCCAATTCCATCACATCATATTATAAATTTGATGAATTAGATTAAGAAGACGCTAGAATCTGATTAGAGTATAGTTGTTGATGCTCTACAAGAAGCTACAGTAACTGATGAAGGACTTCATACCGTCAATCTAGCACTAATCTCTTTGATACTAGTCATTCTCAACAAGTATCTTGCCACGAACAGTGATTCACCTGTCCATCTTGCAGAAGCCGACTTCCTTGGTCTATTGAGAGACCAAATTCGATAGCATTGTGAAAGAAATATGGAGTTAGTATTAACGAATTTCTATATCCTGGGTACGCCTTGAAGCCAGAAAATTTGCCAAATCCGTAACGCTTATACCCGCCAGACAACATTCGCCTTTCAATGTGAACCAAGTGACAGTAGGCTCTAGGCAGAGTGGCCCAGAATAACCATGTAGAATGCAGATTTTGTGCCCTGTTCGTGTACCGGGAGGCCCGAGGCCTATTCTTCCCTGTTCCGTTTCGAAGAGAACACGATTAAGCATTCTTTGCCTTGCTGCATCCCAGAAGTCGACAATATCATGCTGGACATCATTTTCTTTCCAGCGGATGCCCGACCGAATCATATCTGCAAATTCCAGCAGTAAGACTACGGGGGTGCCCTGGAAAACGTCCTGAGCCAGCAGCACACCTGTGGGGTCATTTGGGTTGTCCTCTCCATCTCTTGGCCAGAACTTCCATAGATACCACCCAACCTTATTTAGGAACGACCTGCGAGACTCGGCATTGTCCACATCAGGCCACTCCATATTCAAGGATAGTACTCGGAACAATGCTTGGAGCTTTGGTATCCCGTTGGCACACGCCTCCCCGAGGAAGGATTTCAGAATGGAGACCTTATTAGCTCTCAGGTCGTCTAGCCATTGTGATGGATATGTTTTTGTGATTGTGTCGTATATTACTCCTTTTGACACTAGGATGTGGTGATCTTCCGAGAAGCTCACAAATTTCCCTATATCGACAATGTCACGGAGATGTTCCCCAGCTTTTGCGAACGCAAGGTTTATCCATCCCAGGCTATCCCTGCACGTCCAATCTGGTACCCAGGATGGTAGAGAGAGTTTAGTGATATTTGTTGGGCAAGAATTAATTCCCGAAGCAATCACTACTACCCTCAGAGATTGGTCGTCGAGTATTAGCCTCTCAGCCACCTCGCAGTACACCTCTTCCGTGCTCTTTTTATAGTCAGGGAGGGCAATGGTTGTAAATCGGGTTGTATGTGGTCCTCCAAGGGCGAGAAAGCCGTAAATCCTGTCTCGCGGGTCCGAGCACTTCAGTTGACGACACGACTCAAGGACGTCCAGGAAAGGCGCACGAGGTCGATCCCAGTCTAAGTAAGACGATATTCGAAAGTCGCGATGTCGAATCATCTGTTGTAAGTTTCGATGTCGAAGAGAGTCGAGTATCAAATACTGTGACAGAAATTCTGTTCTCGCATAGATTGAATCGCACACTCTGTCCCAGGCCGCAGATGCGTTTTCGAAGTGGCCAAACGCAAGCCTTTCACTACCACACATAACAACGACTTGCTGTGCGCAAGCGACTTCTTGCACAACCCACACCCTTTCCCAATACGGTCGATTTAGAAGATTGCGAATAGCTTCGATGGCTGAAACTTTGAATGCCAGAGGCAAGTTTTCTGCAACTGAAAATGCAGCCTGCTTGTCTGCTTTACCCTTAAGTTTGAACCATTCACTCCATTGCTTAATTATGTCCATAGCAGCCTTGCTATCATTTGAGGCGCCACCGAGCCATACAACAACTTCTTCTGCATCCCCATACATCGAATCCATGAGCTGAACCTGAGAATTGCGTTCGTCCAGGTCATCCTGGTTGATGCACAAGGCGTCCACCCAAAGCTCAATATCAGTAGACTCGTCACGGAGGTGACGTAGAGCGCAGTCTAGATTTGGCCCTACATTAACAAACATACCATTCAAGGTGATTTGACAAGATGGCGTTGGGCTTCCCCAGCAGTATGAAAGAGCTTTGAAAGTAGGGTAGGTATCGTCCATAACGCTGGCCTTGTACACGAAACAGTGGATACAGTCATCGAATCGATTTGCAGGCGAAAGCCTTAGGAAGCGAACGTCAAACCTTTCCTCGTCAAGTGGTTCGTAAAGTCCAGGGGCCATTTTTGTTAAAGCAGAATTTGTCTGATATTTGCCCGACTCCATTTCGATGATTGGTGATGCTTCGAGGATGTATCAGTGTCGTAGTACAATACTGTAGCATGGAGATTCTGTTGAGATTCAGTAGCAGGCGCTAGCTGTGTTCTTTGTCCTTAGGCTACAATGATGACCATTGCTAAAGGCGGCGGCGAAAACCTGAGGCTCCACCAGGATAACAAATAAACTACTAACCGGATTTGCTCTAGTAGTGACTAAGTGTGGGTTATATAAAACTTAAGAGAGTGTGCAAAGAGGACACCGGAATCGAAGATCACTGTAATCTGGGATCTGTCGTGCAATTTCGAATTCTCAACTTCTGCGGTGATTAAAGATGTGTCAATAATTTGTTATTCTCATTTGTTCCCACTAATCGCTATCGCACTGGGTAAAGAACAAAGAACCGTTGTGTAAATATTTGTGATTAGGAAACTTTATTGGGTTTCTTGACCTTGCCACTCTTTTTCCAATAGATGAATGGCTTAAAATAAAGAAAAATTTCAAATAGAAGGTATATTACTTGGGTCAACAAAGACATTTCAAATCACGAAGCTACCCAAACAACCTTATCAGCCTGGAGAGTGAAGAAAAAATAGCATCTCTTGGGGTGAATTATAAATTATTTACTATTGAAGAGTTAGTTATAGGGGCTAGAAATTAACCTTCTATGTCTATTGTGTAAACAATGCATGCCCATGGTGATAATACAGGGGTGAGAAATCGTACCTGCATACAGGAACCCACTCTGCTTATCGCATTGATAACAATAAAATACTAGGACACGAAATATAAATTTACGAAGCAGTGAGTCTACATAGGAACCTATTCCTCCGTCAATTAAGCTTCTTATCACGGTTGTTCTTCCGGTGGATCGCTGCGGCCATGCGTCAACTTCTACGACCTTGCTTTCTTTGCAGTTCTGCATCATCGAAGCACATTTATATCAGGACTTGAAGGAAAGATGGTAGCAAGAGAATCATTCTTTTCGTTGGCCGTCCATTCTATTCATTTGAAATTTGACTCTCTCGCATGTGCTTGATCTTCAAGTAATTTTCCATCTCCATGTCGTTTCTTGTCCTCGCGTTGTTAGTGCTCCACTGGATCCCTACTGTTTCGGCAGCAAGGCCATGGCTTGAGACGCCAGACACGGGACTTCTCACATATCTTGGGGACAGTGTTCCAGCTGCTGGAACTCTTCTACCGCTAGAAAATATTGTGACCATTCCTGACTTTGACTGGGCTGCTGAGAATTACTTGAACTCTTCTGTTTACGCGTATTACTAAACTGGTGCTGCGGGAGAATACTGTTCGTTCTTTCTTACCCTATAACTCCCCAATTTTCCTCGTCATCCACAGTTTACTGACAGGTATCAAAAGATAGCATTCCGGGCTAGTCTGGAGGCATTTCCTTCAATCGAGCTTCGCCCAAGAGTTTTGAGAGACATTACAAATGTTCAAAAATACCTTGAAGTAAATATCAGGACGGGAGGCGTCGATTTCTTTGACTAATTTTTCCTAGTACAACAATTCTCGGATACAACTTTTCGTCTCCATTCTTAATTGCCCAAGCTGCGAAAGCTGGATGGTGCCATCCACTTCGTGAGGCAAACTTGGTGAAAGGGGCTTGGGCAGATGATATTCTTTACGTTTTAAGTTGCTGTCCTACCATAAATCTATCCGCCACAATACCCGTTTCTGACCAGGACATAGCCATCCCTTTTCGAAAGCCTCTCAATCGAGGAAATTGTTGCCGCAAAAGATCCAACCCAGATAACCTTTCAACAACTTTACATTCGAAATGGCATCAATGCGACAACAAAAATCATCAGGCAAGCAGAAGCCGCCGGCAGCAAAGCAATTGTTTGGTCTGTCAACAGTTCATGGGGACTAACGAGGTCGCGCAATGCAAGATGGAGACTATCGGATCCCACATATGACTACCCGCCTCACACTTGGGACTTGTACGATCAGTTAAAGAATCTCACTGATCTACCAATTATACCCAAAGGTCCCCAGACCGTTGAAGATGCTCTTTTGGCTGTTGAGCACGGCGCATCAGCGATTTATATTAGTAACCATGGCTCCAGACAGCTTGACACCTCTCAGACGGTAATGGAAATTCTTTTGGAGATTTATGATAACGTGCCGCAAGTATTCACCCAAACCGAGGTACTTGCGGACTCGGGAATGAGATATGGTAGGGATGTGATCAAGCTCTTGGCAATGGGAGTTAAAGCCGTTGGCCTTGGAAGACCATTTATGTTTTCCAACTTTTACGGAAGTGATGGGGTTGAGCAATTGATTGATATGAAGGCCGAGATAATTGCGGATGCGGGAAATACTGGAATTGCTGATGTGGGAAATATTACCACTGACATAGTAAGTTGGTTATCTAGTCTGGATTTAACTTTTACTAATAATTTCTGGTAGATGAACAGCTAACACTTCAGGGGCTACGAGTTAAGTGACGGTCAATCAAATTACGAGACCCAACAGGTGCTAACTATCTATTTGATGACGAAAGTAAATCTATATTTTTTCTTACTACTACCTACTCTAAATATTTGTCTTAACTAAACTCCCCCAATATTCATCCGATTCCCATGAAAGACATCCGCTGGCCAACCTTGATACGTCACGCCATCCTCTGCCACATCGCCAGCCATGATTAGAGTGTGCTCCAACAATACCGATTGCTCGCCTATCTTTGCTCTAGAGATAAGCCTACTACCGGATCTCAAAACACTACGACTTCCCACATGTAACTCATTCAATGAAAAATTGCCCCTGGAGTTCACATGGCCGACCAAACTCGCGTCATCCACCACAACTCTATCCCCAAGTGTCAAGAGGTCCGGTTCCGTGAACATAAGACCGGGCCTACCTCCCGCAAATAATGCACAGTCTTTCCCGATGGTAGCACCCAACGCTCGGAAATAGAGAACAATGAAATGCGTGCCAGTATATAATCCCAAAATTCCATAGCCACCAAATCATCGACGACGATATCGGAAACGTAAATTTTGAATGGTTGGTACCAATGAGGATGAAATTTCTCATAAGCCATCAAGGTGCGTGAGAGAATAATTGTTGATAGTACGCCGACGTCCCAGTAGAAATGAACAAAAACTATAATGAACGTGAATAAGCGAAGAGAAATGTTTGCCCAAAGACGTGATATGTAGCCTGCCCTTGATAAAATGCACGTCCAAATGGGTGGATGTGGAGACAACTTCAGGTGAGGTGATTGATCGGAGATAAGATGGTGGATTACTGGATGCTGGTGACTCTTTCGATGATCCTCCATAGTAGTTTGGTTTCTCGTTTTGGGAATTGGACTGCCCAGAGAGACACGGCGCACATACATCTCGGTTCTCCGCCCAAACACTTCTTGGTTCGCATATCTGGTTTCTCTTGATGAATGCTCCGCTACCAAGTACAATTCCTTCCCCAATGATTGTCCCGGGACTTGCCACTACACGATCAGCAATCATTGCGCCGTTGAAAATGTGTATTTTGTCGCTGCCAGAAGCGTCTAAAGTGGCCAAGTGAGAGCGAGAACCAAAGACCACGTCATCCCCAACATCTAGTAGATCAAAATCTTGAATTGACGGGCCGGTGCCTGGCCAGTAGACTCGTTGGCCAATTTTTGCACCCAAAGCCCTCATTATCATAGATGTAAACTCGTAATGTGAACCAAAAAGCTGAGTGATTTGTCTTAGACTTCCATTTGGCACCAATGCCGATAGGAGATATGAACGAAAGTAACCCTTGGACGTCGTTTTCTCGGCTGGCATCAGCTTTGCAATGCCACATATTTCGTTCAAGACGAACTTGATGATGACCATGAGTGTTAACCACAGAAAGGGCCGCACAACGACATTAAGGGTCCTGGCGAGGTAGTGGTAACCTATTCGGTGAGGAGTCGCCCACCAAAGTACAATACTTCTAACGTTACTTGTATCTAATTGTGTTTGGTTTGAAACAATCCCAACAAGACCGCCCATCCATGGTAGAGAAGAGACAAAAAGCACCAAGATATGGATGGGAATGATGCCCAAGGCTTGGAGCAGAATATGCGGCTTGACCTTTGGCTTACAAACTGATCCCGTAGCGCTGCTGTTGCTCATCTCGTATGATGACGAGTTCGCCCCAATCAAAGTGTCGTCTGGAACACCAGAACCAGCTGTAACGTGCGGCTTCAAACCAACAACACAGTTTTTCCCAATCGATATGCGGCCAAGGTACATAAACGAATTCATTTCCGCGGCAAATGGTCGACAAATGCATCTATCTAGAAACGTATTATCGCCAATTTCCAGAAGATCAAATTTCTCCAGGGTAGTTCCCACTTCAATTATGACCCCTTCCCGATTTTTGCTCCAAGTAGACGATAGTATAAGGTTCGGGTGATCTCCAGGTGTTGAAATGCATCCTAGTAGTTGGTTAGCGCTGATGTTTAAATAGGTTGCTTGTAAATAAAACCTACTTGTCCGCAAATTTGCAACGTTTTGTCTATAATCCACCATCGAGTATGGCAAGGTCCCCACATAGGATACATTCCCTGGCGATATCTTCCAATCACCAACCACTCCGTCATTATTCCAACAATAGGGGTGACGATTTGAGTCAGTGCGCGTGAAATAAACATTGAAGCAATCAGAGCGAGAAAGCGAGACGGCATATTAGGTTCATTCCACATTGACGAAATTGAACTTAGAGCATACATGAGGGTCATCCACTGCAGAGCCATTTTCATCGGATAGAGAACCAGAAGTGGAATGAGATTAATGAGTAATGCCAGAGGATTCGTTGAACTGTAAATTTCAGTGCATCCGATTTTTGATTGTGGCGATGTTGTGGTTTCCTCGGAGTCGAGTAGAATCTTATCCACAAGAGTACAAAGCTCTGCTTGAAGTAAATAGCTGGTCCACAGGGACTCCAACCTTTAAGTCGCGACGAAGTATAGAAAGAAGTTGGTCTGCGCTCATGCTATCACCCCCCATGTTGAAGAAATCCGAGTTGGAAGAGATCTCACTTGCGGTGAAGCCAAGGATGCCTGCGAAGGCATCCCGGACAAGTTGTTCTAATGAAGGAAAAGATGGGCTATAACTCAATTCACTCATCTTCCGCAATACCGCGTCCAAAAGCTCTCCGTCGACTTGGCTTTGGATATTTCGAGGGAATGGAGCATCAAGAACGATGATTTGAGATGGAAGAAGAAACCCATCCAGCGTCGTTCGGAGGTGGCTTTCGAGAATTTCAATCTCTCGATCTCCCGTAGTGATGTCAGCTAGCAATTCCCCAGGCGCTAAGTATACAATCAGAGTGCCATCGTGGTGGCTGCTACGCACAATTGCTTCAATTCCCACGCCCACGAATCTCTTCACTTTGTCCAAAACTCTAATAGAGTCCAAGTTGCAAACTGAATTTGAGATTTAGCGTTCAAAGAACTGTTGGGAGGTGGACAAGAAGCGTCAAAATGCTTCTCGATTAATTTCATCTCGTTTGTGAGAGGGGCCATATTCATTAGTTCGCCAAATCTAATACGGACAAGTTTTTTGTTGCTTGTTGGCAATGCAATCATGTAGACAACCACTACTGGCAATTTTGTCGGATGAAGCAGTGGCTTCAGAGCCATTTGCAGGTCTCGCAGATCGGGGCGTGGCACAGACTCTCGGGTAACAAGAGCAACTCCAACAACTTCCTGGAGAACTTCGTGTGGAGCTGAAAATGCAAGCACCTGCTCTACCCGTCCGTACAATATGGAAGTGATATCCTGAGAGGCAATAGTAACCGCTTCTTCCACTTCGAAAGGGGATATTATTTCGCGTCCTCGGTTGATGATTTCTTTCCCGCGACCTGTGAGATAAAGGTACCCGTCTTCATTAAGTAGGCCTAGATCTCCAGTGTCAAACCAGCCATTAAAACTAAATGCCGATCTGTTCATCTTACCATCCTCGAGATACCCCGAGAATACAGGCCCGCCTCTTACTTGGATTTGACCAACTTGACTAGGGGGTAATTGGTTACTCGCTTCATCTGAAATAGAAATTTCCGGACCACATCCAATTCCATATGTTCCCGAACGATCAAGCTGCTATCCTAATGGCGGTATTTGATACTGGCATACAATCAGTCATGTCATAGCTTGGTAGAACATTGCAGCTGAAAGTGTTCTTTAAGCGAGTGGCAATGGCGGGGAGAAGGCCACCAGCTGCGTTACAAACCAATCGAAGAGTACAGCTTGATACCGCATCACCACGGATTTCACCCTCAGCGAGAATGCTCATGTGTATTGATGGCGAAGCATAATACCACGTCCCTCTCTTTTCTTCCAAGAGATCCCAGAACAAATTAGGATCAAATGCTGGGCATAGAATTTTTGATCCACCAGAGAGCATAGGGGCGAACAGATTTCTCACAATTCCCCCAAGATAATTCAAAGGCATCATGTTCAGACAAGAGTCATGTCGGGTAAGTCCCCAAGAGTCAATAACACAAGAAACGCCCACTAGGAGCCCAAATGTGGTGATGGGAACCACTTTCTTGGTGGCGCTGGTCCCACTTGTAAAGAGAATGAGGGCCAAGTCCTCTGCAGAGTTCGGTATGGGAGGAGAAATTGCCGAAGGTGTATTGTGATCCAAATTCTCGAGGTGGAATGTTGATTCCTCATTTTCGCGGATCAATAGCACTTCAATGTCGGAATCAGCTACCCAAGAGTCAAGCAGATCAAGTTTCGGTACATCAAATTCGCGAGCCACAATTCAACGAGGGTTTGCAAGTTTGACATCGTCACGAAATTTCGAAACACCTCCAGTTACGTTAATTGGTGCAGCGGTGTAATATGAGGATATTGCTAATACAGGGAGGCCGAAGAAAAAGCCATTAGGGAGTGCTATGGCGATGACTGGCTTTTGTGTACTGGTGGGAAGATGTAAGGGGAGTCTGAAATTTTGTATGAATGAAGTCAAGTGTTCGTGCGTTAGATTACTGTGTGGGGTTGAGTCGATCAGTGCCGCCAGCGAGCTGGTGGAGCACAGAAGTGATGGGACGTCCCCGACGTATGCTGCTATTTGGTGGAGTATTCGTTGAAGTATTCGAGCCTCATTTTGATCCTTTCCTGACTTTACACTCTCCGGTAATCTTGGCCACAGTTCAATGTAATGGCGGATGGTGTCGAATGCGGGAGGTCCACGATAATGTCATAGAAGGAGTGCCAATGATGCAAGTGGTAATAGTCCCGTGTTAGGAGCTGTCGGAACAAGGGCAAGCAGGGCTGAAAATGATTCATCTTGTGACGAATTCTCTAACTCACTGTGTAGGTGGCTAGCCCATTGTGTAAAGAATATCTTGACGCTTGAGGATAAAGATGATTTCTGAATTATTTCAGCATAAAACACATCGTTGATGAGTCATGATGATGGCTTGGCAACGAAAAATAATGAAAGGGCAAATTGAAAGCTAGAACTTTCAGGAGGACATCGAGGACAAATTAACTATTAAATGAATCAAAGGATGCCCTGTTTTCTAACATCCTATAATCTCAGAGGTTGATAGGCTGCAGAGATTATAGCACGACAAGTTTCGCACATTATAGTATCTTCAAATCTACCGCCTCCTTCCCCCCTAAGAAATGACAGCAAATAACATCGGCGTTCCACCTTGGGGGGCCATAGAGTTTCCTTTAGGAAGGCCTATTACAAAGATTCACCCAAAGACATTGCAGATCAAACATATTCTGAATTTTTTTGGCAAGTTTCCAAACAAAAATAATGCAGAGACTCGGCCACATCTCCCGAAACAGTGTGGGAAAAAATAGTATCATTGCTGATGAGGATTTTCGATTCCATTCTTAGAAGAGAAGGTAGAAAAACGATTGGGACCGTTTGATGTCGAATAGAAACCGATTGGAGTTACATCTCGTTGTATTGGTTGGGAGATTCCAGACAGCCTCGTAACACGGGAATTTTGATCCTTGATATCTCAAAGTATGAAAATACTCCATTTACTTTGATTAAATCTTCCGTGCTGACGTAGCTTTGTGATAACAGACCAGCGTGCCTTATCTCGAATCAGCAGCATTAGCCCACTGTGCAGCCGCTGTGGTGGGGATGTAGGCAAAGGGTACAGTAGCAGAAATCAATGCGCTGCGATGACGATCTACATCGTTATAAGAAACTGAAGGTTTGGGAGTGGAATATATACTACACTCAAGCAGAGTAATTCAGAATGAAAGGGGAACAAAAAACTGGAAGAAGAACATGAGATATCAAAATGGTACAAGCCAAGACCTCAAATCCAACCAGCTGGAAGCGAATTTTGATAACCAGGTTAGTTCAAGCTCTTGGTGCTGCCAAGTTTCCCCACCACGGGTAAGTTGATTAAGGTTACGTGTAGCTTAGTACACTTAAGGTTACCGCACACGACTACCGTGAGAGCTGCATCTGCAACGATGCCACACGGTAGTTGTGTCCGATGACTTTTCCATGTGTTAATGCAGGGAGACGAAAGATACCCTTAGATTGTCAGGAAAAATATAGCGGAGCAGATAAGGATGGAAAAACTCAGATTCTGCAGCCTCCAAAATCCTTGAGGTCAAAAGGATTTTCGTCATAAAAGCAAGATAGAAGTAAACATGTAGAAGTAGCACGCATTGTATCCCTAGTCCACTCTCCGTGATCTGAAGATGTAATTCGCTATGCTCCACTAGGATGGCAAAGGTGGGCCTAGATTGAAAGATCACGGAGAAACTTATGGCATGCAGCTGGGAAAAGTTGAGAAGGATGAAACACTAAAACACGTCACCTTATCTGCAGTCCTTCCTTTATCGGTCTCGCGCTCGTGGGCTTCATGATGTCAAGTGGTGGCTCTGATGTCGTGACGTGAGATGAGAAGCGTGCGTGAGGCAATACTGACCTTCGTGGTTGTGTAGTGTATTTGCGAGGTTGTATATTTTTGGGGAGTTGAGCGGGGTTATTCGGAACCGGAAAGAACTTCTGCCTGATTAAATTTAGAAGCCGCTAGTTTCTAAGAGGTACTTTAAAAGTACTAGGATAATGGTGGAATTTCACGTATCACGTGGCGAAATCGCTAGGGTCAGTTCCTTATCAGGTACCACCAGCAAATAACTTTCTAAAGAGAAGTTATTTGGCGGACTTTCACCTGTCTAAGTAGTGCAATCATGGCTGAGATCAAACAGATCTGCAGTGTTTGGCACGTGATTATCGGGTGGTCTATCAAGCTTCTCTTAAGTCTTAATCGAAATTCAGCCTAAATTTTACAAGAGGAAACACATCAGAAAGACCGAATTTAGGAGGACACCTCTTGCTATGTTTCAGAAAGTTCAAAAATAGTTGAAGACAACCCAAGAATTGTCTTTCGTCTCAAATCCAAAGATATACCTACTGGAAATGCTATATCCAATCACATTGATAACCCCTCACTGATTCCTACATCTTTCATTCAAGGAAACATTCTCGCGTCGTAATGTTTCTCGACTGAACAATTACAAAGTATACCTAAAGGCCTTGTTATCGAATTCCGTGGCATCATGCATCCCCAACTCAATAGCATCCTTCTCATTCAACGGAGCAGAAGCTTGTTCCCTATCACGTTTTCGATTGAACAATACCATATGGATATACAATACGAAAACCATAGCAAGCTTGATACTATAAGCAATCAACATTGCTCTGTAAGCAGTTTTATATCCCGCTAAAAACACTGTAAGCTGGGATCTTGAATCTTGAAATTTGAGAAGTGCGTGGTACTTACGTGCTTCAGCCGTGATAAATGTTTGGGGACCGGCGATATTCCCTACACAAAATCCAATAAATACAACAGCTGCCGTGAGCTGCTTTTTGGTGTATCCAGCGACGTTGGAAGAGATCACTGTCAAACTCATGCTGAATCCTAAATTTTGGAAATAACACAACCAAAGAGCTATTAATCGTCCCCACTATGTCTTGTTGGTATTAGATTTCAAATTATCTGGGAAATTCAACTTTACCCACCTTATTTGAAGCAGGCAAGCCAACCAGTAACCCCGACCCAATAATACAAATAGTGTTAGCAACTGTCATAACAACACACCTCATGCCCGGCCACTTTGTAGCAACCCATCCCCCAATCAACATCCCAAAAAGCTGCACCGCCCCTCCAGGAATCAACATATACTGACTAGCAAGCGTACTATACCCAAAACTCGTGATATTTATACTCGCAAAACTCGTCACCGCTGCAGTGGGTATCTGTCCACTAACAGCCATGATGAACAATATCCAAGTTTTTGGATCTTTGAGCATTTGAATGGCTTGATAGGGTTTGAAGGTTCGGTTTTTGATTCCTTGTTTGTTGCTTGCTACGCGTTCGACGGCGATGGCTCGTTGTTGGGGAGTGAGAAAACGAGTTGTAGATGGACTATCGGGGAGGAAGACGAGGGAGATGATGCCCCAAGAGATTGTTATTGCCCCAAAAATGAGGAAAATGTATTGCCATTTGTGGAGACCGGTATTGATGTGACCAATTGCGTACCCGATTAATCCGCTGAACATGGTTGCGATTCCAATTGTGCTATAGTATGATTCGAGACGGAGAGGTTGCTCATCTGTGGTATACCACATCGACATGAGCAACACATTTCCGGGGTTGGTCGCACTTTCGAGAGCCCCAAGGAAGAAGCGGTTTGTAGCAATCCCGGCAAAGCTCACACAAGCCGGCGTCGTAATCAAAACTGCACCCCAAGCAATAATGGTTGAGGAAAGTAAACGTCCTGTGGGCAGGTGTTGGAGCAGATATCCGAAAGGAAGTTGAAATACAAGATAGCCGACATAGAACATTGAAGCTGGAAAATATTAGGAATGATCTTTGGGGAAATTTCGCTTAACACTTACTGAGCCATGAGTAGTCCTGCCCTTCCAAATGAATATCTTTCTTCAGGCCATAAACACTTGCTATGTTGACACAGTTCTTGTCGAGATATTGCAAGATATATGTGACCATGAGAATTGAAAGAATTCGCAAATCAATCTTTCGCAATACTTTTTTGGCCTCAAAAGGGTCGATATCGGTGCCGCGAGCACTTTTGTAAAGTTCGTAGTTGTCATCAAAAGCCCCGTTTGAAGCGTTGGATTCTATTGGAGAGGGATATATTTCCGTCTCTGTTGGGGAGGTAGATTTCTCTGTTGCCATTGTGAAGTCGCTATTGAGATTGGTGCTACAGCAAAGAAAACAACAAGTAGGCTGGCTAGTTGAAAAGAGGTTTCTTAAGGAGAGTTTCCAATCACATTATATGTTTTGACCATCCGTCACTCATTGCCCATTGCTCTCCCGAAGGACTAGAGCTGAAATGCGACGCACCCCAACCGTTGCTACCGGTCCATACCCATGCAATTGCATCGATGAGTTGAAGAAGCGGGGTGATAGTGGTATGTGCAACGAACTTAGGCAACGAAATGCTGGCTAAATTGGAGAGAATGCGAATAGTTCATTCGTGGATCACTTTCTGGGGGTGTAAGCAAGCGAGAAAAAGCTTCTTGTGATGGGTTATACCCGATGGGCTGCAGGCCGTTAGATGCAGAAGATGCTTGTTCCTGGGGGTACTGAGGTGACACAAGATACACCAAAGGTGGTATGCCTCGGAAGTGATTCCAAATTTGTCAGTGTGCTCTTATTTGGCCCAATCCTGATCTATTGACAGACACCAGTTCAGTTAGATTTTCATTTTCATCCAAACTACTGAGTTCATAACGTTGCTTCCACTGCCTTGTTCTGTACAGCTATTCGATGCTGAAGCCCAGTCAAGAGTGCCATGGCATCCGCCAAGAAGGCCCGTATCAGGTCCATGAGAAAATAAAAGGAAGGTGAGCATGTAAGAACGAGACCGTCTCATTTGTTGTATTGGCCACCATATCTACACAAAGCGATTAGTCACAAGCCCTTTCTGAAATACGATTGCATATCCATACGTTCTTATCATCTACCAAAAACCCATAACCTCAAGCCATCACTCATACCTTCTGGAACCCCGGTGAGATAATAGCATGCCATTTATGCATCCCCACAGGGATCTCATCAATGGGCCGATAATGTAATAACAAAAGGCGTCAAAAGCGACTAAAATACATTTTGTACACCTAAACTCGCCATTTCAAACCAAAGACACAGGCCCAATACTCTCCAATTGATCCGGAGTCATCATCTCCCCGTGCATACACCCATGCAAATAAGTCTCCCCAATCAACTCAAACGCCCCCTCCAACGCCGTCGAAGGCCTCAAAACAAAAGGAACCCTCGCATCACAAATAACCCAAACCTGATCCCCCTTTTCCAAAGAAACAGGTCCCATCCCATAATATCCCCTCTTAGTCCTAAACATCTTCTGTGAACCCTGCGTTTTACTCCATCTCACATCAAACTCGGAGAATTGCCCATTCGCAAAGTCTCCGACCCCAGTGGCGCCTTCGATTCCTTGGAACATGCTTTTCATATTTTTGTTGCCTTTAGCTGCACCCGAGGCTGCGGCAACTTCTGCTCGTGTCGGTAAATGCCCGATTTCCGGGGGACAGAGAAAGGATAATTGGGATATGGCTCCGAGGCAGGAATCTACCATTGGCTCGGTGTCTTCACTGAAGCTACCTGCTATGAGCATACACAACACCCACATTCGAAATTGAAAAATTCCCTTTGCATATGGGAATTTCTCAGTCGCGTTCAGAGAATGCTTGTGTTTTGGTGTTGGGGGAAAGTATGGATTCAGTCTTTCTTCGTTGCTGAACTCTTCCTGAGACATTGGTTCAGGGCTAGCAACTAGACTTGACGAACTCCCAAGGGAGGTCGACTTAGGTCTGGTAATTTGGTTTGGGGAAGGTGAAATTGGCGAGTTATCAGAGGTTCCCCGCCTGTGGAGGCTCGATTTCCACTCTGGTGATAGAGATGATAATGTTATCCCCAACCCCGTATCTTCGTCGATAGGAAGCTGACTCGGACTCGCTGGGAGGAAGGATGGAAAGTAGGAAGATTGCTCTTCGTCGTGCGATTCTCTGTCATCCTTGGGTGGCAGAGTTGATAACTGACCAGCGACCAAAGTAGCCACCAGAACTTCTAAACGTGATACCTTGTACGGCCAAGGCTTCGTTTCGCAAGCGAACCTGATAATCTTCTCGAAGTGACCTAGAATATGAACAGACATGACTGAGCCGTCTGGAAGTCGAGAACCATCCCCTGCCCAATTAGGAGGGGCAAATACGGAAACAGTGTCGTCAATGACATCAAAACATGAGCCGCGTAGTTCCAATGTTGAGTTTTCAAGTCGGCGGGGGTAGGATTGCGCTATTCCGGCCTTTGAAGCGTTCCAGTTTGCTGTAGATGTAAAGGATAGGTCTTCATTTGAAAGAGATGCGAAGTCTGGGACCCAAGATGGAAGACTTTTGAGTTGACGGGAATGTTTGTCTTGAACGCAACTAAGTACTGTTAGATGAGGTAGGTTTGCGACAAAGTAGTAGGCAATGGTGGTGTAGATGTCTTCAACTGATTTATTATAGTCTGGATATATCGGTGGCGGAATGTGTGGCGGCCGTAACATGTCGATAACTAGAAGATAGAAAAAGTCAGATATGTTCTCTTGCGAAGAGACATCCAAAAAGAATGGTGAAGACAATACTTACTTCCGAGAACTCCGTATATTTTGTCATGCAATTTCGTCGCTTCAAAGTACCGAACCCACTGGACGCAACAAAGAAAGACAGTATTCCAACGATCGATCGGATTGTCATTAGGAATCAAATTATCAATCAAGGCAGTTGTCCACTGACTGAATCCGGTAGCGTCTGCACGTCGTCCACTCAAGCCAGAGCTATAGACATAAGAGAATTTTGATTTCATCGTCGAGCTCCAAGTCTTGACAGAATCCCAGGAATTGATCCTAGGGGACCGAGAAGACGCAAAGACCTTCGTGATTTGAGGAATATGTGTCTTCGACTGTTCTCGAAGTGATCTCGCCAGCTTGCGCCCTTTTTTGGGAATATACTCTGACATCGTAGATGACGATGATATACTTTCTGTAGTCGAGATGGTTGAGTCAGTCGATGCTATACTTTTCCAGGTGGAAGATCGTGACGCTGGGGTAAATGATTGAGGTGAAGCCAACTGGTGATACAAATTGCGAAAAGTATGCAGTCGAAGGCATTCAAATCCAATTATTTGCCGGCTACCACGTTTCGATTGTGGAAGAGCTTTCTGAAGAAGCAACCCCAAACCATTCAGTGATACTATGTTTGCCAAAGCCGCCATCTCATCCCACTCGAGCCGTGATTTCCCAGCAAGAACCACAACATGCTGGGCTAGTGTCAATTCTTGCAGAACCCATGCTCGAGAGAACCACCTTCGCTGGTCGTAGAACCTTGCGTAGCTTTTCCATTGCTTTTCTGTGTCCAGCTTGAATTTTTCTTTGACTACTTCCAGACTCCAGTTGGATTTCAAAATTGATTCGGGGCCATTGGCCTTCCCGTATTCCCACAGCATAGGTAGAAAGGTGTCATGGAGGTATTTGAAATCTTTCAGATCGGATTCGTCCTTGCCCAACCAGACAACTACCTTCTGGCAATAACTGTAAACAGCGCCCATCAAGGTGACTTGAGAACATCTCTCCACGTCATCCTTTTGATTGATGCAAATAGCATCCACCCAAAGCCATTCCGGCCTATCAGTTTTGGTCAATTGAACAAGCCCTTCGTACAAGTTCTTCAGTACTTTTAGCTGTTTCGGTCCAGATTCTGTCTCGAGAATCAATATCTTCTTAGTGTCGTCTGTGTCTGCGTAATCTTCTTTGGACTTTTGTGTGCTTAAGGGCGCCCCCCAGGTATAGCTGAACGCGGAAAACAGGGGACATTCGTTGTCGTCGATATTGAAAATTTGGAGCTCGCAATTCTCGTTGTGGAGGAAGTCGCGAAAGCGGATCAAGCGGAATTCCCTTTGGGATTGAAGAGGCTTGTAGGTGTAGTCGTAACGGTGGGGGATGCGGGGAACCGCCATGATTCCTATCGGAGTATTATCATTGAAGAAACAAAGAGTGCCAGAAGATACGACGGGGAAAGTCTGAGGCTCTTCTACCTGAAGATCTCAGGAGGATATTTATTTTCTCGGGAGCTACGCCTCGTGCTGTGCCTGCGCGGGGTTGAAACAATCGTACCAAACGGTCCCCTCAGCCCCTTGAGGGCTTGCTTATCATGGGGGCCGAATCCACCTAGGATGCAATCTAACCTATAATTAGAGATCA
This sequence comes from Hymenoscyphus fructigenus, assembly GCA_001414455.1. NCBI lineage: Eukaryota > Fungi > Ascomycota > Leotiomycetes > Helotiales > Helotiaceae > Hymenoscyphus > Hymenoscyphus fructigenus. The sequence continues at coordinate 504,743 of LKUV01000012.1, read as the reverse complement.
TCGGAGAGAATGGGAAGATGTTCCGGATTTTGTGTAACAAGAAGAAGCAGTGGCTTGAAGAGGTTTATGAAAGCGTTAGAGCATTTCGTAATACTATCCTCTAAAATGAGAGCAGAGCAATGCAATGTTAATCACCCCTGAATGGATACTAGGAAAATCGGGGCAAGGAAACGAGACAATTCTTCGAGATAGTATAGGAAAGGAGCAATTTTCTGCAGCAACAGTCTGTTGTTCTTACAGCAGATTCTGGTATGCTTATCACTTCATGCACTCATTCCCACGCTCCCTCATTGGGGATGATTTCGTGAGGGAATCATACCAGACCACCCCCGGCCAGTACCAAAATATCTGTTGACGATACTCGAGAGGAGCATTTAGCCTTTTGGATCGCAACGGCACAGAAACTGGGCACTAGCCACATGGTGTGCTACAATATGCACTCGCCCACCCCTCTATCCTGAGGTTGTATCCGAAGGAGGTATTCAAGCGCGCCGTTGAGAATCAACTGGTGTGGGATGTGCGGTATTCGGAGGTATTCTGGGGGGTTGTATTCAGCGTGGAGAGGTAAAAGTGGCAGCTTTTGGGTGTGATTTTGGGCTGTTGTGTGAGATGTCGATATATTTCGTAAATAGAATAAATGCAGTTACCTTGCTGAAACGCCAGGTTAGTTAGAGAACCACGTTCAGCAAAAAGGGGCCTACTTCATTGCGCAACTGAGGATCCCAGTTGGTACATACATTGCGGGTATCAGGTTCAGTGTTGGTGTTTTGGTAAAGTGTGTTTGTGTCAAAAGGGACCTTGGAGGTGGTGACAATGTAGCAGGTCCCCAAGCTTGGCCAAGGAATTCCCCGCCTCCGCCTTTCAGCTTCCTCAACTCCACAAAACGACAACACCATTGTTATCGAGAGACCTGAGACCCTCATATTTCTTCACTGACGTTGGCTACACCATGGACTTTCAAAGTCATATCTCTATTGCAAATTGCTATGGCAATGCTTGCCTGCCGATGCCATTTCACAAGGCAGTCGCGTGCACACGAGAAGCCTGTCAATAACCGGCATCCAGCCCAACCACAATTAATTCCCTGTCTCCCTGCTATGTTTCATCTCCCTCTGCTCTCAGGAGCTCCTCACCCCGCTCTATTTCGAAATCACGAATAATGAGGGGAGGAAGCAGTGAGACCAGGAAAGAAAAGGGTTTCGCAGGACTCTGTCACGTTTGTTGGCTTTCGAGTAGAAGGATTTCAATGACTATTTGCCTGCAATATTTTGCCAAATCCAATGGACCTGAACCACACAGGATGGGCAACTGCCATATGGTCATTTAGGATTTCCATAAATCACTGGCAAAGCTTCACAAATGGCGGCAAACGAGCAATATCACCATGTTTGGAAGTTACAAAATCACGAATCACTTCAAGGGAGGACAAGTTCTCATATACAATATCCATTCAACTACAACTCCTCATTCCTTTTCGGAAGCAATAAAATAACTGGGCCCGTCTCAGCAAATATAAACCTTGCCTCCCAAAACTTCTTCAATATGTTGAACTCCGTTTCCAATCTCCTCGCTTCCTTTATGAGCTCCTCCAGTCGGAAGTTAAGATGTCGCAGTCGCGCCATAGAGTAGCCATTTCGTGGCACCCAACCTGGTTCGAAGTCCTTGCTGGTGGGATCAAGTCTTTTGATAGGTCCGCTTATACTAGTAGAACCCATGTTTAATGCATCTTTCAATCCAGCGATGTGCTTTTTGAGCTCCTGGCAGTCCCTGGCAACCTGTTTAATGATATCGGCCAGCAAATCGTGGGTACGGGCTAGCTCTTTCATGTCCTCTGGGGAGCTAAACGTCATCTGAGCTGCTTGTGGGGAGACCGGTGGGAGATTCGACTCATTGATTGATTGAATGATCTCGCTCAGAGTGTCGTCGCCTTGAACTGAGCTGATGGTGGTGTTGCTGGTGGCGGGAGATTCTCCATGAGACATATCCTCTCCGGATCTTTGAGATGACTCCCGGGACATGTCAGTTGTAGCTTTGCCATTGACTTCTTGGGAGCCAGATATCTCTCCAGACATCTCGGCTGTCTCTTTTCCTTTGCCCCTTATGTCGGCATTGGCTTCTTGGAAGCCAGAGGACTCTTCGGACATATCAGCTCTCTCTTTGCCTTTGCCTCTGACATCGGCATTGGCTTCTTGGGTGCCAGATGATTCTCCGTTCTTGCTTTGGGTTTCATCGCAGAGCATGCATTGTCTCTTTGGATGTTCCTTGGTGTGACATTTGTCATGGACGTATTTTTGAGCTGCAGGATCCGCACTATGGCGACGAAGCTTCATCTCGACTGGGGTTTTTGTGGAAGAGGACGCGACAGAGGAAGGCATTGTTGCTGATTTCTTGGTGTATATGGACTTAGACTTGTTGAATGGAAATACAGGTGTATATGTCGCAAGTGTATGACTTGGAGTTGGTGTTGAATGAATGTCGTTAAGTCGTAAAGTCGATATAAGTACAGCGAATGTGCGATTTTGGATTTCAATATCTGAGAATATTGGTTGAAACACTTGTTGAAAAAATGTCTGAAGAGGAGGCAAGAAAGCGGGAGACTGCGTCCTTTTATCACTTTCCAACAACTATCTTTCTCTCGTCATTTTTATGGTTGTAACTTGATTTTCCAGTGGAAAAGCAGCGGACTCCCTATTATGACTCCTTTTTATACGAATTTCGGTGCTAGTTCCTCTTAGTTCTCACAAGCGTGGAGTCTAGCGAGGGGGTGGCAAAGGGGGTAGAAGTCGCTAAGATGAATTATTTCTGAGGTCATATTCATACTATGTCCAACGAACATTTTAGCCTCAAAATAGACATTGAGTGGTCAGTGCTACTTCCTTCTTTTATGGCTCTCTCCGAGTTTCGCAGGTGAGGGTTATTGCGAAATGAAATAATCGCAGAGGCCAGATCATTTATAGAGCAGAGATGACATCAAGTCAAACCATGACCGTCAAGTATCTCAATCATGCACATGAATTCTGATGAGATACAAAAGTCAAGTTTTACTAGTTCGGGTTGGCAAAGAGAAACAACAGAAGGTGCAGGAACTCGCGAGCTACTAGCTAAAATCCCACTAAGAAGCACTGATTTACTCCTACAATCATACAACAACGTAATTTATTTTCTCAAATTTAAACCTTAATGTTTAATTATTTTTTATTGTGATTAAATAATTTGGTGGGAATTGGCTGGCCATGATTTCCTGCGCCGATTGGTGAATTTGCCATCTTCCTGCTATATCATATTTTTGCTGTAGCTTACTGCTGTACCAACCTTGAATTTTATCAAGTACACAGAGCTTTGGTCACTATCTCTTTGCTAATTACGTTCTATGGCTTATTACTCTTTCAAACTAAAATTGTCAATGAATTTCACTTTTGATAGGTGTGCCGATTCAGGCCAATACAATACAAAACCTCACCGCCGATATGCGCCAACAATAAGGTTAATCCGAGTCAAACCCGCGCTTTCTTCTCTGCCGTGAGCCCTTCCGGTCTTTACTTCGAGACTCCTGGTCTAATGAAAATGAAAAACGTGTCCTTCAAATTAAAAACTAACCTGCCAAAGACCTTCGCTTCGGTTCTTGGGCTTATTAAGGTCACTTTAAATGCAATGACGTTGTGATTGATGAATAACCTTATTAGTAACCCTCGTTGGTATCTAGCACTTTGCTGCTCGAAATCAAAGATGCAACGAAAAATGCATTATGAATAACATGTTCAAGATATACTTCATTGAAGGTTTGAAGTTGTGAATGTATCTAAAGTAAACCTGGAATCGTACCAGTCGAAAGATTCCGAAAATTTCCCTTCGCCCGGGATTTTCCTTTCCAGTCGCCGAGTAGCCAATGAGAGAGGTCACGTTGCAAATGCAGACCCACTTTAAGCTTGAGCCACTTGTACTAAGAATCTCCGTGTCATCTCTTGTGCCGACAGGCAAACAAAACCAGGCCAGCGCCGATCCAAAATCTTTTTCTTCCTTCCTCTCATCATACCAATAATACTTGCTCAGATCTCCTATCTCCACGTACCATAGCCTTCCGCTCACTTCAACCCTTTACGATCTTTACGACACAACCTACAACCTTTTAATTCAAAATGCCTTTCAAAGATGGTACGTACTCCGTTGCCCCTGCTTTTTCTTTCCTCTGTCTCGGGGATGAAAAAGGGTCACGTCACTACGAGCTTCGTCTGCCATTGAATCGCAACACCACGCTTTCTGGGTGCGAGAGTTGGTTTGGGGACGATGATTGCGCCGGCGGACATGATGGCAGTTCTTGCGAATCGATCAGTATTCGAGGGCGTCCTGCTGTGGATGGGGCAGTCGCCACGCAAGCGTTTGGAATGGGCGACTTGGGTTCTCCACGAGGCTCCCAGCACTCCATCAATCCTCCAGCGACTTGATATCTACCTTCCTCTCTCCCTAGGGAATATTTTGCTTCGACGACAAGGTTTCAAATCGCTTCCCTGGTTTTATCCATCACATGCGCCGACAGCCCTCAAAATCCCTCGATACCAACAGAGCCAACAAGAATCTTTGCTAACCACCTACAACTTGCAGGAGACTCAAAGAAGGGTGCCAACCTCTTCAAGACCCGTTGCGCACAATGCCACACCCTGGGTGAGGGCGAGGGAAACAAGATCGGTCCTAACCTACACGGTCTCTTCGGACGTACCTCCGGACAAGTCGAGGGTTTCTCATACACCGATGCCAACAAGGCCAAGGGAGTCAAGTGGGAAAACGACACTCTGGTATGCTTCTTCCCATATTCCGCGCTCGAGGGAGTTTAAACCGCTTTTGGAAAGTCTGCTAACGCACGCATTCAGTTCGAGTACCTCGAGAACCCAAAGAAGTACATTCCAGGTACCAAGATGGCATTCGGTGGACTTAAGAAGGAGAAGGACCGTAACGATTTGATCACGTACGCTTTCACATACGCATCTCAACTGAGCACGTTGCTAACAGCTACACAGTTTCCTCCGCGAATCCACCAAATAAACGAATGATTTCCAAGGCGCAGACGGCAGTGTATTCATAGAAGGCATAGAACGAAAGATCGATCGGCTCTGTATTTTGTACTCTAGGTTAGATAGAAGGCATGATGGTTGCCCTTTTACATGGCCCGGCACGGGTGGGTGTCTGGGTTGTGTGACCCCAAATTCAGATCTCCTCTTTACCGCACGTTAGATGTACAGGACAGGATAGATAATATGGCAATTAATTGGATTGCTCCTATTATACTGTCTTTTTTCTTTTGAGTCGTGTAGTTCCTGATTTTGTGTCCCAACTGAAATTTTGAGACTTGATTATGTTAGCGCATTACAGATGAAGATAACAAAAGCTCGCCGCCTTCATAGCAGAAGGGAATCCTTGTTACCATTGGAGGGGTTCAATGCCCAGGGTATGGATGTAGATGTGAATGGAAAGAACTCGAGTCTTGCATATGTGTTGGTATTACTTGGTAGTCTTGGTAATTAACCTTGTATTTTATTGATGTCTGTCTTTCTAGAGCAGCTAACTGTCACAAATCACGTGGTAGCACGTAGTGAATGAAGTCCAGACGGCGTTCTGACAGAACAAGCACATCAGTAACCCTTATAGCAAATAGGGATCGTTTAGACTAGCTAAACAATTCAAGGATTTCTTACAGTCAAAATGATGTCACGTGACTGTTTGAGCTTTTTAGGCGTAGGATCCAGAGAACGAAGGTCCCATATAAGACTAGCACGTCTACTTTTAGATAGAAGCTTCGTGCTTAACTTAATTATTAATCTTATTATATTGTTGTGACATCTTTGATACAAGTAACAAGTTCACTTCTAAGTGAATAACCCAGCGACTACACTTCTTTCTGTATACTAACTTTCGAGACTACTTACCTTAGTTAGATAGTTTGAGTTTTGTTACACTAACAATATTAATGATATATTCCCCGCTAACCACGTGATCCCCCTCCTTGGATTACAACAATATGTTCAATCACTTTATTAAGACCGCCACGGCGTACCCAGAGAATCTATACTCGGCTATCACTTAAAACAGGTTCCGTCCTTGAAGGAATCTTTTACGAAGGCCTCGGTGAAGACCCTATTAATTGAAACCAAAGCACTTTCTTGTATTATGTGCTTGTAAACAACTGAAGGTCGTACACTCATCTTTGCTGTTTTGTGGATTTTTGGAAGGAGTACTCGTTTCGACAGAAATATAAGTTTCGACGGTAATTATACAGAGTCGGTCGCGAAAGAATGAACATAAACGGCGAGGGAACTTGAGAGTATGTAATTAGTTATGTGAAGCAGATAATCTAGGTTTACCATAGTAAACTTGAGAAGAAAATATTTCTCTCTCGAAGCTGCCTTGTTAGCTGTTTGGGTATGTATTCTAGAGAGGGGAACGAAAGGAGTAGTGTATTGAATGACACCCTATTACTTAACATCCTCGTGATCAGGCAGCTAGTAATACAAGGAGATATTTGCCTAGCGAGAATAGAGTTGAGTGTAATAAAGGTAATAAACTAATAATAAATTTCTCGAAAACAGCTAGTTCACAATATATAACACTCCCACACCAACGTGCCATCAATTCTATCGCCACCTCTAAAACCCTCGAGTTCAAACTTATTCTGCAGTCTTGGGTGGGATAGAGTGAACTTTCTCTAGGAAGCAGAGGACAAGAAGGTTGCTCGTCTCTTTGTTGAAACGTTATTTGCAGCCCTGAACTATTATTTTACAAAGTTCTACTTACTATCGAGTATTTTTCTACTCCCGATTTTAATATTTTTGCGAATTTAATTCAACTTCCGGATTTAAAAACTCGAAAAGTATCATGTTTGACTTCGATTCTCCAAGAGACATCGCACACGCCAGACCCATAACTTTTTAAAATAACCCAGCTCAAATCAATGCCTCGAAACTACACTCTCATCCTCATGGTCTCGTAAATATTCGAAAGTACTACTCAGTTCGACAGAAACATATATTTCGAAAGCAAATGTACGGAGAATGCCAGGAAATTAACAGAAGGCCTCTCTAGAAGCTGCTTTCGTCGCCACTTGTGTTTAGCTAAATTTCAGCCAAAAGTGCATCGGTGGCTTAATTTTTGGGTCTTGAAAACGTTGTGTTCCGCCATTAGTATCCCCATATAGATAGAACCTAGGTACTAGGGTTTATTGAGATGTCTGAATCTTCTATCTTTATATAACTAGTCCCCCCGCATCCCCTCAAACTGTGCCGCATATTTCAACTGTAGTTGTTCTAAAGTTTAAGTATCTCTATTCTGGTTAATCTTTTCACGTTTAATAGAGGATAGTCGGTGTTCTCGTTGTCTTGGTAGTCTTCCTTCCTAGAACACATCACTTGTAGCTGCCTATTCCATATTGCTAGAATACTACAACAGCTTATGATAAATGTCGTTGTAATTAAAGAAAGTTACATACCGTAGAGCGGCGTGGTTCTGCACTGGAAAGGAAGTTGTTGCGGGAATAAGGTAAGAAAGATCTACGCTTAAAATTTATATTTTCCTAGCGAGACGAGGTCGCATGTCAATAAATTTTCGGAAGCACCTTCCCCGCCACCTCTTCCACCATTGCCAATTACGGCCAAGTTCGTCCTCAGGGAGTACCTGTTAGAGGACTGAGACGGCAAATCGTTGTGTTTGTATGGGTTTTGTATTAATCTCCTTCTAGTTCCCCAAAAACCCACTAGACAAATAATGGAAGCAAAAGTAGGCTGGTAATTCTCTGAGGTGCTTGCTGTCGATAATATTCTTGTTCTCGATTCTTGTCGAATCTACATGAAATTTCGGCTCTAAACTTTTCTCTAGGAAGGGGATAGGTGTGCATGTCTACCTTGGGAGGTTTACTTTTAGGTCATTGAGAGCTTTCTTCAATACGGATCGCCATCTTGGCTCTCTCTCGTCTCTATGTTCATCGTCAACAATTTTCTTTTGTGTGATGAGGGGTACTTTCCTGGTGGATGTATGTTCATTTAAAGCGTACATGGTTGTATTCACTGCTCCGTATATTTCTAGAGAAGAGCATTAGATAAGGTGTGGAGGTTTGAAGAAGTGGGAGGGGAAGTAAATTTTACTCGGAATTCTGTTGACTTTTTGTTGAGCTTAATTCTGTTGAAAATTCGATTGGTGACTTTTTGCTGGTGGTTGAGATAGTGCTTCTTAGGGTTATAGAGTCTTAAGAGAGATGGTGAAGAGGTGAGGTATATAAACAGGTAATGCCAGTGAATGATCGGGCCTACCCGTTCTGGTGGTCGAGGTTCTTGCAATGTATTCCTTTCGACGACAAGGCCGAAGGAGCACTCGACTCATCAGTAAAAAATTCAGACCTGCAAACTCCGCTTAAAATACAAAAAGCCCCGAGAGGTTGGTGGAAGCGGATCGCAGGCAGTCCAAGAATGCTCTGATTTGTTATTGTCGATTCTAGTCTTATTGGAACTTCGTTCAACCTTCGGATTCGAAGTATCTCTATCCAGCCTGTTAGCACGGAGTAAATCTTGTAAGAGAGAGGGAGGGGTTGAAAATCTTTCGTCCTTGAGAGTACCGAGGAGGATAGAGACTTAGGCTACAACGATTTTGGCGAGAGGTCAGATTCGAAAGTGGAAGTCGAAAGAAAGTATTTACTGTTTTAATCTTTGCAGCTGTAGTATCATCACATAACACGCGACAGAAAAAAATATGCCAAAGGAGAGAGAAATTTTAGATCTATGTTTGAGAAAGAGGTTCATTAACCAATATAGAATTACACCTTCATGCATTCCCCTTCACATCTCACTCAAGAAATGAATCCAAACACTCGAAGAGAATTGACTACCAACGCATCAAAAGAGATGAGCAGAGTAGAGCTTGAGTCACAGGGTTCAACCTACGAGTCAAGTAAGATAAAACTCCCACTCTACTCTACTCTACTCACGCTACCCACCTTCTCTCATACCCAAGCAACTCACAAATAAGCAGAAAACAAAATCCATAAACACCATAACCGACACAATAAAACCCCCTCACTCTCTCATATCACCCTCTCCCAAAACCCATGACACCTCATCAACAGTGAGATAAGGAAAAGAGAAGGCAAAAGAGGATAAACACAAACCCCAGAACCAAGTCCATATACACCCTCCAGATAGACCCCCTCTCCACACGTTACGCACTCTCTCGCCCCTTTTCAAACTCACCCAAGTCATCAACACATCCACCCACTCTCGGAACTCAAAAATAGCAAACCACCAGGTCAACCCTCCCAACCTCCCAAAAATGATCCATCATCCAGACCAAAGACCGAACATTGCCACCCACCACGCACACTCCTCCGAACCCTCCGAACCCTCCCCATAACCCATCCCCTGAGCTCCCCACAAAACATAAGCAAAACAAAAAAAAACACGTGTCACATCAAAACAAACATCTCCCCATCACGAAAATCAAATCAAAGGCAAACATCATAAAGCAATCATCGCGGCGCAAGAAACATCCCAAAAAAAGTTCAAGCTCAAAAACATACACCATACTATAATTATGGAATACTACTACTACTCTCTCAAAAATTCATCTAAATACATTCCACCCCATTCTCCCTTCTTCATCCTCCATCCATTTCAAATCCCCATCAATCACCTCACCTCAACAACATCACTAAAAAGCTATGCCAACCAGCGGCCTGCCACAGACAATCCACCAGCAAAAAAGCAGCAAAAGCTCCCTGCCCAACAAAACAAGCAAGGTTGACAAAAAAAAAAGAGGTTGTAGTAAGTAGCGCAGTCCGCAGTCCGCATAAAAGTCCAAAAAGACCCAAAACAAAAAAAGGAAACTAAACCCGACACAGTATCTCCCAAGATTTTCCCCTTGCGATTCTCCCTTCGCATTCTCTTTAATAAAAAGGCCAACAAAAAAGAACTAAGCTAATTTGATTTTGTGAATTGTACAAGGTTTTAAAAAACACAGGAGTAAGCAGGCCCTCCCCCTTCCCAATCAAGGACATATGTGAGAAGAGACCCCTCCCCCAAAAATATAAAATAGGTTCCTCGCCCCCCAAGGCCCTCGGCCAACAAGGGGCTCAAGAAAGTGTGATCAATGACAAATGAAACATTTTTTCCGTGCGCGCGCTGTGAAGCAGTCTTTTGCTCGCTCTCTTCAAACTTATATAAGTTCAGTCTATAGGAGGTGGGTATTTCGAAAATAGGAAAATGAAAAAAAGTCGCCGCAAAAGCAAAACAATAAGTAAAACATGATTTGTGGAGCCATTTGTCTAATTTGGTGGCTCACGGGGTATGAAATGATTGACAACGAAAATGTAAGTTGTGAAAAAGAGGAACATGATCATGACTCCAAAAGTGTACACGCTGTCCCCAAAGGTTCGAGTAAAAAAGCAAGACGGTCAAATGACAAAGGAACTTGCAAAGGCCTCGAATTGCCAAGTGCAGACCGGTTATCCCCCAAACACCACGCAATGTAGATGCAGCAAAAGAACTTTTCCTCCACGTAATTTACATACAGACTAAGCGATCTGGCTTGTCTCAAAATCGATTCTGAGCTGCAAATATGCTTGCTGCCGCAGATGCCGCCCATTCGTTACCATCGTGATCATAGGGAGGGGTAGATGACTGTTGTTTGTGGGAATGTCGGACCTTGGATGGGGTTACCTGCGCAACGCCCTGTCCAAAGAGAACTGCACTACCGCTGGCGGATGGTGATGGGGTTGGGTAAGGATTCGACAAACCGACGTTGCTGTTAGATTGTCTCAATGGGCGGGTATCGGGTTGTATTGAGTTTCGATCTAATCGCTTCATGGCCTTATGGGTTGATGTCAAAGCTTCATCGAGGAGCTCATCTTCTTCATCAGGAGTCTCGTACTGGCGACCTCCAGGGACGTGCGATCGTCGAGTCCTGCTTGACACTGGACCGACGGCTGCACGGAGATTGTCTGCTGACTTGGGTTGTTGATGTGGCAGTGAATGATGTCGTTTAAGGACACTACTTGGGTTTACCACATGGTTCGGTGGAATTGGAGCAGTCTGCGATGAGTCGAGGTTTTGCTGTACCGTTCGAAGAGCTTTATCGAGAGCCTCGTGCGTATCAACCTTTGGAATAGGGCTTGGGATTCCATTGCTATCAATGACCATGGAAGATCGATTGCTAGCCCATGGACCACAGCCTGCTTGAGCTTCGATATCCATTGATTTCGGGGACATAGGTGTCTGAGATTGACGACCCGAGAACCTCCTGGCTCGTTTTCGTAAATGTGAGAAGAAGCTTTCCTTCTGTCCATTTGGTGGCGACGCCAAACCACTGTTGCCGTTCAAAGCCATCTCCGCCTGCTGCCTGTGCAAGTCGGCGTAATGATTACCATTAGATGCCACTGATAATTGTCGGCCAATTTTCTTCGCCACCTTGTCATCCATATTAGCGGGTCGTTGGCCTGAGGTGTTGTACGCATCGGTGTAAGATGGCGTTCTACTACTCGCCTGTGCGGTGACAGCATCAGACAGAGGTGAGATAGGTTTGATCGTAGGTAAAATAGGCATGGGAGCAGCATTCGATGGCCCGTTGTTCCACGTCGATCGCTTCGCCTGGTTGGGTCGAGTCTTGGCCACTGGCAGTTCTGTAGCGGCGTGTACGGCAGCTGGACGGGGAGGAGCATTCTCTTTTCCAGGTGCGGGTGCCGCCGTAACGGTGTTGTTGCTATCGGTTCGGGCAATCAAAGATTTTCTGAACCACGACTTTCCGGATGAAGTTGGGGCAATCTCTGCAGAGTCCTTGGATCCACGGTAGCTGAGGTCTGACTTTTGACGACCCAGCATTCTTGATGCTGACGATTTTGGTCGCAAAGGATCAACGGCGTCCGTGAAGAATTCGTGGGCAAGAGCCTGTGTAGATGTAGGTCGAGTCTTTGGATCCCACATCAAACACCACGTGACGAAATGAGCCAGCGAAGATGGCCATTGTGGTGTTTGAAGGATAGTGTCCATGGCATGTGGTGCCATCTTTGGGAAAGAAAACCCAAGCTTGCCAGCTAGTCGAGTGCCTTCTCTCCATTCTCCACCTCCCACTCGACCTCCAGCCTTGTTGTACCAGTTCCCTGGACTGCCCATAATTTCACACACCCTCCATACCTGATCGACCTCGTTTCCACCGGGGAATAAGGGTTTCAACGTTGCAATCTCTACGGCCATGGCACCGATTGCCCAAATATCCACCGGTGCAGAGTACTCGCCCGCTCGTAGTAACACTTCTGGTGCACGATACCATCTGGTCGAAACATAAGTCGTATACGGTAGCTTCGAGTGCGTCTCTCGAGCGAGTCCAAAATCGGCAATCTTGACGGTGTATGTCGGAGGCGTCGATGGAGGTGTGACCATGGCGGAGTATCGTCGGAATGAATTGCCTGAATCTTGTTGAGCGGATGTAGATACGAGAATATTTTCCGGCTTGATATCGCGATGAAAGAAATGATGAGCATGAATATGCTCCAACCCTTGCATGATCTGGAACAATATGCTCTTGACACTTGCAACATCCAGACATTTGTGATCACGGGCCTTCATTAACTGATAGAGATTCCCATCCATATACTCCATGGCAATATGTAACTTTTTCGTAAACGGGTCGAGGAATATGTCGAGAGCAGGAACCAGGTGCTGATGATTAGGGAGAGTTCTTAGAAAGACGACTTCTCGTAGTTCGAGACATGGTGCAAAAGATTCAAAGTTCTTCTTCATGGTTTTGATGGCGATCTAGGGGGTTAATGGTCAGCTTGGTAACGACCTCACTTTTTTGACCAAACTTACCACGGTGCCGCGTCTCGCAACACTCGATCCCGCAGATCGAACTCTGGCCAAAACCACACTTCCAAAGCTTCCATCTCCAATGTCCTTCAGTACCTCAAATCTATCCTCCAACGCAGTCCCAGTCGTCGTCAGGGGTGTCGACGACCCTCGATGTGTTAGATCATATGCCACCGTCATGTTGATTGTTTGCCAGAAAGGCTGTGTCGAGATTTGTTGGTTTGTCGCGCTGCTGTCACCTTCTGACGCGGTTGTTGTCGACGATGCTGAGCTACGAATTTGTTAGGGTCAAACGCCAATCTCGCGAGTTTACCCAAGATGAATTGGGGAAACACAGTAGCGTACCTTTGCTAGCACGTCGAGAAGCCCTTGAAAAAGAGCTTGACACAGTCACCGGTGCATGCAGGCGATACAAGATCGATATAACAGGAGACAAAGTCGGTAGTGCTATCGTTATACTAGTAGTAATAGGGGTTTCGAGTTCGGGAAACGAGTGACGGGATATGGTGGTTTGTCGAGCGATTGCGTGGAATGATTGTGTCGATGGTTGGTTGGGTCGATGTTCTCGGAGGAATTGATGGATTGAGGAATTGTAAGGAAGAAGTGAAGAAGAGACTGAGCTCGAAGGGTCCAGGACGAGGAAAAGAGCCGTTACCAGGAAGCGGGAGTGCGGGTCCTGTGCCTGACCCACTGTTGAGTGCAGCAGAGCTCTCGTGGACGATCACAACAGGATGAGTCTCCGCGCACGAGTTTTGGGGTTAGCGCAAGAGGCGGTTTAGGGGAAGGTTGATTGACGATGTGGGCGGGCGTTGGGCCGTTAGCGGTGTCGTGGAGAAGCAGCACACCTAAAGGGAAAAGAGCGGTGGTGGTGGATGGTGGACGTGGGGGACGCAGTGGTGTGTTGTTTTTTTTTATGTGATGCTGGAATTGGCGAGGGAAGATCGCGTGAAGGGCAGCGGAGCCAAAAGAAAACGCGCGGATCGCATGAAGCGGCGTACCGTGGGTGCAAGCTTCACCGCTGACGCCAAACGATTTCTGGCAGAGCGTGGTGGGAGAGAGGCGACTGAATCACTCGGTGATGCTTGAGGCGGCGAGGATGAGGAATTTTCGCAGTTGGACCCAATTCCAGCACAATTTGGGGAGCATGAAGAAGCTCGGGGATGGTGAGGGTTGCGATTAATGGCCAATTTCGCTAAGAACCTTCGATGGGCACAGGCGCGAACCGGGGGATGCGATGGGATTTACCGGATGGATACGTCGGCTTTGCAGAACCTAAACTCTTCAGAAGCCGGACAGGCTCAGGCGAGGAGGCTACGGGAGACCAGGCCACTCGCACACTATCGAAGTATCGCCAGGTTTAGTGCTGTCACTTCCAGCGCGCACAAAAGGGGTTAGAAACTTGGCCGAGTCTGAGCGGGGGTAGTGAATCGTGATCGTGGACCGGAGCTGGACGAAGGCTGGAGAAGTGACGGAGCGACGAGTTTGTGAGAGCGCAGGAGTTGGAGGGAGGGAGGAAGGGAGGGAATAAACAAGACAAGCAGGTTTCGAGGGTGTCCTCCCTCGTCGCGACGTGGTGATGCCAACGCAGCAATACCAAATGCCTGACTGAGCCTGTGAGGGCGAGCAGCTTATTCGACCTGAGGCGAGAGCAGTGCGGTGACCAGTTGATGGGCCACCCACTGGCAGTTTGGGGACTTCCAATTGGGACCTTGGACCACCCCAGGGCTGATTTGACAGGACCGGCAAGGAAGGGACAAAAGAACTGGGAACTGGGAACTGGCCCTAAGGTTTTGGCTTTTTGGGTGACGGATGGATGATTAAGGAGAGAGGGGAAGCCTTCCGGGCGGGGACGAGGGCTTGAGAGCAGACACTCGGGTATGAAATCAATTAAAGAGCTAAAGAGGCATTAAAGGAGAGTTATGTCGAGTTGTGTCGAGTTGTGTCGAGTTGTGTCGAGTTGTGCAGCGTCGACGAACGAGTTGCTCGTTGGCGGAGAGGTTGTTGAGAGCTGGTGGAGGAAGTTGGGGAGGGGCGATTACGTCGGGGTGGCTGGAGGAAGGGAGGAGGGGAGGAAGGGAGGAAGGGCTGTTGCGACCGACGACTCACCCAGCCAGCCTGTAGCATATCAGACTAGTAACACTGTTGTCTACGTGGGCGACGGCGATCTGAGGGTGTCAGTAACAGTAATAGCCCCGAGTTGCTGCAAAGCACTGCAAAGCACTGCACTGCGCGTTCGCATCGCATTGGAATTTCGAAAGCAGGGCTGGTGGACAGAGCCTATGGGAATCCCTCACCTCACAGCATCGCATCGTCACTCTGGTTACTGGCTGTTGCTGGTAGAGTAACTTGGCCTCAATTATGCTGATGTTACAGTAGATTTACTGTAGATTTACTGTACCGTACGGAACATCCCTTGTTGTCCATGGAAACAGCAGACAGAAAAAACCCGTGATGCATGGGTCCTTCAATAGCCTGATAGCAGTCCGTTTTCTAGTTTATTCAATACTCGACGCCCGCCCTCAAGACGAAAAACGACGAGATCTCTAGCTTACGAGTCTCGACTCCCGAGGACGTATGAGATAGGGTGCTCCTTCTGTCAAACGTTGCGCCATGCCAACCCAGTTCTCTCCAGCTGACGTCGCTCACAGCATCACGAATTCTGGACTGGAATGCCTCGGCAAGGAAGGCGCGCAGAGGGATACTATTCGCAGAAGGGCTGTGATCCTGCATCTCAGCATAAGGAGTACTCACTCCCTTCGTGTTCATGACCATTCGTTCCTCAGCCAAATTCATATTCTTCCATCCATCACTCCTCCCAACTCCCACACCTCATCTCCAAGATCTGACAAGACCACCCCCAAACATCTGAAAATAGAATCATGGCAGGATGATGGTGCAGCGATGATGCCAGGTCCCCCTCAGCAAGTGCCGGGATACTCATCAATGCCTCTCACTTGTCACGCTTTCCCTATGCAATGCCGCTCCCAAGGGCTCCGGCAAGGGCGCCGAACCGCAACTGCATTATTCTGGAATCTCTGCCATCCAAGGGTATTGCTCTTGATTGGAGCGCTCTTCTCGCCCAGTCAGCGATCAGACATGGGGGCCATTTGTTTCAACCATCTCATCTCCCGCGCTCTCTCATCTCTAAGAACCCACGTTTCGCGCTGAAATCAATGCAAGCTAAGCTGCCAATAAATCTATTGAACGTCTGTGGGTGTGGAACTCTAGACCTTTTCCTTTTTGATAGTTGCGGGTGCTTGGACCCTAAAGACTGGCGTGCGCAAGTTGGCATCTTTAGTGTGCAAACTTGGTGTGTAAAAAGGCGACGATCTCCTGCGAACGATTGCTGCTTGCATTGCATTAATCTCCAATTTGGGTTTCACAACTTTGCTAATTTGCCAGGGGTCAGCGGCCAGTCCACTCAACCCCTCGTCTTTTATATCCACGGTCGAGATCTGATGAGAACATACTCTATCGCAAGATTCACATAAAGGCTTCTCTTTCAATTGCCTAGACCTGACAGAACTTCCACTGGTTTCCTTTCCGCCATTATGCCGCCTTTCATTTTACTATTGTCGCGCGATGTCATTTTCTGTTGACGCTACTACTTCAACAGGAGGGCATTTCGAGTCAGAGTCCACCAGCGTATCCAGTGAGTTGGGTTGGGTTGAGTTGAGCAGTAGTCCTCAATTTGACTCTCCTTGACAAAATTGTAGGCTCTTGTCGGCGCGTTAAGGAGCGCTATATTTATGTCGGTCGCTCATGATGGATTGAAGACTACAGACTAGAGAATGGATCGAGAGGAGTTCCTTGTCCTGATGGCGGCATAGCTACCTTTCATTTAACTTTTGCACTGTTATCTGACTTCTACTTGTTCGTACTATTGTCACAGCCTCAAGACCAAAAAGACAGAATTCCAAGTCAGGGTCGGACTAGCGGTGTTCAATGAATAGGTTGACTCCAGTTGAGTAGTCCCTAATTTACTCAACTCGGCCATTGAGTTCATATCAATGGTTTATAACAGCTTGAGAAGCCTATGATTGCGACACAAGTGGTAGTTATGGGCGGACAATTTAGGATTAAGTCAAAACTCTCAAGATCTCTCAGAAGATCTTAGACCCTTGAAATTCACTGGCAGAGAGAAGACGCAGACAGGGGAAAGGTTTGTAGACTTAGTTCTGCTTTTCTCTCTTGTTATTCTCTGTTGTATTGAGACTTGAAAAGTGACAAGCGTCTATGATTGCGAACTTGGTGGATGAAGTGGTGAAAAACATGGGCTTTACTCCAAGTACATCTTCTTTGCTTTGATTATGCGCACAGTCTTAGATAAATATTTATCTCGTCCGAGAAGGTTTAGAAGAATGAGAAACGCTAATTTTCTATTCTTTCAAACGTTCTCGCATGATATTCTAAGTGGTCACCAAAATCCCGAGGTATAGAGGGATGGGGTGTACTCAGAGCAAAGCTCGGGGCTCTTACCTAGTGATGGGATGCTAAGAAGTGTCATTTGTTAGTACAATTTTTACGTAAATTTCGGCTCTGAGTTCTTTCCATTCGCTCTTCTTGTGGGGAGAGAAGGTTTAGAATTTACTGATTCATATTGTAAGGGTTGATTTCTAATACTTGTGCACACCCCTGGAACGCCCACCCGGCTGAACCGCCCAGTACTAATTCGGCTATAATTCGCCTTTATCGTAATAACACTATGAATATTATAGCTAACGAGACATAAGTAATTTTAAAAATTTACTAAAAAATACCTTTCTCCAGACTAGCATTAAAAATATTAACAAATTTATATTAAGCTAGTATAAAAACTTTCTTACTTGATAAATATCTAAGATATTCTATTGATATTATATTTCTAGCTAACTTTCTAGATATAAAAGCTACTAGTAAGCTTTATTAGAATAAACTATTTATTTATAGCTCTATACTCCTTCTAGTTAGTAATACTAAATTTAATTGGCTTATAAAGACTATAAATATTATAAATCCTCTACAAATATTTTTTTTTTTTTTTTCAAAAAAAGAAAGAAAATCTAGATTTTATTATTAGAATTTAATATATTTTAAACTTATATATTTCTTTATAATAAAATAAAATAAAATCATATAACGTACATCACAAGCGAACCGGACACCTTAACGCGCTAATGCGACCACTCTACTAAACACTTAATTTCTCTACAATAAAACATGCCACAGGAAGACAATGAAAGGAAAATCATTCTAGCCCTCCAGGCTATGCAAAACAACCTAAATTTAAGTGCTCGAGCTACAGCAAAGATCTATTCTTATAATCATTGGAAGCGTAGTTCCTGTAAGCTTAGTATACCCCTACGACGCGATATTCCAACCAATTCACGGAAACTGACCGACAACAGTTGGACAACAAATAAGAAGGGTGTAGATTAGATTTGACATCTTGAGAAGTACACAAAGCCTGAAATACTAGTGTTTATCGCCTGTTAGTCCTCGACAGTCACAAGAGCTACTACTCAGCTGAGTTTGAGGTATACTACAAGGAACACAACATTATTACCCTTTGTATGTCTGCTCATTCCTCCTATATACTCTAGCCACTCGAAGTTGAGTGTTTTAGCCCTTTAAAGCAAGCCTATAGTCAGCAGATTGAAGAGATAATGCAGGCTCAGATTACCCACATTTCCAAGGACGACTTCTTCCCTGCCTTCCACGCTGTATTCAAGATTGCGATGGCTAAAAGCAATATTCAAGGAGGGTTTAGAGGTGCTAGACTCTTTCCATTCGACCCTGAAAGAGTGATTTCACACTTGATTTCAAGTTAAAGACGCCAACGCCCCCAAACTCTCGACCAAGTACAGCTCAACCTTGGGTTTCCCAGACACCAAACAACCTAACCTCAGTGAGGCCTTATCACAGACTGCATTCATTAAAAATCGAATTTCCCATCACCAAAATAGCTCTCCAACATCAATTTATGAGGCCGTTAACTAATTTGCAAAGGGTACATCCAAAATCATTTACTAGCTAGTGTTGTTAAAATCTAAGAACCAGAGCCTCCAACAGGCAAATAAAGCACTTAGCAAGCGCCGGAGGGCTAAAAAAAAATACGTCTACAGCAAGGAGGATCACTTAGTCAACAGGAAGCGCAATACCTACAGGACAATTGAGATGTTAGTGAGCAGGTAAAGCAAGAAATGAAGACAAGTAGTGGTCAGAAGCTGAGGGAAGAATCACATGCACAGCGTTGTGGCAACTGCAGAGAGACCGGGCATAATGCGCGCACCTGTGAGATCATAGAAGAGGTATCTAAGGAAGAGGATTCCGTGTAGTTTTAATTAATTTTAGGCGTTGTGGTGGAATTATCGTGATTTTTATTAGGGGTATACGGTTGGGTGTCTGGTTCGCTTGTGATGTACGTTAGTCTTTTATTAAAGAGATATAATATAAAAGAGTAAGATAAGAGATCTAAGAAGATATGATTTTTTAGCTATCTTTAGAGCCTATGCTTATTCTACTAGCTTAGATATAGGCCTCGTTATTTAAGAATTACTAAAGATTTACAAAATTACTTGGGCGGTTCAGCCGGGTGGGCGTTCCAGGGGTGTGGACAAGTAATTTTATGCTGAATTTGACTCAGAGAATACTTGCCATTCTCAACTCAGCCTAAAGCAAAGTAATTTATATATAAGTTGATATAGAGGTGTAGAACAATACCGTCAACTAGTAAGCAGGTCACTTAGTCTAGGATTGAGCCTAGTCATAAAACCACTTTTCTAGAGATTTCCGCTACTGCTTTCTTTATCGCCACTCTTACTCTCTCCTTTGGTGTTTTTTGTTGCCTTTTATGATTTTCTCTTTTAAATTCATTTACTGCGTGTTACTTGTTCTGAGTTTTGTTAAGCTACAAGACTCATTAAACGGACAGTGTTTTATGATTGTGAAATTCTTTGTACTTTGTAGTCATGGGGGGCTATGAAAGGAATTTCAAAAAGCAAGAGTGAATTAATCGGAGCCATGGCTCTTCTTCTCTCTCACTCTTTGCCACAATGCTTTGCATGTCATGCCCTATTTTAATTATTTTATGAGGTTTGAAACTCTCTTATGATTATATTGGGTCCAGAGACATTGTGTTCAGGGAGTACTGGTATCTTCTTACACGGTCCTTTGTTGTGGTCAGGACTAATTGATACTAGGTAATTTGATAACTAGTCTAGTAAGGACCTCAATGATGAATCCTCTTCTATTCTCTCTTTGTGATTACCCTGCGGTGACTTGGATGGGTGGTCAGAGATGAGTTATATTGCACATGTACCTCGAGGAATCACATTGGCGAGATTCTAGGTACGTAAGGAAATCTGAGTTGCTCTCTTGGGGTGAAATGATCTTTACTTTGCCATTTGACGATGTGAAAATCTTCATATTTCTGTCACGTCAGTGCATACATCAAGTACGAGCCTTGGATTTTTAATGATTACATCTTCAATTCGTGAGCCAAAGAAGCCCTTACTTCTTCCATTTCCCTTAGTGTACAGTGTACACACACCACTTCCCAATCAAGGGTCGAGAGGTATTCTCTTTCTCCAAAACTGAGGGCGATTGCTAAAGCTTGAGGGCAATAAAACGATGGGATTTTAGGGAATATTTTCACGAAAAAGAAAAATGCGAAATTGGGCTGTGGGAAAAGGCAAAAATAGGGTCATCATATATGGTCAATGAGGCATAACGGGTCAATTCGGAATTCAACTTAGGTAATATGATTCTTTTGTTATGATTTAACCCGCGAGAGAGATCTTAATCAGTGAGTGGATTTTAGAAGAGTGGCAATACAACGAGTTTTACGCCTCTATTGTATGTCTTCTTCGTCGAAAATATTTCCCGATGTAACGCTCAAGGTAAGCTCTGAAGCTTTGAAAGCAACTCAATCAACAAAGTTGCAATTACATCTCAATGCAGAAAATCGACAATAGCAAAAGCTAAGTTTGTGAATACGCACTCATTCCCAAAAATAATTATATCTCTTGACACCTCCATTTACCCAATCATCGTTATTTCTTCCCTAAATTGTGATTCACTTTCCTGATTAATTCAGAAAAGAACTCCATGAATCCCAAATTCCACCCAAGTTCTATAAAAGTCCAGCCTCTGTCCTCTATCAACTTCTCCCAATTAACTTCCAGAAACCTACTCCGCAAATATCAACACCCCCTTATCAGAAGACAAAACAAAAAAAATGATCAACCAAGCCTTATACGGCGCTTATAACCAATATGGCGCCGGTGGTAATAATGGACGACGTGGATATGGCCGAGCGTCACTCATCGCCAATCTTCCACCAAGTGCTGGTGGACGAAGGAACCAACAGAACCAACAATTTCAACAATGGCAACCTGGTCAAAACATTAGTTCTCGATATGGCGCGTCACTAATTGCCAATCTTCCTCCAAGTACTGGTGGACGAAGGAACCAACAGAACCAACAATGGCAGTCGGGTCAGCAAATGAATGCTCAACCTGGTCCTCCTCAACAAATGCAACAACAAGAGGACGAAGAGGACGAAGAACAATATGATCAGCAACAGCCAGATCCAAACCAACAATTCAATCCCATCCAAGCACCCCAGCCACCATTACCTCCACCCTTTGGTGCAGGAAATGCAACAAGAGGACGTAGCCAATCAAATAGTCTAGGTGGCGTTCCAGCTGGTGGCTACAATCCTCCTGACCCAATGAATAGTGGTGGAGGCGCTGGATTACCTGCAGCTACTCCCAATCCATGTATAGGGTGTTGGCTAGGTAGTGGTGGCTGCAATCCTCCCAATCTAGCAAACAATCGACCTCTAGGATTTAGAGCTGCTGGCAATGGGTATCAACGTATTGGGGGTGGATTAGGTGGAGGTGCTGGCGGTGCTGGATATCTAAGATACTATGCACCGAACGCTGGCCAATACAATCATTTGTTTCCTAAACCTGCACATTACGGTGGGAGAACTGGGGGAAGGTGATGGTGATTGTGGAAGATGGTTGGATAATTTTTCCATTTGGGACCTGGAGATATGGGGGCTTTGACACTTGGTATATAGAGGTGCGAGGACAAGAAATTGACAAATTGCTTTCTGGAGATATTGAACCAGCAGCGCACCCTTTCCAAAATCATCCATAAGACGTGAATTTGACAAAAGTTGACATTGCCCACACTTGGCCGGAAGACAACAGTGACACTTCGTGATTCCAGTCCACATGTATCAGTTATCGTCAACCAGGGTCTAGGAGAGAAAAATAGAAGCTTTAACAATAATGCCTGCAGCGAAGCATGAGAATCGGACTCTTCAGGTTCCAAAGTTCCAAGTCTCATGAAGACCAACACTGGTCAAAGAGGACGGATACGAAGTACAGGAAGTCAGAAAGCAGCTTTGAGTAAACGCGACGCTGGCAAGAACCAAAAAACAGAAACAGAAAACAAAACTGGTAGATATCTCGGCACTTGCTTGAGACTAGAGGTGCGGAGGAAGGAGCAATCCTAGGCTGAATGCGGCCCCTTCAAGATTTTCTCATTTTCGCAGAGCGAGCTCTCCTCCCATGGAACTTTCTGGGGTGTCATGGCTGGCTCTGAGAATTGAGGTTTGCTGGCCGAGATGTGGAAGGACTAAACACTCAATCCCACCGCAAGGGGCGCTTGCGACGGTGTCAGTAAAGAGCTTCATCGATAAAGAACTCACCAGCCAGAAACCATGCTCCCTTCATCTCGTCCACACTTCAATGTTTGTCTCTCTCAGAATTCCCTCCCCTCCGCAGAAAGACCTAGTAAAAATTGGAGAAAAAAAGTCTCCCAACCCAAAACCATCACCCCTTGAACTGAACCTACAACCATTCGCCACAGTACCGTGATAGGAAGAATGTGCCAACGAGGAAGAGGCTGTTACTTCTCAACGTGCTGTTCGTGCTATTGAAACAGTCTTATCGATGCTTTAATCGTCAGGGGGATGAGTGATGGTGAGCGCCTTGCCCGGGTTCCTGGTGATGGAGAATGGTTGTGTCGATAGAGAAAAAAGTTTGGATATTGAAGAGGAAAGGAAGAGAGGGAGGGGAAACGGGAGGGATTTAAATATTTGAGTTGGGGCGTTAGCCCGGGTCGTGGTCGTGGTCCTTCCTTCCTCGTAGATGTTCTTCCTCAACAAGTCAACTTGAGCCGAGAACACCAGGCCACAAACGGAAGGATCTTGGTCGCTGGCTCCTGCCTTTATGCAACAATTCTCTCCTGCTGCTCGAATATTCTCGGGTCCTGCCTTCCCGTCGTCTCCATAAAGGACAAACACCTAGGCTTGCAAGAGACACCGCCGCTTAGTCTTGCTCTCCAGCAAAGCACCCGATAAGCCAACTCAAAAACCAACCTGGCGAAAGCACGCTTCTTTGTCCCGATTTTACTATGTATGCTTCGTGAGCAATCCTTCTGTCAGTAAATCTGCTTTGGCGCCATCAAGCAGCTCCTCCTGGTGACTTTCCAAGAATTGAGAGGATGCTAGCCACATATAGGGAAGGTGGAGAGATACCTTAGTTGGTGTCGATTTTATATTTCGAATTCAACGATTAGCTTTTCCCGCTGTCAAATATTGTATACAAAAACGACACACCATGTGAAAGGGAAACACCTGCAGAGACTCGAGGTGGAGGCAGTTTTTGCCTACCTTGAACTCACTTGTCCCTCGAGTTGACCCAAGAAGACTTTGGGAAACTTGGAGCCCAGCAATCTTCCAGGAGGTATGTGGTCACGTCGCGGCTGTCAGGGAGGTGGACGAAGGAGGGAATCGAGCCTCAAGGTGGCTGCTTGAGGTGCTCGCACTTGCGGGATTCTTTGCATCTCTGTCTCAAGACAGTCCTGCTCACATAAGTGTAATTTCTTTGAACTGTGATGTAAATTACTATAGCATAAGCAACGAGATTACTCTCTCAGCAGGAGCTTTCTGACCGCCGGCATAGAAAAGGTTTCTGGAGATATGGATCAGAATCAACAAGAATTCAGTACTTGACTGCAAGGGTATGTCGGGCGAGAATAATGTACAGGAGAGCCATGAAAAAAATGGTGTTAAAAACAGCTCCCACCGCAAAGAAAAAAACGCTTTCAAACGCCAACTTTCTAGAAGAAACACCGAATCGGTGACCCATGCAAGAGTGATCCCATGAAAAATATACATATATGCCAACATATAGTTGTCATGTTTCGTACGCCCCAAACGCCATCCATATTTTTGTTGAATGCCCTCCTCTCGCCAGTCGTAGATCATGAAGGGGTATCGTCTATGTGACCGCGGCTCTTGCTTGTTTCGATTCGATTTTTGAAAAGGAAGTGAAGGTGGGGGTTCATCATCTCGCATTAAATAGTGTTCTCCATTGCTTTGAAAATGGTTCCGCTTCCTTTGCGCAATCTCGTCCTTGCCCTTCGCATCCTGCAAATCGAATTACGAAATCGCCATCTTTATATGCTCCAGATTCCTCGCTGTAGTGGTCTTTTCCGTATGCGTTCATGATTCGTTGGGGGATGAGGACGAGTTTCGAGAGAATCGTTGGGTGCCATTGGACGATGTGCTCCTGTTATCAAATCAGTATGTGCAAGAGTGGAAAAATGCATTGGACTTACCAAGGCGTGCGTATCTGCTCTCTGGAAATTATAGGAGCGATACAATGGATCAAACCAGGTATCCAGAAAGAATTTACTCCAATCTCCCCTTTTAACGATAAAACTGCCCTGCGCCAACCCCTCCTTATCCTGTGTAAGGACAAGTTCCACATTTTCTCCTTTCAAATGCGGCCAAGTCTTGATAACACTGTCAGGTGGTACAATTGGCTGGTCCTTGATCATTAATGATTCAATACGCTTCTTGTCCATGATATGGTCTTCGATCGTCAGGTCTGGGTTCATGATTAGAGAGTTTTGGTCCAGATACCAAATGTATGTGCTGAATGGGAAATTTGTCATTGCATGCCGAGCAGCGGGCACTCGTGCCCATGAAGCTGGAGATCCACCGAGATCATAATCTTTGACTTTGGGGAAGAAAGTTGCGTAGCCTATCCAAGTCAGCTCTAGTCGAGAAACGCAAACGATTTCTGCATTCGCAGCACTCTGAGGGGAGCTTACCATGTTTTCTGGCATACTCTATCCTGTTCTCCTTGACATTTTTGATATACTCCTTGCTGTAACCCTCCTCGTCTAACACGGTCAAGATGACCACTGGCGGTGTCCCTGACGGTATCCTCTCTCCCCCCGTAACCATTGAGATGATCCAAATTACTATGCCCACCGCCGCCGTAAATGCCACTATCGTCTGCACTCTGCTTCTGCGAAAAGAAGGGAATCTCGAGGATCGCGTCGCATATGGTTGTGGATTCGAGGATTTCCTCGACGGTAAAGCTAAGTGCATCTTCTTCAGGAAATGGCCTTCCGGCGCCACAGAGGCCCTCGTCACTGAGACGGGTCAAACGATGTAATTCGGAGAGCCAGCAATGTGGAAAGAGGGCGACGCGCACACGGTGGTTGGGAGAAAATGGCTTTGTTCGAAAAGCTGTCCTCTTTCAAGAGGGTCCGGTACTGCACTAGGATAACCTACTGCTCTCGTATTTGGCGCGATGCTGACTGGACTTGATTGCCGCGCATTCAATTTCCTAGTCTCAACTCTATCGCGCAGAATAGTGATGTCGACGTCCTGCGACAGGGCAAAAAGAAGGGAAGAAAAAAAATAATGTATGCGGTGAAGTTCGGAGAAGTTCGTCTGTCTTACGGGGGGAAATTGACAGCTGAATTAGTGGATTCCTCTCCAAAATATCCAAAAGGTTCGCGGCCCACCCAATAAGGTGACCCCGTACCGCGCCCGGACTTGATAAGAACAAACTTATCAATCGCTAGAAGATTCGTAATTTAAAGTAAATATTGCACTCACTGATGATCTGCAGCTGACCGCATCCAAAGTTACACGAAATTCCGACAAAGAAAGCATTTGCAAGTTTGTTGTTTGAAATGGTCGGGAAGGATGCATTTTCAAGGGTGGTGGGGGTTGCCTCGTCTGCCTCAAAAGGGGTTGAGATTACTTCTATTATCATTATTTGCTCTTGTGAGAGATTGGTGAGTGAATAAAAGTCTTACTTGGAACCAGAGCAGTGGGGGAGAACGTGTTTTTGAGCTTCCAAGTTTTATTTTCATTTGGAAAGCAAGCTAATATATTCTGGTCACTACAAGATATTATCCGCCTGACATAACCCCCCCTTTCATATCTCCTGCAAAGTTTCCAACAGCCTTATGTCTCCCTCTCAAGGGAGATATGCCCCCTCCTCCTACCCCTTCTCAACACAGCTTGATGATATGTAATAAATATCACCTGGCTTCCAACCTCCCTGTTCGTGGACCCGGCGCTTGGGGAAACCCTTTTGAGTCTGACTTGGCCAGGCATGTGAAGGAGTCTTGGGACGGACTCATGAGGATTTCCGTTGTCCGTCAAGTCATTGAGTGACAGATCCATCGAGGTGGAAGAATTGTAACTCTGCATGGGCTCTTGGGTTTGCCAGCCCAAACTTGAAAATACATCCAGTTGGCACTAGGTGTTTCCGAAATTTGGGATTGGCCGGGAACTTTGTTGTCCTCTCATTCTCCAATGTGCTCTCCTCCCAGAGCGAGTTCGAGTTTAGAAAGTGGACCCTCTTATATCTTCGAATTGAAGAACCGCTTGCGGTATGCTCGGAGTGCAAGAGTCCGCCCTGCTGGCTTGCGCTTATTCAACTACCAAGTAATGACCTTTCGTCGGGTTATTTCTTCAGTCGAAAATGGAGAAGTCCGTTGTTGGCAAGTCAAAACAGCCTGTCGATTCGTTATATCGTTTTCGAAAGACATTCCGTGGATTCTCGCCCATCCGGGAATTCTTCCGCCCTCGCCAATGAAATCTTCCTCGACCTCCATAGCCCACTAGACCAATATAATTAGTTTGATACACGACCAACGAAGACTCTCGTGTAAAGAAGTGAGAAGAAAATCATACCTGACCCATCTTACCAGCGAATATAGAATCCCAGACACCTTCTCTTCGAGAATAATTGAGCAGCAGAGAGATACACTTCCTCCTAACGATTGGATCCCGACACTTATGACTGACAACGTATAATGGTATGACAACAATAGAGTCGAACGAGAATTTTGGATCAGGCGGCCACTTGTTGGTAGGTTCCATAGCCTTCAGTATATCCTCACAATAATTGACAGTTTCGCGGTATGAATCGATGAACTGGTCGTATTCCGATTCGTCATCGCAGCAAAGGATATATGATCCGTGAAGGGCAGTTCTGCAGAACACTACTTGCGTCTTGGCATATATCACTCGTTCTGGTGTTTCGGTCTTGCTAACGCGTTTGTAGAGTGGCGCAAATGCTTCAAGCCATCGACGGCCATCAATTAAGAGCTTTTCTTGCGTCTTCATGACCTCGGGATTTTTGTCTCCCCACCATCCATTTACAGGAAACATATGTCTGTTCTTAGGTCGTCCGGTGTCGCGGGAGAGAATGTGCATAGTGCGCCGAGCAAGGCCATCGTTATATGGTTCTGCCTCTTCAATTGATGTGAATTCAGTTGGCATCTCGTCCCAGAATGTTTTCATGTCACCACTGACGAAAGGATGTTCCTTTAGCCAAGCGGCCTTAGCCAGGGACATTGCTTGTACTAGTCCATGTTAGATTAGGTTTTTTAAAAATGAGAAAGTGACTTACCATCGAGACGACTAAATATCTTGAATAGATCCGAGTTGTGAGTTGACATCGCGACGAGGGGACTAGTATTGCCCGACTCCTCCTTCCATGCTTGAATCAGCCTGAACCCAAGCACAATCTGAGCCATTGCCTGAGCCTGATTTCCACTCCAAGCCTCAAAACACAATGTCACTAGACAATGAAGCAATGCGATCCTCAAATCGGGTTCCTTTTCAGCATCTTCACGCATATGTTTGAGTGCAATAGCGTATTGTTGGAGAGCTCTCTCGTGGTGTTGGCAGAGATTCTCCTTTTCCTCTTTCGAATTGGACACCAATTGGCTCGTCTTGTCTAGAGCACCAAGAGCAATCACGGCATGACGAATGGAGAGATCAGATTCCGACGCTTGTAACATGAGTCGACGAAACGATTCGGAAGCAAAAACTGGAAGGATTTCGACAGCAGTCTTCTCGCTGAAGATTTTGAAATATTCAGATTCTTCTTGAGTGTTGAAAAGAAGAGTGGACGGCGCGGAAGACACGACTGGAAGAATGATGTTTTTGATGTACATTGGCGCAAATTCTTCGTATTGGAAACCAGCGAAGGCTCTGGGCGCTATTTCATTCTTCACCTTGGTTGCTTTAGGCTTTCTAGGTCGATAACCACCGCAATCGATGCCAAATTTGATGCAACGAAAACATTCCTGGACTGTGTCAATAATCGTGTTGACAATCAGATCATTTCCCCCTACTTACCGGTCTCTCCTCCCCGCATTTCACCTATCCCCATGGAATTAGTATTTTTGTTTGAGAGCAGAAAAAGGAGGCCCAGAACCACAAATAAGCCCACTTCCCGAATATGCCTTTGCCATGGGAGCATAGCAGCCTTGGAGAAACGAAACACTTACACGTCGCTCTTTGCACGTTACACACCCGCTCTTCACTTTCGGAAGGCCACGGCGAGGAATAGCCCTGGCCCGATTTTGAGGTTCCGTCGGGGACAGACTGCTCCCTGAAGATGCGTCTTCCATCGCAGGTCGGACAAACAGAGCTTGGACGAAATCGACAACTTTCGCAGTACGGGTCGAGAGTTGGCAAGCTCAGAAAGGAAAGATCTTGATATAATGCGGGCGAGCATATCGACGATCCAGATGCAGAGCCTCTCCTCGCCTCACCTCACCTCTCCTCTCCTCTCCTCTCCTCAGTCGTGGGATTTCCTCCGGGGCCCACATTTCATTGGCTGCAAATGGGGGCTTCAGCTGCATCCGCGGGGCCCGCAACCAACACAGGAGATTAGATATAGATACACCCGATTCGAGCCACTCCGACGAGAACGCACGCTGTGTCTGGGTTGGAAAAGCAAGCGATAAAATTGTATGGAACCGAAAACTGTCTGCCTAAATTGAAAAAAGTGAACGGAACCCACAGAAAGAAGTAAAAGAGTCTAAAAGGGTTGCAAGAATTGGTGATCCGGAGCCGACTTTGACCCCTGTTTGGCCGCCTTCTGCGGGGAGCTGAGAATCCTCAGATCCAGAAAGAGATTGGGGAACAAGTTCCGGGCGTACATCTCTCATCTTGGAGTCCGGGAGTTCAGCTGCGCGAGAAGCAGCTATCATGATGGGGAGAATGAAAGGTTAGTAAAAAAGAGTTCAATGGCAGTCCTCAGAGGTTATATAGAAAAAAATCAGCCGGAGTGAGCTACCCATGAATCGTGGGTCGTGGCGCCCTCGTTAATCGTAAATTTATTTTGGGGCTTCCGGAAGTGGTATTCTTGCAGCCAGTGAGCTTCCCTCAAGATGATGCCGGTAGAGATCAAATATGTTTTGTGGTTCTTTGAACTGGCATACTTTGATAGCAGCATGCAGTTCCCTTTTATCCGCTTACAATCTACAACGTTGTAGTAAAGAGATGCAAGTAAGCACGGTATAATTGTGCAAACGCCTCTCTTTTTGGTCGACCTGTTTTGCGATCTTGGGCTTCAAACTGAAATGATATAAGTCCAAGTCGCTCGCAAGTTGTGTCTCCCATCATTACCCAAGTACGAGATAAAGCATCACTCCCTTCGTCTTGTGTGTATATTGATTATGGTGGGAGAGGTGATGTCTGATGAAGGAAACGTCGAAGCAATAGTCTTCCACAGACACGTGGGCAACAATAAAAGCGGCCATACAGTTCCCCGCCTTTTCTTCCCTGAAATGCACCTAACTTCTTGAAAACGAAATTTCGAAAATGTTTTTCTTCGAGACCGTGTATTCTAAACTCTGGACTCTCTAGTACCCAGCGCTCTCGACATTCTTTCTAGATCTGTCCCAATAGAGGTTACCGCATCAATCAGGCCACTGATCTTCCATCTCATCAATCCCTCCCCCTCTCACTAGCTTTCCTAGATTCATTCTCACACTCTTCCTCAAATACTTCGTCTCAACTCCCGTCGCATATCCACCTCCGAGCCCTCCAATGCTTGATTCGCCACCATCTGGATGGTGATGAGCAAATATCGGAGGTTGAGAAGTAAAACATCTCCTCTCCCCACTCAAACTATCCTCATCCTGGCCTGCGCACCACTCTCCCAACTCTGCGTCCCAAATCTTACTCCACTTCGTAAGACCGTATTGCTGTAACAGTCGTCGAGCTCCTCGTTGGGAGACTGCGTAAGCAACGGTGCACAATGCTCCTCCTGATGCGCGGTGGTAGACACGGGTATGTGGTGGATAGGAGGATGCAAGTGCATCGAGTGGACCGAACGGATGAGCTCTGAGATATTTTGGCATTGGAACGGTTTCGTCATCTGGGTTTGTGAGAAGTAAGTTCTTTTCATCGACATACAGCGGGTTTTCTGGTCGAGGAAATCCTGCTCCACAATGTCCTAGCCACAGAACATCCCATGAATTTGGATCCCCATATGGGTATTTCGAGGGAGGGTGTGAAGCTATTTGTAAGAGCGGTAAAGAGTAGAGAGGTGAGGAGATGTTATTTGCAGATGCATCTGCAAATATACTCTCCTCATCCTCGGGGTTCTTCGTTACATCGACGTGATATATGGCGAAGTCGAGTTTTCTCAATGTCAAGACCTGAGAGGCGAACGCGAAGGTTTGAAGCTGCGATCGGATACGAATATCCCAATCAACATCGTCTTCAAATATCATCGCTGTGCTGAGGTTCTGATTGACGACCCTACAGGGTAGACCTTGTCAGTTCTTGCTCCGTAGATAGAAATGGTCTTCTCACTCTTGCAAAGCATTCAAATGACTTCGCCAACTCCCTCTGATCCCCTTCGCGAGTTTAACGCTTTCCCCACTTCCACCAGGTGGTAATGCCTTTTCAGGGATACTGTCACCACCTACACCATCGATGAAGTCAATCTGGAAATCGCTCACGGCTGCTGCCAGGGAAACCGCATCACGACGATCAGTCCGAGAGGGCATATTTATGACGAAAAGTTTTTGAAACTAAGAGGATTCAGTTTTTAGCCTCAATAGATGGGGGGTTAGAAAATGCTCACTCCAAGTGTCGAGTTCATTATTTCAGGAATTTCGGGGATTGAAGGCTCGATCGGATGAACTTTTTGTTCTTTCACAATTAAGGAGGAGACATCCACCTCCTTCCATGATGAGCTGAATCTCAGGAATGCGTACAGGAACACTATGAGAATCAGGGTTCCGATGAAAAAGACTCGAGATGGAAAGTTCCAGCCATGGTGTAACATCGTGAAGCGAAATATCACGCACGTGATGCGTTTTTATCGAAACATAGAACCTTTGAGATGAACCATTTGACGCGTGTGGGCCTTGAAATATGAATTCTTATGCTAGAAAGATTTTCCTCGTGATTATCTTTCGAGGTTGAAGGGTTTGCTTCATTATATAACGCGTTGATCTGCATTGCAGGCAGGTGAGTGCAGGCTGTGGGGAGGCTAAATTGGGTAATATAAAATCAATCTACATCTCTACCCAGACGCCACTCACGAGTGAGGAGAAATGTGTCCTCCAGTAGGCGAAAATTTAGAACTTTGGTACTCTGCATATTGCAAATTTTGGAAAGTCTAACAGCTGTTTTAAAATCCACGATCTGGCTTGACAAGTGAACTTGAAAATGGGTGGGCATATCGAGTTCTATTTTTACAGAAGCCGCACCATAGTCAATGCTCAATTGAATACAACAGTCTTTTGTCCATTCAAAAGAACCCTTCTCTCCGTAACCCATTTCACAGCCGTAGCCAGAACGTTGCTCTCAACATTGCTTCCCTCAATAGTCAACTCTTTAGGACTTAATTGATGCCCGACCCTCACAACATTTTGCTCAATTATCGGACCCTCATCCAAATCACTCGTCACAAAATGAGCTGTTGCACCAATAATCTTGACCCCACGATCATATGCTTGGTGATATGGCTTGGCACCCTTGAAAGAAGGTAAAAAGCTATGATGAATATTGATGATCTTCCCTGACATGGCGGTACAAAGCGTAGGCGAGAGAACTTGCATATATCTCGCGAGAACAATCAGTTCAATATCATATTCCTTGACCAATTCGAGGATTCTAGCTTCTTGCTCCGCTTTCGTCGTGGCCGTGACCGGGAGATGATAGAATGGAATTTTGTAGGTATCCGCGAGAGCTTGAAATTCCGGATGATTTGAGATTATCAGAGGAATCTCAATTCGGAGTTGGGAAGTAGATTGGCGGAATAAGATATCATTGAGGCAGTGACCAATTTTGGAAACCATGATGAGGACTCGAGTTTTGTGGGAATTGGAGGTGAGTTCGAAATCCATGCTCATGGACTTAGCAATAGAATCAAATGAGTTTATCAGGTCCGAGGCGGCTTTGGGAGTTGATGCATCGATTTGTTGAAAGTGTACTCTCATGAAGAATCGTTTGGATGTGGGGTCGCCATATTGTTGTGAGTCAACGATGTTGAGGTTGTTCTCTGCGAGGAAACCGGTGACGGCGTGGACGATCCCCGGTCGGTCAGGACACGATAGAGTCAAGATGAATTCTCCGTTGGCCATTTTGATGTTGAATTTCGAGGATTGGATGTCTTCACGATTGGTTGTGAAATTTCGAAGTGAGGTCCGACTCCGAGAAAAGTGCGATCCGAGTCGGGGCGCGTTGGTGGGGCCACTAGTGATTTCTCTTAGGAATTTTCGATGACCCAAGGGAGAATGAAGTCTTGGAATGAATCAATTCTATCTTGTAAATTTAGCTCTTCTTATAATTTTATTATGTGCAACGTCGATTTGGTCACTCCACTAAAAATCCATACTGTGCCCTAAAATCTCATCTAAAATTTAGCCTATCATGAAGTGATAAGCACTTCAGTAACTGACCTCAGTTAACAAGGGTTTATAAATTTTATTCCAATCATATCCTTTCTTTATATAAACAGATGATAAAAGTTAAGTAATAAGAATATACTTTTAAAGTAAAATCGTCTTCTCGCCTAAGTCATCTTTGGTCTATCAATGCAATTCCATTTATTGGAAATATCTCAACCACCTAAGGTCATTCCCAATGCAAGTTGTTGTGGGATTGTTACGAGATTTTTGAGATAACTCAAATCTACTGAAGGAATACCCTCATCTTCCCAGAAAAACTGTCCCAGGCGATTAGCAACCCAGACGGGGTTTTCGTCGGCTACATCATATAATCAGCGCTAAACGAAATGTGACCTCCAAAGAATTCGACTCACAAATCCAGTGCCCAGCCTTGGGAATAATATCGTAAGATACATTTGAGCCCACTTTTGAAAATGCTTGCTTCAGCAATGTGTAATCTCCAAAACTCGCTTCCCCGCCCATAGCAAGCAATGGCATTGCCAAAGGGTTTGAAGAAAACCTCGAGGTGAAAAAATCAGCGTCTTGATACTGAGCAGCGAAATATTCAAGACCAGATCTAAGAAACCCCGGCTTTGAGATAGCCGTGGTGTATTTGTTCAATCTATCTTCGGAGATCACGGAATTGCCAGTGTACGATGCATGATAAAAGTACCAAGACAACATTCTCTTCTCCTGGCCTCTGATAAAGTATTCCGCAACATCTGGGAGACTGAAGAAAGCCAATTGCCAGTTTTGGCGAAGTGTCCAAGAATGTGATGGTGTTTGGGCTGCTTCGTAAAGACCATAACCGGGTATGGGATATTCCATCATCGCTACTCTTTTAACTAGCGACCTGTGGTTTGCTGAAAGCGCAGCAACAACACCCACTCCCTTGTCATGTCCTGCCACATATGCTTGGGTGATATTGAGGAATTGGAGGACACCAAAGAGGTCTTCGCTAGCTGCTGAAGCAGTATAATTCCCAGATACGGCGAGAGATGAATCACCACATCCACGATTGTCTACTGCGATGACTGTGTAGTTTTGTGCGAGAATTGGACCAATTGTGTCCCACATTATCTAAGGAGGAAAATTAGCCTTGCAAACTGCAGTCCTGGGGAAAATTTGAAATGTACCGAATGCTCAGGAAAACCATGCACGAGCAGTAGCGGCGGTCCGGATCCAGCGTAATGAAAAAGAATCGAGGAGTCTTCAAGTGCGACTAGTTGATGATCCCATTCTTCCCATGGAATGAGAGCGGACAATGCGGTTTGAATAAACAATTGTACAGCCACAAAACGAAGGTAAAAGGACATATTTACTGAAAACATATCCATAAAGTATTGACTTCTTGGGTATTCTTGCCGAAGTATAGATAATAAACTAGGACTTTGGTTTTTTTGGTTTTTATATATATCGCGTTGTATGGAAAAACCCGAGAGCAAGAGCCTCAACTAACTCCGAAGGTCAAGGAATGATTTATAATGACTTATCCAGGGAAGCAGTTCGTGGTGTTTACGACCCCGCTAATTATAATCGGCATGCGTAAGGTGGATCGTAGATCTGTGCCTCGACAGGACCAATTTCCATTTTCGGCTAGTGGTCATGCCTGGATGGCTAATCACCTCCTGTCTACTAACAACCCTGCTGACTTATTCATCAATCCGCTGGTCAAACCAAAAGAAAACACTTTATACACTCACTGCCGAACCACAAGTCAAGATGAAGTAGCTTTACATGGAAAGATCTGCCAATCAATTTTCTTGCTAACAGGATTCTCTTCCAATTTTCCGTCACTGTGGCGGCAAAAAACGGGGATATCCAACACCCAGTTATCTAAGTGGCTTTTGTTGACATCAAAAGCACTATTTGACCGATGAAGGTTTACATTGGATCGACCGGATCTTTGTTCACGTAAAAACCCCGGAAGCTGAAATGCCCTCAAATTCCGCTACACAAAGTCCAATCAACGTATTGGGTAATTTCTAATGTCGCTGCTGAGATGTAACAAGACACGGAATCGCACTTCTTAGGCAGTACATCGATTTCTGAGCTGCTTGGATACCTCTTCGTTGAACTTTGAAGAAGAGAGTAAAACGAGCTTTGATCCAAGAATAAGTAACATTCTCGATAAGATTCTTAAGTTATTTCAAGAATAGAAGCAAGCTTGAGGATTGACAAGCAAAAGCAGTAGCGCACCAATTTCATGCTTTTGCAGATGCCTTATAACTTCTAGTTATAACTATCGGCCGAACTTGACAACTTTGTATCTCGTCTCGTTGCTAGAGGCTCTCAAGTTAAGACTTGGAGCTTGGCCACAGGCAGGAACTCAAGATTTGGTGAACAGAATGAAGCAGGAGACAGGTGTGAACCTCAATGGAGCACTCACCACATTATTACAATCATGAGACACTTTCTAATTATTGATAAGAGTTTCTGACTGGTTAGAATGGCCTCGCTATCAACATAAATCAAGACCATATGAAAGAAGATTCATATTGAAGAAACATGATCTTCCATTCTAAACAATGAGAACCTGCAACAAAAGATAAGTATTGAGTGCCATATTAAAAGGTATGGTTGGTCCAATTGCTACCGCCTTACTCCCACGACAGGTCCAACGAAGGCAGTGGCATTTAGGACATGAACCGGGGTACAAGAGGCTGCATTCAACATTGATGCTCGACGCGGCTTACAAGTTCGGCTTTGGAGAGTTAAGAACAGGCCGGGGGAGATTGGTGAGCAGGGTATTGGCTTGTTGAATCGGCTGACTTGAAAACCCCAATAGAACTGGTATTTCAAAAGTCGGAGTTTGTTGGTTCGTGTTGAAATGTATCAAGCCTGGTTTCTCAGGTTCTATCTTCAATCCTTAGAAAGCTGCCTTGGATTTCCAAAAATCGCCTGATAGACCCTTGGGACTCCGACTTGGGGAGCTCCAACCTGGAAGGTTGAGGCGATGTCGAGTCGAGGTCGTTCCTTAACTTCGATGGCCTCGCCCACAACCCGAGGAAATCCTCCACCCGGTGACACCACAAGCGTGCTACAATGAGGGCAAGAAGGGCAGGCACGACCCTGTCCACACCCACAGTATAGAATCTGGACCCAAGGTCGCTCCTTCCCTCTCAGCTCTCGATGTCAACCTTGTGCTAGCACGATGCACGGACCCTTGCCTCCAGAGTATAAACACCCCCTTTTCCGCCCTCTATATACATAATTTCTTGTCATCGAAAACGCCTCGCGGGTGGTGGGCCGGCACACCCAAGACGACAATTTTCAATCCAAGCCTTGCATTCTCATACCCTTCTGCTATCCCACATCAAACAAAAGATATGCCGAAAAAGTGAGGCTGCCCCTTTCGATCGTCGTAGATCGTTGGGCCTGTTGATGAATCGGAAAATTTTGCTTGGCTCATATCATGGAGAAGGAAGAGGACTGGGGAGCCATTTGTGGTGGCTGCAATACGGTAAGCTCGATTGGCTCCAACAGAGGGGTTTGCAATACTAGCCTTTCTCTCAAGACTGACACGAAGGGTCATGGAGTGGTCACACCTCGTAAATCAGCCCTACTGTATCGTCAGATATCTGGGCACTCTTCTCTGAGGGGTGGTTGTTGTTCAATACATTGTATTTCTGCATCCATGGAGGTTTTAGTCCGTATCATCCAGCAACACCTCGATCCAAAAGAGAGAAAAGAGGGGTAAGTGACACGTGAGCGGCTTCAACAAACCCCGCCATACCACCAGCTTACTCTTGGCTCACTTGTAGCTTACTTACAAGCTTACTCGCAAAGTGTTAGACAAAGTGAGGGCGAGAATATCAAAGCTCCCAACCTCCCGCTGCTTTGGTGGTGGTCGTGGTCCATAAGGACAGTTACAATACAAAATCTGCCAGGCAATTGCAGCATAGAAGAATCCCTTCCAAATATTTCTTCATTGTTAAATTTTCATCCAAGGCGGCAAAGCGATACCAGTTCCGGTTGTTGTCGTAGAATATCTTACCGACCTCGGTATCATAATATCATTTGAAGTTCGTGGGGAGGTTTTGTGGGGGAAAACATGGGGAACCCCTCACCCCAGCCTCCTAAAATTCCCCTGGGAAGCTTATTCCGCTATATATCTCCCACCTTTGCTCACCGTTTCTTCAAATCCCCTCACAAAGAAGATGGGTAGTCCCTCTCTTTTAACGGAAAAACCTTGCTTTCCCCTGTCTGCCATGCTACTGTTACCTAGAAAAGCTCAAAGGTCGACCCTTACAGCGGAGAATAAGTGGATTGAAAATCCTTCCATTTTCTTGACATAAGTCGACATGTTTCCTTCTTCTCCCTTTAGTTATTCTTCAAATGCAATATTAGGGGTTCGTCAGCCGCAATAATGCTTTCCTCTTTATGTTTTCTAGTATTGATCACGTTGACGACCGCAAGTAACATTACAGATTTCACCAAATACGTAAACCCATTTATTGGAACCGAGGGCGACGTTCCCGGTTCCGCTTTCAGAGGTGGGAATGTCTTTCCAGGTGCGACACTGCCTTTTGGAGCGGTAAAAGTTGGAATTGACACCACAAGGTGAGATTGAGATACATGGATCATCCAGCACTTGCTAAAGGTCTAACAATAGATGGAACATATCTTATGCTGCAAACGCCGGGTATTTGCCTGATGGAAACGTTACAGCTATTACCATGCTGCATGTTAGCGGGACTGGGGGAGCCCCAACCTATGGTATTATCCCACAAATGCCGTTGACGAATCTCGAGGGCGTGAATCTTCTCGATAATATCACGTATATGCAGCCACGTGTAGTTGACGATGTGGCTCGTGTGGGATATTTCAAGACTGAACTTGAAAACGGAGTCACAGCCGAGATGAGTTCGAGCATGCACGCTGGAATCATGAAATACCGCTACCCAGAGAATACAGGTCGCTCAGTATTGGTGGATATCAGTCACTTTTTGCCATCTGCTGGCAAGAAAGAACAATGGTGCTAAGTTCTGGCAACTTCTCACTTCTAGAGAGTGGCTAACATAAATTTAAGGTATTCAAATGGCTATATCGAGAGAAGTGATGATGGTTCTTGGTATTCGGGGTATGGGGTTTACCGCGAAGGTTGGGCATCAGGTTAGTAGATTCCAATCTTTTGTTCAATGATGCTAATTTATTGTAGGTGGTGATTACCGAGTTTATTTTTGTGGTCAATTCGATAGCGCTCCAGAACAAACCCAGCTCTTCTGGGGAAAATATACGGATCCTTTCTGGCCAAATACTACAGGCGTTGTTCCAACCTTCACGGACGCAAGCTCGATTCAGGGTGGTGCTTTAAGCTATCAGTATGCCAATCGTATCGGGGCTCTTTTTGAGTTCCCATCAAATGTCTCTACTGTGACTTCAAAGGTCGGTATTAGCTGGATTTCAACCGACAAGGCATGCCAATTCCTCGATGAGATTCCACATTGGGACCTCAATACGACCGTCAAGGTGGCCGAGACTCAATGGAATAAGCAGGTATTGTCCAAAATTGATGTTACAACCACCAATGAGACACAATTGGAAATGTTCTACACCGGGTTGTATCACTCTCACCTGATGCCTTCAGACCGTACTGGGGAGAATCCTTATTGGGATTCGAAGGAACCTTATTATGATGATTTCTACACTTTATGGGTAAGTCATTAGAGCCTATTTGGATGAATACCCATCTTTTTATCTCGCTTGCAAACCATACATGTTTATTGATACCCCTTACAGGATACGTTCCGGTGCACCCACGCTCTCATCAGTCTCATCTTACCCAAAAAGCAAATCGAAATGGTCAAGTCCTTGATTGATATCTGGAGATTTGAGAGATTTATGCCGGACGGTAGAAGTCGAAATACCAACGGAAGAGTTCAAGGTGGTTCGAATGCAGATAATATTCTTGCGGATGCTTACGTCAAAGGACTGCAAGGTGGAATTAATTGGACAGATGGGTACCGTGCCATGAAAACTAATGCGGAAGTCTTACCATACAACAATTTTGACTGGGAAGACCTGAGTGGTAGTACCAAAGAAGGCAGAGGTGCATTGCCAGATTGGAAAAAGTATGGATTTGTAACTCCTGCCTACGGTCGTTGTATAAGCAAAACTGTCGAATACTCCCTAAACGACTTTTCGTTGGCTCAGGTGGCAAAAGGAGAAGCACCCCAAGACGTGGCTTTATACATGAATCGATCCGCGTGAGTAGCCACTCCCCTAGTTCAAAATTGACAGGCCTGACAAATGTTTAGGGGGTGGCAAAAATCATGGTCTACAAACGTCACCTCACTGAACTTCACAGGTTTTCTTGCCCCAATCTATGGGAATGGAAGCATTGCAAAGTATGATCCACTCAGCTGTGGGAATTGCGATTGGGCGGCAATCAGTTATGAAGGTGTTCCATGGGAATACAGTTTCTCAATTCCTTTTGACATGAAAACCTTGATCGAGTTTATGGGTGGACCGGAGACCTTCGAATCACGACTAGACACTATCTTTATACCGGACATTGCCAATTCAAATGCGGGGAATAACCGAGCAGGAACCACGATTTTCAACCCAGGTAATGAGCCAAGTTTCATGACTCCATTTTTGTATAATTACGTACCACAGAGACAGTACAAATCTGTCCAGCGGTCACACGAGGTGGTTGATTCGTGGTATAATGTCGAGAAATCTGGTATTCCAGGGAATGATGATGCTGGCTCAATGAGTAGTTGGCTTGTTTGGAACATGCTTGGTTTGTACCCTGTTGTCACCCAACCTGTGTACCTTATCTTGTCCCCAAGATTCGAAGACACGACGATGAAACTTGGGGATGACGGTGGCGTTCTGAGAATCAAGGCTAGCGGGCTAGATAAGGGGATATATGTTCAAAGCTTGAAAGTCAATGGCGAAGCATGGAATAAGAGTTGGGTCAGCCACGAAGATCTTGTTGGTGTAAATGGACAAGGTGGTTTGCTAGAATTTGAGATGGGAGCAGAACCTACACAATGGGATACCGGAGACTTACCGCCTAGCCCAGGTTATCTAGGATGATAAGAGAGTTAATTATTGGAAATCTTGCGAAGGAAAGTAAAAGCAACTCGTTGGTCAAATTAATTATTCTAGAACAATTTAGACCTAGAACATATATATTCTATTATCCTCCTGTATCTAGGGTAATATCATACTCTTCTGCGAGCTTTTTAGTACTTGCCGACATTTGTTGGCCATCGCGAGGCGAAGTGGGTTGAGATACCTCCTTTGAGCTAAGCGAGGGAGAAAATGGAGGCCAGTCAGTTCACAATTTTTAAACCAGTTTTCGTGATGATACCCTAAGATTTAAGGGGTCCATAGAATAAGTAAAATGAAAGTTTTTCGCTCGGTCGGAAGATTA
This sequence comes from Hymenoscyphus fructigenus, assembly GCA_001414455.1. Lineage (NCBI taxonomy): Eukaryota > Fungi > Ascomycota > Leotiomycetes > Helotiales > Helotiaceae > Hymenoscyphus > Hymenoscyphus fructigenus. The sequence continues at coordinate 464,507 of LKUV01000012.1, read as the reverse complement.
CTTTGACTCAATAGACGGAATATTCAAGAGTTGGGAGGAGCAGTAGCATCACAAGTTCGGGGGGGGGGGGGGGGGGGGTTTAGGTCACATTGCATTATCGGATCGAAACCTATTTCAAAACGGAAGCTGTACATGTTTATGTTTTCCAGTAATTACATGATGTGACAGCATATGGCTACTGTGAAAATTAGTCGAGGCACCGATATACGAAAATGGGAATTTCGGGTTCAGCCTAATTCGATATATCTGCAGGACATCGAGAATATTTGTATTCTTCCTTCTACTTTTGTATACCTAACTTTAGCCTATTGAGATATTGATGTTTTGCCCATGTCTTGGTAGGCATGATTTGAGTTTGTGTTCATTTTTGTACGCCACGAACGCTAGTATATAATAGTTCATAACTTCCTCAACAAACACTCATTTTTTCAAACACCTTTTCTCGTAAGAACTCAGCATCGTATTTGATTAATTCAATACCAAATCCTATAAGTGAAATAAGATGAATTTCCTCTTAGCACCACTCTCCCTTCTCGCTATCATCCCACTAGGTCTTGCAGAACTCTACTGTCCGCCAATTCTTAGCCCCAAGGAAGGGGACCTCATACCCATCGGATTGGTCGAGTCAATGCTTCATTGTTGACTAAGGTTCAAATCAAGGGTTGTGAAATGAAAAATATATATCCTTCTTTTCTCGGAGCCGAAGAGCTTGACCCTGAACTTAAATACCATATGCATGGCACTGGATTCCCCCGCATTCTCGAGATTCTCACCATAGTCCTCAAGAATGTCTGTCCCAATCTGAGAGAGTTAACCTTGGATGTGAAGTATCAGTTCACCAACACAAAGCTCTGGGAGGAGGGCCTCTACAATAAAGCTAACAAGACTGATGATGATCGATTAGATGAGTTAGTGGAGAAAATAGTGACAAAATTAGATTCAGTAAAAGAACTAAGACTTGCACCGTTTGAGCTTGATGGATTAGACCATTGGGGAAGATCTGTACGATGGATCAATCTTGTAAAAGAAAGAGCGAGGAGACAAGAAGAAGAGATTTTTAGTAAAAGAATGAGAAGCGGAGAAAAGACTGGCGCCACCAAAAAGGAAGCACAGACTGAGGAAGTTGTTCTTATCTCATTTCCAACGAAGAGGGCCGATGAAATTACTACCCTCCAGAATTTACATCGAGGTGGCGCGAGTCGTGGGGGGTCGAATAGAGGTAGAGGACAGGGTAGAGGAGGACAGGGCAGAGGAGGACAGGGCAGAGGAGGACAGGGCAGAGGAGGACAGGGCAGAGGAGGACAGGGCAGAGCTGGGCAGGGCAGAGATGGAAGAGTACAATGATAAATATTTGTTGAGAAGTGGGCGTAGATAAATTGCAAGATCAATCAAATTAAGCTGGCCTTTTTCCAAACCTTTAGGAACGTCATATTACCATGTACCATTTCCCTCATCAGGTTTTCTATCGATCACCTCATCCTAATAAACCATTTCATAGCTCTCTAGTAACCAATCTCACCATCAAAGGTTTCTTCTCCCACAATGCATAAATCTTCTGATCATTCCAATTCCTACTCTCAGGCATCAACTCTAAATCGAAATTCCACAGGACTTTCCCAAGAATGAGTCGCATTTCCGCATATGCAAGACTATTCCCCGCCGTCGTTAGTTATCTCCAACCCAAAGCAAAGGAAAAGAACTTACTTCCTCCCGATACAATTTCTTGGCCCAAAACTGAAGGGCTGTAAAACCTTCCTATCATCATCCTTGTAAATCCCTCTTGATTCATAATCCTTCTCCCATCTTTCAGGGACAAATTTGTGAGCGTTCTTGAAGTTTCTTTCGCTCAAATATGCAGCTAGGTTGGGAATTGAGACTACTGTGTGTGGAGGTACGTAGCGGCCGCAGATTGTACTTCCTTCCGAAGTTGTGATGCGAGGAAGACCGATTGGGACTGGTGGGTAGGTACGGAGGCCTTCTTCGAGGATGGCGGTCAAGTATGGCATTTGGGTTAGAGCGAGGATGTTGATTGATTCTGCGGTGGGGAAAGTGGTACGGATGAGGGTTTGTATTTTAGCGAGAATGTCGGGGTTCATGAGTAAGTTATATGTCACTCCAGAGAGGAAAGTAGCCGCTTTTGGAGATCTGGTTAGTGTCTGAATCCGTAAACGATAAGCGTGTAAGACTTACTGGTCTCACTCCCAGCGATAATGAGAAGTGAAGAATTGCTCTCAATCTCCTTTGTGGACATCCTATTTCCCATCAAAATCTGTCAATTATTTCCAGTCCAGACATTCTTACCCCTTCTCATCGTTATGCTTAAGCATATAACTCATGAAATCAGCCCGCTCTGTACTACCTTGTGCAATCCTCTCCCTCGCTTTCGCGTATGAAAAGCCAGCATGTTGAAGATTGCTTGCAACACCTTTTGCCGAAGGCGACCAAACCACTAGACTGCTGAATGGCCACCAAAGCTCCTTCGATGCTCGATAAAAGGAGACGTCTTTGATGAGTTTGAAAATTACGCTAATCCATGGCTGGTATGTTTGATTAGCTTGAATCATAACTTTGGACAAGGAAGCATACGTGGAGGACATCGGAATCCAAGCAGCCAAAGGATTGCCCAAAGGCAAGATCACCTAGAAGGTCGAAGGTAGTATAGCTTGTATGTTATTAGTGCTGCATTTGTGGACGATCAATTTCCGGTAACTCACTTATACCATTTCACAATATTTATTACACTAGTATCGGCACTAGAGGCCTTTTCCTTCAACCTCTCGATTAGTCTACTCGCATAACTCTCCAACACCTCCTCTTGTGCACTAAGAGCCTTTTCGGAGAATGCGTGGGCTTGCAATCTTCGCATACGCCTGTGGTCAGCGTCATTTGCAACGATCTATGATATTCAGCAGATTACTCGTTAAGTATTAGGAGGCACTTACGATATTTCCCACACCGTTCGGTTCTTTACGCCGGTGACGAAGATCTTTGGGTAAGTTCCCACCACCTGACGGCGTCCGATGACCATAGATATCTATAATATGAGAATTTTGTTATAAGCGAGTGTGGGAGGTCTTACCTGTCCACTTGAGAAGCATAATATCAGTAAATGGATATCCCAGATAGGGTTAAAAACTTACAGCCTGGCTATTTATGTAAGAAAGCTGATCGTACCCAATTCGAACAATGTTTCCATACTTGTCATGAAGTCTACATGTGTAGTACGGAAGGTCTCCAATGAGCGTGTGATATGTCCAAGCGGCTCTAGAAAACTTGGCATGCCAGGGTCCATCATAGCTGCGGAGGGGATGGAAGAATATACGGTAGACTACGATGCCAAAGAAATATACAAGGGACTATTGTTGGTGATTCAAATTAGCACGGGAAGCTTCACAGGAGAAGTGCTGAAACCTACGGATGCTGCAACTAGAGCTATCGAAATCGAAAAAGGAATCATCGTATAAGGGTTAGAGTGGTAGAGGGGGTAGGAACCTCGGGATTATGAGGGTAAGCGAGGCCGCAAGGAAGTTTGTTGAAACAATTCCCACAATTGCGAAAATAAAAGTTAAAAGAAGTGATAGGACAGAGGCTACCTTTTCTTGAATCCAAAGTTAAATCAAGTCGATGTCTTGATAACTTCGTTAGAAAACGACCCAGTTACTTATTATACTTCATCACCTCTGAACGGGAATAAGACTCATGATAGACTCCGATCTCATGCAGGCATTCGACAGCCGACATGATTAGCTTCGGTAGTTGTATATCCGTCCAGGTTTCCATCGCTATCATCCGGTTCAATTGTGCAATTATGCACTTGGAATTACTTGGAGATATCCTCCGAAGTTCCGGTTCCCTCCACCAGTGAGTACGAACTCTGAAGTATGTGAGAGGTGAAAGGCGGGGTAGACCAATCACTTTGATCGGATTTTATATATTGAATTGGAAAGATGCAGGAAGGTGTGGTAAATAATTGGAGAATAGAAAGCTGAGATTTATAAAACCCGTGCCGTATAAGGAAACTATGTAACGCTATATATGCAGAGAAAGCGTGGCACCTGAACATTGTCAGTGTTCATCGTTACATTTCCCCAAAACTACAGACAAAAAGAGTAAACTACCCTGTAAAAACCTAAAATATTCGTGATACTCTCGCTGAACGGAGATCTCTTACATCCGAGTTATGAATTTCATGCAAGTGCTTATGCAAACTTCTGTGATGCAGTGACGTCCTGGTAAGACGATCAAGTAGTCATTGAGACACGAGGGTAGGAAATGGTGCTACTCGGGTCAATTTGAAAGTTCCGATTATCGGAGAATGAATCATTTTGTATCGATGACCTGAAAATATGAAAGAAAATGAACCTGTGTTATTCTCGAATTTGTCGGTTCTGGGGGGCAAGATATTCTGAGTGTTGATGAGAAATAGTGAAGCAGAATGATGGATCAACAACTTCTCGATCGGGTCGTGACACACATGACCTGAAAACTCTCTTGCTATCACTCCACTACTCCACTATCAAGTTCCAGAAGCAGGGTCGCTATCAGCCAATCGGACAGTAAAATTTATCTCCACAGTCATTGAAATAGCCTAAACATAGGAACAGCCCACTATGGCTACAGCTCAATTCAAACTGCATCTCATAAACTGTTGTTATACTACATGAGAAGGATAGGCATGTTGTGAAAACAAGTCAGAAATGAAACCGTGGGCTAAAATCATCAGAACAACCCCCAAATATAACCAGAAAAACACAACTAGCTTGTGAAGTTTCATCAAATAGAAGTAGAACTGCATAGTACTTTTCCCTTCAATAATCATCAGACTAAAGTTATTGTCAAAAACAAGGGCTAAATGCAAGAACGTGAGCTCGGACACCGCGGATTGCTACATTGATGTAAAAGCCACCTGCAACTATCGAGTACTCACTCTCTCAAGATAACTCGATACTATCGAAGGTGCCCAGTCGAATACAAAGGACAGCTGAGAACCTTACGCCCCGCCAATCCAAAGCTGCAAACACAATTCCAACTAGATTAATCATTATCGGCAAAACTCCTGTATTCCTTCAACGAAAATAAAAATAAAACTAATTGAATGTAAGGAAAATCGTCTTGGAACTAAGAAACAGTAGTGACTGGAACGTGTCAAACACGACTATAATTTCGCAGAAATATTGAGACCTCTGGCAATGTAGTCACGTCACCGAGGATGAAATAGGCAATGAAATCCTTGATAACAGAGCGTATGACACCCAAGTGACATGGAACTGCCTCGCCAGACCTAGGTATCGAGTTTGGGAAGTAATCGAATTCCTTGATCAGAAGCATTAATCAGCCTGAAGTTTGAGCACCAAGCATTCCCATATTTTTTGGAACTTGACAAGTATGAAAGAAACCAAAATCTAGAACTGAACAATACCGCATGAGGATTAAAATCTATATCTGTGAAACATGCCCCAAGCTATTGGGGCCTTCAGGATTCAAACAAATGTCCCTGTCTTACGATCAAAGTCTACCCATTGGCCACGTTCTTTCCCCCAGAATCCCAGCCCTATATATGGATCCAATCCTTCGGGATTCTAGAAAATTAGTTTGCTCGCCACGAAGTGTACGGCTGTACAGACCACATTTTCTCCAAAGATTCTTCCATCATTCTCCGGAATTGAATTGATCCCTTCATCTACTTTGAAATACTCTCCACGTCTAAGCAGAGGGCAGTGCTTCACCAAGTAGAACAATAAAAGCAAGCAGCGAATGAGTCTATATGACGGGTCGTAATTCCAAACTCGAGGATATTGAACGGTATCGAGTTTGGAGAAGGAAGGAACGTGGACCCCATCCGTCGCACCGGATACAGTGTTGCATTGTACGCGCTTATATCCCATAAACGCGAACGATGCCTTCCTATTGGCTTGTCCGTGGCTCTAACACGAGCCGCAGCTGGTGCATAAGCTTCTTGTGAGGGATGGTGAGATTCTTATTTTTCGGCCGCTTGGCTTTCCATGTGGCTTGCGTAGATATCGTGATTCATTTCAAATAACTGTAAAAGCTAGGATGATATTCATGAAGTTCTTCAGTATTATTTTGCCCGTGGCCGAGAGTCGTCTTCGTATGTTTAGGCTGAAGCGAGAGACCATGGCAATACCGAGAAGATTCCTCGAAAATAAGCTCCAAATACGATACAAACAAGATTCTAAAACAACGTGACATTGCTTGTGTATCCGTATGAGGCCGATGTCCTCGTGAAAAAAGACCCGCAAGATACCCGATCTCGTACTAATCAACAAGGTCATGGCACGTGGCAGTAAGTAACTTTTGCCCATGACCTGGAAGTAGTTCGTACTCGGTACCTGAAATACTCAAATTCAATGACCCATCTCACCTCACTAATCAACGTCTTATCTTGCATAGGAAGGGACGGTGTAAAATAGCGGTAACACAATGTGAAGACAACACCACCAAAAGCCGAACCTATCGCAAACTTGGACAACCGAGCTATGTGAAACAAGAAAAATAACTCTAAAAGATCCTTCAGGTCGTGCATATGGTCTTTAATCTCGATATGACTTCTGAGAAGATTCGAAATCCTTCATAGGTTGAATCCCGAATCTCACAATCGCAAATTTCCACCAGAAAAAGCCCCTTCAGCTGCCCAGTCCAAACCCAGCCCTATGAAAAAAGCCAACAAAGCAAGAAAAGGTGCTTACCTAACAAGAGTGCACATGTACAGTAAACTTCTTGCGCATGCGTAATTGAACTCGCCATCAAGGCTCTTTTCCCTACCTTCTTGCTGCTCCATGTGGTCGTCGTCATGGCTTTGTATAATTGTTCTGGAAAAGAAAGAGTTGACTCGGAAGCAGATGTTTGCGAGTTCGGGTCTGCTGCGGACATCGGCACAGCCACGGCTAACCTAAAACAACCTCTATTTCGCCTGCTATTTTTATCTTCCCACCAACCAGGTGTTCTCTTTCGGGTGTGGCGTATATCCACTCTCTGCTGGGATTGGCCCCTCGGTAACTCACCAAACAGACAGATGTCACGAACTTCGAGCCAGTCCTCCCAAGGCTTGTTTTGCTGAATGCTGATGGGCCATGGCAATACGGTATCCGTATGGGCAATGCAAGCGAGAGACAGTGCCATCGACCTGGTAACCAATACGGCATAATCCACCACCGAGAGCACCACTTGCATGGCCACCTTGTCTGTAAACGGCTGAGGATAAGCCGTACCCACGCTAGCCATGCGATGCCAGCCATGTTATCACCTCACTCGGCTTCATCCGTATTTCTCAATAAACTGTTGCCTCGAGCGTGGCTTACCTCATGCTTGGTACGCTCTGTATAAGACTGTTTGCGGTCGCTCTACTTGCAATCTCCAACCAACAGTCACAGGATTCCCAACTCGCATACTAATTTTCCTCTGTGTTTCAAAGGCCGACCAACCCTCTGAGCCTCCCAACACTTCACACTCGCTACTTGTCTCCTCGCCTCGCGCTATTTATAACACGTCAATCTCAAATCAACCAACTTAAATTTGCCTTCCTGTTGGACCATAAGAATCCCAAGTACCCACTAGAGCTCAGCGTCACATTCGTCACACCCACACACAACACTCGCTCGTTGATATCGGAAAGAAAACACAATCGTTTAAAGCAGAATACAAATAAATAACACACTCAAAATGTATTTCTCAACGTCCTCGTTATCGGCTTTGGTCGTCATGATCCTTTCCGCCTCCACATTCGTTGCAGCAACACCCATTCCATGTACAGACGTAAGTATTACCATTACTTACCCCCCTCTCTCAATAATAAAATCTAATATTCATCCTCAGGTTATAAGAGACGCAATATTAAACGGTCAAATGGCACCCTCAGCATGCTGCGTCGAAGGTCTCTGCCTGGGCGACGGAAACTCAGCAGCAAGATTCGCATCACAAAACAACGTGCATGTCGATAACTAAACCGCCAACCACATCAGTTTTCCTTTTTTTCTCTACAATCATTTATACAGCATGGCATTTGCATTTTTTGGGAGCGATAAAATACCGGGCCTACATGGCGATGCATTGGGATCGGAGTTTTTTGGTTGAGTATGAGCATTTGGAATTGGGATTTGGGAAACATGGCTGGGTAGTCTCACGATAGGCTATCAGTGCCACTCAGCATGGAGGGATAGGGAAATGGATAGATGGGACTGGAAGAGAAACCAGCAAACCAGAATTTTTTTGTATAGATTTCATCGGTGGATTTCGGCAGTTTTGCGGAGACATCTCGTATGCAAGATAATACGAGGTTGATCACTATCAGCAAAACCGAATGTAGAAAGAAGAATCTGCACAAGACAAATCACACATCGTATGCTCGCATCTCGTGCATTTGCATATCTTTATCACGTCTTTGCAGATTTAACACGCATACTATTGGTGGGTTTCTCGATATGTTGGTATTCATTGGTATCAGGCCGTCAGCAAACATCAACATCATCTCCACAAATGTACTGTATCCCGATTACTCACAGCTAAGAAATCAATAGTACAGCCCAAGTATCGCATAGTCATAATCATACCGATATTCCAGAAACGGCATTTTCGAAGCTTTTGCTATCGATAACAAACCCATAATGATCCTATCCACCCAATGTCCCAGTCAGTAAACACCTCATCACAACAAAGATACGAGCATAGTAAGCAAAGCACCAAAATTACTCACCCCAATATTCCCCACACAAACCTCCCTTGCACCCTTCGTTGTAGTCCCACAACAATCATCAACCATCACACAATTCCACCCAGCATTATATGCATCCACCAGTGTCCCAAGAACACATTGATCCGTGTTAACACCCGCAAATAGAATCGTCTCCCAGCCACCATCTTTCAAACTCTTCCAAAGCGGTTGTTCAGAATTCCACAACCCACTCATCCGGTTCTTCGCACAATGTATATCTCCCTCTTGTACATGGACTTTGAGTCTAGGATGAAGATCCGCGTTCCAAGAGCCTTCAAATAGCACCCTTCCTTGTCCATCTGGTAACTCGGAACCCAGACCAACCCAAGGCCGAATTGAGGAGGTTGTTTGGAAGAGGGTGTCTTTCATGAAGCCTCTTTGGATACCGGCGGGCATCGTTTCGAGATCGAGGTCGGTGAGGCCCCAGTTGAGCCATATAACCTAGTTCCCCAAGTATCAGTTAGGAAGTTATCCTCAAGTTTTTAACCATTTCCCAAATTTAATACCCCATTTCACACCACTTTAAGAGGTCAAAGTATTTATAAAGAGGAAAAGCAAGACTACATACCTGTACACCCCCCTCCCTACACGCCTCTAAAACCCGTATCGTAGGTTCAATAGCCTTCAACCCATTCGGATGATCCATACACTTCTCATCCAAAAAGTAATTCTGCATATCCACAATCACTAACGCCGTTGTCCCTGGATCAATCATCATATTCGTACCTTCCACTCCCGCACAAGTCGCAATCTTCAATTTCTTACTCGAGGAATTGGAGAGGTCGTAAGTCTTTGTGTCGGGTTCAAAGGTCCATGGTTGAGATGGGGGCCCGAAGGTTATTGACACCATTGTCGCTGGCTCTTGTTCGTTTTGTATTGAACCAATTGTCTCCAGTCAATCTAGAAAATAATAACCCCGTAATTGAAATAACCAAGCATGCTAGAAAGAAGACAAAATCTCGAACAAACCTCAAACTCCCACATCAACTTTGAGCTCCTCAACCCATCTCCCATCGTTATCAGCAAAATGAGGGGCAAAACCAAGCAGCTCCCGTCCTTATCGTCGAAATCCAAGGATGAGGGTGGGGTAATGTCACTAACGCTGCAGATGCACCATCAACGAACTCAAGGTGGGGATAGCTGCAGGCTTCCCCGCTCCACTGGAGAGTTGGTTAGCTGCAACTATGATTAAGCTTGCATGTGAAGAAAAGTGTGTGGCCCAACCTCTCCCTTTTTTGGGGAAGAGGTTGGAAAGAGATAGGGGAACGAGGACTGCTATCCTAAAATCTATTGACTCGTTGAATGAGTAGACTTAAATAAAAAGGGAAGTAATAGGGATTGGAAAATATGAATAATCCAAGTCATCGGACTTATTTTTTTGGGGGGGGGGGGGGGAAGTGTTACCTGAATGATCACACATGAAAATTAATCATACAATGCAACTATGGTAGAAAGTAAGAGACAAATTTCGCTTTTCATTATATTCGAGTACCGCGCGCAGCTTCCCGAAAGCCAGCGTCAATACTCTTCATTATAGAGAATTTTATACACGTTCGAGTGGGTCTATCGTTTCAATAATCATCCTCCCCTTCGTCAAAATCATCCTCCATGGCCGCAGCGAGATTCGGAATCTTATTCTTTCGGACTCGCTTCCCCAACACAACCTCACTACCAGGAGATGTCAAAGCTTGAAAATGATCATACTCGCTCATTCGTTTTTGTCTCGTCACTCCTTCCTCCCCTGACTCCTCCTCGTCCATCATACGTAGTCGACTTGGTTTTCTGGCTCTGCCGCTGGCCTTTCTGGTATTAACAGGGGGTAAAGCACTTGCTCGTTTCTTTCCCTTCTTTTCCGCGGATTGTGGTGAGATTTGAGATTTCAAAATTGATTGCTTTCGCTTTGGTGCAGATGTTGCAGGCGGTGCAGGTTGTGCGAGTGCTTCTTCGGGTGCTGGGTCAGCGGGAGCAATTGGTTGTGGTTGAAGTTGAATAGTTTTGGCGGTAGATACTGGATTGTAATGATTTGGAGGAACTATGGCGGGTGGTTCTGATGTCCCTACTGTACCGATAGCTGCCCCTGCCTTGGCCGCCTTCTTGGCCGCGTTCGTTGCCTTTCTTGTTTCCATTGCACCAGCCATTTCACCCTTCTCCCATCGCTTTCGTAAACTCTCGGATAACTTTGCAGATTTGGCCCGTTTCTTTCGAAGTGCCTCCAATTGGTCTGGGGTAAGTAACGACTCATCAATCTCTTCCTCCTTAGCTTTACGCTTTCTACTCTTGGGAGCCGGTCCAGGAATAGGAGTAGCTGAACCAGATTGAGGGACAGACATATTTGATGGCAGGATGGGAGTCATTTGACTAGGATCGAAAACTGAAGCATCTCTTTCAGTGTTACTCGACTCTCTCTTTCTCTTTCCGCCTCCCTCGTTTGAAGAAGAAGAAGATGGCCGCGATGTCTCTCTTGTCTCCCCGTAGGTCGCTTCCTCGTGTTGGGCATCAAAATACTCCCGATTGCGGCCAACCACCATCTTCCGTTGCTTGCTAGCAAGAGAAGCTGCTGCATCTTGAAGCTGTTCTTCCTCTCTGGGGGCGAGCTTTCTTGGGCCTGTACCATTCTCCAATGCTGGATCGGTAGACTCAGGTGGAACTTCAAAATCTTTGAGTTTGGATTTGGTTGGTGGTCGTCCGACACGCTTGCCAGATGGGAAAGTCCTAACTGCTGGAGTACCGCCTCGGCTTGCATTCCGGCCACGGTGTTGAGATTCCAAGGCCATGTCGAGGTTCATCCTTGGCTTTCGGGCACGTTTTGCAGGAAGCTCTTCGTTTTCAGTCTCAGGGGAAGCACTCTTATCTGGATCGTAATTCTTTTGTGCTTTGTTTCTTTGACTTCGACTTCGGCCTTCATCTGATACATCCCCTTTTGTTTTCGATTTCCCATTGAGATTTGGCTGAGGTTGATTGCCAACATGATGAAGTTGTGAAGAATAGTTGAATCCATACACATCGGCTTGCTTCATATCTTCAAAGGTGATTTGATCGATCAATCTTCCTCGCTTGCGTTTATCCATCGCCAATTCTTCCTTGGTGATTCTCTCTGCCATCAGAGGTCTATCCACAAGCTTATTGGGCTCCTGCTCTCGGCCTTTCTGTCTTTTGTGGACACTGCTCAAGAAATTTGGGAGCCGAAGACTTCGAAGACGTTCAACGGTATCGATACTCTTGGCATCATTTCCAAACGAATCCAGGTATTGCTCCCAGTCAACACGACTAAACTTAAGCTGAGCTCTGTAATCTTGAGCAATCTCGAGATAAATTTGATCTTCCACTTTGGATTTCTCCTCTTCGGCTGCTTTTGAAATTTCTGCTGCCTTTTTGGCTTGAGCTTTGAGTAATGATTCGTGACGGTAAATCTCCTTGTCGATATCATCCCACTCCTTTTGATAATCCACCAAAACTGAAGCGACATGGGTTGTGCGGTCATACAGCTCCTCGTAAGAAATATCTTCCGCATTTACTACATAATCGCCAAAATCGTCGAATGCTGTGAATTTGGGAAAAGGATGACGAGTTTTTGGCTCCGGCTTTTCCTCTGCCGATCCCTCCCGATTTGCAGTGGTTGGAGTTTTTGGTTCTTCGGGCTCCTCGGAATTTCGGCGAGTGATAACTGAACCTTCTCGGTCATCGATTTTATCGTAGTATTCGACAGCATCTTTGATGTAAGGATTGGGTTTGCTGTCCTCTTCCTCATCTTCAACATCGTTGTCTGACGCATTGACGACGTTGGCCAGGGATCCATTCACTGCGCCAGAATTAATTTGGGGAGCAGCAGGTTCATCTACTGCTTTCCCATGTTTGGCGGCATGAATTGAGGGAGATTCCGGTGGTGGAGTCAATGAGCTGTCTGAACTGATTTCTTCAGCAGTACTTGGCCGGGTTGACGACACGTGACTTTGAAAATCCTATACTAAGTCAATATGGGGGCTCCGCTTTGTCAATTGTGAGGAGCATTGGGACGAGGACTTACTTGAGAAGGCATTTCAGAAAATGAAGATGAGCCTTGAGGACGCGTGGAAGTTGTCGCTGAAGAGGAAGCTGACTCAGAAAAGGTTTCCATCGAGTTTGCAGCTGGTGTTGGACCTTGGAGATTACTCTGGGGCAACTCCTGGCCGGTGATGACTTTGCTTTTACTTCGCGCCATGTTACTGGAACATGTAAAAAAGTTTTGGACAAGTAAGATGATCGCCGGAGGGAATTGTGAGAGGATTGTTGGAGTTGTTTAATGTCTTCAGGGTCAGTTTTGAGGACTGTCTCATGACACTGTGGTGTCGCTGGTAGAAAGGAAATGGAAAAAGACTTTGTAAGAAGTCAGCTGGAAAAACCCAGGACCGGCGCGAGGGGGTATAAAATTAGGATCGAGAGGTAGAGCAGAAGAAGGCGACCCAGAATTAATACGTGAGAAGTTGGATGAGGTTGCGCTTTATCTGCTTTGATATCTGAGTTTTATGTGAATACTCGTAGGTTGTGAGCAGCATGAGGCCTAGGATGCATTCTATTTAGGTCGGGGGCTGGCTGTCCGCCTCCGACCAATCACAGGTTGACGGCCATTTTAGCGCCGGAGCCGAAGCATCATGAGCCTTCCGAGTCAAACGACAATAGTAAAGCATGCTCATGCTACGATTGTATTGTTGATCCTCCTAGTATTCTTGTCGCATACAATTCTTCACTCAATACTACACTACCCAACCCATTATGGCCACCAAGAAGACCAAGGCTGCCCCCACCGACGATGATCTAAATGCCCTTCTAGAGGGTTTGGGCGAAGATGACGCCAAAGCTCAAGCTGTTGCGAAGGGATCTGGAGCTTCAACCGGCAAAGCAGCCAAACCAGTCTCTTCGCAATCCGAGCTGGACTTGCTGGACGAACTTGAGAATCTGGGTGCCCAGCCAGCTAGTAGACCACACACTCCACGTATTCAACAGGTAAAGCGCGCGACACCACCTCCAGGGTCAACTCGAACAAGTGAGGAGAAGCAAGTCCCCAGAAAGTCGGGTGAGAGCACTCGATCCTTCCACACCAGCTTTACCCCTTCCGCCACGAGCAGCGAATTACAAGAAGCGGAAAAGAAATCCGCCATTGCTCAGCCAGCAGAGAAAAAGGAGGAAGAACCTGCTGCTGGTGGAGGATGGTGGGGAAGTGTGTTCGCAACAGCAACCGCCGCAGTTAAGACTGCCGAGGCGGCTGTTAAAGAAATCCAACAGAATGAAGAAGCAAAACGCTGGGCGGAACAAGTCAAGGGGAATGTTGGTGTCATTGCTGGATTTGGTATGTGTTGATGTCACTGTCAATTTTCTACAACTATACTAACTCGTTTGTCTAGGTGGTGAACTACGACAGCGAGCTCTCCCAACCTTTACCAACATCCTGCATACACTTGCCCCTCCTATCTCTTCCCATGAGCGACTCCAAATACACATTACCCATGACTTCATTGGATACCCCTCCCTTGATCCCCTTATATATTCCACCTTTTCGCGAGTGATGGCCCAAGTTGAGGGCGGAGATCTTCTGGTCATTCAACGTGGCTCAGAATCTACTGCTCGTCGTGGCTCAGAGGCTGGATACTCTGGTGGTAGTAGCGGGTGGAATGATGGACCATGGTGGAGACAAGGCAATGAACACCGTGATCTTGGATCCGTCAAAGGTCTCGTAGAAGGAACCAAGTTGGTCCGTGTAAGCGCAGAAGCTTATTCAACCGAGTATTTCAACTCAAATGGTGGGCTTGAATTGGCAAAACAGCGCGCAACCGAGATCCTCAGCGAATCGAATCCAGTTCGAAGTAGCGACATATTCATGGCTGTTCAAGCAATTTCACACGAAGCACCAGAGGAGTTATTTCAAGGCAACACCGCATCAAAAGAGAAGGAAGAGTCAAGTGTTGTCGAAGAAACAGTAGTTCTCGACGAATTGATCTCTTTTGCAGTCTATTTACACGATCCTGTACACAGCATCACCTTCCACACCATCACCCAACCTATACCCGCCAAATGGGTCAAGTGGCTCGATGCTCCGTCACCACTCACTCCAGCTTCCTCTACTTCCCCTACACATCAAAAGAGCGGTTTCTTTGGAAGAGAAGGCGAACAACACGTCCCATCCAACCTCCCCGAAGAAATCGCCGAGATTATCGAAAGCGGTGGTGTTGATCCCAGAGAATGGGTTGCGGAATGGGTAGAGGAAGTGTTAAGTCTAGGTGTTGGAATCGTTGCACAAAGATATGTCGCAAAGAGAATGGGCGTTGGTGAGGGCGGAATTGGAAAGGGAAAAGCCAGGATGGAAGAAGTTGTTGGTGATGGCGGTGGAGAGGCAGCGAGAGCTGGTTTGATTTGAGATGTTTGAGAGGGCAAGCTTGTGATAGTACTTTTCAGCGATTGTTCTTCTTGATGTGTATGTCTTCTTTTCTTCTTCTTCTGGGTGGTAGGCACAAGGCGGCGTTATTCTGCTTGTTTGGCTGCTTGAGAGCACCGTTATAGTCTGTGGCTGAGAGAGAGTTTCTTCGTTACTCGGTTCTAGGGAGAAATATTCAATTGGAAATTGACTTTTTCTGCCTTGTTTTCATCTCCATCTCTCCATACTTCTCCAATTGAAATATGGTATACATTCTTCACGTTCCCCGTCTCTATATACCTTTCGCTTTTTGCGAGGGGCGTTCTCTTCGCGTAAATTAAAAGTCGCATTCACTTAGAAAATTGGACCTGGTGTATTATAAGTAAACTTTCTAGAGTGTGGTGACAAAATGCATGGACCGTATGGAAGACGAGATGCTCCGGGCATGTTGTCGCAAGACACTCCTCCTCGCGCCTTTCCTCCAGAATGAATCGTGTTATCGAATTTCTCAGACATGGTTCCGACCTCTTGTACTTTCTTAGAATATAGACTTGACAGAAAAAATAACAATTAACAGTGACAAAATTTGACAGCAACTCTTTCCTTGGCTCTTATTCGCTTATGTGGAATTGAATTCAGGGCGGCCTTGTACTCCCAAACAGAGTTGCCGCTTTGGCGCCGCTTACCACTTGCAGTTGCTTTCTTGATATTCACTTTGGGGAAAGGGTCACTAGACGTAGGCTAGGGGAACTGGAGAATGCGAATTCGCCGTTGTTTCAGATACCTTGGAGAGTTGGGCATATAACTGTTAGCTGCTCACTCTGGTTCTGCGATAGAGGTGTAGAGATGTTAGAAGGTGATATTGAGACTCGAGGAGAAAAGGGTTCATTGGATTCATAGGCTTGAAATTCCCGTATCTTGTTGTGATAATCGTGCTAATGATTGTGAGATTTCTCAAACTCCTGTTTACTACACACAAACGAAAAATGACAATTGAGTTTTTGGCAAAGAAAAGCGAACTACTCACACCATCGTGGAGAGTCAAAACAAATTACAGCAAATTCGGCGTAGGATTCACGGTTGCTCTTGGCGCCTGTATTCAGGATGCCTTCGAGATGTATCTCCCTTTGGTGGCTGCTTTCTGCACTTTCTTGGTGGACTAATTACACTTTTGTTAGACAAGGTATTAGGATGAGAAAAGGAGAAAGGGAGATTCGACGATAAAAAGAAATTCGACAGTAAATCCCTCCTTGGCTTTCATTCGTTTGGGTCAAGTTGAACTCGGGTAAGCTTTGGTTTTTTTTACTATTAAAAACCACCTTGGCTCCTTGATTTGAGTAAAGTTAAACTCGGGCGTACTTCTACTTCCAGGAAGCTTCTTTCCCTTTCCCTTCTTGCTGGATTTGCTTCCAGTTGTGAACTTTGCATTCCATATGCTATAAATACAAATCGCAGAATAGTAGCGAATTCCTGTCATCCGGTTTGGTTAGAGTACAACAACTTCAACCAGAACGGCAGCTAAACGACCTTCTCTTAACAATAACACTTTCAGCAAAAATTACATCTATCAAGTTAGAAATCTAGCCATCCTATCTACAAAAGTCACAATAGCACGGAATACCAAGCCAACAAAAACCAGAAAGGGCCCTGGAAACTCAAGCCGGAAGCTGTACCATGCAAGAGAAGATGCTACACAATTAATATTAATTTGGCGGGTTAGAAAAATCATAGCGCCGCCGAGGCCACCAGCAATCATTTCGAAGTTATGATGAAATAGAACTCGAATTGGCTTAAAATCAACTTGTGGAAATCCCCTTTTCAGAAAACTTTGGAGGAGTTTTCTACCTAACATCTCAATTTCATTAAAAGTAAAAATCTGAAGGTCGCTAAGGGTCACATCCTAAATTACACCTCAACACTGAGAAAATAGTGCCTGGCAGTTAGAAAGGCAATCGACAGCAAAAGAATAATCGACATTAACTCTCCCCTTAACTCAGACCCATGTCAGAGTGAAGTCGTATGATATCCCCAATTTAGTTGTGTCAATGAGTACGTTGCTATTTGAGAGCAAATCCATAAGGTTAAAACCACAAGCTGCGATTACCTGCGTTACACTGCCAGTTGCACGAGATGCTCCATCTATATTGTTGATAGCTGGAAATACGAGTGAGTCACTCGTATTTCGCAAATATTTTGTTGAATTGTTAGCAAATAATCTGAATTCCAAGTATTGTACAGTCTTTGAAACTGCTGAGATGTTTCACAATGAAAACTAGCTTCGCCATATCAAGTACTGATTGCACTTTAATTTATGTTTTTCTGTTGTTGAAACTGAAGGAGATTTGTTAGTACTTGTGAGTTCATGAATAATCCGATTCACTCAAGTTAAATATTATCAACCTTCACTTAACAAACTGAACACATATAGCCTGAGCAAACTCGATGTCAACCATACTGTTAACAACCAACAGCGAGCCGTACCGGTGGTAGATCTACCAAAGATCTTCATCTGACGCAGGGAGGAAATTATTAAGAGCGTCGAGTACCGGGAAAGGGTCCTGTCTTCTTATCTCTCTGCCGAGAACTCCGAATATAAAACCCCCGTGGCCATTCATGAAGAGAAAATGAAGATTCGACAGTAAACGAGGGTTTGACAGTACTAAGATTCTCGACAGTAACTCCCCTTTAGTTCTACATGGCTTGGATGAAGTTGTTTCTGTGCGTACTTTGAAATTCTAGATCTGAACTTTGATTGGTTTACAATTTGGTGAAAGAGGCTCACTTCTACTCGATCCACCTTCTCCGGATGTGATCGATGGAAAATAATCTTCCCAGCTTGCTAGTGGCACTCATACCACCTTTGCATTGCTTGTCATTGAGTCCTCAGACAACCTAGGAATAACTTCGGCAGAAGCATGATGTTGTCAGGTGTTTAGACTTTGACCATATCAGCTTAGAGACAGATCCGAAAAGCAAAATTCTAGTTCTCGTGGCGTGGGAAAGGAGTGTAAAACGTTCTCAAACTTCTATCTACAAGAATGAAGCGAGATTTCAAGATACCTTGTGTACTTCTCATTGGCATAGAACAAGATTGAAAAATCCAGAATAGGCCCTTCACCTCAAAGGGGTAAATTTACTGAGGACTATTAATCTACGTCAATACCAACATAAAAGAGAAAGTTCACCCACCCAATAATATTACCATTTGAAGATTGTGAGTTCTACAAAAGATGGAGTTGGTTTCAGTTGAGGGGGTTTTCAGACGTGGACCAAACCAAGGCACAAATAGACGCAAAAGAGGAACATATTAGTGGTACAAGGAGCTTCACGGCTATTTGAGAAAGTGTGTTCAGATACCACTTACCGCCCAACTTCTCACATTAGAGAAAACTAGCCAAATTAATGATTCAACAGGAAAAGGAAGAATCGACAATAGAAAAAGTCTCGATGACAATTTCTTCCTTGGCGCTAAAACTGTTAGACGAGGTTGGACTTAGCCAGCTTAGTTTTATATTTTGGAGAAGGTTTGTCCCAGGGTAAATTTCTAAGCGTTCTTACGCGCTATGGTTTCGTAATACCAACACCAATAGTACTCTGTGACTTCTGCCATGCTTTTATTACTCCTCTCGCATAGGAGAATGGTATGAGAGGACATATATCTCAGTAAACAAGAAAATGCAATACGCGTGTTATGTTGTTTATAATATGAGCACTAAGATCAAAGACTACCTGACTGCTTCTTCAAATTCAAGAGTCTGTAAATAATAGACTTGCCGTCAAAGTACTCAAACATCACTAAAGAATTCTGAGAGTCGAGTTAAGAATAAGCTGGCGAAGTACAACTATAAAGTACAACTGCAGAGTACATTTTGAACCAATGCAGGAAATCGCCACCATTACTTCCCTGAGTAACTCGCTGGTTTCTTTTCCGTTTTGGATGTGTTTATAAGTACATCTTCAGTGGCCATTTTTACATTGGAGAAATCAAGTTCGCGCACGAGTACGCTTCAAAAAGAAGGGGGAGAGGTTGATATACTTCAAGTTTGTCCCCCAGAGTCCTAAGTTGAGTATGCTGCATAGTTGTGAATCATTTCCAGTGGTAAGAAAAGAGCTAGATAGGCTAAGCGAGAGGGAGGCTGAGGAGTAGCAAATATTTCTAGACTCTTCACATAAATATTCAATTTGTTCTAGCTCTCGTCTGTCAGGTAATCACGTCCCTATCCAAATTGGCCCCATGTGGAGCGGAGAATCGCGGTACACCTAATATGGGTTTGGCGTGGATCAACATGCTCGCAGAACAGGTACCAGTTTTTATTTACAAGGGTAAACACTCAAAGTTCAGACATGGTCCTTCGCAGGAGAAGATAAGTAACAAGGAATCCGACGCAAAAGAAGAATCGACAGCAATTCTTCCTCATGCTAGCTTATTCAGATGAAGTTAGATTAGAGGAAACATAGCTTGAGTAAGATATCGTTCAACTTGTGGTCTAACACCAGTTCGTAGCGGTGCTTGAAGTCAATGCTTAATTACAAGCCGGGAGAAGCGAGGGAATTATAATTGGTCACGGCTTCTTCTGGTATTCTTTATTGAATCACGGCGAGATTTTCTGATTAATATTTGATTCTCTGCCGGCTCATACCCAAAAAGAAACTCACAATTACAAAGTCTTTGTTTTCTTCAAGACTCACCGACATCTAATATATTTTCTATCTTAGATACTTGCTTCTCGGCTGTGTGATCAGGGTGCTACAATGGTATATCGCTTGCTTCTTCGAGTTCTAGTTACCTCAACTTTGGATTAATCACGGTTTTGGCCATCTTCTAGATAATTTTCGAATTGGAAATTCTGGTCAACTGAAATTGGAGTTATCTGTTAGTCAAGTTTATTCTTGAACTCTGCTGGTTCTTATCTTGCTAAAATATTATAGTGAACTTGGAAAGACTGGAAAGTACATTGGAATGATGAAGTTCTAGAGATAATAAGTAGTGTGAGGTGAGTGAAAACTCCATTTTGAAATCCTGGAAGCGTTAGAATAACAGACCAGAACCCTTGAATTAATTCTTAGTATACTATAAAAAGCTTCTGTCGTCTTTGAACCTAGTTTGTCAAAACCACGTACTGGTTCGAGTAGGACGATGGCACTGGGGATCCTCTGGACTAGTGGAATTAGAGTGGACTATGAAACAGCCACAAAGGCAATGAACCTCGTAGATTTAGCAAAAGTATGTTTCTACATCGACACCTCGTTTCAGTGTGAGAAAGAACGAATGTGAAAAAAACAAGCGAATCGGCAGCAAAACAAGAATCGGCAACAAGAAAAGGATCCTCCTAAGTCGGTTAGATAAGGCATCAACTATACAGAGAAGTTTCAAATAATCAATTTTGAGTCTAATTTGTTTTTTTAGACAGGTACTAAGCAATGGTACTCTCTTTCCAGAGAAAAATGTAGGAATAACAAAAGAAAGGTGCTGCCGACCTATCTCGAAGGCATGGAAGAGCTAGATTCATTTCTTCCATATATCCATCTTTGTCTCTGGGTAAAAAGAAGAAGTCAATTTCCTAGTAATGAGTTGTTTCTAGTTGGGTTTTTCTGGGATTCAATACACTTGGTAAGTTGTCAATCAGTGCCCTTAAAACTGCGACCCAAGCTTGAATACATCCGGAAGCTCGTCGTCATAACTACTCTTATTCATCTTGATGGCTAGCAGTTTTAAGTGGATCTGAATGTGAGCGGAGTTCCAACCAGTACGCAAGACCTTAAATATTCCATCCACTGCATACTTCGCTGACAGCAATGCTAGTGAATGGAAATCCTTGCAAGATCATTAGTGTCGTCTGTTCTGCTTATATTCTCTTCATTGAAATTGGTCAACACTATCGTGGCATTTTTATCCTGCGTGTATGTCTACTAACATTATGAATAGTTGAGTTGGTTAGTGTGAAGAGCTCAGAAAATAAGGGAATCAACAGTAAGTAAGAAATCGACAAGAAGAAAAACATCTACCTCACTTACTCGGATGAAGTTAGACTCATGATCATAAGCAATCAGTTTACCCCAAATGGGCTCAACAATCTGCTTCGCAGCAGCCTCCTTGACTAATCCTTTACCTTCCTTGATACACCTGTTCCACTATCATCAAAATAGTGCACGCGTCGGACTGTTTTTTCCATCTGTATTGTCCAAAGACCTGTGGCATCAATCTATATGGCGATATATTTCGCGAAGTTGATGAATGTTTTCACGAGTCTGTATTTGTGGAGCCAAGAGCGGAAAGTCTGATCTCAACCAGCATGCTTGGTTCGTTGAACACATTTTTGAATTAGGAAAGGACTTGAGGACATTGTACTAAATAGGTGTTGGAATGTCCTGCTGACTCTTGCTTGAACTAGAAGTATTTGACAGGCTTGAGATGCTAAAATATCCGCTTTCCAAGTTGTAGTAGAGTTTATAAAGAACAAGAAGTCTCTGGTGAATAAACAATGAATCCCTGTCATATAACTCCAGCTCCAGGAAGAGTTGACGATTCAAAAGGATTTACAGCGAGCATTGGACCTTATTCTTTGTTGGCCATCACAAGGACCCATCAGCAAGAACTCTCGGTCATTCAGCTAGAATCGAGTTTCAACTTTTCTACTAGAGCCCTCAAAAGTATGTCTTCCCCCTTCCATAATGCGAAACAAAGAAAGTATTTGAATCGATGGTAAGAAAAGTTTCGACACTAAGGGACAATTCACCGACGCAGGTTTGTTCAGACGAAGCTAGAAGTACCTCCATTTTCCCGAAGTATGACCCTCTTTCATTTTTTGTCTTTCGCAAATTCCGTTGCTTCGGCAGCGAGAGTTCATGAATTTCGACTTGCAGCAATTCCATTCCAGTATACTTGGTTCCCTCATCTCTGAACGTTGTTAGAAGATAAAATTTTGACGTTGCTTTCTTTTTAAATAAGGTACAAGAACGTTTTGCTAGGATTTTTTATTCCAGTGAGTAGATACAGTTGACATTTGTGAAAAGGAGTTGTAATGGTGTAGTTTCAGAACAAATAAATATGTGAATAATGTCGTGGAGAGGGGAGAGGAAAGACTACGCGACTTAATTCGTAGGAGACTATAAAAAGAGTCATATGACATGTTCCAAAAATATATTAGCTGAGAACTCCACGTTGACGTTAGCGAATATTTTCCAGTCAGCTAACTTATAATAACCATGAATTCTCGTAATTTTTACTCCGTTAGAACTGGTATTCCTCCGGAGATCCGCGATCATTGTAAATTGTTTGAATTCGGTTGAATAGGAACCAAACATCAACCATTCAATTACCTGCCTTCCTAAGTGCCTGCTCAGTACTCCTTAGCTGCTTCTCTCTGCATCTGGAAAGAGCTACGATAATTAAAAAATATGACAAAATGATACTATATAGCACTGCTTATTTTTTCCAAGCACAATCGTTTAGATGAAGTAGAATTACAGCAATCTATCTAGAGATATTCGTAAGTAAGTTTAGACAGACCTTAAAATTCGTCAATCTCTTGACAATGGCGACTTGTTCCACTGGCGAGATTGAACGGTTGTATTTACGACTTCTTGTACTCCTTCAATGAAAGCAGGTTATTTATACACTTTCCAATTAGAGAGCTTCGTAGGTTGGCTTCGTGAAGCGTAACTGGGAAGTGGTTGAAAGAGAGAACTTAGTTGAGCGAAGAAACTATATCAAAGTGTTTGAGCGAACATAATCATCGCCAACAGTTAGTATTCCAGAGAGAGTAGGTGAATAGAGTTTTATTTAGAAAGTAAGAGAGATTTACAGGGAAAGTGATGAACAGCTCAATTGTCTTAAAAAGTTTATTCCTCTAAATAATACACTCCCATGAAATTAAACGACTATTCTATATAACCGGTTCTCAGCAGTTAACTTACAATGTTTTTCCAAGTCAGACTACATGTACCGTGAGTTGTGAATTAAGCTTTATTTACCCACTTTTATTATAACCTGAGCTTTTTACACATTGTAAGAAGCCTCTAAGTGAATATTAGCTAAATAATTATTTAATCTACTACTACTACTACTATATATACAACGTGGTACACCAGGACACCGGACACCTTTCCTCGCCCCACTACCTAGATGTAAAATTAAATTACCACAACACATAATATTTACTGAAACTACTCGAAATCTGATGAAATATTTACATCTATAGCTTCTTGACACGTTCGCACATTATGACTAGTCTTTCCGCAAGTTCTACAATGTCGAACAGTCGATTGCCCCTTATTTTGATCACCCTTCCTAGAACACTTATCCTTTCGTACTTGCTCCTCAGCATCCCTCTGATCTAATATGACCTGTGCATCCTCTATAGTAAGTACACCTCCTAGACAGACCCAGGTCTTTTTAGCCCCTTCGACCTTTGCTAAGTGCCTCATTTGCCTTGTGAAGAATCCAGATTTCGGCCGTCAATAAAGTCATCTCATGAGCCATTATCTCTGTAGCTTCGGCTAATGCAGCTACTGTTTCGAAAATAGGGGTTGGCAAGCTTCCTTGATGATGTGTAATACGATTTTTAACCAGAGTTGGTTGCGAAAGAGCGTCAGTTGGATTGCAAGGCGTCTGAGAAACCCAGGGGTCAGCGTCTACTGAAGGGTGTCTAGTAGGTGTAGGAGTTTGTAACTTGACATCGAGCTTCGATATTACTGTCTGTGGATCAAAAGGCACTAAATTAGCTCCGCGAAATCCGGCTTTAGAGTTTTAGGTTGTTATTGACTAGTTATAAACCACGTAAAAGGCTATAAAGAATTTAACCTTAGTAATATGATTTATATGAGCTTTAATAAAGGTCTCAATTTGACGTCTGTACATCTGTTTAAGAATACTAAAATATCTAACATTGAGTTGCTGGGTCAAATAAGATGAGTGAGGAGGTAGACAGAGAATAATAATGTTGTTGGCTTTACAATACTCTTGAATTACAGCTGATTTGTGACTCTTATGCCTATCTAGTACTAACATCTGATATGGTCTATGTGTGTGACTGCGAGTATGCTTATCAAAGTGTTCTAGCTATTCGAGACCTGTCTCATTGTTAGTTCATCTATTACTAGTCGGCTTCATAACCTAATTGTGTGAGAGGCCGCCCTTAGTATGCCAACTAGTAAGGTGGTTTTTTGCTTTGACTACTAAAAATAGCAGTATACTCAAACCTTCTCTATTGATACACACAATTGCTATAGCCTATTATCAATTGCTAGGTTGAACAGCTTTGCCTCTGCCACGTTGATCCATGTGTGTAACAACTATAGCAAAGCTAATCATGCCTATTATAAAGCCAGTCTTGTTAAAGTTCCAAAAGTCGCAGTCTTGAATGCTATATTTCGCTTACATATGCTCTACTGGCTGGAGCCATGCTTTAATAAGCTCAGGATCTTTGCACAAAGCTCTTTAAAAGTCTTAAACGCAATTAAAACACGTCTTTAACTCTAGACGTTGTTATATAAAGCGTTGAGCCTAGTTCCTTCTAACACGTTGTTCTCTACATAACTCTAGTATATAATATACTATATCTTCTATACTAGCCAACCAAGGCCTAAATCCTCTTGTATCCAGGTCAAATATATATTAAACAATCACTTCCTCCTCTAGTTCAGTTAACTTATAACTTGCTGGTCAGCGTTAGCTTAGAGTTGTATAGCTGTTTATTCTATCGGAAAGCGTAGATTTGGGTACTTTATATATCTTAGCAGCAGCGCGACTGCTAAGTTTCTTTGTTGTTTAAATAACTTTGATAGCTAAGATAATCCATGCTTCTTGGGTTTGATTTCTATTGCTAATTATTGAGAAATTACATATTAAAGTTAAGAGGTAGTAGGGTAAGGAAAAGTGTCCGGGGTTCTAGGGTGTCTAGGTCCCAGTGTACCATGTTATATATTAATAAGAGTACTATATCCTCTACTACTTAATATCTTACTAGAATATTATACTAGATTATTATTCTTTTTATGTATAGTTACTTATTTATTACTTATAACTTTGGATCTATATACCTTACTATAAAGTATAAAAGATAATTTAGTTACTTATAGGATATACTAAGGTAATTAGTATATACCTCTTTCTTCATATAAACTATTAAATGCGAGGTGTTCGATATCATAAGTGATTCACCTTCCAGCTTACGATAAACAAGTGAGAGCGGCCTATAAAAATACACCACTCTGGAAAGAACAAGAGGCATACAATTGACTGGATTACGAGCAATTTCATGGTTTTGCTTGTCTCCGGGCGTTTATTGTATTATTTGAACACAGGCCCGCCGTACTCCCTAACCATGTCTGCAAACACAAAAAACTCTACCTCCTCGCAAACCTCTAAACAAGTCAAAGATCCGAAAGATATTCTCCCGCCGTCGGTTCTTCTTCCACTGTCGAATCTATCTCAACCATCAAAACCATTCTCAAGAAAGAAGAGAGGTCCAGAAGAGAAGTAAGCGCAGAAGTAAAGGAGATGAGCAAAAAAGCCTTGACCTTCTTGTAGAATTCTAATAGAGGGACCAGCGATCAGGGGCGTACATTCCTCTATCCTCGTTGTCCCAATTTACAGCTCGATGACCCTCTGGAAATGGCAGCGCTGTCTGGCTGGTCTTATAGCAAGAGTAGGTAAGATTCTGGCCAAGACGTCCTCGTATCAAAGGCCCATACTGGTATTTTGTCTTTTGTTACTTACAGATTCTCTTGTTGCAGTGATTAAGGATATCGAATAGTTGAAAATGAAATACAATTTCTGCGAAGAAAATGACAAGAAAAAACTCAAAGCAGTTAAAAGCTGCAGCAAATAGATTTTGTCCCCCGTTGTTCAAACTCTCCAGTGCTACTTTGAAACTTGATTGTTCCAAAACATCAGGTTAATAGTCCCAAACTGTTCCAAATGCTTAGGATAATTTACTTGAATTATCCTAGATAATTGGAATAACGAGGTAGTCAGGAAGGTACGAATCTGATATTTACTGCGCGAGAATGTAACTGGCTCCTCAGCCTCGCAGCAAGGCTAAGCCTTTCGTCATCGATCGCATTATCTCGTCCTCGTCCAACCGGAGCCGCCTTCATCTCCCGCAACCGGCAAGGAAAGCGAGAAGTCTGGGCATGCTCTTGGTGATGATACATTCGCGCGAATGGCAATTCGGCGTTCGTACTTGAATAAATCAATAATTTAATTTGTTCTAGAACCTGGAATCAAGATGCATCATTCGTTGGAGTGGGACCCATGGTGTCCGCCGGGAAGCTGCAGTTAGGGCCCTAGGAACTGGGTTATGACGAATGGGCTTGATTCCAGGAAGTCGAGGGCCCCTGGAGCGCCTACGTCAGATGGGGTATCGTGCGATGGAGAGGCTATCGATTTAGACGAGAGTGACGAGGTGACGATATTCGATACTCACCTCACTCGTGATGGTTTGCTGAATGTACCGTCGATAGTTGATGGACGTGGTGAAAGCTCGTAGCTGTTGATGAACTAGAAAAAAGGCAGTCAACATCAGCGTCAAGCTCTGCGTGTACTTCTACGCAAAATAAACAGAGATTGGGTTCCAAGACTCGAAAGCCCAATTCCTTGGAACCTGATCTGCAAGTATAAAGCTTGCTTGTGAAGATGGCATGACTGCGTTTTTCTGGTCAGAGAAACTGAAACGAAATTGGGCGCCCTTTCGAGGGTGGATAGATACTCTCTAATGGCTCCGCCATGGAGTGATATTATTGAAGAGTTTAGAGGATATAAATTTCACCGCGAAGCTTGGTCGTGGGGTAACTTGGCCTGGATAGCCTCCCGCAAACGGCGCTTCTCCAAATGGACTCCATCCGCCGGAAATGCTGTTGGTGACAGGAAAGGATTTTTTCGAGACCGTCATATAAACCTGAATTCCCATCTGTTGTTGCTTGTTGACGTGGACCTCCTGCACGGCTTGTGATATTCATCAACCCACCAAGTTCAACCTTTCCCGGCTTCCTCACACGCGGCCCCTCTATTCGTCCAATACCACAATATATCACCCTGTTGAATGCGGGAAAAGAGTACGGCATACCCTCCCCTCCCCCTCCAGCATTGAGATCGTCGCGAGAAGATCCCAACCCACCGTCACAGTCGAGCCAACCTCGCGGAGGAGATTCCCCAAGTCGGCAGGATAGCACCATGTTCTCTGTACGTTGACACAGCTCTCCCTTGTCCCATCTGGCCTTCCCTCCTTCCTCTCCCCTCCCGTCGCATGTAGAAAGATCTACGCTTGCACCCGTCATATCAGCCAGTACTGTGGTCGAGTAAATGACTTCACAGTGCAGAGCGCGTGCCAACGGGTGCCAACGGGTGCATTAGCAGCGCGGAGGACCTCGAACCCCCCTTGTCATGTCCATCTCCATGTTGCTCGGTGGTGGTTCTGGCCCTGCTCTGAGAATGAGAATGGGAGGTTATTGCGACGGGTATGCTATCTATGCTGAAGCTACCTAGAAAGTCAGAGCCGTCAAGCTGGGCGAGGGAGGGATATGACGCGCAGCGTCTTAGCGGGCCCTCCACCAGCTCCCTCGACGAGCTCCCTGAACATCAGCCTGGCTTGATTGCGACCTGGGATGACGTAGCGTAGCCCTGTAACTGGTTGACAGGAGAAAGCTGGTGATTCGCAGACCCCAACTCACAGTTTCCCTAGAGTTATTTAGGGAGATGCAGGAGAGGCTAGTTGTAGCAGCGTGCAAGGCAAGCAGAAAGTTGAAGTCCACTCTCATTCGCAGGCAGCGTCAGCGACTCAGCACACATCGTCATTCTCTAGCCTCTTTTTACCTGTCCGCTGCTTACACACGCTGCATCACCTCTTTCTCAATCTTTCCCACTCAACACCACCACTGCCTACCTCCTGGTCCTCGCGTTTCGCACCTCTCTCTCTCCTCCACCACTAACCAATTCTCTCTAGACTCCTCAAAACTCTCCCAGAAAGATGTATGTAATCGAGTTGGCAACCCCTGGCCTTGACTTCCTATTTCCCGCCTACCGGGGGAACGTGATCTCCACTGCTCCTGCCCATCGACCCCTCCTCCAAAAAAGATCATCCTCGCAACTTTTACTTTGCTGACCATTCTTAAGGAGTCTCTCTCAGTCCATAAAGAACCTGATTAGCAAACACGGTATGTGCGACCTCGATTCCATCGTCTTCAATCCCATGACAGAGCGACCCCGCCGACGCTGATTCATGGTGCTACTTGTTACCCATCGTCCACCCCGCTGATGAATTACCTCCCAGGCAAACACAATCGACAACAAGACGCCGAAGCAACAACACATGTATCACCCGTAAACGTCCACCAAGGCCGGGCACCGGCTCAAAACCACTACGCGAACACCGACCCAAACATGGCACATCAACAAGCACCGGCACCACACGGAGACGCCTATTCGATGGCCGACGGTGATGGAAGAAATCGGGGTGCACAGGCAGGAAACGTAGCTGCCAACACCGCGGGTCAGAAGCAGAAGGCTGGCAAGAAAGTTGATACCGAAGATCTGAGACGGATGGTCGAAGAGGAAAATGCCACCAAAGGAAAACTCCCACGATACCCCGGTCTGGAACGCTGGGAATTGATCGAGAAGATGGGCGACGGCGCCTTCAGCAATGTCTATCGAGCTCGGGATCTGGATGGAAAGGCAGGTGAAGTGGCGATCAAGGTCGTTCGGAAATTCGAAATGAACTCGAATCAGGTATGCATATCGGCGGCAATGCTCAAAATTTCTTTTTGTCAATTTTGAACATTTGCCAACATTTTTTGCGCGTAGGGAGATGCGGCCCTTCATCCGGATTTCAAGAAGCAGCCCAAGGTCGTGGAGGTGCGCACTTATTTCTTATGCTGTCGTCCAGTCACGACTATTATCCATTCTGGTTGACTTTCCCATGCTAACGTATTTCTTGAAATAGAGGGCGAACATCCTGAAAGAGGTTCAGATTATGCGAAACTTGGAACATCCTAATATTGTCAAGCTTGTCGACTTTTCCGAATCGAAACAGTACTACTATATTATTTTGGAACTGGCACCGGGTGGAGAATTATTTCATCAAATTGTTCGCCTCACATACTTCAGCGAGGACCTTTCCAGGCACGTCATTACACAGGTAGCAGACGCATTACGGTATTTACATGAGGATCAAGGCGTGGTTCACAGGTATGTATATCCGGTTGGCATGCTGGCAATTTCTGACGTCATTGTAGAGATATCAAGCCTGAGAACATATTGTTTTCGCCAATCCCAATCATCCCTACAAAGAACCCGAAACCAAAATCACAAGATGATGAGGACAAGGTAGATGAGGGTGAATTTATCAAGGGCGTTGGAGCTGGTGGTATTGGAAAAATTAAGATTGCAGATTTCGGACTGAGTAAAGTTGTTTGGGATAAATCGACAATGACACCATGTGGAACAGTCGGTTACACAGCACCAGAGATTGTAAAGGACGAACGATATTCGAAGAGTGTTGATATGTGGGCTATGGGATGTGTGCTATACACACTACTTTGCGGCTTTCCTCCATTCTACGATGAGAGTATTCAAGTACTCACGGAAAAGGTAGCGAGAGGTCAATATACCTTTTTGTCACCGTGGTGGGATGACATTTCAAAACCAGCTCAAGATCTCGTTTCACACCTTCTCACAGTCGACCCGGTCAAGCGATATGATATCAACCAATTTCTAGCACATCCTTGGATCCGAGGTACAGAGGAACCAACATACGCTGCCCACGATGCACCACCTCTTGCCACACCTGCGGTTGAGCGTGACAGGCAACTGGGCGGTACCCAATTGAGAGCGTTCGACCCAGCTTTGCTCGAGTCACCGGGTGCAGGCAAACGTATGGACTTCCGAAGTCCTGGTGCCGTCAACTTACGAGAGGTCTTCGATGTTGGATACGCCGTCCACAGACAGGAAGAGGAAGCCAAGCGTCGGAAGAATTTCAAACAAGGATATCGCGGTGCGGCAGCTATGAACGGATTAAACCCAATCGATGACGACGACTTTGAGGAGGAAGAGGAGAACGAAGAAGATAACGCCATTCCTTCCAAATTACCAAAGGCCAAAGACGCGGATGTCCATCAAGTTGAACAGAGTCTGAAGAACACTAATCTCAACTCAGCAAAGCCTGCACAGAAGGGCTATGGTCAGCATAGTGCGGCTGTAACAGCAGCTGCGAGGCAACAGGTCAAAAATAGAAAGGGCGCATTTGAACTGAACCTCGATGGCGCGACGTTATTAGGTAGAAGAGGCAACAAGGGGCCCAGCGGATTGCGAGAGAGTGCGGCTCCGGAATAGCAACCAAGTGTTGGGTTGAGGGGGGATTGATGAGCGCGGGTGGAATTGCATGCATAAACAATCGTTGGAGGATATATTAATTCTTGATTCATGTATGGAGTTTGGGGACTTTCTCTTCTTTTTTATTTCTTTCTCTTACTCTTGACATGAACATGAATGATATGGGTCTTCGTTTTTCTTTTCTTCTTTTTTCTGCTGCTGGAACTTTGCATTGGGTTGCGAAGGAAATGGTTTGTTTTACCTTGGGAAAGAAGAGAAGCGGAGAGAGAGACGGCGGGAGAAAGACAAAGACAAAGCGGTTATCATGGATTCGGAAGCGAAGGATGGATGGATGGGCAGCGGAAAATTTTAAAGAATATTAGGCATTCATTTGCATCGTTTTTATTTCGTCCTTCTCGCTCGATTGATATTCTTTCCTGTTGATTTCATGCCTGTTATTTGTTTTGACATGTGTCTCGGGGTAGATAGATGCGGAGGATCTGAAAGGTTTGCCTCTGGAAGGCAGGCACATTTGTTTATATGGGATGCCATGCCAGGGGGTGCAGCTTGTCTGACTTAGATTAGATAAGATTATGAGAGAACGGAATGAAGATGCAATTTGAAATCATCATACTTTTGGTCTGTGCGAGAACCTTCATAACCGAATTCTCCGATAGTTTCACAAAAGTGTAAGATGTAAGGCAAGAAGAATTCCAGCACCCCTAATTGCTGTCTCCCCTTGCTACCTCGTTGATTGAATGGCGGTGTGTAATTTTTCTTTCTCCCTCGTCTCTCTCGCCCTACCCTTCCCTTTCTCGCTTCCTTGAGTGAGCAACGAGGAGTTAAAAAGGAAAAAACATAGGAGTGGATATTTTGGGATGAGGAATTGGATTGAGAA
Source organism: Hymenoscyphus fructigenus (assembly GCA_001414455.1). Lineage (NCBI taxonomy): Eukaryota > Fungi > Ascomycota > Leotiomycetes > Helotiales > Helotiaceae > Hymenoscyphus > Hymenoscyphus fructigenus. The sequence goes on along the minus strand of LKUV01000012.1, from coordinate 433,189 downwards.
GCTTGTTAAAACTTGCTACCTAATATCTTAGATGAGGGTGTCTTTTGGGCTATTGGTAGGTGACCTACAACTAGGCTAGCTTCGTTTGCAAAGCTATTAGTAGATAGATAGCCTAACCCGAACCTATCTAGTATCTACTACTAGAGTAGAGTAAATTTTCTTTTTTCTTTTTGAAGGGTATCACGGTTAAAAAATAATGTGATTTTTTGATTCCATCTTCAATTTTGAGGCTCTTCAATGGGTTTTTGTATACTCTGTAATTTAATTCGAAGTTAGGGTCAGGAGTTATCGTGGTGTCTTTTGGGCTTGAGAACTATGAGTGAGTAAGAGCAGGGTCGAGAGAGAACGAGCGAGGGCGGGTTTTTGTAGTAGTCAAGTTTGAGGGCCAGGGTGGTGGAGTGAGGTCGAGGTCAAGGTTAAGAGGGGGTGTTAATTTATGATAGAGAAACCCCGAACTCTGGTCGGTAAAATCCAACCCCTACGAGCTTTCCAATGGTCGTGCTACTTAGCTTTCTTGTCGTATAGAGTAATAAAAGATAGTGAAGAATGTTGAAGCTGTGTAACTTTTTACTTAAAGTCCGAGCAAGGAAAGAAAGTTAGGGTTAAGGCGGAATTGAGTGGAAAATGTAAGATCGTAGCCGCACGCTAACGAGTCGCAGTAACAAATTTAGCAATTTGTGAGTATATACACCTTCCTGTTCTGATCAACTTTCTGCTTTTAGGGCACTGGCTAAATTGCTTGGTTCTCACACAATAGTAACTGTACGACTCTCAGCCTGAGCAAACAATCCAAACCCCCAAGAAGTCGCAGATCCTATGCCAACTCTCTCAAAAGCCCCTTCAATCCGCTCAGATTTCTGGAGCACAAGGAAGAAACTTTCGGGTTCAATATGGGTATCGCCCTGCTCGCCCCCAGAATTCGACGTAGAAGTAAACAAGCTCAGACAATAGAAACGAGGTTCTCTTGAGATACTACAAGAACACCCATTTTGTAGACAAGTTCCTCGCATCCAGCAGTAAGCTTGGGGATTTTCAGTTCCTAGAACGGAGGGATGGATGTAATCGAGAGAAACTTGGAAACTCTTCAGACTTTTGGGACGCACGAGGGATATTGGGTAGCCTAAAAGTGCTTCTTTTGGTTTCCATAGGCGGCGGGAGAGGGTTAGGTCTAGAGTAGCTAGGTCGACTTCCACTAGGGGTCCGGTGAGAATGGCGTGTGCTGCTAAGACACCGCTTGTTGGATCGGAATGTAAGATGTTCTTGCAGATAACCTCATTTATGGTGCAGTGTATCTCCACCATTGGTTTGGGGTTTGTTGTAGGAAACATTTTGTATAAGCGAATTCGTCGGTGGTAGTCGAAGCGTATAGATCCATCGATAGATGCCCAAGACCAACTGGGAGCTCGATATGATTGTGCTTTGTCGCGCAATAGCTTTGGTTTGGCAGTACGCCAGGTGAGGTCATGTGCAAAATGGTTCCTCCATAGCCCCGCCACATAAGTGTCCACTGTTGTGCAAACGTCTCGTTTTAGGGGAAAACTGGTTGGAGATCGTTGTTCTCTTGGTGTTATTGGCGTGTCACAAATCATTCTCGCTAGCCCAGACAAAGCTGTCAGTTTATCCATGCCTTGAGTAAGTGAACGATCTGAGTAGTCTTCGACGAGAACCATCCAATCTTCATATGGAGCATTGGGCTTGGTGCCATCGTAGCCTCGCTTAAGTTTGGACGCGATCCTAAGGGTTTCCGTCAGTATTTGGTTGGACTTAGACCCTTCGAAAATGAAAGTGTCCCGAGGAATCAAGATTTGTATAGCTTACTCGTGATAATGCAATCGCTGATCTCTTGGTGGATTCCACGACGCATGTCCACACTCACAAATCCTCCTACACACACAACTCCAGGACATTTCCTCCCCATTAAAACATACAACGCGATTCGGTAATATATTCTCTTGTAGACACCAAGCCCGCTTATCGAGTGAGTAACTTTCGAGTGGCTCTTTGAATACATTTATCGGTCTAATGAAAATCTCATTTCCTGGGCCACCAACATCTGGAGGAACGGGCGTGACGAATTTCCGCTGCCATTCTCGTTGTCCAAACTCCTGAGGTCCCAAGAAGCCTTCCTTGCAGGATGATGGTTCTTGTGCAGAGATGGTGAGATGTGAGTTTGCATATATGTCTCTCATTTGTGCCGAGTCGTGTAGCCAGCCCATGGGATCGTCCTGGGCAATGCAGATTGAGTCGACCCAGAGGTATTGTAGTTTCAACGCTCGGCAAACTCGCACAGCATCACTAATGGTCTGTGGGAGAGATGCGAGAGAAATGGCCTCGTAGTGTGATTGTAAGTTTTCTTTTGTGGTTTTGAGGACATCGTATACATCTGCCCCCCAGCAGTAACTGAGACAGACATATGGCTCTGCTTTTGTAGGTTCGAAAAGAAAAGGATGACAGTCCTGATCAGAACCTACGTTGAGAAGCCGACGCGGCATGTAGGTGGGGTTTGGAATTCTACAATCGTCGTCATTTTCAAGGCAATGGGAGAGCCATCTGGTAACACGATCGAAAGCTATGGTCGATGAAGAATCTTCAACGATATCCAAACTTTCACGAATTACCATTCCAGTGTCAAAGATTGGAGAGTAAACATCGGTGAAGGATGCTTCATCTGAAGAAACACCGATCAGCAAATCAACTTAGAAACTCATGGGGGCGGACGGAAAACTTACTATGCGGCAATCGAAAACAACAAAAAGAACCAATGTTATGTGCATTTTCATCCCAGCCACCAGGTAATTGATCTACCTCGGACCACTTTTCAGAGACATTCTCGACCTGCGGAACTTGACGCAAAATAACCAAAGGTGGACACCAAAACTTGTGAGTTACCCAGAAGCACAATTCTATGATTCTTAAGCTCCCATCACGGGAATCACTTGTCGGATTTCCCTGTCCCCCATCTATCCACCCCGGTAGGTACCCCTCAACCACCTTCAGCAGAAAATCGCATGCCGAGCATGTTTTTGCACCAGCGCGATATTTCGTAACTGTGGCAGCTACCCCTTCTTTCCAACCATGTTTCAAAATTGAATGTGGGCATTGCATCGTTCAGAGTATGAAGTCGAGCATGAGGAGAAGGGTACGGGGAGAAGTGAGATGTGAACGCCACAGACTGTGCCACATGAATGAGGACTATAAAAGCGGCAGTGAAAACTTCGGGTCGTTCTAAATTTCTATGAGAATCTGTAATTGTAACGGAGACTACAATTACAGATTCTCATAACTTACACGCTCACCCTCTGGTTTTGGGGGGAATAATCATTGTACTAAAAATTTAGAACAGCTTGTTGTCCATCGCGAATTTCATCGCACGTAAAACTCAGAAATCGGAAAAGTGTACCAAAAATAGGATCCAATAGAGAAGAGAGTGTTCTGTACGGTCCTATAAGTAAGCTCATATACTCACTATTCCTCAAAGTTAGAATTGTAAGAGGTTAAATGTTGCGATGCAGTCCGCTATTACGGCCACCCACTAAGAATCCTGACAAAAAGGGTGTTCTACTATCCCTCAAACTTTTGCTGATGATCTTATGGAGAGTATGTTTGAAGTAGCCCGCGAATTTAGGATTAAAAATGACGTCTTTCGAGCTTTTTGAGAAGAAAGAAAAAACACCTTTAGGCATGCTTGTCCTCGCATCGCAGTTCATGATCTTTTGAGGATTCGACTTTCAAAGTCCTAGGCGTGGGAAATGGCTTTGGTGTGAGTTCAAATGGAATCCGGAACATAGTTAGAGTAACTTTACATGGTGACTTTAAGTTAATAAATACGGGATCATATAAAAAGAGTGGTCTCTAATTAAGCCTTGGTATTATGATTTTGTGAATTTTGAATATACCTTGTGATTGATCATGTGCTGTGAGAAGATTCCTCTACTCCATTCACGTTGTCATGGGAGTAGTTTGAAATCTTCGGCTCCCACATGGACACAACTGATCAATCAAGGGGGTTAGTTACTGCAGAAGATCGTATGTTAACAGTCCAACAAAGTACAGAATTTTCTTTGGAATCTCACTTCAATGCAACGCAGGATATAGGTACGTTTCTGGATATTTATTGTCTGTGGGACTTGTCTGAAATTTTTATTCTCGGGGGTTTACTTCACACTCGTATTTCGTATTTGGTCAGGAGCTCGCCTCCGCACTGCGGGGTAGAGACAAACTGCCGTTGGATTGCCATGTTTACCTAACAATGATGGAGCACGGTCGACTGCCTTAATGGGAGGCCAAGCAAGTAAGGTGTCTAAATTCGGAAGCACAATGCACTTTATTTCCAAATTCCGTGATTCACACTTTTGGATGGTCCCTACTCGTACCTACACCTGTCATACACTTGCAGTTGATAAATGAAAAATGGTGGTAATACAATGCCCTCAGTAAGAACACAGTTTGATTGTACCTGATAGAGCATACCTAAACTGTGGTCTTAATAAAGTGATAATTAATACCACGATTGATAACTGAGAAATATCAGGAATGTATAAGAAGGCTTCGATCTCCCATTCCATGTAGGTCACCCAAGCTTTTTCAGGCTAGTTATTTACCTCTCCTAACCAAATTTCAAACTCATTTCCAAGATGAAGTCATATTCATCGCCTATCTTCTCGTAGCAGCCGTCTCTGCAGTGGCCACTCCAGGAGAAACCATCTTTGGACGTGCCTGCTCTGCCAACGAGGGTACGCCATATCCATTTTCTTTTTATTGAAATCTCAAATAACTAAAAGTAAAACAGTTTCTTGTCAATACGGTGATGACTGCTGCAGTGGGTACTGTGCACCAAGAGGCCAACAGTTTTTCTGCGGTACCAGATCAAGTTGTATCAACGAGAATGGCAAGTACTATCCATGATAGGTTTGCTTGTGTAAACAGGGAATTTTGCTGAGTTAACGAAATTTGATTAGATAAATGTATGTCTTCAAACTCGTGCTGCACTGGCTACTGCGGATACCCCGGGGGGATGCTGCCAGTGGATTGAGATGTACCACAAAGCCATAAGTAGCATGGATTGTTGAGAGGACTTGGTCATATTGACAAAGGGAAGGACTTGATTGTATATAGAAGCAAGCTTGAGAGTGTTATCTTGAAAATATTGATTTTGACCACATAATTGATAGGCAATAACTGATTCCTGTTGCTTGACCCTAACGTGTTTGAAGCGTATATATGTTAGGCCAGATATTGATTGCAGGTAGGAAAACACTTAAGATTAGATGTGCAGGAGAAAGGTTGTGCAATTTTTCTCTGCTACATAAAGCCGAATGTCTTTTCCAGCAAAGAAAAACATAATAAAATTGCTCTGCTCTGAAGCTAAACTGTCTTGTGAAAAAGTAGATGTTGATTGTTGTTGTTGTTGTTGTTGTACAGATGGATAGAAGGTGAGGCTGAGGCTGGGCTGGCAGGAAATATGCTCATGGCACGGACCCTGCCAAACCGCGCTAAGATCTGAGGGGTCGCCAGTTGCGTTGCCCACCGCTGAGAACCCAGAAACTTCAGTTCCCTATCTTGCGCCTGGCCAACTTTTGCAAGACAAAGCCCTCCACTGACCGATATTCACTCAGTGAACTATCGCTACCTCTTCTCCCAGATCTTCTCGCCACTGGGCGCTGGTCTATCCCATTCCATCCCTTCTCCCCTAACAGCCCCCATCAATAGGTCCTTGCGATCCCTCATCCGCCCCGCATCCACCCGCCAAAACATCAAAACTTGCCCTGCGCCTTGGGAGGCAGGCTGTAGAATGGCGCGCGTCTACGCAGATGTCAACCAGCAGATGCCCAGGGCATACTGGGATTACGACAGCGTGAACATCACTTGGGGCGTGCTGGAGAACTATGAAGTGGTTCGCAAGATTGGTGAGTTCTCTTTTTAAAACACCATATTTATTGGTTGGATACTAATCGATCTGCTATACAGGACGAGGAAAGTACTCGGAGGTCTTTGAAGGAATCAACGTGGTCAACTACCAAAAGTGTGTTATCAAGGTTCTGAAGCCGGTCAAGAAGAAGAAGATAAAGAGAGAAATCAAGATCCTACAAAATCTCTCGGGGGGACCCAACATTGTCGCACTCCTGGACGTGGTTCGGGACAGTCAAGTAAATCTCTCTCCTTCTCCAAATCATTTCGGGGTTACACCCAGAGCTGGCGTTGGCAAGACCGCCAATGATGGATACGTCCCTTCCGATGAAGAAACAGACGACTCATACATGATGCAGAGCAAAACGCCTTCCCTCATTTTCGAATACGTCAACAACACAGATTTCCGAAGTTTGTACCCCAAGTTCGTTGACTACGATGTCCGATATTATATTTACGAGTTGCTCAAGGTAGTGTTATTGGGTTCTGATAGCGGGAGAATTGATTATTGATCATTCCTAGGCCCTCGACTTCTGCCACAGCAAAGGCATCATGCACAGAGATGTCAAGCCTCACAATGTCATGATTGACCATGAAAATAGAAAGGTAAATAGATATGCTAACATTTGACTTCAGACTGCTAACACTCATTAGTTGCGACTTATCGATTGGGGTCTCGCCGAGTTCTACCACCTAGGTACCGAATACAACGTCCGCGTTGCCTCCCGATATTTCAAGGGTCCGGAGCTGCTTGTTGATTTCCAAGAATACGACTACTCCCTCGATATGTGGTCTTTGGGTGCTATGTTTGCCTCGATGATCTTCCGAAAAGAACCCTTCTTCCATGGCAACAGTAACTCTGATCAACTTGTCAAGATCGCTAAAGTGTTGGGCACTGAGGACTTGTTCGATTACCTCGACAAATACGAAATCGAGCTTGACGCACAATATGATGATATTCTAGGTCGATTCCAAAAGAAGAGCTGGCACAGTTTCGTCAACTCCGAAAATCAAAGATTCGTCAGCAATGAGGCTATTGATTTCTTGGACAAATTGCTCAGATATGATCACCAGGTACGTCCACACTTTCAACTCCTGACGTATTCCAAATCATCTAACAAATTTTCTTTTCAGGAGCGCTTGACCGCAAAGGAAGCCATGGCCCATCAATACTTCGCCCCAGTCCGAGCCAACGAGCAACAAGGTCGAATCGCTGGTGGTACCTCTTCTGCAGCTTTAGTGTGAAAAAACACACCCTCGAGAAACAATGGGCACACAGATTTCACACCTAAGTCAACACAACAGTTCAATGTCCATCCTTCTAGACGGACGTTGTCACGCGAGCACAAAAATTCCAAAACAACCCTTTTTTTTTCTTTTATGTCACCTAAGCATGAAGGCAGAATGAACTGTCTACGGGGATGGATGGATGTCGTTATGGGAAATGGGGGGTGGGGCGTTCCGATTTGATTATAGCTTTGATAGGCCTTGCATACCCTCTGATCCGACTGCTTCATTTCGAAGATGCATATGGCCGGTTAATTCTGTAGAACGAATTCTACTCATGTTTTTTTCCAATTGTTTAATGTGAAATGGGCCATACTAGCATGTTTATGATTGCGATGTATTATCTGCTATTTTTTCTTTGTCAGAGTTAGTCTGGGTTACTTGTGGCCTCGCTGTGGACAGAAAAAACGGCAGTGTTTGTACCTGCCTATATATCTCGTTTTTCCAGTTATCTACGGTAATTCCAAGTCATTACCCCAGATACTTCGAATAATTTAAAATGTTAGAACAACAAGCAAGATAGGCAGGTAGGAACCTTTCATTTACTGCCGCTTTTTCTGTCCACCGGGAGGTGGCTTACTCATAGCTTACCAGCGAGTAACCCATAGCTTACTCGCAAGACAATTGACGGCTTACTCGCAGCTTACTGGCAAATAGTTCATAGCTTACTCGCCAGGTTACTCACGAGTAACTCACGGCCAGACTGTGGCATTTGGAACACCTTCCAGGACGATTCTAAAATGGAATGGAGCCTTCTAGAGAATAAAAGTCTGGAGTATGGAACTGTTCCATAGAATTTCTACACGTGAATTCAGGAGAGGGAAGACGACGTAGAGTAGCAAGTTCACTACTACCTTCGCTTATTTAGTTCTGAGAGGCAAACCACAAGCCTTAGAAACTATGCCCTTTTAGTGAATATGCTCTACTCGCTTCACTTACTATATTCACTTACTATATATAGTTCCCGAGTAGTTTTTCCGCCCCGGGCACGTGAAAAATCACGTTTCCGGGATTCCATGGAATCGATACTCCACCCTGGATTCTTCCATACTCTATACAAAAAGGAAGGCATAACCCTTGAAGGTCCATGGAATTCCAAATGCCGCAGTCTACCCACGGCTTACTCGCAAGATTATTGACAGCTTATTCGCAAAAGCTCTTCTGGCCTACTCAATCACGATTTGGAGGTAAAAAAGATCGCGGGTAAGCTATGGTTTTCCAGACTTGATTGGGGGCAAATAAGCCGGGTAGCTCCACTCAGTCCCGTGTACTTCGTAACTTGCTCACAGCTTGGTCAACATTTTACACGCCAAGCGCGTGATGGCGTACTCCCAAATTACCGGGTTACTTTCACAATACCAAAATAAATTGTAAAAATCTCATTTCATAGCCTTTACTCCCAAATACCCCGTTCTGTCTAAGTCCTTGTGTACATCTAAAGTACAAATACCCATGAGCCAACCAAATACGCGCTTTCCAAAATCTGGCGCACCCATTCCTCTACCTAGAACTCCGCGCAGCATTATTCGAAGTGTGAGCCAGCAAAAACTTACAGCAAGTAAGTGTATACTTGCAAGCCCGACTCCAAGAATCATCCTGCGCAATACCAAGTTTAATACTCACACCATCCATCTTCTCACCCTCGATCTTGAAAATCTTATCGCCCTCGATTTTATAGGGTAATCTTAAGGGTGTGTTCCTCGCTCTCATGGATTCTTTTTCTACGAATTCTCCTAGTTGTTTGATACATGCTAGAAAGGCCACCATGGCGTTATCGAATTTTCGGTGCATGAATGTGAGCCCAAGAGGCATGTCACCGGAAGAGTAGAGCTCGAGGACTTTCTTGCTTGGTGGGTGAGTTGTGCTTCCTCGTTGGGAACCGGCTCGGCTCGTGGATGGGGAGGGGTACTCGTATTTAATTATTCGGGAGGTAGAACCCATGGGCTGAAGTTCGTAGCCGTGGAATTTGAAGCCCAGTTTTTCTGCTACGGTCGCGAGTAGAAGGAGGGTATGACCCCATGCTGCATTTATTTCTTGCCAGTCTACGGTGACGTTTGAGAGTCTTCCGAGACGGAGACCGTTTATGGTTCCGAATTTTCCGTCGTGGCTTATGCAGAAGGTGTCGTTGTAAACATTTGTTCGTTGCAGTTTTTCGAGGAGTTGGGCGTCGTGATCGTATTGTTGGTTTACGCTGTCGCGGACGTTTTGGAATTCGGCAAGCTTCATGGCGAATGCGTTTCGTTCGCGCCAGAACTTTTCTTCTTCAATGTTGAGGGCTTGGGCTTCTTCTTCTAGTTGTGCGATTTCTTCGTCGACTTCTGCCTTTTCCTTTTCGAGTTTCTTTAGTTCTTCGATGGCGGCGGCTTCGTCTGCTTTGGCTTTGGCGAGTTGCTCTTGGGCTTCTTTAACTTCATCTTCGGTAGGTACATCTGCGTTGACCTTTTTCAAAAATCCGCTGTATGCATCTCGTTCTTTCATCGCAGAGTTCAGTCGTAGCTGCAAGCCGTCCACCAGGAGATCTGTGCATTCAACGCAGACTGGGTGATCTATATCGGACCTTGCGGAGAGTATCTCGAATAACCTCGATACCCTCTCCATCTCCTGCGACATGGCTTTTCCTTCATCTTCTGCTCCATCCATATTCATATTCATCATGTTCTCCGGTCCTCGTCGCTTTGGGATCGTATCTTCCGGGCTTTTCACAACCGCTGCTGGCACCACTTGGGATTCGGTGAGCATCACAAAGGACATGGCAGGGTTGGCAAGTCCAGTCTTAGAATCTATAGAGGAGGCATCGCTTCTTCTTGCGCCGGATATGTTGCGTCTGAAGGTGGGTGAGGAGGGATTCTTGGATACGCGATCGTAGAGTTGTTTTCGTTCTTGGGGGTAGGCTGGTCGCGAGGAAGGTAAGCTCTTGGGTTGCTGTTGGGAGGATGCGCCTGTAGCAGTTAGTCTATGTTAAATACGAGAAAGATCGAGTTAGAAGGCATACCAACTAAGAGGTCAAATGCTGCTGGGTTTAGGTCTTCGAGAGAGCCATCCAGCTTCAGAGGGGTACGACATTTCTGGCAATACATGTTGGATGTGGCGAGGCTGTAAAGGAGAGAGGCGTGGCGGTTGGTAGTAAGTCCAGACGAGTCGGAACCGTTTCGTGAGTTATTCACATTGTAACTGAGAACCTCCAAGCATTCGTGATCAAGTCGAGGTTCTTAAGTGTAACATAGAAATGCGCCTGTGGGGTGGTAAATAGAACAAAGCTGGAGCTGCCTTGGTGCAGGGGTCTGATAAGCTTAAAGTAGGCAGCCCCGCACCCAATCACGACGCGTCCGTTCCCTAAAGTGGAAAAAAGTTGGCGCTGTTTGGTTGTGCAAGAACCGCAATCGCAATCGCATCGTTAAATTCAACCTCCATTACTATTCTAATGGGTCGCATACACCCACCACGACGCGCACACTATGGAGCCGTACCGGAAGCGCCAGCGATTATATTCGCCAATTCGTAACGAATTCCTCAAAACATTCTCGAGGGAACAGGGCTACGACATCCACGAACGCGATGAGCTCCAAGACTATGAGGATATCGATCAACCCATGAGGGGTTATAGAGGAGAAGAAGAGGACGATGAAGACGATGAGGACGATGAGGAAGTTGATCCAGTGCCGGATCCAGACTCGGAGCTGCAGCAGAGGAGGTCCCAATTGGACTTCAAGCTGAAATCAACATTCGAGTCGATATTCGAGAAATACGGCAAGGATTTTGAAGGAATTGGAGATGAGATTGACCTGGAAACTGGGAGAATTATTGTCAACAATGGACATCTATCCGAAATGCGACATGAAAGGGATGCCGGAACCCGACATTACGACGAATCTACGGAATATACAGAAGAATCAATCGAGAGCTCACTTGGAGGGGACGAGATGCTGCTAGATTATGATGATGAAGAGGACGACGAGGACGATGACGAGGAAGAGGGCGAGGAAGATTCCAGCGATGATGGCGGGGACGATGACATGGAAGACGATATGATTTTGCGCGGATTTACAAGGGCAACTCAAAATATTCAGCCAGAGTCAACCCTTCATTCTAGGCAGCATCCTATACTATCCATCGAGAGCTCACGAAACGTCCATAAATCTCAACCTCTTGCGCCGATTACAGTGCCAAACCCAGCTGTGCCATCTCAATCCCAAATCCTCGCTCAATTTGGGCCTCAGCTGGGCGCTCAAATTCACCAATATGTATCACAGCAGCATTCACGTCAAGATGGCAACGCTCAGCCTGTCTGGCAGGTACCGAGTGTGCCAAATCGAGAAAATTCACGCAATCAAGATGATGTCGATTCCGCTTGGCGTGTACCAGACCTACCAAAACCACCACGAAAACACATTGAGACAGGACCATCTTGGTGGAAAGCTCTACCAAAACAACAGACATACAGACAAGATAATATCGAATCAGCTTGGCGTGTACCAAACTTGCCCCCCGATCTACAGAGGGGTAACAGGAATGAAATCGAACCCTCTTGGCGTGTCCCTGAGCTTCCAGTTGTTGCCCCAAACCCACGTTCGAGTCTAAAAATTATGAGTGTCAAGCCGATTCTCGTGGAACGAAGTCCGTCTCCTGGAGTTGGTAGTTCGGTATGGGCTGAACCGGAAAAAGAACGTCGCAATAACCCTGCTGCTAAAACTAGACGCGCTCCCTATACAGTGGAAGATGATCGCATTTTATTGGACTGTGTCAAAAAAGCAAGAATTCGTGGTATAACAATGAATGCAGATTTCTGGAAGGGTATGGAGGCCCAGGTGTGTATCCCATGCCCCCTATACCCGGCTTTCATTAACAAAAAATAGTATCCGCAACACCCCCACAGAAGCTGGTATGCAAGATATGAGAGAAAATATTCATATCTCGAGCCAGATGAGATTGGCGAGCCGGAATCATTACAAACAACGGATTCAGAAGCTTTCGCTGTCCCTAACCAACTCCCGAACCCGCAAAAGCCTAGGAGAACCTTCTTAGAGACGCCACCTCAAAGACCAGCTCCCATTCCGAGTCATCAAAAACCAGAACTTGTGAATAATAGATCAAATCAACCAGTTCCAACAATGCCTCTCCCCATTAAAAGACCCAGTCAGCCTACTGAGCGGGATTCTAGAGTTATTACTTGGTCAAGAGCTATTGATGCTACAGAATCCCCGACCCCAGAACGGGAAACCGAAGGCCTTCCGGATGCAAGGCATGTTATTGGAAATATTCTTGGTAGTAGGAGGCATAGTTATTCGGAAAATGAAACATCATCCAGGCAGCGGAACGACGAAAAACGACGTGTCTCTGATCAGTCATTATATTCTAGTCACAGTCACCCAGCCACGAAGGATTTCCAAATGCGAGATCAATCAAAACGTCATTTCATCGATTTGACGGGCAGTCATTCCAAACAGGTTCCAGAAACTGGAAACCTTCAACGCCCTTTGCCAATTGTCGATAAAGCCCCAATTGGAACTGCGCCATGCGCTCACGCTGATTGCAAGAGCTATCCTACAAGATTTTATCGCCTAGACAGGACCATAGAAGAGGATTCATCTCAAATGGCTGTTCATCTTTTTGAGGAGCATCGTACCACAGCATACCCATGTGGGGAGCTTCATTGCCAATATGTGGGTGAGAATGGTTATTTTACACAATTTGAGTTGGTTGAACACGTCAAAAGTGCACATCCCAACAATGCAGCCTTACAGCGACTTGAGGGCCGTGTGAGCCCAACTCTTCTGAGAAGCGGAACTCCCGTTGACGCTTCTTTTGGTTCCACGTGGAATGGCCCTGAGAGTGTCCAAAGGGCAAGCAAGCATCAAGAATCCGACTATGCGTCTCCCCAAAGATCTGGCACTTCTCGTGTTTCGTTAAGCAGCCAGCATCCGTCTTCCGATTCTGACATGGATTGCACTTTAACTCCCAGAGGGGTGGCTGTTGCATCAACATATACTCCTATGACTAGTGTGTCTTCGCTTGTTGTGAATCACCCATCCGCGCATAGCGATCCAGGAGAGGGCGCCAGTCAAGACCGATCTTCTTTGCCAATTCTCCCAACTATCGAAAACCCCACACCATCATTTTCAAAGGTTTTTGGCTCTATTCGAGAGCCAAGTATTGAGCCAAGTATTGTCGGAGAAGATGAACTGCCTAGTAGGAAAGAGTACAAGGCTCGTGATCGAGACATCCAACTCCCCGATGTCCAACAAAGCTTTTCTTCTACAGCTGGCATTCTAGGAAGTGATGGTGCGGGCAGTGTTGACACTGATAGAACGAATCGTGGACAGTATAGCATACCCCAAAGCCCAATTTTGGGCGTATCTTCCCCTCCGAGACCAAAACATTCGCTCCGCTCGAGTATTCCGGAATCACGGGATTCTACAGATGCAATACAAATATCTCGCCAGCCGGCTGCACGAGAAAATTCCACAACCAAAAATAGCGCCAACCAAATCAACTCGCCTCAGAAAGTGCCCTCACCTGTGGATACCCCTACCCTACCCGGACCGATTCTCACAGCAAACCCTCCATCACCTGGGGTGGAGAAGAGTCTAGCCAAGCAAATGTTCAAGACTCCATCAAGGAAACGAAGAACAATCCCCGGCTTGGATTCCGACGAGGATGATGAGTTAAATCTAGCTACCGATGGTTTCATCCTTCTTTCGTCCAGGCCTAGAAACAAAAACAAGCCTCTGGAAACGCCTGATAATGTAAAACGGGAGGAGACCGCTGGCATTGCCGAAGTTCCATCCATATCATCCATACCTGCGAGGAAAAAGAAACGAAAGCTGCATCAATTTCAAGATGATGACGACCTCGATGAGTTGACGGCCGACTCGCCAATGCATTCTCTCTCACTACTTGGACCATCTGCCAGAAAGCAGGTCAAGGTGAAAACAGAAGAGGAACTTGAAGCTGCTGATGTGCAGTCCATTCAGCAAGGGAAACGAAAATACAAACAACTTAAACCGCACAAAGCAATCTATCAACCCCGTTCAGCCATTGCTGAATCAAAAGGACGACCATCACAAATATCCCAATCAAGCTCGAGATTGGGTTTCATCCGTACGGGTACACCTTTGCTTGACCTCACCCCAGGCAGAAAGAAGGAACCCCATCCGAACAAGAACTATGAAATCCATGACTCAACCGCTGATTGTTCATCACGAGTTGAAGTTCCCACCACGGACGAGACGTCTTCGTCACCGATGCAGGGACTTCTCACACCATCGGGCAAATCCAATCGTCGCGGAAGTGTAGAAATCAAAGAAGGAGAAGGAGCAAACCCTGTGGTTATTGTAAGAACCCCAAAAGGTACATTGAAGAGATGTGGCGAGAATGGGTTTGCATGCAAGAAATCATTCTGTTTCCGTTGTGGGAATTCTAGATTCGCTATAATTTGAGTGTGACGGGGTATTGTTGTGGGTAGATGAATAGCCCGAAGGGTAATGTGGTACGAAAGATACGAATTACATGACTTTGATAAATACATAATTAAAATGAAGTTAATGATAACCACCAGGTGTTCGTTCCTTATTTAATTTTGCGCTGTCGGAGTTTGTATACACTTGCAGCATCTCTTTTCAGCCCCACTGCTACTCTATTATCCCTCCCCCTAACCCAACCTTATTCGCATGTCTCCTCCCTCTTTTGGGCACACCGAGGTCCTAAGTTCATCGTCAGTCAACCTTGCGTTTTCGATTTCGAAATTACGAAGCCAAGTATTGTGGCATGTCATACATCTCGACCCACCTCACCTCATCTGCTCATCCACGACCCCAGATTTGGAGGCTCGCCAAGACAATTTGGATATCAGTAATCGTCAGATAGCTCAAGACTGTACATATCGAGCCATTATTGTGACCTTGGGGGGTCTTGTGTACGCGGCAGAACCATAAGTAAGGTAAGCTTATTCGAGTAGTACCGAAGGTTTTTTCTTTTCGACCTTTCTCGTTCGTCCTTATTTCTCGTCTCGCCTCCCACACAACCTTCAAACTTGAGGGCTAGGATACCCCCAAGCACACCCTCCAAGGGCCTTGAAATTAGGAAGGCCAATCCCAATGGCTATTCTGGGTACCCTCTGCTGGACAGCATTAAGTATCAACGTCCTCATTTCTCAGGAACCCCCAGGAACACCTGATGGAAACCAGACCCATGAGGATTCTCGGGATGTTTTGTTCCAGAAAGGAAGCAGACAAGATCGGGACCCCTGCTTAGGGGAGGCACATCGTAAGCACGCATCGCGTGGCAGCGATGGATGTTAAATAAGCACCGCCCCCATACGTCCCCCATACACTTTAATTTTTTTTCCTTACAAGGCGGCGTAAGGCGAGTGAGGCATTTAAAGTGTTTCGGTAAACGGAAGCTAGTTTCCACGTTAGTTTGGGGGAGTGTTAGATGTAGTGAACTGTCCACAGCCTACCCACTAGGTCTTTGCGATATACGAGCAACGGTAGGACTAGGAGATTTTATCTCTTTTTTTCGAGACCGGTATCGGTTGCTTGGGCAGAGTATTCGAGATTGGGATTCGCCATAGGTGGATGGAAGGTTACGTTTGTGCGATGGCACTTTTCTTGAAACTGAATCGATCACTTTCAGCCCCAACTTCGCTAGAGCTCGTTTGTCGTACGTCGTAAAATATAACGGTTATTACAACCGTTATTGGGTAAGTGGTTAAGTGACGCGGAGGCACGGAATCCGGGTGTTCTCAATTGCCATATTCGTATGGAATAATGCTAGATTGGGGATGGCCACGAGGTCGGGGATGTGAATTGTCATGGTTGAGATGTGGTGGTGGCTGGTGTTGGAGTTGTGGCTTGCTCGTTGGAGACACAGCAGTGGCGGTATCGTATTTTTCGAGACGGTGGAGCAATCGAGATGTCTGCAACGATCCACAGATACCTAACGACTTTTCGTTATTGGGATTTTGAAGGGATTTTGAGGATTTGGGAGATTAAGTATTCCCACTTCTCTTTTCTCAAATCCCCAAACCCCGTCTCCAAATGCCGAAGTGGTTTCCACGTTTGTAAACACTGATGCATTCGGCTTTTCTTGCACGAATAGATTTATACCCTAAGTGCGAAGGCCTAGTCCCTACATCAAATGGCCTTCGGGTTTCAATACTACGAACACCAAGTAAGGTTAAAACTCGTCGCAAAGGAAGCATGCAGCTAGTTCCAGAGTAGGTGGGTACTGTAGGGGTTAGTAAGCTCTAACCATAACACAACTACATGCATAACCTCTTGCATTTTCAGCCCTACGAAGCGAACGAGACCTAGCAGTAAGATGACGAGAAGGACATGGGCGAACAGGGTCTCTCGTACAACAGTGATTTTTATGGCGGATTATATGCTCGTGGATTGGATAAATGCGGGAAGGGGAACTCCGTGTGGAGGTGACATGGCCGTTCTTGGATTCTATGGTCGACAAAGGACAGGCGAAAGATACGATTGCGAAGGACACCGGCATGGCTGTATTGGGAATAGTCAAGGAAAAGGAGGAATTGAAACAATTAATAAGCAAGGCAGAGTGTAATAAGTTGCATAGCTAGCTGGTGGGGATAGTCCGTGATGGAGAATGGAAATGCAAATTCTGGGGGATGAGGTGATATGTATTTTTTGGGAAGTAGAGGCGAGGACCCGTAGTTGGGAAGGTATATAAGTACCGACATACATTTTATGTCAACCCCATCAATTGTAGCAAGACGTTTAGAGCATATCGGAAGACATGTATTCTCGAAGTCCTTCTCGTTCTGTTACGCCAGGAAATGCAGAGGAGGGTTCGACTAGGAAGAACAGAAGAGATCGTGTTCCTGTATCTTGCACTGAATGTCATCGGAGAAAGAAGAAATGTGATCGAGCGCAACCTTGTTTGGAGTGTCGAGAAAGAGGGAAAGCGAGTGAGTGCAGATACTTGGTTCCTCTGTAAGTCAACTCTGTTTTTCATTTCTTATCATAGAGATCATTTGTCTCCTGGGCAATTGCAAACATCTACAAAGAAAACCTTAACACGCAGATGCTAACCAGATAATAGAATTACAAACAGCGAAGGCGTCGCTCAAGCAGCACGAAGTCGAGTAACAAATCGTCGCCGCTTTACCACTAAGCAAAATGTCAACATAAGTCTAGAGTCTGTTCAATCATTGGCTAATTCCTCGCGAGAAGGAAGTATGGTACCTGGAGGTTGGAATACTGAAGGCGAACGTGATGCTCATGGTATTCTGGCACCGACGGGATTTCTTCATCCGGGTCATGAGAGTATGATGCCAGCCGAATTTTGGCGACAAGGGGAATCGAACATTGGAAATACTGTAGACTCCATCATGGGGGACTGGGAATTTGATGCTGCTAGTTTCGATGTGGACGGATGGCAGACAGCAGCGACGTTTGAAGTACCAAGGAGAAACCAAGGAGAGGTCGATTTTGAAATATCCGGGGTGGAATGTATTCCATTTAGTCCTGTTGAGCCACTATCGAAAGATTATCTGATAAATTTTTGTGAGTACTATCCCATACTAACCAGCAAAAATAGTATATACTAACCATTCAATCAAGTTGTCGACCTCACAGCGAGAAAATCCATACCACCAGAAGAGTCTTGGCTCGAATACGCCAAGAAGCACCCTCCATTATTCTCCGCTACTTTATTCGTATCAGCAGTCCACCTACACCGAGAGAATCAACTCGCCGATCCCTCAGCTCTCTATTACTACAGACATCAAACGATACGTCTTGCCAATGAAGTGATGAAACGTGGGACTGTCGAGGAAAAGACAAGTGATGAAATGATCATGGTAGCCGTTATATTGTTATACTTTTCAATAGCTCCAAATGTGGGCTGGAAAGAATATGAAATACATCTGAGGGGTATTCAACAAATGATTGTGATTCGAGGGGGGATTGAGATGTTAAACATGGGAGGTGTTGTGGGCGGTTGGCTCCAGAGGATATTTGGTCCTTGGAGTGAGGGATTCGAGTACGATCATTTTCGTGAGGCTTTGGCGGAAGAGGAAAGAGAGGAACAAGAAGAAGCGGCTAAGATCAAAATAGAGGAAGAAAGGTGGGAGAGGAGTGCTTCTTAGGATATTTGGAGGTAGACGGTTGGAAATTTGCGTTTGAAAAGCGTGGCGCTTGATCCACGTATTCTTGTATATAGTTTTCAGGGAACCTCGTTCCTTTTCTCCTCTCTTGACCTCAGACAGACAGACAATATACCCCTATACCCGTATATCCTAACGAATGTGGTTCCTGAAGTACAACGATGTCAGACTAGATAACAACAATCAGATACAATCGACAATGTTATAGGAAACCAGCATAGAAGTATCTCTACTCTATGCTACATTCTATATCTAAACACTGAGAAATCTCAGCATCTATTCAAGATTTGTAAATTGCAAAAGGAACAGTGAACTTAAAGCAAGCCGCTCAAATTTTACTATTGACGAATAGTAAAGCCGAGAATCATTATGCTGTGAAAAAAAGTGTAGTTGAACTCTGACGTAATGATGGAGATAGTCCGCTTCACGACTCTTCGAGTTCATATCCAAAATTGGAGCATCTGTGGACTAAGTTGTTGCACAACCTTCCTTGACACATCACTCCCCAGAGCGGGATGAATGGCGAAATGATCACAACGCACTTGCCATAGAATAGGTATTTGGCCACTGTACAGCCACGAGCATAATCAAAAAAGCAATTGCCATTCCTTCGCCACCTCCGTAGGCTCATTCTCCAGCCCATCCTAAGCCGAAAATCTTGTTCTGGGTTTCAAAATCCACGCCATGATCCTCAACCGCGCAACAATATACCTTGAAAATAAGAAGAGTATCGGGATCCTGGTTTTCGAGTCAGATTGCAGGGATTGAATACCCGTCTCACTCAGACGTAAGATTCTGTAGCTGGGAGAGGCAAAGGATGAAATGGGGTAGCATAATAGACAACGTGACCAAGGAAAACATATTTGGGGGCGTACAGGTGATGTATAAGCAAGCAAGCAAATGATATTGGGGTGAATATAAGAGGGATTTTCTCCTGCTGCCAGATAACCTTAAGCTTAAAGACAGTGGCTAGCGTGCGTTAGTGTACCTAAAGCAAAGCGAAAGTGAAGCTTGTATAGATTCAGAATGCAAACATGATGATCTCTTGTTGGAAATTTCCAATAATTGGACTTAGCTTATAATATTGGAGCCAATGTTAGAGTGAATCAGTCCTGGTGGTGTTGAATTAAAGCTGTCACCACTTCACTTCTGCTTTGAAAAGGGCTGAAGGCTGACCCACTTTTAGTACAAGCACTAGCCACATTTAACACCGCCACAGCCGACCCCAGATCTTCAAGACCTCCTGACGCTCTGACGCCACAAGCTTTGTTTGTGCACCAAAATAAACGCTACGCGATCTGAACTTCACACAATTTCACCAGCGTGTGCGCCCTCTCACCACCAGTCTAGCATCTATCTACATGCTATGATCTACCTCTAATTGAATTTGCGGAAGATCGATCTCTGGTAAGTCTGGTTGTTGCTTTCAAACATCTGCACAAACGGTCCTCCCCCTCCAATGCCGATAGCGCTTCCCTTCTACATACAAGCAAACAGGGCAGGCGCTACTCCCTTTATTAAGGGACCCCCACCACATATCTCCCCACCTTTGAGAGACGAAACGTGCCCTTTATTCTTCAGCTCTACTGATCAACTACTTAGTGCAAGCGCCTAGTTCCGAAGTGTACCAAACCATTACGATTTCCTCCTCATCTTATTCACAAACCGAAGAACATCCCACAATCCTGATAACTACGATGTTTCCTGCATTGGCTACTGCCAACGGGGCCGCGGCCCCTCGAAAAAGAATAGCTACATACGGGAAAGCTGCGAGAAGACGAGTTCCTCAGTACCAGGCGCCGGCAAAGAGCGCAAAGGTGCAAGCACCGGCAAACATACAAACGGATGAGGCTGAGTCCTCGAGCCCTGCAAGGTCTACACCCGTGTCATCTCCCGTTAAACGGAGCATATTCGATGTTCCCTCCAGCGATGACGAGGACGCTACAGTCCCGATCTCGAAGGAGAAGATAATCCCGGCTGCCCCGATACCCAAGAAAAAGGCTCCAGAGGCTCAGAAGGCAAAGGCAGAGGATGGAATGGCTATTATGCAGAGCAGGAAGAGGGTCAAGTTGTCGCCAGCGCCAAAGCAACCTCTGCGACAACTGCCAGTCACCAAGGCGCAATCTACAGCAGTTGTCGCAAAGTCGCCTCTCAATGTAGCCTCAAAACCAACTCCGGCAGTAATTCCATCGAAACCAATGGCATCGTTTCCAGCAAGCGGGCACACAACCTCAATTGTCTCGAGACCCAGGCGGACTGAGCATCAGATTGAAAAGGAAGTCACGAAGCCAAACGAATTGTCCAATTCGAAGGGCGCTGGAAAGAAGGTTGAGAAGATGGCCCCGCGAAGAGTCGAAAGGATCGAGAAGGTCGAGAAGAAGGCAGTGCACACTCCAAAAAAAACAGCGCCAGCACCAGCACCCAGAAAGAGCCCGCAGCGCAAGACACCATCCCCCGAAACTAGCGATGTGGAGATGATGGATGTGGATATAGAAGAGACTCCCAAGGCAGGGAAAAAGCACTTGTCACCCAAAGCGTCGCAACTTTGGGAGGGATTGCTAAACTCCCCCAAAATGAAAGACCAGAGTCCCGTAAAGACGAAGGCGGGATTATCTCTTCGGGGAAAGCTAGAGTCGGCAAGTTCTTCAATGGTATCTACCAAGCAGGTCAATACAAGGCCACAGGTTACACGCCGCCGTTTGATTGATTCTTTGGTCTCTCAACTTCCCCAGGAGGACGAAGAAGACGAAGAGGAATTGATGGATGATTCATCTTCTACAACTAGTTCGTCAAGAAGCCAGAGTCTCGCCCCAGAACCAGTAAGTCGACCAACGCAAGCAACGGACAGCCAGACTTCGCAGGCTAGTCAAACAGCCGGCCCAAAAATAACATACAGTCGGCAACGTTCCATGCTAGAAGAGGAAGATCTCATGCTGCAACTGAGCCAACCCTTGCCCGACATGCCTGATGAGAACCCCCAGGGAAGACGAAGAACTCGAAGAGCTTCTATGCCAAAACTCCCAAAGCTCGCAAGTTTCCGTGAAGATGAAGAGGATGGGGAAGGCTCGGGCGCCGCGATACGAAGCGTGCATGAGCTGAGGGCAGCCGGTGCAAACACCCGAGTTTTGGATGAACTTGAAGATCTCATTGACCGAATTGGGAAACCTACTACGGCCCAAACATCAGGAAGAAGAGCTGGTCTCCTTGAATTGGCAAAACAGCTGAAGGACAAGAATTTTGCCCGTCACTTTTTTGCAGAGAGTGCCCATGAACGCTTGTTCTTGGGCCTTGGTCAGGAGACCGATGTAATTTCCGGTTTCGTGCTGGTCTCTATCCTCATCACGGTTTTAGGCGAAGTTGACGTTCTTCCATTCATACTTCAACTCCGTCGCCAAGGTATAACTCGACTTTTGATTCGCCTCCTGGATGTTCAGTTGAGCGTGGTTCAAGTCGCCAAGGACCGCAAGAGCAACACATCTAAAGTGGCCCAAAAGATGATTTCGGAGCATCACGAGTATGTGATGCAATTCAAAGTATGGGAACCTATGAAGCCGAAGTCCATGTCACCTCGCACGCTCGCTCTGAAATGCCTTGAAGTCATGACCGAACAGACGAGACAAGCTAGGAGCGAGGACGAAATTTTTTCGAAAGAACTGACAGCAAGACTTTTCTCCATTTTGAAGAGTGCTTCTGACGGAAAATCTTGGGATTTCCCTAGCCACGAGTCGATGGATTTTTATCTTGCACTGTCGGCGCTCACGGCCCATTCAACCAAAGCTCGAACGGTGCAGGATGAAAATATCTGGATCACGGATTTTCTACCAATAATTGCAGACACATTGGAAGCTTCATTAGCCCAACCTTTTCAAAATCATGGTCCTTTGCAGCATTTGATCTTCAGTTTGACGGTTAATGTCACCAACAATAATGCCAAGGCATCTGACGTATTTGCGCGAAGTTCCCTTAGTCGCAAAATGGGCGAGTACGTGGTAGCGAAATTTCAGCAGATCTCAGGCTTCTTGCTTCAAGCAGAATCTGAAGCTGCGGTCAATCATCTGATTCTTCTTTTGGCATCCATGATACAATTCGCCGACCAGAGCTTGAAGGCTCGAGCAAGCATGGAAAGAAGCCTACTTGAGGAAGGGGATGGTACGCTGGAGATTATGGTCACCATTTGGGCCAATAACCAGGAGAAGATTGCCGAGGTGAGCACTGATCTAGCGTTTATTGTTGATATGACATACTAATTAATTCTTTAGGCTTCATCGATGGAAGAGACTGAGAAGCTCATTCCTTTCAGTTACCTCGGAGTCTTGCTTGGTTATCTAGCATTGGTGCCAGGTATTAAACGGCGCATTCGAAGAAAGCTTCCTAGTCAATCACTACGACCATTGCTTTCTTCTATTGATGAGTTCATGACGCGACACAGTGAGGTTGACAGTCAGAACCAAGAGCCCGATATGTTTGAGTCAGAAGAAGCGAGAAACGCTCGAGTGTTAATGACTAAACAACTCGAAAAGCTGCTGGAGCAGTTGCGCGCTTAAGATGACCTGGTCCTGCGAGAGGATTAGATGGTATAAAGGGGTATAGGGTGGCGCATTGCTTTTTAGATATTTAGTGTGTTAGGTACAGGCTGGTCGGGATAGGTTGCAATCGGGGATGAATCTGGAGCAATTTTATGAATGGCTGGCTTGTCACGGCTATTGAGGGTGGTTTTTGGTCTGCATCGCATTATACCCATCTGCTTGTATTGAGTAATAATGACACTCGAATTTGAATATTGGATTACTTTACCACATCCGTAAACACACCGTGATTACCTTTCCATTCCTTGAGCCAATAACTGTTGACAAAACTGTGCTGAATAGTTTGAAGTAAAAAGTATTTAAATTCGAGAGAAAACAAGATAGCAGGTAATGATGCATCTGCGAGAGGAGCAGCTATGATGCCGTAAAGCAATTGAAAGTGCAAAAGTTTCAAGTGCAGTAAGAAAAAGAGAAACGATTTCTTGGCACTCCATTTGAGATACAGTCATATGTATGTTCTAGTTCACATATAGCCTGCTCCCACGCCCTCCCCTCCACTTACGAACTGACCAACAAGCGGTGTGTTCCAAGGCTCGCTACGACGCCAATATTACCCTCCTTGGGAAAGATGCCGCAATAGCGATGCTGCTCTGACCATTAGTTCCCGTCGGTTCGGTTCGTTCTTCCGTGTAAAATGGGAGCTGCAGCATAATCACATCGACCCAGATGACTCAGGCCGGAAAACCAAACCCATATTAGCAGCGAAAAGCCATGAATTTGATGGGACTGCTATTGAGCTATCGAATTAGAAGGGAATCCACAATTGAATTGTGAAAGTCGGGTGACTTTGAAGCCACGTTCTTGGAGGTTGAATCATCTGAACGAGGTGTTTTTTTATATTGGTTGGTTTGGGGGCAATGGCTTTTTGTTGTGTTGCTGTGTTGGGTCTAGGTTGTCTTGCGGGTTCCACGTGGTTGGTGAGTATTTGGAGGCTTAAGCTAGGATTTCGGGTTGGTCTCTCCGTGTTTAGTATACGGTAGTGAGATTTGGTGAGATTGGTATGAGGTGCATTTAACAACCTTGAGGGGTGGGAGTTGAGAAGGTTGTGATGAGGTTGAATGGTGGCCGATATCGGATCGGGGTTTGAGTTGGGTTGGATTTGTGTACTACATTGACTTGACTACGTATAATTATGGTGTGAGTCGGTATCTGATTGGACCTGAGGCTCTT
The DNA here is from genome assembly GCA_001414455.1 of Hymenoscyphus fructigenus. NCBI lineage: Eukaryota > Fungi > Ascomycota > Leotiomycetes > Helotiales > Helotiaceae > Hymenoscyphus > Hymenoscyphus fructigenus. Next base: position 409,108 of record LKUV01000012.1, on the reverse strand, counting down.
TCCCATACTTTAGAACCTAAGGATTGAGGATTTTGGATTGTATATTATAAGTAAGCACGGAGTTTGTGTGACGCCGTGAGACTTCGTCCGGGGTTTGGTTTGGGTTGGGATTGTTGTGGCTGCTTGGTCGATTCTTGTTGGTTGAGAATAATGATCACTTACTGATTCCTAGACGGCAACTTGAACTGAATCAGTTAATTTCGTTTGGAAGTGATCAAATAATCGATTTCTCTCCTGATCAAAGGCGTTAGCGTCTATTCTCAGATGTCAACAACAAGGCGTCCCCATTGCCTCCACAACGTGGCTGAATCACCAGGATAGCACGTGAAATTTGTCAGTGAAACTCCCCATCCAGGTTGTAAACCCCGAAGAACCAATATCAATTACGAAGCCTTCAAGTTCATGGATCCAAAAAGAGGAAATTTCATCAGTCGACTCCCTCAACACGCCATGGGCTGTCCAGCTGTTTGAGAACCAATCCTTTCGAACACGTCTTCTCTGCCTTGTGTTCTTCGGCCGCACTACCCAACAGCCCAGACACCGTGCAGCGCAAATTTTCCTTCGAAGGAGCGTTTTGAGGTTCTCACGACTAAGGGAAAACCGTGTACGTTAAGTATTCACGAAGGTTGTCCGCTAAAGGTGAGTAGAGGCGGTGCGGGTCCAAAAAAGATTGGAGTCATGTTAGAAATTTTCCACTAGCGGTGTCAGACAAGGAGGTACTGGCTTGGGGTGGGCTCTTTCTTTTATATTGACGGAGTTCGATTCGGGCTTCGGAATTGAGGTTTTCGATGATGTATCCAGTTATTTCACCATTCTGGGTTTTGCTGTCATCACCCTGTAAGAAGTTTTCTTGGAGTCAGATATTTCAATGCGTTCCAGGGGATTTTAGTCAGTTTGGTAGGATTTTGCACATGCATTGCATGAGATGATGTTATATCCCGTTGGTTTGGTTGTACATGAGTGCCGGAAGTACCTGGGTACTTTCCCCTTGGGAAAGAGGCATACGTTTAAGTGGCTGATACCAAATAGGTATCAAGGTACATCTATTCCTAGTCGGCCAATAGAAGCAACTGTCGTTCTCCGTTATGCCCGTGGTGGATGAGCAGCCAACCTTCGTACAGTGCTACGGAGTTACATGTGGTACCAAGTGAGATCTCACATCGGCTCTACTCCATCTCCCCCGGATTTGGCACACGACAGGGGAATTGATGAGAAATTCACACTTTACATCACAATCAAACCAACTGCTGGATTTTTCCGTATAGGATACTTACTTTGTAATATCAAAAGTCGGAAACATGACGGAGATGGCTGATCTTGTGCGCTTTTGCTTACGGGTGCAACACTTACAACACTGACTCTGCATGTCATAAGTAGCCTATCAAATCCCCGAGTTCGAAGGGCGTCGTGAGGAACGCGGCACACTCACCGTCAGACCCACACTCTCTCTGCCCCCCTTTTAAGCTTTCCAAATGCACGGCCGCACGCCCTGCAGCAACAACAACTAGACAACCAGACGCCGGTGCTCGCTCAGTATCCTAGAACCAAGCAGGCCAGAAGAGAACCTTGTGAGTCAGGCCCACGCCTTTTCCTGTTACATTTATGAGCAATATATATCCACTATTGCTGCATCTCATATATATAATGTGAGAATCCTCTTTTGTTTACGGTTACTCAACTATCAATCCCGTTTAACAACCGCTTGTACTCTCAAGTTGAGTTCCGATCATCGACTTGGTGGCACCTACCAGTGATACATTTCCCCGCATTCACCTGCATAAGATAACAGTCTTCGTGCAGTCTTCGAAGCTCCTTATCACTTATAAATCAAGCCTCGTCTTCGATAATCGACGCAACATTCACCACCGGGCTTTTATACAATTACTCATAATGTCTTCCTACGCAGCCTCAATCACTTCCAACGCAAACACCTTTGCAACATATGCCAAAAAGGCAACTGTCCCCGCTCGCCCAGATATGGAGATAACACTGGATCAACACACCGATGGAAAGTTTTACACTACCTGGGATGCATTGTCTGGAAAAGTAGCAATCACAGCTCCTCAAACATCTCGATTCGATGAAATTCAGATAACTCTGGAAGGATGTGTGAGAACATATGTTGATGCGCTTTCGCCAACAAGCACAGCGTCCAAAACAACTGCAATCCACAGATTCCTAAAGATGATTATGCCAGTCCCAGAATCAGAATATCCACAACCACGGGTCGCAGAAGCTGGTCGAACTTACACCTTCCCATTCAACTTCGTCATCCCGGATCGACTTTTGCCACGATCATGTTCCCACCCACAAGTCTCTGATCACGTTTGCGAGGCACACTTGAATCTGCCACCAAGCATGGGCGATCGTGAGATGCTTCGCGGACAATCTGACATGGCGCCAGAGATGTGTAAAGTCCAATATTGCATTCGTGTCAAGGTTGTCAGACACCGAGAAGCGGATGGCAAGGAGCTTTCTCTGGTCGAGGGACAGAAGAAGATTCGTGTGATTCCAGCTGTTGCCGAAGCTGCTCCTTTGAGTGTTGGAGCTGGACATGATGAGTTTGTTCTTTCAAAGACCAAGTCATTGAAAAAGGGACTCTTTTCCGGAAAATTGGGCAAAATCACAGTCACGGCAGCTCAGCCAAGTGCAATCGTTCTCCCAGCATCATCTTCAACTTCTAGTGTATCGCCAACAACGATGGCAACAATTCAGCTCAGATTCGATCCTCACGAGACAACTTCTCAGCCACCGCGTCTTGGTGCTTTGAGTGCCAAGATCAAGGGCTCTACCTTTTTCGCCGTACGACCAACAACCAGTCTTCCAACACACCGTAATTCAGCTTCTCAATTTGAGATCCACAGAGGTGTTTACGACAGCTCGGTTTCTCTCTCTTCTCGATGTGTTGAATCCGTCCAATGGAGAAAGCACCTCCCAGCACCTGTTGTTGCTAGACGGGGATCAGCATCTTCGTCCAGCTCATCAGACTATTCAGATAGCGCGCAAGTATCAGATCCCAAGGACAACACTCTTCACTATACTGCCACTGTCCTTGTTCCCATCACTCTCCCAACAACCAAGACTTGGATTCCAACATTCCACAACTGTATATCCTCCCGAATCTACGTTCTGGACCTCTCACTCTCTGTACACACTCCAGGAACTGCAATGCCAGCATCAAACCTTGCTCTCCACATGCCTCTCCAAATCGCCGCTGCCGGAAACCAATCGGAACGACCAGCAATGACTGAAGCGGAAGCAGCAGCCGAACTCGCTGAAGTTGATGAGTTCTTGAGACCAAGAGTTATCGAGATGCCAAACCCAGAGCATATTGGTAACAGTGTATTGCCACATCACTCTACCGAATTACCACCAAGTTACGAGGATTTCGCTTCACAGCAACGCGAGATTGCAGGAAGATGTTGAGAACTTAACATGTTCATTTTCATTTTGTTTTTGTTTTTCTGTTTATAACGCAAAGTGCAGCGTTTTCGGTATGGAGTTTTTTTCTGCTTGTGGGAAATAGAAAATTGCTTGACCTTTGGGGGGGTTTTGGGAGAGGTTATTACTTCAACAGGGCCTTGGGGTTTGGGTTTGGGTTATTTGGTTTGCTTTAGATGGTTCGGCAGCGCTTTGATGACTTGTACACACGCATACGATACCCAAAATTCTACTACAAATATAATAATAATGAGTTTCAAATCTATCAACACTGCAAAGTGACATCTTGTAAATTTTCATGGATTGAATCTTGGGAATGGAGAATAGGGGCTTTTCGCTAACAGGCCCCTATTTTCCGGGCGTTGAAGACCCGCATCTTGGTTAACCGGGCGGGCCATTCCACCATTCCGATCGGAAACTTATCAGCGTGAGACTAACTAAAACATTGCCTTCACTAGGTTAGAAAATCTGGTTCCTGAAAAGATCCGAAGCCCATTATTCAGAGTTAATCGTAAACCCGGGAAACTGGTGGTACCTATTCACAGCCAAGGCGGCGACCTATGGCTTATCGCTTCGGCCTCACGATGAGGTTTCAGGGGTCTTTAGGTTGTGCGTTGTTCCCCTCTTCGGGCCGCTTATTGACGTTTGTGAATGCGTGTTTGCGCCTTGAACAACTCACCATCGCAAACCTGTACCATGATATGTACTCCAATCTTTGGAAAGAGGCGGACCTAGGGATATCCATATCCACTTGCAGTCGATAAGGATAAGGCGATCGAGATTATGCAAGCCAGCTTGTCTCCTGCTGCTGAACAGACACGACACTGCCAACGATGGCGCAATCTGGACCTCAACCTGCGGTCGATCCCAAAATCTTCTATGGCTACCTGTTCGAGGCGGACAAGAAGCCCACCAAGTTGCTTGACCTGCTCCTCAAAGGTATCGCGAATTACATAGTGAGTATGCGCAAAGAACCGCCATCGCGCAAAGTTGCTTGCGACTGGAGGGGCGCTTACTGATGGTTGGCAGAGAGAGAATATTGGAGATACCGACGACAAGAAACTCACACCCGCGAAGCTAGCCTGCTTCTACAAAGCTGTTGGAGGCAACTATGATTGTGCGCTATTCTCCGCCTGAACAACCCTTTCCCAAACTAGAGGCTGACATGATGTTGTGCTACAGCTCTGTTCGTCGAAGTACCACATCCCTCGATATCCTGGATCTATGCCTCGATAGGCTGCCAGCATACCTTCCAACCCACCGAGAACGATTTTACTCCTCCCTCCGTTCCCGCCCTCACCACGCGAGGGTTCGTAAGATGGCAATCAATAGAGATCTTGCTGGGTCCTGAGGAACATGTGCCATTCATACAAAACGCCGTGGGATGTTTCGGTATCAAGAACCCGGAAACGGGGGAGAACTTTCCGATTGAGTTGCCCAAGGAGGCATTCCCACTCAAACCAGACCCAGATATAGAGAGGTGGCACAGCGAATGCGCTGCGAAATTACGGGAAAGGGCTACCCCAGATGAAGACGAGGTATCTATGCGACCGGATCTACCTCCACGCCCGAAAGTACAAACTGGATACACACATGTGCGACCTGGTCACAGACCTGTCCGAGGAGACCCCGATTATTTTGTGAACGAGCCTAGATCGCGAGGCGTTGGGTCAAGACCTATTTCCTATCAGCATGTACCCGTTGCTGCTGGGCGACCTGAACGTCCAAAATTGTCCAGATCTCCTTCTCATCGAGCTCGACAGTTTCTCGCGCCGGAAGAGCCGCTTTCTCCCCGGCTTGCGAGAGCCAGAAGACGTAGCTATCCTGAAAACATGAATTCTCCTGGTTCAAGTCCACCAGAAGTCCCACATGGACCGTCATTAAGACCCCCCGAACACCTTCCGCACGCGCGGAGGCATAGTCATCCAAGACATGCTCGCCATGGTAGTGTTTCCTCGGATGCGTCTTCTGAGGACGATTATGATACACCTTTGGATCCGTTAGTAGCGGAAGAGGGACCAAGACGGCGTTCACATCCTACTTCTCATCCCACTTCTTACAGAGGGGTACATGTTGAGGAAGAAGTTAAACATCCACGATTTGAGCCATCTGCAGCCATGCCGCCACCTCCAGGTCCACCAGAGCCTCGAAGAAGATTGGCACGGTCTCGAGAGGCGAGGGATAGGGATGAAGAAGCCAAGAGAAGGAGTTATCCTATACCCATTGATCTGTCCGGGAAACTATCAACTCCGTTCATGATGGGCAAACGGGAAAAAGACCGGGATCGCGATCGTGATCGAGAACGGGACCGTGAGCGAGAACGAGACAGAGACAAAGATCCCAGAAGCGGTTCCAGAAGCGCAGGAAAAGTAAGCTGGAAAGACCTAGGTGATTTCAGTGACATGTGGAAGAGATCCAGCAAGGAATCCTCACAAGATGAAGGACATTCCGGCCACTCTCGACATAGAAGTGGCGATGACAGAGCTGATTATAAGAGAAGAGAGCGACAAAGAGAGAGAGAGAGAGATCCGAGAGCGAGACCTCATTCGCGACGTAGTAGTCCTGAGGATGGCCCTCGGAGAGAAAGGGAGAGTATACCTATCCGACCGAGACCTCATTCTAGGAGGAGCAGTCCGGAGGAACTACCGAGACGGGATCGAGATCGAGATAGAGATAGAGATAGAGATAGGAGGGAAAGGGAGAGGGATATGGGGGGTCGAGGGGATGGGCGTGAACACCGTGCGAGGGATAGGGATCGTGAAATGGAGAGGGAGAGGAGGTATGATAGTCCTGTGAGAGGGGTTGATGGAAGGAAGTATCCTAGTCATAGTTGAGATGAGTCAGGGGCAGGTAATGTGTGATCGTAATGATATAATGACATGGGGGTAATGCTGGGATGGGGTAAGCTTGGATATCTATGAGGTGGCTAACTGGTTGGTCTGAAGTATTTGTTACGCGCTGAGGGTTTCTGCTTTATACCAATACCACTCTTGTTTCTTCTCTTTTTTCTGTATGCTGTTCGCTATGCTGTGGCTGCATATATTGTGAGTCTTACTAGGTATCATCCATTGATTGAGTTTCTATGTATTGCTTCTTTTGTTTTGCAATTTCCTCTTCGTCGAGTATGTTCGAAAGTATTGCCCTAAATACTTTGGGACATTTAAATGGCACTGTTTGCAGCTACCTGGGTTAATATTCTGAATTGTCCTAAGTGTTTAGGGTGACTTACCCTAAGGCCTGAAAAGTTGGACTTGATTCACGTATCGCTTATAAAAGTGAGCGCATTTCAAATTATTCACTGGCCACATAAAGTCACCATCATTTCATGATGCTTGAGAGTACTTATCGCTAAATTTCTCAGTTTACCCCGCGCAAGCAACCGATTTTACCCTTCCTCTACGGGGACGGGAAAAGTGTCGGTATTTCTCCTCCTGCGCAGAACCCTATCATCACCTAACAGCATAACCAAAAGTGCTTGGTAAAATATTTGAAAAATCTAGAATAAAACTCTAATTGCTAACGAATAATACAGCAAAGCTGCATCTATTATAATTATTTTGTTGTGGTTTTATTTTGAATTTAAGACTATTTTTAAGGGAACAAATTCCGACACTTTTTCCGTCCCCATAGAGTCTTCCAACTCTCGGAAAGCTATTGACGTCTATAAATGCATTTCAAGTACTTTTGAAGAAATATCATTTACTGCTCGTACCTAACACCTATTATATTCCGATCCTTATCTTATCCTCATATACGTGTGTGTTACACATCAATGGGCCAATAAAGAGGGGCATAATCCAAGCGAAGCGGGGTTGGTGGGGTGTCTTGTGAGGCGGACATAAGAAGCTGAAATCCATTTCTCGACCGTGGATTTTAAAAATCACGACTGAACTCAAATTCCGCAATCCTCAACTGGAGTTAATTCTGGAGATTGCAAGTTACCTAAAGGAGACAAGGATATTGTAAGTTACCTAAAGGAGATAAGGAGATTAAAGCGGAGGTAAGTGAGGAATATATAAAGTCCAATTCTCAATGAGTCAATGTGGATTTCTGAAATTGTGCTCAATACAACAGGAGTAAAAGCTTCACCACTATCCAAAACCAAAAAAATTAAGAAAGCCATGTCTCTCGCAGGAAAAACGGCTCTTGTGACCGGTGGTTCGAAGGGAATTGGTCTCGCTATCTCCCAACATCTTTCGAAGCTTGGTGCGAAGGTCATCATTAACTATGCTTCCTCTTCTGCTGCTGCTGATGCGGCTGTTTCTTCGTAAGCTTCCTTCATCTCCTCCCCATCTTCCGCTCTCTTCCGACTCTTAGACTGACCCAACCTCATAGAATTGGAGCTGATAAAGCAATTGCAATCAAAGCCGACGTATCGTCGATCCCAGATCTCGAGCGCCTAGCAAAAGAAAGTCTAGAATGGTCAGGTGGAAAAATTGACATTCTGATTAATTGTGCGGGAACGATGAGACTGGCCGAGTTGGACGGTGTCACTGAGGCGGATTATGATGCCGTTTTTGGGATTAATGTTAAGGGGGTTGTGTTTTTGACACAGGTTCGTATTTTCCTCTAATTGCTCATACTCTATTTAGAAAAACTCTCTATCTTATAACAGGGAGACATATGGAGAGGGGAATAAGTCCGCGAGCAAAAAGAACAAAAAACTAACAAGTTCTAAAATAGAAAATAGCACCTCACATGCCCTCCGGCTCGCGAGTGATTCTCTTCTCTACAACCCTAGCACACGCCTCAATCGTGTCGCCAGGCTATCTGGTTTACGTCATGACCAAGGGAGCAATCGAGCAAATGACCCGTGTTTTGTCAAAGGATCTTGCTAGGAAGGGTATTACTGTTAACGTAGGTTTTCCCTTCTCTTCCCAACACCTTCAACCTCCATTGACCCTATCACAGTGCGTTGCCCCAGGTCCAACAGCGACAGACCTCTTCCTAGAAGGAAAAAGCGAAGGTCTCCTCAAAATGCTGGCTGGAGCAAACCCACATAACCGAATCGGAGAGCCATCTGAGATCGCAAGTGTAGTTGGGTTCTTAAGTGGTGAAGATTCGAAATGGGTTACTGGACAAACTTTGATGGTTAATGGGGGAATGGCTTAAATCGTGAGGGAGGCAGGGATTAAATTGAGTGAGCACGTACTTTTTGTTGGGTTTTAAGAGATAGAGAAAATGGTTAGAGAGTAGAACTTCTTTTCTTTCATTTGAAGTTCGTGTGCTTGCGTCATTTTGCAGGTTCGAGTAAAGGGGTATTGTCACTCAGTTGCTCAAAATTCAAAATAATGTCGAAAAAGTAAATCATTAGATGAGCCACTAAGACTAACCAGCGTTTAAAGTACAATCCTTAATAAGTCGAGGTTTCGAACTGACTACCCCTCCTTGTATTCCACCAATCATGTCTCGTTATTATTGGGAGTTTCCCAGTGGAATCCGAAGGTCGGGTAACGGTACAATACCTGTAAACATATGCACGCCACTTTGGTTCTTGTTGTATTCTCAAGCAGCAGACGTAGCCTCGTAGAGCTGCTCTATTGAAACAACATCAGAAAAACGAGAATGCGATTTTCGAAAGACTTGCCTTTCCGAAGTTCAAAGCTAGGTCCCCAAATGCGGAAGACAAGAAAATACAAGAAACGGTATTTACAAGTCACGGTGGTGACTTTGTAGGATTGTGACGAGGTTGAGAGTTCTTGCACCTCGACCCCAGGAGAAAAAATATTGCTTCGACATAATTGCCATCTATGGATTGAACGGTCAGTGTGAAGCGACATGGACAGATCGTATAACAGGTGCCAATTGGCTGAGGTATCCAGCGTTTCTTGCCACATATATCCCAAATGCTAGATTCAATAATTTAGTTACAACTCTATGTCATACTTTAGCAGATCTAGTGCAAATGTCGAAGATTTCGCCTCCGGGCTTTTGGCCAGCATCAAGTTGAGTAGTGGAGCAAATTAGAGAGCAAGAGACCCATCGTATTCATATGCCACAGTCTTGGGGGAATTGTTTTCAAGCAGGTATATATCCCCGTCTCCTGTATCAAATTTTGCTTAACAGAAACAAGGCACCCATTCGAGCATATGAGCAAGATAACCATTACTAAAACGTTCTTGAACACATAAAGGGTGTTGCATTTTTTCAATTTTTTTTGGCACACCACATCGGGGCTCTGGTTTAGCATCTTGGGACCATATCGGTGCGAGTCTTATGCGAGTGATGGTGTTGGGCTATTCAACAAATCCAAGATTATCGAAGGATTTTAGCATTGATTCAGAGATACTCCGACGTATTTCCTCGTCTTTCGTGCATCGAGCCAAGAGTTTGAAAATCCGAAGTTTTTGTGAGACGGAATTGATGAAAGGATTAAACTGTCGGGCGAGCTCTTCTATGTTCTCTGAGAGCGGGACTCTTGTAAACTGATTTGGTCAAGGTCGTTGAGAAAGAGTCGTCAGTTCTCAACGTACCAAATGAGATTACAATTGCAACAGCTGCTAATCATTCGAGTGTTGCCAAATTCCCTACACGCAATGATTCCCGCTATACAGTAGCTTGTAGTAATATTATAGAGCAGTTCGACGAAAGTGTCGAAGAGGATGATTCAGAATACTCCGGTATGTCACAAGAATCTGTAACTCCATAGCTGGAAACTAACGTCCGTCCCTTAGTAGAATTAAGCGAGGTAGACCATACGTGTCTGAGAGCACTGAATTCGGACTATGAGTCTCATCTCAGTCAAATTGATGATCCCGTACCCGTAACATGTAGCTGGATTATTAATCATCCCCTGAAAGCAGCATCAACTTCAAGTCTTCTGTGGGTTACAGCCGATGCCGGTTGTGGAAAATCTGTCATCGCCAAGCCAAGTCTTTCATAAATCACCATCAATCTCGAAGTGGATGTTCCTCAAGTAAAACCTGCTACTTCTTCTTCAAGGATGGATTTGAACTCCAGGATAATGCTCAATCGACGGTGTCTGCCATCCTTCACCAGATATACTGGCATCAGCCAGCTTTAATCAAGCATGCCAGTCTAAATTTACCACACTATCGACACATACCTTCAAGCAATTTCCTTGCCTCCAGGTTATGTTTCTGAGCACCGTTGAAGACGATAGTCTCGGGGAGACCCTCTGCATCCTGGATGGCGTGAACGAATGTGAACCGTGATCAGTTTATCAAGTTATTGTCATCCCTTTTCACCGACAACACAGATGAAGATACTAAAGCCCACCCTTTGAAAATTGCCTTTCTTGGTAGGTCAAACAACGCTATTCAAGGACGTCTTCAACTATCTGGGAAAGACAGCACCGGGGGAATATTGAAAATCTCATGCCGGGAAAACGAAAAGTGTTCAGGCTTCTTGCTGAAGAAGAATCCGTGGTCATTGTAAAGGATATAAATCTATTATCTGAGCTAAAATAGAAGAGTTTGGCTTCACGTCCGAACTCTCAGCTGCTGTCTTGGCGCAATTTGAAAGTAAATTCGTGCATGGGGCTGACTTCACTTTTCTTTGGGTCTCACTTGTCGTCAAACTTCTGGAGCAAACAGAGTTAGATGGTATCTCAAGAGAGAGATGAGATCTTATACTGCATACAACTGATATGAATGAAATTTACAATACCTTGTTGTCGGGGAGGTAACACAACCTTAAAAACTGAAAGTTATTGTATATTATTCTGCTGCGAGACCTTGACTTTAGCGGAGATGTGCGTGTCACTATAAGTCCACCAAGACTATAAGCAGAAACAAGAGAAATCGTCAATGCGTGAAAAACGATGGATAGACAAAAGTTTTGTACTCAGCGGAACCAATGTTGATTATCTGTCACAATCCTTCGGAAAGGTGCTAGATTTGGAATTACTGCGCAAGAAGCTTCATAAACCCTTCTGGTGCTTTGACAATTACCTTGGGAAGCTTTGCGGTCACTTCCTCAGAATTCGTGGGAATAAGATATACTTCGTTCACCAAACAGCACGAAGATTTCTCCTCGATTCTGATCCAACACCGACTCATACATTTGGATACCATCTTCGACCTTTTGGATGGAAATTTGAGCGTCCCACTTTAGCGGAGCTCAAGTTGAACAATCATCTTCCACGCCACGATCACAATAATTGGAAACACTCAATGCGCCTAGATATTGCAACACGGTATCTTCGGCAAGTGTGCGTCGACTATTTAGGGATGTTTAAGTCCTTGGATCAAGAAGTCTCTAAACAGCAAATGACACCAGGTCAATATTACGAAAAACATAAACACACCCCGGAATGGGCATTCCTAAAGTATTCATCATTACATTGGGTAGAACATTACAGGGCTTTCCGCAAGGATTTGAATAAGCACTTTGGTTGTCTTTTTGATCGTAGTCGTAAAGATCTTATGGATGAACTTTGGTTCATGGTGTACTTGACAAACTTGCCTTCTGAAGACGAGAGGCGTCGAGAAACGCAGGCCAAGAAGCCAGCGAAACCTGAGGAGAGTTTTCAACGATTGCTTGACTTTTTCTCTCTAAGTGGAATAGACACCGAAATGTATGACGAAGAATTCATTGAAGGGGACCAATACTGGAAAGAGACAAGAATGACGAGTTCACCGAAGACAGATCTGAGCTGATTGTCCCAGACCGAGTCCAACACTTTCGTCGAATCCACCGGAATCAGGTACAGGAAAGAATTCGGGAAAGTCTGGACCCATTTTCAGCTGGAAGTGAGAAACCCGGGATATGTCAAATTCCTAATATAATCTCAGAAAACCAAAGAGAAAACCGGAACTGATGATACCGCTTCGGGCCCAATGGTCCAGAAAACATACTTTCGCAGTTTAGGTTCTGAGAGCAAAAAGGTCAATGAGCATTATGGATTTACAAGAGGAATAAGGAAGTTAAATGAGAATGAATTTGGAGAGGTTATGGATGATGATAAGCATTTATCCAACTGGGATGACGGTCTTTTCTAGATGTCATGGAGTTTGAAACAATACTTGCTCGGTTATGCCATAATAACATATGATAAGGTCATAGAATAATAATCATGTATAACGTGGGGGATGCTGTTGAAGGTTTTTAAATACCGCATCAACTTGCCCGCTCTCGCCAGGCGAAGAAGTGTGTGGCAAATCAGCAATTCGAATTACAATTTGAGAGGATCATTTTGGCCTGACATTCGCGAATATGAAACAGTGATTGGCAATGAATGCGGTGGACAGAAACCTCGACAACCTCTAAGGAGTATGTAAGACTATATGGCAATGCTTAGAGTGAGAAATTAACCTCCGTGCCTTGCTCTCGAGACATCAAATGCATAATAATAAGAAATACACAATGAAGTATACCCGAAAGTGGTTTATAGAGGTTCAAGGATAACTAGAAGTGGCTGAAAGACTTTTGATTGCGTGGGTTTGAAAATTCGAGAGTAACTTCCCCTAATTGACTCGCGACTAAAAGGAAAGCGTTGCTAAATAAAGGAAATTGAGATAAGTGGAAGTGCGAGGGGACTTCCTAGATACAACTCAGAAGTAAGAGCAAACGAAGCCATAACCACCTAAACCGAAAGACGAAACTAATGAGAGACCAACAACTATTTCAGGAAGCCAAAAAGTCGTATTCAAAAAAGAGAATGTGATGATAAACACCAATCCCAAACCCCGCTCTAAAGAATTGAAAACCATTCCAATCACCAGATCAAAAAAAAAAAAAAAAAAAAACCAGCCTCATGGGCAAAATAACAATAATAAACCCCAATAACTAGCAAGATAAGCAAGGTTCTCCGCAAAACTCTCCCGGAAATGACAGCGAAGAAAGTGAAAACCCAAAAAGAAGCTCGCGGCCTTCTCCCATAGCCCGAGCGTTCGTCAAAATCCGGGGAAGAGATAGATGCCCAACTCCAAAGAAAACAATTACCATTCCGTGCTGTACAAAGCAACAAGGTTCTCCGCAATCACAAATGAGTCACCTGGCATATAAAAATCTTGGGGATTGAGATATATAAACGGCGTACAGACTTGAAATAGACGTCAAGTCCGAGATAAAAGTTGTGTTCTGAGTAAGAATGTGGAGAAGCACATGTCTTTTCTGTGGGGTGCATCTTGTAGGCAAAAACAGAATCTTGGATTGGAGTCTCTCACTCGGAGAATAAGTTGGGAAGAACCATGGATTCTAGTTTTGAACGTCACAATATTGAATCTCGTGTTCGTTTTCTTCACATATTGCGGAAAGGCACATGTCGTTCAAGAGGATATTCTCCAGAATTCGAGTGAGTGTGTAATAGCAAAGCTTCCCGTACTCGCCGAAATGCACATGCGTTTTTGCTTTTCTTGGTGAGGAAGAAGTAAGAAGACGGATTTGGGGAAGGTTTGTGGAGAAGGGGGGTGTGATTCGGAGTTGTGGTTGCATGGGTGGTGCTTGGGGGATTCTTGAGAGGATTGGCTGACTGTATGCTGGATGAAGTGTCAACACGTATACGAAGACATCGAGAGAAATAACAACAAAACAACAGTCGTAGCACCTAGGCTTTGAAATCTCTCTTCTTTCCCAGGTATAATCGTAACCAGCAATGTATTTTCTTCCTCCCTTTCAGCGGTGAGATACAAACAGCGGTGACGAATTTGAAGTGATTCGACCGTGGGCCAAAAAACACGTAGAAAACCAGACTTTTTTTTTTTTGGCAAAATAAAATGGATACCGAGGTCTGCCCCACCGGTCGGTGGGAATTCAAAGACTCTTATGCATGTGAAGTTATAAAAAATGTAAGCAAAATAAGCAAGTGCAGATCGGATGGAGAAGTGAAAGTGGAGGAAGCGCTCCCAACAAACTCCCAACGACGAGCCACCTGTTCATCCCCAGATTACCCCGCACCTTCACAAACCCCCACCAAGGAATCCTTGCGGATGATTTGCTTTATCGATAAAGTCCGTCGTATGAACATTTTCCGACCGTGCTCCCGTATGAAGTAAGAAGTTTGTGATGTAGATCTGGTATCTCTGGAAAATTGAGATTTTTTCAAACTGGGATTCTGGGAGGAGGAGAAGAAGACAGCAAGTGTTGAAGAGGCAGCTCCAGAAAGTTGCACCGCCAATTTATTACTAAACACGTTGAACTTTATATATGACTGCACAAACCCCATATCGCCCAAAGCAACCTGGAATTGGGACGAGCCACAATGGAGTACCCGCAAAAGAAGAAAGGGCTAATCGTCGGCGTGGCTTGGTCTCCATTTGGCATGAAGAACCGGACAAATATGCCGAATCTGGTACCTTTCCGAACTTTCCAATACAGTTCCATGCCCCTGGAAGCGCAGTCGTGCCAGGTTTTATGCGTGTTCTGCATTGGATTGTGCTTGGCAGTGGAGGGATGTGGAAATGTCACTATTCGCAAGCGCTGCCAAATTTTGGACTAGGGCACGTGGAGGAGTGAGTCCAGAGGACGGATAGAGGCGTTGAGCCCCACCCAATGAGGTGACGGACAACCCCGTAGTCACTGCACACCTAGTCCATCCTCACCAGAATCGTGGTTTAATTTCTAGCTTCCACGCAGTTGGGTAATAAATAACTTCCCCAGAGTGAATCAGATCAGCAGGACAGGTGTAAAGGTTGCCCATGGACCAAGGGTCACCAAGTGAGCTAAGCGCGTTTAGAAGAGCGCTTTAATAGAGGAGTGAAAGATGCATATAGTTCACCAGAAGTCCCCTTCAGTTTGAACTTTCTCTTGATGTGTAGGTGATCCAGGCTCGAAGTCTTAACAGCAGTATCGAAGTAGACCTTTCGCAGATCCCTCGTCCTTAACCGCCATCATGAAGTCCTTCATTACTTTTTTGGCCATCCTCCCAGCAGTCTTCGGTGCCCCAGCAGAGAAACGTGTGGCAGCGCCAACTGTTTCTATTGCCTCACCTTCAGCGACAATTATCGGTTCGGCTTCAGATTCAGTCGAAAAGTTCCAAGGAATTCCGTTTGCTCAACCCCCAGTGGGCTCGCTTCGTCAGTACCCAGCTTTTTCAAGTAAATTTCTTCTTTGGGTAAAAACCGGAGTTGAGACGTTCCTTATTCTTAAAATTTCGATAACAGTCCTTGAGACTCTTGTTCCTTCTGCTCTTCAAATGTTCCCAAAGAAGTATACTAACTCCGAGATCCTGCAGGTTTAAAGCCTCCACAACCACTCAATGCCTCCCTAGGAACAGTGATTGCAACGGATATCGCAAAAGCATGCCCTCAGATGTTCTTCACCACTGATGACAGTGATTTGCCAGCCGGAGTTCTTGGTGTCATTTTGAATACACCACTTTTCCAAACCATCACCAACGCTGGCGAGGACTGCTTAACTGTCAATGTAGTCCGACCCGCTGGAACGACATCGACGGCAAATCTCCCCGTGCTTTTCTGGATTTTTGGCGGTGGGTTCGAGCTTGGCTCGACTGCAATGTATGATCCGACTTCCCTCGTTGAGGAATCCGTGGCTGTGGGCAAGCCCGTAGTTTTTGTGGCAGTAAACTATCGTGTTGGTGGCTTTGGTTTCATGCCAGGAGCGGAAATCCTGAAAGATGGTTCCGCAAATCTTGGTTTACTGGACCAAAGACTTGGTCTCCAATGGGTTGCAGATAATATTGCCAACTTTGGCGGAGGTAAGACATTCTAAAAATTTGAACATGAATAAATGACTAACGAGATCAGATCCAACAAAAGTTACCATCTGGGGTGAAAGTGCCGGAGCTATATCAGTCCTTGATCAGATGGTTTTGTACGATGGTGACCACACCTACAAGAACAAGCCACTTTTCCGCGCTGCCATTATGAACTCCGGAAGCATTGTTCCAGCAGACCCAGTAGACTGTCCCAAAGGACAAGAAGTTTACGATACAGTAGTTGAGACAGCAGGTTGTTCTTCAGCTGCTTCTTCTCTGGATTGCCTTCGAGCCTTGGACTACACGGACTTTCTGAACGCAGCAAACTCAGTTCCTGGAATCCTGAGTTTCTCGTCCGTGGCACTGTCCTATCTTCCAAGGCCTGATGGGATTGCTCTCACACAAACCCCAGACACTCTGATTGCATCAAAGAAATACGCCAAGGTTCCTTTCATTGTAGGAGACCAGGAAGATGAAGGAGTAAGTTGTTTGTGACGGGGGAAAGAAATAAGGACAAGAACTAACATTGAAATAGACCATTTTCGCTCTTTTCCAAAGCAATATTACAACGACCGCACAGATAGTAAATTATCTCACCTCGGTATTCTTTCATAGTGCCACCTCGTCGCAAATGACCCAACTGGTAGACACGTACCAAGATACATCCACTGATGGATCGCCATTTGGTACTTTCTTCCTCAACAACTGGTACCCTCAATTCAAGAGAATCGCAGCAATTTTGGGTGACTTCACGTTCACGTTGACTCGGCGGTTATTTTTGACAACCATTGGTACCGATGTTCCAAGTTGGTCTTATTTGTCGTCTTATGCCTATGGAACTCCAGTGCTGGGAACATTCCACGCGTCTGACTTGATCACGGTGTTTTATGGTATTCTTCCAAACTATGCCACAAAAGGTCAGTCTTCTTCTCCATAATTTACTTTTGATATTTACTTACTCTTCACAGCCATTCGAAGTTACTACTTTTCATTCGTTTACTCAATGGACCCCAACACCGACTCGGGGTATATGAATTGGCCAAACTGGGCTACAAGCAATCAACTGATGCACTTCGATGCCCTCGGACTTGGTGCAAGTCTTCTCACAGATGACTTTAGACAAGATAGTTTTGATGTGATTACATCTATCCTGCCAAGTCTTCGTATTTGAAGAATTGATTTCTGGAATTGGAAGCTCTTTGGAAGCTTATGATGGATATCTCTGCCATTTTTTTGGTTGGAAGATAAGCCTCGCGATCGATAATGATAGCCTTAATTTAATGTTGAAATGATTCCATAATCCTTGATGTGAATCCGCTTCCGAAGTTGCCTTGCGGTGGATAGAAAAAGCTGCGCCAACTTCCTAGTACAAGTTAATATTACCCCAGCAGTTGATTGTTCCAAGTATATAGGGCAATAGCTATGAATTGCCCTAGAGAGTTGGAGCAGCGTAGGTGTGGGCCGGTACGAGCGATGCCGGCAATCGCGAGGCCGGACCTGCCGAGAGGTGCGCCGGGTAGCGATGTTGCTGCGGAGCATGAAACTAGATAGCTAATGAGGCTGAGGTTTGAGATGTGAAGAAGGTTTCCCAGCCGACGTCACAGGGATCCCCAGGTTGGCATCGTCTTTATATTTCGAAAAGCGAATGTTTGGGCGAATAAATTGACGAGGTTACTGAATCGGGTTTCATAATTCGGCAATTAATTATCAATCACGTGACCAGTTTATCACCGAACCACTTGATCATGTGATTCTTTTTCGGACCTTCCGAGCTAAGTAGCGCTGCCGAGTTTGCCAAGACTTTGTCTCATCCAACCATGACATCAGACGCCATCAGGCTTCCCTCAGCTGAATGATCAGAGGTCATTTTGCCGTTCTTCTAAGGACTTCTACACGCCAATAATACGAGGTGTAGTGATTCATCTCTCTATTTCTCATCATCTTCTCTAACCTCCATCTCCGTTACTAAGACCATCATATCAATCATCAAAACCTTCAAAACCACTTTCTTAGTACCCCTCCAAAATCAACAAGAGCGTCGAATTTTTATTGCGCTGACAATATGGTACTACTTGGGGGTTTGGAAATTGTAGCCGCAGGCTACCTGATTAACAAACATCAAAAGAACAAAAAGGAACGGGCTCGCATCGAAGAGGAGAGGCTACGGCTCGAAGAGGAACAATACCATCTATTTCCTCCGCAGAGCCAGCGACGCCATCACCGATCGCACAGTGAGAGGAGGGATTCGCGTGAGAGAAGAGACTCGAGAGACCGACGGAATTCCTACGGTCACAAAGATTCCCGCGAAAGCCGCAGACATTCTCGCGATAGAAAATCGAGAAGGGATACTACGAGGCCTGCTTCTACATCCCCTGTACCACCATACAAAGCACATTCGGTCTCACCACGTCCACATGTCCAAAGCAATCAACGACCTCCACAACAGCCTTATGTGCAACCTATACCTCAGCGCATCCCTCGACCTTCCCAAACTCAGCCGATTCCTCAAACCGTCGTCCACCCAGTACCTCAATCGCAAGCACAACCACAAACACATTCTTATCCACCAGACATAAAATATGGCTGGACAGATAACCAACCCTCCTCATCGTCATCTCAGCAAGAAGGCTTTCCGCCCACCGGCTGGCCAGCTCACTGGGAACAGTCAAATCGACCCGAGCCCAACTCGCGCCAGAATTCACGAAGCCCATATCAAAATCCCAACATGTCGAGGAGCTCGGAGATAAGACCCAACGAATCGAGGGTGCGATTTGCCGTTCCGGAAAATTCTTCACAGCCTGGTGATCGCGATAGTAGCGTTTCCCCACCTCCCTATAGGCCATAAACTCGGAAGGGAATCGGTGACCGTATTGGGATGGATTTGATGAAAGATGCTGGCATCTTGCCTGTATGCTTTCAATGATGATGAAATTTAGCGTTGCGACATTTTTTTCAAGCAAGGATTTATGATTTCAAATTTTGCTGTGGGAGTGATGGGATACCCTTGGTAATTTTCTTCGCGGTTTTACTCTAGGTTATGATAATTCAATGAAATATTTGTTTGATAGCCCCGTTGTCTTTCATGGTTTTGATTTCCAAAGTTTCCCGTTTCTTTGGCCTACTATATTACTCCCTTGCTTGGTATTCTAGACTCTTAATTTTCTTCCAGAACTGCTTGGTTTTCCTTTCTGTTTTATATGTGCCACTTCATTTGCTTCCATCATTTGAGCAAAGTTCAAACGCAAGGCCAAATGTTTATTACATGTTGTATGCTATATTCCGGCAGTTCATCGTTTCTGCGGTTCTATTATCTAGTTTTTTATTTATAGAAAGGGTACAGATAATGCATATGGTTAACTCCCTTTCCTTTTTTCTTCCAAGCGAGCTTACAAGTGCAAATATACAACTCAGTGGGCTCAATATTCTCCAAACCCGAATCCTGCTGAGGTTTTGGGTGGAAGGGTGATTGACGAATTTGTAGTCACGTGTATATCCAAGTTGAGATACCGGGAGTTGTGATTATGTCTTTGCCTTCCTATTTTACGCTTGAGACAATTTATAAGAATATTTTTAGGACCAAGTCGTACATTATCGTAGGCTGCGCGAATCAGGTCAGTAAAATCGGCATTTCTTCTAGAAATCCTCAGTGGTTGTCTACTATTTCTTATCTTCAGCGATTATTATAAACGCCTGAGTGGAGCCACTGCTACGCTACAATAATTCCAATAGGTTCTTGATGAAATGCATTCATATTAAGTTTCGTAAATGGCAAGGTTGAGGGTCACTCGGCCCAATTTCATGACATTTCACGTCAACAAGTACAAGGCGCGTTTCGATTCCAAGTAAAAGGGATTTTTCACGTACATACAAATACTCAGCCGCATTCTGTACCCATACACTTTTGCACATCCTCAAAAACGATGTTGGTTTTCTGACATTAATATGTTGATGTGTTTCGAAATCGCATTTTCATCACCATGTACAATGCTTCCGTCTCACAAAAACAGCCCGATTGTGACGACTACGAGATGTCGCCTCTGAGAATCGATTCCACTCTACTGCAGCCTAGAACGTTACGAGGTTCAGACATTGAGTTGGAGCAGCAATTGCGCAAGCGGAGGAAGTATGCAATTTGGACTATCGCAATGACTGGGTTCATCTTGAGCGGTCTAATTGTGAGCTGTACGGTTATTCCAACATCTATTAGCGGGCTGGATGGCTCAGACGACTGTGATACTTCGTCGCAATCGTTTTTTCAGTTTTTTATCAAACTCAACGTCCCATTGTTCAGAGGGATGGGGTTCTCCGGGGCCAAGTTTTTGGATGTGGCTATCGATTTGCTATTGGGACAGGGTGGAAGGGCACTTCATGGGTGGGTTGCGTATGTGCTTCCCCTCCCTTCTCCTTTCGCAGTTTTGGTTTCTATGTACACTTGCTAATATAGTTATGAGCTAGCTACATTATATTCAGCGACGCCTTTACCCGTATGGTAGAGTCGATACCTGTAACTTACGACCTCTGCATCGCCGTGAAATTCAATCCAACTTCCATTCCGGCATTAATATCCTTCTGCAAAGGTTTAAGAAGTGTAGCCACAACACGTTATCGATTTCTCATGGGCTGGTTCGTCTGCGCAACGATATACGTCTTGATTTTCCCAACTCTATTCGGTGCTTCTACTGGCTATTACAGTCCTTCTCAAACTGTCTATCAGTTAACTGGAAGTTCCACCTACGTCGAAATGAGGCATTACGGGGAGTTCATCGACGACCGCGCAAATGTATGTTTCAAGATTCGAAATGGCCCTCTTATTGGCCTCGCTGAAGATTTTCTTCTCGAGCCCCGGGAAGTTTCGTCGTCGAATACAATTAAAAGGTATACCGATAAAATAGAATACGGTACGACGGCGCCATATCCTTTCGCCACAGGGAATGCGCCTAATGACACAAGTTTATGGATGAACCTTACAAATTGTAAACCACATCAATCCAGCAAGTTCGCGAAACTCACTAACGTCTTTCAAGATTACTATTCCACCCGTCACCCCATTCCTCTCTCCAACTTCAGCACAGACCCCGTCTTCTGGATAAACGGCACAAACCTAGGTCCCGACACAAAACTGTTGAACTTTACTTCCGAAGCCTGCTGGAATAACACCATCATCACCGACTTTCAACACCTAGATCATTCTTGTCTCCAAATAGATGGTTACGTCTACGGCTTCTCACTCTGGTTAATCTTCGCATTACTCTGGCTTGAGCTCATTTGGGTCTTCGGTATGTTCGGGGTATGGTGGGATGCTCATCGCCATAGTGAGCTTAATCGGAGGGGGTGGAAGAGGAGTGGGGACATAAGAAGTATTGTTGAGGTTTCAGAGGCTATTGAGAGGGATCTAGGGAGTGATGTTTCTTCGTACTCCGAGAAGGAACTTGTGGGTGCGTTGAAGGGGAAGAGATTGAGGTATACTATGGAGAGGGATAAGGATTTGGAGGGGGTGGTGAGGGTTGGGTTGTCTTCGGATGGGTTAAGGGAGAGGGTGAGGCTTGAGCAAGGGGTGCTTTATCGGTAGTTTGATTTTGTGCAACGTATATTGCATTTAGTTCAAAATTTCAGATAGCGTTGTAGTGGGAGAAGCCCGCGAGATCTCAGCAGATGAAGTTGATGGGTAAAGAAACATGACTCGCTTAATTCAAGTCTCAAGTTGAAGAACTTTGCAGTAATACATCCTATTTTATGTGAGCGCACACCGCCCTTGTGTGCTTTATCCCCTCGCTTCTGCACAGCTAGATCAGTATACTACCAGATCTACGGTAGGTGACCTCAACCTCTTTTCCAACAAAGAATTGTCAGCTACGGCGGGGGTTCGCAGATATTCGTACACTCTCCTTTTTACACCTAAAATCACTGAAATTTAGCTTAATTGAAACTCTACTATAAAGTAAACTTTAATTATTTTTTGAAGGTTTTTTTGTTATATCTCTAGAGATTTGAGACATCTATACTTTTTACTCTTAGTTTTCCTTCTAAGCTAAGCTAATCTAGCTTTATTTAGGTTATAGTAAAAGGTGTCTAAAAAGTTACTAAATTTCATCCGATTTTGGTGTAATCCGGTGTTTTCCCGACTCTTCCTACTTTTACTCTATTATAACTTAAGACCTAGTATTTATTTAGTGTATTTGTCTTTGAAGACTACTATTTAAATACTCGAAATAATCTTGGTTCTAAAACTTAGATATCATTTATATATAAAGATAAATGTGCAAAAGGTCGTTCTAAAGATGATTTTTGGTGTAAAAAGGGGGCCGTACGAATATCTGCGAGCCCCCGCTGTAATTTTCGGCATATACCCCTCGGTCACTTCAAAGATTCTATAAGAAAACAAAGTAGTATTCCAATCTATTGTGAGTTGTAATCTCTTTCTATTCTATGTTTAGTGGTGGTCAAGGTGAAAAATAATGAATACATTCATGATGTCCTGCTAACGATTAGCCTAGAAGAAGTATATATAGGCTCCCAAGGTCACGTGCTACAGAAGGTCTAGTATAACCTGGAAGGTTCCGTAACAATTGTGCCTATAAAAGAAGATATCGCTTCCCTTAGCGATTCTCAAACCATACTCTCAGTATTCATACTCTTGTCCTGTTCTATAGATTAGCTCTTCATAAATATATTATTCCATCGCGTCGCAAAGCAAATAAATGAGCGAATTCCAAGTGAACAAAGTCCCAAATAAATTGGCTTTTCTCTCCTAGCTTAACTCTTTAAAAGTACATCCTAGCATCGTATTGCAAAGTCTTACGTCACCTTCCTTCCACTGTCATATTTATCTCTACCTGGATCCCAAGAATGCGAGATTTCTGGTTCTTTAAAATCGGATTTATAACAGCTTGCGGAATGGAGTCTATTCTCGGCTTTGAGGAAAGGAAACGCATGTTATGGGAGTGAGTGCTTGGTTTTAATGAAGTGAGGTTCGTGGCACGCAAGAGTGGAAAATTGTATGGCGCAGAAGGTTGAGTCAGAGGGAGGAGAAGTTTGCGAACTCTCGAGAGGTGTGGAAATTCGGTAAGGAGAAGTGACCTCCTTACTTGGCAGGGGTTTGAAGTCATATTCCACTTCTAGAACCGTGCTCTCAGGTTTTGCAACGAAACTCGTTTTATGTACAAAGAGACTGGCTGCGTTACAAGCCATCCATTTCATGCTGAAGTCGGTTTCTTCTTCTCCCGTTTCATTTCCTTCTCTCTCTTCTCGTAATCTCTCTCGAACCATTCCTCGTAAATCCTCATCTATTTTGCAAGCCATGTGTCCTGTCTCGGTTCTAGCAAAGCATTAAATGCAGTCTTTGAGGCTCGAGAACGAGAGGGGATGATATTACATCCTGGGTATAAGGCTCTTCTGTCAAGCGAAACTGAAGAGGTTTCTCAAGAGACTAGAGACTTAATAATGTCAAGACTTATATTATCGGTGCTCAGCGTGAGAAAAGAGTAGAGTAGAGTAACAGGTAGTTACTCTTATTTACTCTAAGTTACTCAGAGTAATGTCGGGCCGACTATCGGCGACCGGATCGGGTAGCGGTATATACTCGGAGCTATAGATATGCTCGGGGATTACTTCGATAGAGACAAAGTAGGGCAAATTCTATAGTATTAAACTTATTTAAAAGTATTTCTTGTTAAAGAATAAAAATATAAGCATTTTAACTTATAAACCTTAGTTGGAAATACTTATATCTACTATCTTAAATATAGTATATTACTCCGAGTAACTTAGAGTAGAGTAATAGGTGTTACTCTTATTTACTCAGCCAATTTGTCACTCTTACTCTACTCAAATCTACTCTGAGTTACTCTGAGTGACGTTGAATAACTGAGTAATTTGTTCTCACGCTGTCGACGGTGCTGCGAAGAGAGTCGGTTCGCAAGAAGTTCGTCGTAAAACAACAAACAGCTAGAACCAAAGTGAAATCTTAGTGCCTATTCCAAACTGTTACTAAGGCACCAGGGAAAGATGGACTCCGAATTCAAATCTCAGCAGGGTATTGCTACCAAGTGTTGGGGACAAGCTAAGAAGTAAAGAGCGAGTTCATGATGTACTACTAAATAATAGCTTAGGAAAAGTATATGTATGCTCCGTACTATAGAAGGTTTAGTATCACCTAGAAAATTCCGCAACATATATTAGCTGTTTAAAAACCAGTCTAGTAAAATATATATTTTAATTCTATTATCTTGGACCTTTGAGATAACGCAAGCAGAAGCAGATAAGTATGAAAAGAAAAGAAACAAATTCAAGAAGTAAGCTTGTAAGTCTTACCTATTAATTACATCGAGTAACTCAAGTACTACATTAGAGACCAAAAAGAACTCCGCCAGTAAGCTAGTAAATCAACGGGTCTAATAATCTTTTTGGCTGCTAAGTAAGCTAACAAACATCGAGTAACCCAACAACCACACTCTGGGCCAAAAAGAGAATCGCGAGTAAGGCATCAATCGCTGAGTAAACCAGCATTATTTTTTTTTTTGGCCACAGGTAAGCTAGAATTACATCAGGCTTGTCGTCTCTTGTTCTTACAACCTTCACTTCCATACAATTCACTAAAATATATAGGAAAATAAAGTTTCATCTGCTCTCCATTCGTTGCGCTAACATATCTAGGACAATTTAATTCAGAGAATAAAATTAAAGAATTCAAAAAACTAATTTCTTCCTGTTGCTACAACCCTGACTGGGCTGGTTACGTTATACACGTGACCATTCTGCACCTATGGATGTTTGCTTTTGAGCTTCAATTTCCCCTCTTTTAAAAACAACAATGAATCAATAAAACCTCTTTACAAGACGTACGATATACGATAGTTATCACAAACCAAGTCGTACCGACACTTCCCATCTTTGCTCCTTTTACCAAAATATCTGGTACATTTTTAAAAATGCGACGTGCAACAAAACCCACTTTAGAAGAAGTTAATAAAGAATCAAAACCCATCTCATCTGATCTCCTAATCTCCTTGAAATTGCCTTTGGACCTTTGGAATAATGCGAAAAGTGCGATGTGCAACAAAGCTCTTTACTGACAGTCCTCACTAAAATCTCCGGTGACGGGAGCTAACGTAATGCGATTTTTCATTCTTCATTTTAAATGCTACTACTTACAACAAAATGGTATTCTGATTTTCTTAAGCCTTTGGTATGCTCTTTTGAAGTGAATATATTTGAAACAACTTCTAAAGCTTTTAAGTTAGCAATTTGTGAAATATTTCAGTAACTCTTGTAATTTAATTCTATTATCTTAGGCCTTTAATATAACAAGAGTAAATAAATATATATAGAAACAACTAGTTTCAAGAAGTAAGTTCGTAAATCTTATCTATCTATTCAATTATCTTAAAAATTTAGCATAATAACCATCTGTTAGAACAACAGCTACAGCTTTTATATCAGCTAAACAGAAAACATTCTAGTAAGTCTTATCTTTTGATTCTATTATTTTAGATCTTTAGTAAAACGTAAGAAGATAATATAAAGAAGGAAAATTGATTTTAAGAAGTCAGTTCGTAAATCTTATCCATATCTTCAATTATCTCAAAAAATTTATATAATTCTTTTCCGTAAATGTAGTTAGACCGAGAGCTGGAACTCTTAAATCGGAAATTCTGAAAGCATTCCAGTAAGTTTTATGTTTTGATTGAATTACTCTAGACTTTGGAGATAGTTCTTTTGAATAGATGTACTTAAGACGATAGCCAAATCACCAATAATAGCTATTAGCAAAATAGTCCAGTAAGTCTCATGTTGTGATTTCATTATCCAAATCTATTCGAAGAACGAGAAAATGACCAAAACCCCCACGCTTCACTCGAAGTTATTCACTATTCCCAGTCACTGAATCATAGGCTGAAATACAGTCGAAACAATTCACAGCTGATAAGAGCCAATTGTGGATGAGCACCGCCATTCACTCGACCGGAATATCCTCGTTAAGACCCGATCCGGTGGGTATAAATTCCCCCTAACTCCAACTTTTCCTCTCTTTCCTCCTCAACAACCTCCCCTTTGGTAAGTATATCCCCCAACCTCCATCCATCGAATCGGTGGACAAACTAACCCTTTGCGATTCATAGCCGCAACCGCATAGCAATGACTTCCACAAACCCAACAACCGCGCCCGACAAGACGTCGCAACCCCCCCAAACCCTCTCCCGATGCCCCCAATTGTTCTCGTTCCCTCCCTTGTCGTCGAACGGTGACCTCATAGCTTTCTCACCTCCGATCGGTGGTGTTGAAGCCAATCCGTCGCACGTCTCACCTTCAGACGCCAGCCCACAACTCCCAGCCCTCCCGTCCCTCGCAGAGGAACTCGGCATCCAACGTGGCCTTTCTACGGAGGAGTTGGCTCTTGCGTGTCACTGGGCCGACGATGGCATGACTTTCGTCGTCCAAAACACCACAAGAAAGCTCGATGACCTCCTCCGTGGCCACAAGGACAGAACCCACGTTATTAACACGACCTACCACGAGAATGTCGAGAATGAGGGCGTGAAATTGGAGACCGCGATGCAAGGCTTGCTCATCCAGTTCTTGCAGAACGTCAAAACCCAAATCGGAGGACATCTTACCAATGCTGCCTCGACCAGCGATGATACTGACGCCCCGAAGCCTGCTGGAGCTGTCGATATGGCGCAAATTGAGCAGATGTTTGAGGGCATGAAGATAAGCGTTCTCAAGGAGCTCGGAAAGCACCAGGAGAGCATGAAGAAGTTGAAGAGCAACGATACAACGAAGCTAACAAAGCTGGGAGAGAAGAGCACCGCAGAACTCGTGGCCATCCAGCATGAGGCGGAGACAAATCTCAAGCACGAAATCGCGATTTACTTCATCAAGGTAAGCTACCCTCTGCACAAAAGAACAAAAGAAACGCGCTGACATCCTTTACTCCAGGGACCCAGGGTTCCACAGCAGGCAACCTCCCACCCAGCAGCCGAGAAACAAGACCTCTACGCAGTCCAAAGCCTTCCTGTCAACCGAATCGAAGCAGACACCAAATCGATGAAGAGAATTAGCAATACCAACAAGTCTCGCGCTGGAAAGGGACTCAACGATACCACAAACATGCCTATCCAACAACAAACACACCTACAAAAAGCTCTGAGACTACGACCTCTCGGAATGCCACATCATGTCACATCTCTACCAGCAAGACCAACAAGACCAGCCAGAGGCATCTTTGCTAGACGTGCCACAGCCAACAGAACGACTGACATGTTCACCCGACCAGATCCCGTTGCAACTCCCCTCCCATACACAGAAGATTTGATCCAGATCAAGCAGGAAGATTTCTACATCGACACCGCTGAGACTATGAAACGCGTTAAGGCTAGAAATCGCGTCAACGAAAGCCCCACCAAGAAGCGTCGCGTCGATTGAGGTGGAAATACTGCATAGATGGAAGACGGATACAATTGGATTCTAATGATGATTGGATGATGACTGATGATGAATGCTGCGAATTTGGCGTTTGGCTTTGCTTTAGATTGTTTCAACTTTCAACAGATGAAAATGCAATCACTGGGAGCGAAGATGCGATTGAACGATAGCAAGAACCAATGATGTAAATGATCGTTTATGAGACAACTGCCAAGAAAGACTTTGAGTGTGAAGTGAGGAAGGTTAAGCGCAATGTGACCGCGTTAAGAATATATATTTCCAGTCCTTTCTGTCAGTTTCGAAAGTATGCTGTCTTGCGACAGCGACCTTTTTTTGTACACTATATATTGCTTCTGGTTCTTCGCAGCACTTTTCTATGACGGGGCCGTGTATTCTCGGTTCTTTTTGACCTTGAAAACTCCTTCCACGATCATTTGCTTTTAGGGAATTCAACCGGCATCACTTCGTTCCCGGCTCGGTCAAAACGAGTGCGTATTCGCTTCTCAGCCAACCCAGCACCTGAATTCCCGAGTAAGGTAGACACCGGAGAATCAGGGGTCCTGGACTTAGTTGGCTGCGAAGACGAATACAACTAGCTTTGACTAGCCCAAGAAAGAAGTAACACTAGTCCAAAACCCTAAGAAAGACTTGAAGTATGAGGTAAGCAAAGTTTAGTACGATGTGACTGGGTTGAGAGTATATCCATTGCTTCTTGGTAGGATTCAATGGCGATCTGGGTTATTCGCAGCACTGCTCTGAACCAATAACTCCTGCACCAGAAATTACTGGCCATCAGAAGCCATATTGGAGAGATATATCTTTCTCAACCCTCGTCTCACCATATCCATTGATCGTGTTGGCTTTTAGGTAACTCGACTGGCATAACTGCGTTGCTGATCAACCGATCAAGCGAGTGTTTATTCGACAGCCAACCAATCCCAAACCCCGAATTTCCCGAGGTCTGAGACTTGGTTAACTACATAGGCGAATAAACACCAACTTGAATAAAATCAGGAACCCAGTGACGCTAGCCGAATCCCCTAAAAGCAGACAATCAAGAACTGGTACTACAAATTCTTACCCGCTGACCACACAAAAAAAGTCGGGATACTTTCTGCTCAATCACAATCCCCATCTCGCAGCACCACAAAAAATTAAATTTCAACTCATAAAGTTCGAGAGTTGTTGATAGGCTTCCGAAATTTTTGATTTCGAAATAAGGAAGAGCAAAGTTAAGCAAACTGCGATTCTGAGAGTAGAGACTGCTACTTTCTTCTGCGTACACCCATCCCTCTATTAATCCCGGAGGTCCTGTTACCAGAGGGAATTCAGGAGAATTAAAGGAATCGAGTCTCCGATTCTCTCGAACCCCCAACTACACTCAGTTACCCCGGACAGTTTCAAACAAGCCAAGTAAACTAGGTGTACGTGAAGCAATGACCAAAGCTGGTACCAGTGCGTCTCTCCCTCTTAAGCCAGGGCTCAGTTGAACACGATCCCAAGTGAGTCCGGCTCTCTCTGGCGAGAATAAAAAGACGGTTGAAACCACAGAACACGCTGGGGAGCGAATATAGCACTGTTTGTTTTCTCGGCTGGCTTGAAGCAATTGCTGGCAGTCCATCGAGAAAACGCGAGTTTGTTGCATTACTAGCCTGCCCCTCTACAAGAGAAATGTTGGGGCCGTCAGTAATGTAACAAACTCTCGAAGTACAGAACCAAGAAAAGATGAGAAGCTGTTCCCCATTGCATTGCTCACTCGCGTACGATAACCCGCGAGGATTCTTGATACATATGGGGCCGATATACACTCATATCAATACGCGAAACGATGCAAATAGGTTAGCCTAATAATGTAATGCCCAGAACATTGCTTTCATTTTTGTTAGCATTGCCTTTGAGCTGAAAGATCTCGCTCTGTAAGATGATTTTCCCATCCCCTGGTACTTGTTGAGCGCCAAAACGCCCCAGCCCCAACGCCATATATGCCCAAAATATCATACACTCACTCTTCCTTCTCCATATCCTCGTCCTCGTCAGCTACCCCGTCACCTCCAAAAAGATCCTCCATCGTTCCACCTTCCTCTCCCCCTTCAACGCCTTGTTCTTCTGCTTCGTTCAGGCCACCCATAAGTGTATCTGCGGAATCTTCTTCAGTGGCAACCCATTCGCCTCTGAGTCCCCACGGTACACCAGACATGACGAATCTCTCGCTTGGCAACCGTACACCCCATTCGTGCTGAAGGACCTTGGGCAACTTAATAGCATTTCTTTTCTGCGCCGTCTCCAACAAAAACTCTTTACTCAGCCCTCCACCACCAGCACCTCCACCCCCATTTCCGCCTCCAAATTGGTATTGTAATCGACTTGCAATAGCAAATTGAACGGCGTTTGCGCTGACTTGGCCATCTGTGTCTCGAAGTCCACCGGGCGGGGCATCTTTTGCTCGAGTCTGCTGCGAAACGTAGGCATCGGATGAGAGATGGAGAGCATCGGAGAGGACACCCGAGGCGTGACGGTATGCGAAATCGAGGATTTGTAGGGGGACTCGTTCTTGGTATGCTGTGACACCGAGGGAGGAGAGGAGGACGTGGATGAGGCGAGCGTCTCGAGGGCGTTTACTCAGACCGTTGTCTTGGATTGAGGTCATTGGCACATGGGGATTGTGAGATGGAGCTGCTGCTGGAGCTGTCTGTTGTGATGATGCTGCTATTGTTGCGGATGTTGATTGGGATGGTGGAGAGGTATGGCCATTTGTTTGAGGGGCTGCCTCGCCATTGACTTCTGCCATCTTGAAGGCCCTGGGGGTTGTTTGTTGACAGTAACCCCTTTAAAATCGGTTTGTGAAGCTCTAGGAGAGCGATATTCCGGTTTCTAGGTGTATGTCCGATTAGGATCTTGATGGGCCGATCGACAAAGGTGACGGCGCAAAGAGTGCTGTATTACAATTCACGAGCGCGTCTTCATCTTTGAAGGACTAGTTTACAAAGTCGCTGTCTTACCCTAGTCCGGCTAATCACCGGATGGTGGTTGCTGACCAGGGATCGCCAATCGGAGTTGATATCGGAAGTGCCCCTCCAAGCCCAGTCCCGCAGTCGGCCAAAAAAGTTGGATACAATCGAGTCATTGTATCCCTCTTCTTCTCTCACCACAATCCTTAATTCAATCGCCATGGATACCACTCTGCCTCTCCCCTTTATCCCCTTCGTGAAACTTGATCTCGAAGGGGCTAAGGCTAATGAAGCAGAAACTGGATTGACCAGGACTCAATTGTCCTACTTGGGCTGCGTCTGCCTCAACGCGACCCAAGATACCTTCGAAACTCTACTACAGTTCCTCCAGACGAACCTTTCCGTGGAAGCCTATGTCGATGTTACAGCGATTATCTCCAACAAGGATGTCGTCACGATTCTGGATGCTGGCGCTCGCAAGGTATTTGCCCACTCCTCTCAATTGGAAGAGTTGAAGAGCTATGGAGATCGAGTGATACCTATGGTGTCACCAGACGAAGAGACACTCAAAACCGCATCCTTCCCCCACGGCGTCCTTATTGAAGTTGGCCTATCTTGGACTCCCTGCATAGCACTACTGGAAAAGCTCAAAGCAAGCAAGACTTCGCCAGTATTTATCTCCAATCTCTCGGACGGCGGCCTTCAATTCTTCGTCAATAAAGCGACGGAATATTCTGCCATCCCAATTATACCAGCTACGAGTCTCACATTTGGAGAGAGTTCAGAAGAATTGGTCTCTGTACCAGGACTCATTGGAAAGTTATGGAGTTCGGACAGACCAGATAAATTATTACCAACTGTGGTTACCGACGAGAGTGGAGTTGCGCTGGGGTTGGTGTATAGCAGTCAAGAAAGCGTGGCAGAAACCCTCAAGACTGGCACTGGAGTTTATCAGAGTCGGAAGCGGGGTTTGTGGTACAAAGGTGCTACATCTGGAGATACACAAGAACTCGTGAGAATTGCTCTGGACTGCGATCAAGATTGTCTGAAATTTGTTGTTCGCCAAAAAGGCAAAGGTAAGTAGAAGTCTCCAAATACCCCTAAAAGATTATTTTATAACTTTATACAGGTTTCTGCCACCTCCCACAATCCACTTGCTTCGGTGAACTTCGCGGCATCGCAAAACTCGAGAAGACTTTAGTTTCAAGAAAAGAGTCGGCCCCTGAAGGATCATACACAGCTCGGTTATTTTCAGACGAAAAACTGCTTCGCGCAAAAATCATGGAAGAGGCAGAAGAATTATGTGATGCGAAGACCAAGAACGAAATCGCATTTGAGGCTGCCGATTTGATATACTTTGCGTTGACGAAAGCCGTGAGCGCTGGTGTGAGTCTTGTAGACATCGAGCAAAGCTTGGACGCTAAGAGCGTAAAAGTCAAGAGACGGCAGGGAGATGCAAAAGGCAAATGGGCTGAGAAGGAGGGTATTCCCACAGGAGAAGAGCGTAAATTGAAGGCGTCAAATGTAGTTGATGAGTCAGAACTAAGCCCTGAAGAACTCGAGGCACTACGAAAGGCGACAAACGCAGCAAAGGCCGTCCCTGTTAGACGACCTGAGAAGACCGAGGCTCGTATCACCATGAAGCGTTACGATGCTAAGACATCCTCGCCTGAAGATCTTCAAGCAGTGTTAAAGCGACCTTCTCAAAAGTCCACAGAGACGATTATGGGGATTGTCAACCCAATCATCAAGAGCGTGCGTGAAGGAGGCGATGAGGCACTTCTAGGATTTACCCACAAGTTTGAAAAGGCAACTTCCCTCACGTCACCTATCCTAAAAGCCCCATTTCCACAAGAGTTGATGAACATTTCCCTGGAGACAATCAAAGCCATCGATATCTCCTTCGAAAACATTCGCAAATTTCATGCAGCACAAAAGGAAGAGCCCCTTCAAGTTGAGACAATGCCAGGAGTCATGTGCAGTCGGTTCTCGCGTCCAATTGAGCGTGTTGGTTTGTATGTTCCGGGTGGAACTGCAGTCCTTCCAAGTACGGCACTCATGCTTGGTGTACCAGCTATGGTTGCGGGTTGTAAGAAGATTGTTCTTGCTTCTCCCCCACGTGCGGATGGTAGCATTACACCGGAAATTGTCTATGTGGCCCACAAGGTTGGTGCGGAATCCATTGTTTTGGCTGGTGGCGCTCAAGCTGTTGCTGCTATGGCATACGGAACAGAGAGTGTGAGCAAAGTTGACAAGATCTTGGGACCTGGCAATCAATTTGTCACCGCTGCCAAGATGTATGTCAGTAACGATACGAATGCCGGTGTAAGCATCGATATGCCTGCTGGACCTTCGGAAGTCTTGGTTATTGCCGACAAGGAATCAAATCCTGCTTTCGTCGCCTCGGATCTTCTATCGCAGGCAGAGCATGGTGTTGATAGTCAGGTCATTCTGATCGCAATTGATCTTTCCGAGGAGGAACTCACAGCGATCGAGGACGAGTTACACAAGCAAGCAATGGCATTGCCTAGAGTTGATATTGTTCGAGGTGCGATTGAGCATTCCGTTACTCTTGTGGTGAAAGATATCGAGGAGGCTATGAAGCTTAGCAATGACTATGCTCCTGAGCATTTGATTCTGCAATTGAAGGATGCGGCGAAGGTTGTGGGTCTTGTCGAGAATGCTGGTAGTGTCTTTATTGGCGAGTGGACCCCTGAGAGTGTTGGTGATTATTCGGCGGGTGTCAATCACTCTTTGCGTAAGTTCACCCATACCATAGCCTTAGCCTCGTTTTTCCAATACTAACTCTTATGAAGCAACATATGGTTTCGCGAAGCAATACTCTGGTGTCAATCTCGGTTCTTATGTTAAGCATATCACTTCATCTCAACTTACAGCTGAGGGATTGCGAAATGTTGGAGGTGCGGTTATGCAACTTGCAAAGGTTGAGGAGTTGGAGGCTCATAGACGAGCTGTTGAGATTAGATGGAAGTATATGGATGAGAATAAGTTGTGATTTGACACTTCTTTTGTAATTAATTTTGACTCTTCCCTTGGTCTACTCTGGAGACGTCATAAATAAGTGTATCATAGCTTGTCAATTTGACAACACATGATGTAATTGAAATTAGCGGTTTCTGTGTAGCTTGCAGGATCTAGATGAAACTTAGTAGGGAGATCCGTAATTTTACATCTCCATGTTATTCGTTCCTAGAGAAAAGAAAAAAAATTGCTCGCGACTCCTATATTCATTTGAAATGGTAAGAGAAGTGCGCATTGCTCTGCGAACGCCTAATTTTACCTTGGTTGTACGAAACGGTCTAGGGTAATTGAAAAGATTGTTCGAGAAGATCTCGGAGAATTAGAGACTTAGTTTTTTTGATTCTCCTAATCCTCTGAAACAATATTCGCAATTGTGCGAGATCCACTCGAGTAATGAGATTTTGGGTGTTCGCAGAGTAATGCTCACTTCTCTTACCAACCACAATGCACCAACAAGTCAAACGAAAAAAAATCTGGCCCACCATATACCATCACAACTGGCGTCTCAAAATCTTCAGTCTAGTATCCTATTTCCTCATCGCCCTCTTTAGTCTCGGCATCCACATCTCCCTCGTCCAGGAATTCATCGACACTTTCAAGCCCTCCTTCATCCCATTTACCACCTGGATGTTCCTAGCAATAATTCTGGATTTTCGCTATCTCAAAGCCTTTAAACTCTGTCGACCAATAATCAGCTCGTCTTTAAAGTCTCTCTCGCGAGAGGAGCTGATACAAATAACCCAGAGATCTTTACGGAAAAACGCGGAGAGATATTGTTTCCTGAATCCAAATTCGCTAGCCTACGTTGAGGGACAAAGAAATCGGGTTTCGAAACCCTGTTTGTTTTACCTAGCGAACCCCGAGAATTTACTTGGTATCCAATTCTCACGTACGAACGCCTTTATATCGATATTTTACTACCATTTTTTGGGATACATCCTATCCTCACTTCTCAACAAAGTCCTCCACTTCCTATTCTAGGCCTTCAAATTCGCATTCGAACATCCGAGGGAGGATGTTACAGATGATTTTTGTGGGACATTTATAGGGGTTATCTTTTGGTCCTCGCTGTTTCTTGCTGCGGGGTTGTGTTTGGAGGTCGGGATTAAGGGGAGGATTCCAGGGCCAGGGGTTAGAGAGAGGGATATTGGAGATAGGGGGGTTGGAGGTGAGGGGTGGAATGCGGGGATGGGGTGTGTTGCGCGGGAGGTTAGGAGGAGGTGTTTGAAAGTAGATTTTGAGGGGGGTGTTGGTCGGTGGGAGTTGGAGGGTTGGTTAGAGATATTTTGGAGGCGGGGGTGGATGGGGTGGGGATGTCGAGAGAGAGCGAGGAGAGGGAGAGGGGGGTTGTTAGGCCTGTTGTTTGTGGAATTTGATATAAGCTAAGATAGGAGAGAGGTGCCTAGAAGAGGGAAGGAAGTATGGTAATGTAATTGAGATGAGGTCCAAGGATGAAGGGTACAATATAGATTAGGGCCGGTCAGAATTAAGCTCTCTTTTCTAGAATCGAGAGGATTTTTGAAATGCGCAATGAAAAGGGACAACTTGTAAAAAGGTCGAGCTATTTGTAGATCACCTGAGAATAGCCGAGAATTCTTCCACAAGCAATTGGTAGGTAACCTAAAAATAGCAGCGATAATCGGTAGGCCATCTACCGATAGCTCTTCGTATAAAAATGTTGATCAATTTTTAGGTTACCCGTACATAGCAGGAACATATCGCCAGTAATATCTCTCTCTTCTCTCTCGTTCCAGAAAAAAACTTGATCTTTTCTCCTTGCTCTTGCTCATGCTCATCTCAAGAATATTCCTTCTCATGTAACTTCCTTCTCATTTACCTTCATATCTGAAAGTTCAACATTGACTTGAACAAATCAAATAATCAAAAGTCTCCACCCTCCTAAGTCTTCTACGCCAAGCGAGCCCTTTATCCAATATCAATCGAGTCTTCCTGTCCTGTTGTTCCAACCCCCTCCGATAATCGGCCTCCGTATTCCA
Source organism: Hymenoscyphus fructigenus (assembly GCA_001414455.1). Classification (NCBI taxonomy): domain Eukaryota; kingdom Fungi; phylum Ascomycota; class Leotiomycetes; order Helotiales; family Helotiaceae; genus Hymenoscyphus; species Hymenoscyphus fructigenus. Next base: position 373,640 of record LKUV01000012.1, on the reverse strand, counting down.
GGAGGTTGGGAGCGATATCCACACCACCTTTTTGTCTGACTCTTGCGAGTATCTACAAGTGATCCACAAGTAACCCTCGAGTAGCCCACGAGTAACCCAGGAGTAAGCCGACAAAAGTCGAGTAAGCCAAGCTATCTCTGAGAGCTAAAATAATCGAGCAACGCATTTAACTCTAAATAACAAAACCGAGTAACTAGCGCTAACCTAAAAAAATAATAAAAACCCCTCATAGCACCGAAAGCAAAAACCCGGTCCATTCCAACCACCACTACATACAACACCCTGAAAAATCAAAACCCTGCAGGCGACCAAATAATAACACACAAAAGTAGAAAAGAATACTCTGAACATCATCTATTCCTCCACCATCGATCAATAAATATCCTTTCAAGGTTATTAATGTTGTAAAGCATGGTCCGTGGTTCAGAAGTTTGATAGTCATGGAATTATATGTAGGAGTGATGGAGAGGTGATGCCCAGGATCCTGACTGAGGAGTTCGCTCCTGCCTCAATAATTCTCAAGGGCAGTCAGGAACCTAGGGAGAAACCCATAAGCTTACAACAAGTCCTGTAAATCACGATGCCTTACACCAAGAAACCCACCAGTCAAAACAACCGAGTAAGTAAATCAGTCAAAACTTTCTCACAACTGAGATTCCGACGGTCTTGAAACACTGGGAGTCTAGGACCATTGGCGTGTCATCATATATCATATATATAGTACAATAGCAAGCTGGCAAGAAGTAACGTCTATTTATTTTTACTGCATAAGTTCGCGTAGCTGTAATCCGAATCACAAGAGACGATTTTCAGAAAGCTATCCTCGGTGTATTCAAAAATGTACAAATTCACAATAAGAAAACTCCACTCAAAACTTCACCTGGGCCTATAATTCAGGCTATCGACCCCCTAACCTATAGGGCCCCTATAGGTTAGACACACCCGGTGGGAGAAAGCCCAACCGTGCTTCAGGCACCCCATAGCCTGACACGCCTGACGAACAGAACTACTCCGTCACTCCAATAATCACTAGTAAATAATTTTCACGTACTTTCGCGCGTCGATGAAAACATGTTCAAAGCCCATCTTTCTCACATAGAAAGAGAAGAAAATTCACGAGGAGGAAAATAGCCATCGTGTATTGTATCTAGCTAATTCCTCCAACCCCTACAACATGCAACAATCTCGTAGAAAAATGTATAGGTACTGTACCATCGCTCTAATAAGTGACAAAGAAAGAAAAAAGAAGGTAGTAAGTAAGCCCAAGCTCAAGCCAGAAAAGAAGCAAAAAGAGAAAATTCTCAAAATCAATCTATCCCCTGATATCATATCATCCGATATAACATCCCCCCACTACCACTACCACACGCGTCTTACATCAGAACAGCACGAATCATCCTCGTAGCCGCTTCCGTCACAGCATCAGTGCCATTCCCCGGGTTACCACCAAGATTACTCTGTTCGTCTAATTGAGGATAGAAAAAAGCAGCCACAGCGATAATCACATAAGCCGCGCACAACAGGGCACCTTCGAGGTAATTACTTCGTCCATCCAGAACCAAGAAATTGACGATAAAAGCTGAGACGAAGAGCGAGACCGTTTCGAAGAGGGTGAAGTAAAGAGACATCTCTTTGCCCATGGCCCAACCGAGGAGAACGACAAAGGGAGTGACGAAAAGTGCTAGATTTTATGTTAGTGATGTATAGATATGATCAGGGGAGAAAAAATACCAATTTGAATCGAAGAACCAACAGCAACACCAATTGCCAAATCCATCTTATTCTTCGTAGCGACAGTGACAGCAGTAACATGCTCAGCAGCATTCCCAACAATAGGCAAGATGATCAAACCAATAAATGTCTCGCTGAGACCAGATTGTCCCTCAACGACAGCATTGATACTATCAACCATAAACTCAGCACACACAGCGACAAGTCCAGTAGATATGAGAAGCAAGAAGACAGCAGTAGTGCGAGAGATGTTTTCTTCCTCTTCCTCAGTATCTCGGTTGTCTATGATGGTGGTGGAGTTGACATGAGGGCTTTGCATAGTTGAAGCAGGGCGAGCCACGTTAGAAGGTGCTTGGTTCAGGCGGTCTGGAAGAGAATTTGTGCGTCGAATTCCCATTTTGACACGAGGGATCGGCCCTGGTGAAGGAGAAGGTACAACGGGAGCTGGCTGGTTGAAGACATTCTGCGAGAACGTCTTGGGAATTGCAGGTCGAAGAATGCCAGGAAAGATGCGGGCGGGCTTGACGTTTCCAGTTTGAGGATCGGTTTCGTTGACGACAGCAAAGTCAACACGACGAGGAGCATCGGGGTCTTCTTCAACCTTCTCATTGGAAAGATTTGGAATGACACCTTCGGTGATGGTTTGTTGGTTTTTCAATGCTCGTTTTCGTTCCTTTCGTTCTCGGTGTTTACGTTCTTTTTCTTTTCTAATGGCCTTGCGTTCCTTTCTGGAGAATACGATGCTACCGTGAGAGCCACGGCGACTACGCTCTTTCTCCTTATTTTCATCATCGGCATCATCAGCAAAATCAATTGCACCAAATCTATGACCAGATGCTTGCGGTACATCACCAAGATCAGTTTGGACAGGGGTAATGGAATTTGTGCCGATGGAAGCAGTTCTGGAGCGTGCGATAGCTTCTGGTTCCTTCGATCCAGCACTAGACTTGCGTCGTCGACGCCCACCTTTGAAGGCTCTCTTGATACGTTTAGCTGTAGTGTTAGAACCCTTCGATGAATCGGAATCGGAACTCGAAGAGTCGGAGGATGAATCGGAAGAGCTGTCGAGCCACTGAGCAGCTGGTCCAGGGGCTGATTCTTCATCGATGATGTGTTGAGGTGTGCTTTGATACATGTATGCATGCGACTTGAGTTGAAAGAGTAGATACAATACATAGACAAGCAGGAGTACCTAAATTGTAAGTAATGAATTATCAAACTTTCCAGATTACTTACCACACTGGTACCTCGGCTGACTTTCAGAACCGAAGATTGAGCTTTCGCTTGTTGAGCATCACTGAATGAGGCATGGAAAGCAGTCTGGGAGCGATTAGTGGTGGTTTTTGGAATCGGACCATTTGATACATACTGGCAAGAGTAAACTCATGACACTCAAACTTAGTAGACACGCGCTCATTTGTGTAACGGTGCTGTTGTAAATCTAAATCTGTCAATCGAGTGGAACCTGACATATTTGGGAACAGTAAAACCTACCTGCTCCTGGAAACGAAGACCACCTAGCAAGAAAGCCATGCCTAGAATCAAGAGCAAATTGGCAAGAATCGAACCAAGCAGAGAGGCTTGTACGATACGAATTTCACCCTAATCATATTAGCCAAGTAAAGGTATAATCTCGAAGAACATACCTTGGACAGAGCAATGCTGTTTGCGTTAAAATAACAAGGTGAGCATGGGTCTTTTTTCAAAACAAAAAAAAAAATATCACAACAGCGAGTTTGGGTCAAACAAAAGAAAATGGGACGACGATATGGGACGCGATTGATATGATAATGCCTTTAAGAGGGCTTCTCGCTCTTTCTTGTCTTGATCTCTCTCGAGGTAGACATACATGCTGTAATTGTTAGCCGTGGTTCAATGGGCGGAATGAAGGATCAACGTACAAAATGATCAATTCAACGGCATTTCCAAATGATACATTCATCAAAGCACCAAGTGTATCCCCCATCCTCTTGGCCACGCTTTCTGTAGCATGACTGAGTAGACCTGCCAAAGGTATGATAGCAATGGCGTTCATTCCAAATACGATTCCCGGGCTTAATTTAGCAACTTGTGCCGCAATCCCAACGGGAACGAACAACAGTAATAAGTTAATATAACTGGACATTATAATGGATTTAGCGGTAAGCCAAAAACGGATAGCAACATTCTTCTTCTTCTGTTGTTCCTCGCCTATGATAGACCCCGCCCCATCAACTTGCGGAGGTGGAGCTGGGGGAGGGTAATCGGATGTGGTATTGTTGATGGTATTGTTGGATGTGGATTTCGATTGCCCGTTGAGGGAAGGGAAGGGTTCGTTTGTACCATTTTGAGGGATGGCTCTATTCGATGAGGATTGTGGGAAGTTATCTAGGGGGAGAGTCGAAGTGCGACTCGTGTCTGGGGAGAGTGGAGAGGGGCCATGCGCTTTGGTTCGTGCCCAAGAGCGAATGCGATCTAGAGATGAATCAGAGTTAGGTGAAGTTTTCTTCATCGATGTGGAATTTCAAAACGCGGAGGATTCAAAAGCCCTGAGGTTGGATTGGTGTTGTTACGGCGGTGAAGGGGGAGGAAGAAAGATGGAGAGGAAGTAGAGAGTATCGTGGGGGGACCAAGAGGCACGGGAAGACGGGAGCGGTAGAAGTACTCGGAACTTGAGTGCTGATGGGGAGTGGATGGTCTAACTGGATCTAGATAAGACCAGAACGGGCCCTGACAACGTCAACGCCACAGAAGATGTGTGAGGATGATGCTGCGGAAAGGCGAATTAATCAGACGTTTGGCCCTCTTGGCTGGCGGGTTTGTTAAGATTGTGGGGTTCTTCTCGGGCAACCAGACAAGGACCTCTTACTGCGCCGCGCCGTGTTGAGATTTCGATTGCGATTGGTACGTGGGTTGACGGAGAGTTGTTGACTTTGACGGCTCTTTGTTTCGAAGGGGATCCAGGTCGAGAGGGTGTTTGTTTGGAGTAGATATGGTGAGTAGAAATGGTGGCGAGATTTCCAGTGCGTGATGTTTATCCTCCCTCTCCCAGCCAAGAAGAGCCCAGCAAAACCAAGTGATGGAGGGCAGAGACAAGCAATAAAAAAGATGGGCAAACTTACGCATAATGCGCCAACAGTTCTTGGACTGGCAGATCCGATGCTTCTTTTCCGAAGTGGTTGCTTAATTACTCCTCCTGTTCGTCTCGTTTCTCAATTAATAGCAGAAAATGAAGCTTTTGATACAAGAAAGGACCGGCCTGTTGGTTGAAGGTGAATTGAGGTTGAAGAGGATGCTATTTTGTTTGTGGCGGTGCAGATGTCTGATTCGATGACGTTGTTGGTGTGGCTTGTGCGAGGTGATACAGAAAGGTTGAGGCACGCGACATGAAAGGTACAAGTTGCTACACCCAAAATTAAGTTGGAACAAAAGTATATTTTGAATATGGGGAAAGATATCTTCTCTTTCTCTCTAGAGAACATGTATTTTGTTTAATTTGCCATTGTATCAGTGCCAAGCCTCATTAATCAGGTTTCCACTTGACAGTTGTTTTGATGCCCCATACAGATCTCCGACTACCCAATGATATACCCCTACAAGCCCAAACGGGCCAGGCCCACGATCGACTTTCCGGAGACAATGGAAGACCCGGAAACTTAACTTCTTCTACTTGTATTCAGAATGCATGCATCGAAAAAGTTCTGGTAGATCGAAATCCATCACCATTATTTATTACTTTGCTGTTGTCTAAGAAAAAAATTAATTATTGTTCGACCCAAAATCCGTCTGCTACTGTGTCTGGATAACCTCAAGTTGAACCCCAAAACACCTGCATCAAAACGCCCATGCCGGGAGTCGGCAAATAAGACGGATGAAGCCACCCGGGATGATTCCCGTTATTTTCGCACCAACACAACACAATCTTACAGGGCGACACTCGTCATCACACGAGCAACGTACAGAATACCAGAACGGGCATCGCTCCTTCAAACCTCATACATATATCGTGGATACTTCCGTGTCATCTATATTTTATGTTTAGCTCAACAAATCGGGGTCCCAGTGGCGTACCTGAGTAATCATGAGAGTAGTGATGGGAGAACAATTCTTGACTCTCACATCACTTACGCTTCCTACGGTCATACGGAAAACTCTAAAATGATCTAGGAGATTATCTCCAGATAATGAATGGGCCCAGTAGGAATCTCCCTTGGGAGAAAACTGCTACCAATGGTGACCATCAACTTACACAAGTCACTTGATTATACCTGTCCCACTTTGCAAGACACACCCTCTGGATTCAGGGTATTGTACTTTTCCTACCATTTATGCCAGTGTTTGATCGATTTTCTTTCTTACGGCATCTGTTTTTCCTTCCTCCTGTTAGTACCCCGACTTTTTATTGGTTCTAGCATCCTCGAGCTTAAGTTAAGCTACTGACGAGGAATGAAGCAAGGCTATTTTACAACATTATGTCCGAGTATTGCCGCCACTTACATCATTTCTCGCAGTTCGGATTTCCAGTTCGGATTTGGGCTTATATGTATCTGCATAGATGGCAATACGCCATGCAGAGTACTCAACCACTTTTTGAGCCAGAGGGCTTTCCTATTTTATATATTGTTTCGGATATTCTAGGACAATCAAATATATTGTTTGAGAAGGTCTGGAAGAATTGCGAGTAGCATCTCGGCGGTCTAGCTTTCCGCATTTCAGTCGAAATGAGCATTAATCTGGCAAGAAAAGAATCTTACAAGCTCCGTGTGACCTTTAAGGGTATTAGACCCACGAATTGATGTTGGAAGAGGATCGACGCTGGATTTTTTTAGGGTCACTAGCTTCCAGCCGAAATTTTAGTGCACTTTCTAGCGTGTATATTATTTGCTTTGAAAAAGAAAAAACTTCTTTTGGGACATATTGTTTGAACCTCGCGCTTCTTGAGCGATACTTCGATAGATGTATGAAGAGATATCCCTGTAAACGCTGCACCCGTTCCACTCAAAAAGACGTCGCAAGCAAAGGAAAAAACCACAGAAAGAATTGGAGGACGGCTTTTGGGGAAATTAAAGTTAAATAGTAGAGTCGTTGTGACTCACTCAAACATATTTCTCCGTTTTGAGCTTAGATTCCGAGGTTAAGAAAGTGATTTCATAAGTCTAGTTTCCCTACTAGTGCTACTGTAGAATATTTCTATTGAACTTCCTAAGTTTCAACCCTCCTTTTTGTTCAGACTATTTATTCGTCCCATCAACATTCCCTCCCCCATTAGGCGTACCCAGCAAGTCAATTTTACACTTCAACCAACCTCTTCTTGTCCCGACATTCTCTTCATCCCTCTTCTTGTCACTTATACCCTTACATTCATAACTAACCCAACAATCTTTCGACCAAACATGGCTCCCGGTACCATCTCCACCCGTGTGATGGTCATTTCCAACACCCACGAACACTCCTTGGACGGGACCAGAATGCCAGAGGTTAACGTCCTCATCCACACAGGAGACCTAACCAACTTCGGAGAGTTGCAATCATTAAGGGAATCTGTCAAGATGCTGGCAACTATCAAAGCAGAGCTGAAACTAGTCATCGCAGGAAACCACGGCATCTCTCTCGACTCAACTCGACATGTCGAGAACATGACCGATGAAGAATACGACAAGTATCACTAAGATGCTCTCGAAATCATGACTGGACCAGACGCAAAAAAAGCCGGAATTACATATCTCGAGGAAGAAACTCATACTTTTACACGCAGCAACGGAGCGACCTTCATAGTTTATGCTTCTCCATACACCCCCGGGTCAGGAGGCTGGGCATTCCCATATGAACCCTCCGAAGTTCGCTTCAACAACGCCGAGCAGTCACTCGGTACATCAGTCGCAACAAACCCCATCCCATCCGGCGTCGATATCGCCATGACCCATGGCCCACCTCACTCAATCCTCGACCAACCCGACGGTCAAAACCTAGGTTGCCCAAATTTTCTCCGCGCAGTGAGTCTAAAGCGTCCACTTATGCATTGTTTCGGACACATCCATGAATGACACGGCGCAAATATCGTTACTTGGAAACCAGACGGAAGTGTCAAAGATCCCTCCTCAGCAACACCTTTAGAAACCGAGCAATTCAATGAATACCCCTATGCAAACGAATGGTGTATCAAGCGGGGTCAGCAAACTCTTATGGTTAATGCTGCTATTATACAGAATACTTCTAGAGTGATGAAATCGGATTATAAGCCTTTTGTTATTGTGCTTGAGCTTCCTTGTTGATGAGAAGGGGTTGGTAGAATGGGGCGGAGTGGTGGATGAGAGGAAGGAGATATACCGGTTGAAAAGCATGTGCGTTCACTGCGTTGAAATTTTAAGAAAAGGGAATACCTAGGTGCTTTAATTCCAACTTTCTATTACGATACAATGTTGATTTGAGACAATATCAGTTCTCATTATTTCTAGGTCTTTGGCAGAAGAATGCACAGCTAATTACCAAACTCTGTATATAATTAATTGACTGAATCGATGAGAAACCATCTCAATTTTTGTTTGGTGCCCTCTGGTTCTCAATTCAAAATCTCCTTTTTATTGAAAAACAAATAGACCTCTTGCTCATCCCATTTCGTAATTCCAACAATGGTACCATTTGATACATGATTCCACCAATTCCAATTACTTATTAACAATCCAAGCACCTAAATGCAGACGGCAACCTCCCGCCTGCTGAAGTGTCAAAAGAATAGCTGGGGTCATGGTTAGACTTGCGGGCTCCTCCCAGGCCAATTCATTACCTGCCAACGGCCTTCACCTGAATATTTATTAACTCGAACTTGAATAGGTTGCAGACTGCCTCCCTTATATGCTAATGGGAGCGCTTTCTTGAATTGCTAGAAGGGGACATAAAATTCATGGAAGAGTACTTGATTCGTAGAGCTATTGACAAGGTTGACGCGGTATTTGACTTGAGATAGAAAACGAGGCTTTCAAGACACGCCTATTCCGGTGGCTCACTCAGCAACCAAACTCACTAACAATATCCTCCCAAGTTGCTTTATCAGGATGTATTCCGTATGAAGACACTTGGCCAGCAATCTCGCTCTCGCTTAAGCTAATACCGGTCTGCAATAAAAACATCCAAGAATACCTCCGAAAAACTCGACTTTGCAAGTTCCATAAGGACAGACTTAATATTTGTATCCCGAAGGATCGTGCAATTAGGCATTGGTCCAGATCCGGGGATATTTGTAGTTTTGTTCCACACAACTCTGACATGGCTCCATTCGCAATTGTGGAGAAGGTATGGGTAGTGTCGGAAAGGAGAGTCCGGGGAGCGCATGAAGTGGGCCAAGATATTTTGGGCGATTTCGGCTTCGGTGGTAAGATTAGTATTCAATGTGATAACTTCTCGTTTACCGGTAGAAAAAGAGTTGGGGTGGCCTTTTCTCATCGTGGTTATAGAGGTGAGAACAAGGAAATTTTTAGGTTCTGGTGTGGAGGTTGGGAGTTGAATGCTTGAGCGGCGACCTATAGAGATAGCTTCAGATGCTAAAGGAGTGTTAATGCCACTTTGTCCTAACGAAGTTGCTTCAGAGACTGTTGATGCCTTGGTGGCTGTGTGTTGAGTGGCGGCTGTGTTTGGCATAGACTGTGCATTGTTGCTGATGCGCTTCAGCTCCTCTATTAGCTCAGTGGTATAAATCGGCACCTTGCTCATCTAGTGCTGGTTAGTGTACTTCAGTTACAGGCTTAGTTTGTGTCACTAACCTTGTTAGTCTGTACTAATTTCTATTAATGGCAGAGCAGTACTCGTTGCACCAATTTATCTAGTGATTGTCAACAAGAGTAGAGTTGAGATTAAGAAAGGTTACTAACCTTGTATGTGGATACAACCTTGTTAAGAAAAATTGTGTTACTTTTTACAAGGTGAAAGAGTATTTAACTTATAAGAGAAGAGAGAGGCACAATATTTATAGCCCTCCCCACATAACATAGCACTAATTTAAAGGAAATAACCTTTCATTCACCTTGATATTTTAAGAAGTGACTAGAAGGTTCAAACAGAGCAATGTAAAACCCAGTACACACCAGTGAAGTGAATCAACCTAGTTCACACTGGAACTTTGGCATATGTTTAGAGAAGAGGTATTATAATTTCAAGCATTATTGAAGAGCAATCCTTTATTTCAACATCTAAACACCTTAAGTTATTATATTTAATTCAACTCTGCTCAAAACTTAGGAATACAGAAACAACACTCAATCAAATATACACTATATCACTAAGGAAAAGGATACAAAGCTAATTACCAAAACTCTGTATTGTTCACTAGGTAACATAATTGACTGAACCAGTAATAAACCATCGCAGTTTTGGTCTCGCGCTCTCCGATTCTCAAGTCAAAATCTCCTGTATTCTCCTTCTGCTTGTTAAATAAAAAACAAAAGACCTATTGCTTATCCCTTTTTGTAATTCTCAACAATCTCTCCACCCTATTCAACCATCCCCTATCAACAATCCAAGCATCCAAGTATAATCGGCCACGTCCCGCCTTCTCAAGTGCCAAAAGAATAGCAGGGGTGTTCAACTCGGTAAGATACATGATATCTAGGGTTTGGGAGGGTTCAAGGATGGTCTTGTTAGCTTGTCTGTTGCAGATGATTTTAATCTATGTGCAGTTGTGGAAGTGTGGGTTCCAATTTTGTGATCTGGAAGCTGTGAAATGGGATTCAAGAGCTTGTTTGACTTCCGAGGGGGTGCTTAGGTTTGCGTTTATTGTGATCCAGTGTTTTTCCCTTGCAGTCTTGAAGTTCCCTGGTGAGGGATACGAATATGGTGATAAAATTGGGTTGGGGGACTGGGATTGGTTGGGGAGTTGATTGACCGCTTGATGAAATAAAGGCTTCGGATGCGGTCGACGTATTGATACCGGTTTGTCGAGAAGAGCCTACCTCTGAGACAGTTGGCGTATTGAATCTAGCGTATCGTGAAGAAGTTGCCTCGGAAGCAGTTGGAGTATTGGGGTCCGAACCTTGAGAAGAGATTGACTCTGAACATACTGGAGTGTTTATGATACGCTGAAGCTCATCGCGTAGCTCAGAGGTGTTGAGTGGGGTTGACTTGGACTCGGGGAATGTACTGATATCCACTTTCATATCAACAGCTTTGTCGTGTTGCTTGCTCATCTAACGCTAGTTAGCGTACATCAGTTTCCCATTTGGCATGATAAAGTTACTAACCTTGTTAGCAAGTAATGTTTTTATTTCTGTGAATCCGCTTGATAGTACTTATTGTAAATTACTTAAATCAGAAGCAAGACGAAGAAATGCTATTGAATTGAATGTCTTGGACACTGTACACAAGCTTGTTGGAAAGGAAAAAAGAGCATCTAACAGTTGTGGAAAGGGGGGGGGGGGGGTATTTATAGCCCTTGCCCTAAATTATCACCTGATATATGAATTTTGGCTTGTCTAGGTGCTATGATTCACCTCTCTTTCGTGTGTAAAATTCATGTAGAGGTAACCAACTACCCATTAGGTGTCAGCAATACCTGTTGTAACTTCCTCGTTTATGCGTGGAGGACCTAGATAGATTTTATGCCGGTTCTACCAGAGTTCGTACTTGCCTGGCTTCTATGAGCTTGGTGAATATCAAAACATGATATAAGAAAGTCTCCAAGGTAAAGAGCTCTATATCACGGATTATAGACACGTGGAAATTGCAGCCTCTTTTCTAGGAATTTCACTGTGATAGACATGGCAGAGAACAAAACTCAGCAAGCTGTGGAGTGTTAGTAGCAGGGTCATGCGCCTACTTCTTGTGATATTAGGAAACAAGTTTGTTCTGGTTCTGAAAACTCTACAATTGACATTGTTGATATGCAGCGCTTGTTTCTCTAATGATGCACACCCAAGAAGCAAGAAAAGACTTGAATTTCTTTTCCCTTTCACAAAGGACAAACTCCTAATTATATAAACCATCAATCCTATTCTGCCTTGCTGCCTGCAGAAGTAATAATAGGCTTTCTTATACAGATATCACCGTACCTATCAACAGACATAAACAAACACTGTGTATTTAAAGGATACATTTTCTAATTGTTGTTTCCTACTCTACTCATACTAGTACAGAAGAGGGCCTTTTTATTCAACTTTCTTTCTACTATTGGAACACCTCGCGATGGACAAAAAATTAAATGGGAATTGACGACAGGTATATCTTGACACAATACAGTTGCAAAAATATACAAAAAATATAAACGGAAGTAGAAAGTACTAAATAACGACCCTCCTTGAATTGGAGAGTTTAAACAAGTTTGCGTTGCGTTATCCTAAGTTGAATTTGTAGCTTGGTTGCTATTCCCGCCACTTATTCTGTCCACTGTGAGAGTACTTTGTTGGAATATTTTCTCATACTCCATGTAAAATTGCTGACTCCTTGAAAATAAGAGAAACTCAAGCATAATATAGTATTCAAGGAAGAACAATAACAACCACATGAAGCTTTTAGCCTCGCTAACCAAAATGAAGCTTGAAGAACCTTCATACTTATTATATAAGAAATGCTAACCCTCAACGCTAATGTGCAAATACGAACTGCTATATTTAATGAATGTAAACATATAAGCAAGGTCTTCTTGCATGCTCACTCAACATCATAAGGAATATATATCTCCTTGAAACCAATTCTTCTTTTTTGATATGAGGTCCAGCGAATTACTACTACTTTGCCTAAGAAATGTATGATGTCATATTCCCTGGTCGCTAGAGGATACAGTGAATTTCATTCGCCAGATCTAACCTTGCCCCCAATTATAGGTTTTATTACAAATCGCGAAAAGTTACGCGAGACTAGACTTGCCTAATCAGAGTCAAATGTGCAGTCATAGCTTTCTGATGTAATCCACAGAGATTGGCTATCTCAGTGAATTAAAGATAGATTTCCAGGTTAATTGTTTGCATTCCTTATTCCTTGAAGCTAGAGAAGATCCATTGCTTTGGGGCAAGAATGATAAGTTGTAACCTGGTCTCGTGAGTGCGTAGCAAATACGTTCTAGGTAGGCTACAACTAAAAAAGAGTTTAGCTAGATAATCTTTTTAGCGAGGAACATCAAAATTGGAATAGAAACAACAAAAATAGAAGAGGGGGCTCTAACCCTTCTCGTCTGGCATGAATGAAAATGATTTTGAGTTTTTACTTGCTAGTAGTGAGAAAATAAAAAAGGGCAGAATTCATGGAGGTGCCTATTACTTTGATTCCCAACTTAAAAAAAGACTGTTTATTTCGACCACTGTTTTCCCATATAGCACTCATCTCAACCCCTTCGTTAACGCTAAGAAAGCAGCGCAGACAGGGAGATATTCTAAATACCGACATCACGTGACTATACACATCGTCACTTGAAGTTGGGTATCTCCAATCTACACTTTATTAGCTCAAAAATGATTCAAGACCACCAAGATATTCAATAATTGAAATCCACATACCCAACCTAGGAAAACAATCCTTCAAAGAGCAGAAAAATATTCAGCCAGAAATAATATACGCACGTGACAGCTCCTCCAAAACCAACCACAGCCCAATTTCTAAATTTAGCCAACTTCCTCAACATTTGCCACCAGAAATTCACGGACAAGAATGAACGAGCGAGACATTCAAATACAACTCAGCATAGCGTATCTGAGAGCTGTAATGAAATAGAATAACTCAATGTAACGCCAAAAGCATTCCCACGGGGACTTCCATAGAACATGAATGGAAAACCTTGTGAGACCACCACATTTGCAAGCAATATAAAAACCCACAGAAAGGGAACTTCAATCCTTATAATTACGCCTCATCTAAACCATCTCATATATACCAAACACCCAGTAGCGTATCATGATAGAAGAAAAATCCGCATACCAAGCTTCCCAGGTCTCCCTCACATCCTGCCTCTCAAAATACTCCAACCCCAACTCCCTTTCAAAAGAAAAATACCAAGAACATGAGAAATACCCCCCAAAAAGCGCACACCACCCCTCCTCCGCTTCAACCCCAACCCTTGTAGGTTCCATCTCTCACCACCCCGCAGAATCCAGCACAACCGGCGGCCACCGCCTCCCAATATCGCAAACCCTCCATCTCCCCCGCGGCGTCGTAACCCGCACAATCCACGCAGACGACTGGCTAGCCCGAGTCCAAAACATCCTCCAATACACTTTCACCACCCCCGACCTCCTCGAAGAAGCTCTCGAATCCCCCGGCTCAGGAATAACAATCGTCGGAAAATCCAGTCGCCAATGCACAGACGGCAACAAAGGGCTTGCAAAAATAGGAAAAAGCGCTATGAAATTAGTACTTAAGGATTCCTGCTACACACTTAGAATGTCAGATAGTACGTCTCTCTACCCACTAGGGAAGGGACTTGAGTCTTTTCGGGCACTGATAAAAGTAGGTTCTACGAAAAGAACTATCGCGAATATCCTTGCGTGGAGAAATTTAGATAGACTTGGCAGGACGAGTAGTCTGGAGCAATTTGTTAGACCGAAGATGAGACCCGAGGGGTCGAAGGGGAAGAATCCTTGGTATCTTGTGAAGGATGATGTTGCGAGGGAAGACCCAACAAGGACGGTTGCTAGAGCTGTTAAGGCTGTGGTTGGGGCGGTTTACTTTGATGGGGGGTTTGCGGCTGTGAGGATGGTGATGGAGGTGTTGGATTTGGTGATTAGGGTTCCAGGCAACTAAGGGTTGCGGAAGTGAGGTATGGGTATCGAGAATGATGGACTCATAGAAGTATGGATGTTACAATGGAGCTTCATTGTTTCAACATGTTCATAAGACTCTAAAATGGGTTTTATGTAATGTAAGAAATGAGGTGAGATATAGGCATGAAGAATGATGGATAACAGTAGTGAGGAGGTTACAATGAAAGTACGTTGCTTCACCATGTTGATGAGGGGTAAACTCTTGGATAGGTTTTATGTGATTTTTCAAATCACAGGAAATCACCTCAGAGCTCCGCATGACCACAAACGTATTTGTATAGTTTTATCAAGTAAATTCTTCAAATACCATTGGATCGTTTCCAATGGACCCCGCGGGGTGATTGTTTTGTCGGGGAGCTTTTCTCCGTTGACGAGCTTTAGGCAACCAATCACATCGATGCACAATCTCTTTTGGCTTCAGAAATAGTTACACAGTACTTCCAATCCATCTAGAGATAACATATGGAGTGCCCAGAGTACTAGGTGAAAATGTGGCAGCTATGGTGCACTCAACAAACTGAGAAGAGCAGCCTGATATCAAGTCCACTGGAAATGCACGGACCAAGATCAGGGGGTTCTTGCAGCTTGAACATGATGTCTATAGGTGATTGGGATGAAAGGAATGGTGTCTTTTGAAGGAAGAGAATGGCTTGTAAGATATGCGTGAACATCTGGGTATGACATGTCCATATGTCGCTTAGCTTACTTGAATGGGGGACTTGCAGTGCGGCAGAGACTTTTCCTTGCTTGTGGTTGGCTGACCCCAGGTGAGCCAGGACTCCGCACCTTAAAAGCCCCGACTCCCCCTTCCCACACCATCTTTCCTTCACACTCTTCTCTTCTCCTACAACTCTTCTCCATCATCTTATCAACCTTCATCAAACACTTTACAACTTCATTGAACATCCTAGGACCCCAGTGAGGACTTCCACACGTGAGCCATATTTGAGTACCCTCGATTTACCCTTATCGCTTGATTGAGTTGAGGAAACTTCGGCCAAGGCACACCCCATCACCGTCGCCCATCAACGACTCGCCTTGGATGAAAACTCCATCAAACTCTTCCACCATCCAACATTATCCATCGATATTCCATCATCATTGTCGAGTAACAAGCCATACAACTCAATATAACGCTTCAAAATCAGCATATCTATCATCATTGACGCCGCTTGGCACATTTCAACCTCCATGTCTACCTTCATAGTATATCCGGAACAGACTTCTAGCCACAGATACACCATGAGCCACTTGGCTCCAGTTCAAACATTTGAACTGTTGAATCCCCAGACAACTCCCATGTCGGCAACAACGTCTACCACCAAGAAAGTCCATTGGGCTCCAGAGGTAGTAGACAATGAAGTTAAGCACAAGGAACTACCCCGCTCGCCAGTCACCACGCATAAGTTCCCATCACCACACGTCGTACCCTCGTTGAGAATCAGCTTGGACTCCAGCTCCGTCTCGTCGACAAGGCGTGATGCTCCAATTCGGGATGACCGCCGGATTAGAGCCACACCAGTCGCGAATACATCAAAGCCAATCGGTCAAACACGATCCCGATCATCCTCTGAGAGTCATTTATCGAAACGGCTTCAAAGCTCGCTGCCGACTCCAAAGAAACGTGATCACATGACCTCAGATGGAAACCCATCCAAGTCCAAGGCCAGGCAATCGAAAGGGCCGGACAGAAAGCGAGGGCATTCGGAACATCCAGCGGCCAATATCTCGTCCAAGCGAGATGGGTCATCGAGGCCACAGCCGGTGCAAATTCCGAAGTTCCTCCCTGCTGTTCCTGAGCCACCGCAGTTTCAACGCCCACCCCCAACTCCCAGACCGACCCGGTTGCCTACACCTGACTTGGATGACCTCGGTGATCATGATTTTTGCTGTTGCGATCATCCATTCTGTCGGGGGCACTGCGGTGAGCGTGATGACCGTGGTCCTCTTTCATCGAAGATGGATGCTCAGAGTAAGACCGTGCTGCCTAAAACTGGTTGGAAGCTGCTAACTGTGACCCAGTGCTAGCTGCTCAGGCTTACATCAAAGATAGAAGGTACTGAATCTCGAGTGTTGAAGTAAATGGAGTGTATGATTTGGCTGGTGTTGTGGTAACTAGGTTGCTGAAATGTCAATTCCGGCAGGCAACGGGGTTTGGGGCGTTTGGATTTTCGTGTTGTAAAGATGAATTTGCGGGCAATTGGAAACCATGATTATTTTTAATGAAAACAAAATGCATATCTATCAAGAAAGAACTCCATCTCATGACTTCCAAAATCTGAATGCACAGCTTTTAGTCAAGTGTTGGTACCGTTTCGTGGGTTGGCCCAAAATCGGGCTGGTTCCAGAATGGCAGGAAGCCCTTCCAAAACGTGGCTTGGCCGACCTTTGGTGGGCAGCTGACTTCCGACCGGGCATTTGGTCATGGTATTGACCAAATATGTGATATCGATCGGGCTTGGAGGTATCAGGATGTTGGTCGTTGAGATTTGGGGGGTTTGTCTTTATGAGATGTCGTTGAAGCTCTCTCGTTAAGGCACTGGTGACGCTTGAAGCCTCCATGCTGATAAGTTCGCTTCGAAATGGGTAACGTGAGTAAATATAAGCACGGCTTACTTCGGCTTACTTTCAGGTACCTGCGGCGAGTGCGGGCCCCGATCGGACCTTCCGCATGGCAACGCAACCCCACCTTCACTCCCTCTTGCTACCCCTCCAAACAGTGCAATAAAAAACTCCCATTCAACCATCAAACAACCCCAAAACCCCCAGTCAATCGTCGTCTCAGAATCCAAAATCAGTCATGTCTGAATTCAAGACCGTCTTTGCAAAGGATGCTGCTCCTCGTAAGTTTCGAACCCTCCCAACTTTCCACTGCAGAACCCCACTAACAACCTCACAGCAGCAGGACCATACGTACGACTCCCACCTTCCAGTTCACCAACTCCTCAATTCCAAAAGCCATAAAGAAACACAATTTAACATCTCCAATCTAGTCCCACGCAATCGCAACCTCCTCCACAATCTACTGCTCCGGCCAAATCCCATGCACCCCAGCTGGCGAAATCCTCACCCAACCAACCTCCACCATCTCCCAAATGACCGAACTCTGCATCAAGAACCTCTCTGCCGTCCTCGAAGCAGCCGGTAGCTCCCTCTCCAAGGTCGTCAAGGTCAATGTCTTCTTGACTACCATGGACAACTTTGTCGAGATGAACGGCGTTTACGAGAAGTTCTTTACACATAAGCCAGCTAGAAGTTGTGTTGCTGTTTACCAGCTTCCTAAGGGGGTTCCAGTCGAGATTGAGTGCATTGCTTTGGCATAAGGGGATTTGATGTTTGGGAGGGGGGGAATTTGGGAGGCATAGATAAAATGGAATGGGTGGGGGGATATACATATTTTGAAGCTTTGCGGGTCCTAGTAGTCTAGGGGACTTTGAAAACTGGTAAAAACTTTGAGGTTACCGTTGACCTTTATCTCTCGCATTCCTTGGAACTATTTTCCTGTTGGACATTGAAAGCTGCAGTAAATAAATCAGTGATTACCTTAGAAAGTTGGAACAACGAGAACTAGGTAGGTAGGTACGAACCCGAATTATTTACTGCCACTTTTACTATTCATTGCGAGGTAGGTACCAAGCAAGCAAAGGCGCTTGTGGCAAGTGCTTCAGGACATGGTGACGCGCGCCTTCATAGGGTTGCTCCTTCTCTTCTTGCCAGACACAACCTGAAACACCAACAAAGGCAACCTGAGCAGGTTTTTCCGCAAGCGCCTGCCAATCTCGCAAGAAAGGAAGGAACGATTGAGACCCAGAAGCCCAGCCCAAATCTTCAAAATCGTCGCGCTATCATGAGGTACTGTAATTTTGGCTCATACAACAGCATAGCACGACAAATTTACCTCTTCAGTAAAGCACTACATTCCCCCTCATTCCCCCTCCCGAAATCCCACGCGTATATCCATTTGCATCTTTTTAACAGATATCACAGCAACACCTGCACCCCAACTAGTCCACAACACTTCTCTCCCTCAACAACCATACACAGAAGACGCAGACTACTTGTATAGTAGAATGATAGCCTCCGAACATGTATCTAGCGGCTCTCCGGGAGTCCCCCACAGGGCAGTAAGAATAACATCCTATCACGCGATTGAGGAAGGAGAGGGCTACAAGGTGCAATTGAAAATTGCTGTTGAACAACACACCCATGATGTCTGGCACTACATCTTCTACACAATAAATCTATACGCCATCTACTTCTGAGGCAACATCGCCCGGTATCAACACTTCTTCATCATCTGAGGCCATGACACCAATTAACCGCGAAATTCTACAACCACCAGTCCGAAAATCACCAACACCACCACCAGTCCGAAAGTCACCAGCACCAGTCCGACAACCACCAGCTCCAGTCTAACAACCAGCCTGAGTCCAATACATACACTTGCCATCAGCTCTAGTCTTTCAGCCTACAATCTTCAACGTACTCGCTTCTATCACGGAGATGACTGAGGATCGCCCAAGATACACAAAGAACTTTTCCACCAGTGAACTAAAAGTTGTCACATTGAGCATCAATATGACCACCGAAAATGAATTCGTTGGAGCCATCCTTGGTCAATCTCGACCTGCACGCAATAAAGGTGTCGTGGTCGAAGTTATATAGAACAAGAACACAAACATTCACAGCGACGAATACATTCCTAATACCACGTCTGTTTATGATGGAAATATCAAGTCTATTCTTACGGGACTCATGAAGTCGAGTTTCTCCGAGGTGTTTGTGGATGTTTTGGTGAAGAATCTCATTATTAGCCCAAAGAGGAGAGAAAGATTTGACTAAAGTGTTTGCTCTGAGGTATCAAGGAAGTACTTTCTCTCAAGGAGAGTGAACTGGTTAGTCTCTAGAAATATGGTGCTTCGAGTGCTTGGAAGTCCTTTTCTATCTCAAGTAAGATACCCGATCAAGCTTGTCAATAGCTCTGTTAGTTAGTAGCTTAGGTCAGCAGGAATCAAGTACTCCGCAATTAATTTTATGTAGTGTTTTAATGCGTGAAGTAAATATTCCAATTGGTATGTATCTCGTAACTTGAAATATGAGATAAATATTCATGAGCCCCAGGATAATTATCCTTCCTACTTGAGAATAGCCCTTCTTCTATCCCCTAACGCGACACTCTTGCAACACCTCTTTCTTAATTTCAATGAAAATGGAGAGATGGGTGCTTCGCCTTGGGCAAAAATGCGACTAAGAAGTGCTTCCTCCCTCCATTATAGGCCTTCTTTTCCCGCAGACGTTTCCATTCAGTCACATATCGAAAGGAAACAGTGTTATGAATAGAATGGCACTAGCCTGAAATTTTCTCCCCCTTTCGTCATCAAGGGCCCTATGTAAAAATAAAGATATGTACAGAAGTGTGGAAATGCAAGTGCATCCACGACATCTAGAGGCAGTCTGGCCGCTCCAATAAAGAAAAGAAGGAATATACCTATTTACAATGAAAAAACTCGGAAGAATCTATCTCCTCCACTCCAAAACTTCCTGTCCCCAGAGAATATCCCAAACGGGCCGACTTTCAGTGCTTAGAAAGTGAGAGTGTTACCGGCAGCACCGACTACCTTGGCCTTAACTGCAGTAGCAGCGACCTTGGTGTAAGTGTAAGGAACAGTGTTAAGGGTACCAGCAAGAGCTGTGTTGCTTGCTCCTCCAAAATCGTTTCCAGAAGCGACTGCGTATCCACTGTCGGTGGAGTAAAGTGGCTTGCTGCTTCCAACAAAAACGTTGTTCTCAACAAGAACTTGAGCTCCATCTCTGGTGTTGATTCCATCCGCAACAGTGTCGTAGTAGTTATTATAGATGTGTCCTGTACCGAATCGAATAGATGGGCCACGGGAGTTGACATTCAACCAGTGGTTGTTAGCGTAAGTAACGCGGAGATGTCCGGTATCTTCTGCGGAGTTGGAATCAGAGTGTCCGATGAGGGAAGCCTTCCAGTGGTCATGGAGCTTAGTGTATGATACGGTAATGAAATCGGCAGCGTGGGTAAGATCTAGCAATCCATCATAGTAGTCTTTGTCGTGGTCTCGGTTAGAAGAAAGATCAACATGATCGATCCAGACGTTGGTGGATAGTTGAACTCCAAGGGCATCACCGTTCTCAGCTAGGACCTCCTTGATTCCAATGTTACGAATAACGACATTCTTTGCGGATTTGACGAGGAGACCGAATCCAGTGAAGACAACGGAGCTTGATTTCCCGATGATGGAGGTGTTGCTGCCAACTTTGACCTGGGACACTGCGGTGCTGATTGGAGCAGAGACATAGACAACTTTCTTTGCGTCACCTGCTACGGCTGCTGTGAACTGAGCGTAGGTGGAAACTGTGGTCGTCGTTCCTCCAACGCCTCCAGTGGTTCCTCCATTTGTAGAAGCATATCCTTCTGGTGTCTATTGCTCGAATTAGTCTCTTTTTCTACAAGGGAACTCCCGAAGAGCTTACATCAGTGACACTGGCACGCTTGTCGAATGCTGCGTTTGGCTCGTTGACAGTTGGGGTAGGTGCTGCCAGAGCGAGGGTAGCCAGAAGGCCGGAAGATAGAACGGAGGTAAACTTCATTTCGATGATTTGAATATGTTGAGTTTTGAAAAATAGGTATATGTAAAGGGGTGTAAAAGGGGTGAGAGAACAAGCTTTGTCTTTGTCTAAAAGAGTGAGAATGAAGAACCTGAATGAATGAAGAAGTTGAGGGTGAGAGAAAGAGAAGTTATTGACGAGTGGGGGAAAGAAGTTATATAAGAAAACGAAAATGGAGACACTCCTACTTTGGGGTTAAGATAAAGTACACCAAGTAAGCGACACTGGAATAGACTGCAAAAGAGATGAGATGTCAGTGGTGGAGTGGCCGGAGTGGACCTTCTCGCGAGTTTATGGTCCACAAGTTCCTGTATTCGGTAGCCAAGCTTTTTGTTTGCTTCTTCTCGTTCCCTGTTGATGGTTTTCTTGGTGCTTCGGTTAATCAAAAAGAAACAAGATTGGTGGATCATTCTGCTGTCGCCCATTTGGGAACAACTACAACTGGGGCTTCGCCTTGCCTGGTCCCGAAGACTCCGCGGATGGTTGTAGCGGAGAATTCTCGCGATGGGGTACGGAGTGCAGTCCAGAAATAATGTGACGATTCAACCCTACTTCTCGGGTGGAACTTGGAGGAGGCTGATGATGTGATGGCAAGGTGGGACGATCATGGAAGCTACATGTATGCACCCGTGGCCGGGGAAACTGGGCTTGTGATTCGTAGAATTGCGCTTTGCAATTTAGCATCAATAACGCCAACTCGGGTCGAACGATGACACCATGAAGGGACCTTAGTGTGGGGTAACAGGGGTTTCGACGGAGATGCTAGTCCCGCTTCTAGGGATTATTGAATACAATAATTTGAAGGGATATTTATTCCGTATGCCGGTAGTGGAGAGCAAGCTCTTGATGTGAACGTCAACACCACGACTGTGACCAACAGGATTCATTTCCGCCGTCGGTCGACGCCGCAAAGTTCATCCGTAGTTTTTTGTTTTACTTTCTTTTTTTGTTTCGAAACATCGTAACATAGTACCCAAAAGCGCCTAATGCAGTGTTACTAGGTGTTTAGACGAAACATCGCCAAGAAAGGCCAAGGCTCACCAAATTGCCTCAACATTTTCGCCACGTTTTGAACCCTTTCGAAGTATTTCCTGCTATTGTGGTTTCTGATTCGAGGGAAAACTGCTATTGCATTATGTTCAATCTTATGAGATAGAAAAGGTCGAATTGCGAAGTCCAAAGAAGATGTGTTTATTGCGTAATAGATTGTTCATTGGTGGTAAATCGTTCCTAGGTAGGTTTCCTGCAATTACTTAGAGCGAATATGCATACCAGTAAGCTGTTGATGAATATATCACTGTAGATCTCAAGTCTATTGGATAAGCGAGTTAGGGGCTCGCTTAAATTTGTTCTCTAGCTAAATTATTAGAAACTCACAAGACACAGCACCTGGACTCAAAATGAATGAATGTTTTAGTCTTCTTCGAGATCTCATACTTTTGAAGCTTTGTCTTGGAAACAAGATCCACCTGCTCAATAGACGTGCTATGTTGATAAGGTGCCATTCACGAACCTGCAGTATTTCTGAATGCTGTCGCAGAGAGTTAAAGCCTCTTAGCAGAGAAGAAGCACATCAGTTTAATTCATCGCTGTCACTTGTTAAATCTGTATGATTACCTTTTCAGAATTCCACAAAAGGTTGAGTCGGTCGACTAAAGTATGAAATTTGTGGGCAAGATTTGATGGTAAAGATCCAGTGCTAGAACGGAATTACAAGACAACTTCAACACAACTTCAAGCGCCTAATCTGCCGACTTCAGAAATTGTTTGGCCGAAATCTGATTAATTCAAAGTAGAGAAGTATTTTACCTGTATTTTTTAATACACTTACCAAACATGGAGACTTGTCACTTGCAATTTGCGCCTGGCTTCAAGAATATTTCCTTTATGAGAATACAGTTGCCATTCCCTCATCCGGGGTGAGACCTTTGGCGCCATTTCGCTTTTATGAATGAGCAGCAAACAATGGCAAGAAAGTCACGGTCAGGTGACTCTTTTACCTGCATTTCAAACAAGATTTTGCTACTTAGCCAGTTAGGTGATTGTGTCTGGAAACGTTCCTAGAAACTCCCCATGGGGTATCCACTAGATGATACATTTGTGGACGCCATTGTCATTCTTGTAGCACGTGATTATATATCATACTTACTTCCTGGGCCCTTTTACCCGCTGCTTTCAGCTTCCTCTTTCCATATTCTAGCAAAAAATCACGCTATTCTTTTATTTCAAGTTGATTTCCCCGCCATTGAAAGTTTGCGTCATGTGCTTCGATCCGCAGATCCCAATTTGCGGGGAAATATTAGGGCGGAAGTATAACCTCAGGGGAGCAACTTGCACAGGTTTAGACCATGTCAACGGAGGTCAACTCAACTTCTTCCACCAACAACTCTCGATCTCGAAAGGTTGAGGCGGACATCACGTTCAAGGCACCATTTTCCAAAAACATTGTGTCATCTGTTCTGGCGCTTTCTTCGCTTGATTCATTTTCATACGTGTCATGCATCGTCGCATTTTTCTCGCGTTTTCTGAAAGTGCGAAGGAATTATGATATCGTACCAGTGGTGGAATCCTCACCGCACGTCACAATGAATGGCATTGATGTGCTAGGTTACCTAGTGGTGACTGTCGCTTGCATCCTCAAAGTTGTTTTTGTCATTCAATGTTCAGACACCGCACTCGTGAGATGTCCAGGTGGTCTTTAGAACCTTCTTGGTGCTCTATTCCTGCCCGCCTCGCTTCAATATGAAACAAAACGCTCATCTTGCCAAGAAACTTGACTTCGCGTTTATTCGGATTCCTATCCAGAAAGTAGCAATCTGAGCCGGGAGTCAAGTTTATGGAAGGTTTTACTTCAACTTGAGCCATTTCGCCGAGGGTGGCTTTTCTTTGATTCGTCTCCCAACGCGGTCTAAATACTTTTTTTTGACTTCTTTGGGCTTTCTCCGGATGATTTTCTGACATCATTCTGCTCACAACCGAGTTCATATGAGATTTGGAATGCCTCCAGTTGATAGCGCGATGGCCATTTACTGAAATCACATCCTCAAGTCGTCCTTCTCAAGACAGTGCTTTTCTGTTGGAAATTTAGCAAAACATCGTATGGAAAGGATCTGTTAGGCTCACTGACAGCTACAGCTGACTCACTGTACACAACCAAGCACTCTAAAAGGAACTCTCCATTCGTACACAAGTCCAGTACGAAGATCTAGAATGCTCAGCAATGACCATAAGCTTCCGTCTTGATTTTCACAAGGATAATAAGGTTAACTCGTCTGGGACATGGGATTTCAGTCTTGATGCGAGCCTTAGCAAAGGTTTCTTCCACCTCTACATCCAATCACAAGCACCCAAACCAAAGCTTGGATCAGAGGAGTCCGGTTGTTTGAATTCTATCAGCCTCACTTCAAAGAAACAAGACTTCGGGCTTTTTCAAGGTGCCTATGCTTCAGGTGTGCGGTCCGCAATGTTGTTCTTCCGTGCTTTTTGGTTCGAGTTGAGGGATAGCTCGTAAAGACTCTCGTTCAGACACGCAGATGAATTCGGTCTCAACAAGAGGTTGGACGTTCAACCACCTGGTTTTTCAGTTTGAGTTGAGTTTATGGAGACTAGAACTTCCATCTTTGCGGTCAGCGTCATCGAGAAATCATGACAAAGATCGATTCTCAAGTGAAAGTAAAGCTCAAGCACAATCGGTTCCACGTGTATATATAGCATACTCGAATCCTTTCTCAAGAGCTCATCATACGACAATCTTCTTCATCTACATCTACTTTTTATTCAGCTTCTTCAACATTTTAAAAATATAACTCGTATTCAACTCTAGATAAGTTTTCTTTATACTCCACCTACAACATACATACCTCAACCCACCAAACTTACTTCAATCGACCTTCGGTCCTCATTTTCAAGGACTTCATACTACATTAAACCAATCAATTCCCGAAAATGAAATTCACCACCACAGCTTCCCTCATTCTGCTCTTCCTCAGTGCTGCTACTGTCACTTCTGCACTAGTAGCAACTGATTCAGATCTCATCCTCACGTCTCCCTCTGTTAGTTTACCTCCTTCCCGATCCATTACAAATACTAACAAGTTCAACCAGTCTTCCCTCACAACTCGAGAAGCTCTAATGCTCTTACAAGCCAACGAAGAGCCCATTCCAAGGGACGACAACAACGCCAAAAGTTGCAGCAGCAACAAGAACACATGCAATAACAACCAAAATTCTTGCTCCAGATCTGATGACAGAAAGAATACCAATTGTTGTTGCCGATAAACAAGGATGGAATTCTTGCACGGTTTGAGAAATTGGTATTTAGATTTCGAGCTTCAGGATACTTTAAAACCATGTATTTTACGTATGAAAAAATGACTTTATAAACTCCTCATCTAATACCCCAATGCCAGACTTTGTAAGTAATGACCTCTCCCCAAACAGAATTGAACCCATGAGACGAAAGCTCATCCAACAAGAAACATCTTTCTCTACTTCGATTTCTTCTCTTCCTCCGCCACATCCACCACATCCTCCTCCTCAACCCACCCACTCGGCTTCCACATGAAAATACCCCCTTTACTACCATCCCCCCTCATCCCCTTCAACGGTCGAAACCTACTAACTAATTCGAACCCCACCCTTCTATACATTGGCTCCCCCTCTGCACTAGCTTCAATCCCAATCGGCACATTTTCTTCCTCGGCCATCCTAATGGCCTCCCCCATAAGCCTCTTCCCAATCCCCCTTCCCTGAAACTCCGGCAGCACAACCACACTCTGTGCATGCCACCTACACCTCCTCTTACTCCACCTCTCAAAATGCTCTTCCGTCTCTTCATCCCCAACCCTCAAAAACTCCAAAACATGCTCATAATCATCACACGTTCCACGATCAATCCAATAAAGCACCGGCAAAATCAAACCCCACAACCAAAGCGCAGGCGCCATCCAGAACTTCTTCCTTTTCTCAATCTGTTTCTTCGCTCCCTCATCATCTCCCAACCTCACAAACTGAGCGTACCCAATAACAACATCGGGATTTGACTCCTCATACGCAGCAAAGGTTTGATTCCGAGGACTTAATAGACGCTGCAGAGCACGTTCTTGGAACCCGCGTTTGTAGGCGTTGTAGTGTTCCCGGGCGCGGGGGGAGAGGTAGGTGGTTAGATCTGTGTCTTGGTATGTGTAGGCTGCGATCCTTCCTATCACAAGGAAGTCGGAGATTCGACCTGGCCGGATGAGGATTTTAGGTTGGAAGGCGGACTTTGAGGATTGTCCTGCGGATATTCGAGACATCTTCTCTGGGAATTTTAAGCTTGCGAGTTTTGTGGTTTAGTTGTTGAGTTCCTAAGGTGAAGAAATCAGGTGATAGCGTTGGCAACGACAACCTCCACTGGTGGGTGAGAACTGACTTTTCCAATGATGTTTTTATATATCTTTATGGTATTGGCATTTACGGCGTAGAAAAAGGCAATTTTAACACCGATTTTTATATTGAGATGCTGCCGGTGACTCATGCCGAAAATTTTGTCCGAGTCTAGTAAGAAAATAAAAATGCCAAGACATGGCGTTCGGCTTCGGGGTAACAGCCCCAAAAATAGGCACATCAATGGGGTTTTAGCGGTTTTAGATGTTAGCTTAAGCCACCACAAGCACGATGTTTATTCAGGAAGGAGAATTGTTTCGTCTGATAAGAGAAAATGTTCTGTAACCAATCGGCACCATCTAGAAGAAAATGCGCAGCTGTTGCTACCAATATGTCTTCGATATGTAGATTTCAATGGGAAAACTCCGATAAGAAAAAGCTAATGTTAATGAATACAATTGACAGGGAATGGTAAGATGAAATTCAATAGCGTGCTAAGAGATAAGAAAAGATAAATTTATGTCCCGAAAACTGAGTCATTGTATGGCGGCAATGAGGAGAGAAAACTGAGAAGGTTTCCACAATAAGCATCGCCCAATCTGCAGAGGTATTTCAGATATTCTAGCTCGATTGACTTAATAGCAAGCAAGACAAAATGTTTCTTTCCATCCAATTGTACTGAGCACTAGAGTGTGTATATGAAAAACAATCCTACCGTGGAAAGAAAAGGTAGCCAGCCTATCAACACAAGTGAATGCCGAGGACTTCAAATATTTGACTCTGTCTGAGAAGCCTGGTCCCAGTGCCCAGGGACAGCTCCATCGACAGCATTGGAATCCGACACATGTTTCTTCACTCTTCCCCGATACCTTGGCCAATTGCCATCGCCATAGGGATAATTCTCTGTGACTTCATGCCCATAGTCACCTCGGTAGTGAACGAGGGGCGTCGAATCATCGATGTCTCTTAGTCCGTACTTTATCGCTGTAATACTGAAGGAAGGGCGCATCCAATCTGGAGACTCTTCCTTTCCACGCCGAAAGTGCTTGTCTATCGAGATTGCCAAAGAGAGATCGCTTGGATTATTGTAATTTGGATCTCTGCATGCACTTTGTAGATGAATTGGCGTTGCGTAGGTATAGCGAACTTCTCCACTCATTTCCTCGAATGCTTCAGCCTCAATAGCATCAAGTCTGGCCTCTTCTTGTGCTCTAGATGTCGACGCGCCGTTCTCAAAGTCAAAGTCCGCACCTGATCCTTCGCTTTCTTCGCTATAGTCGTCCTCCTCGTACTGCAGTTCACCGTGCTCTTCAATATGATGGAAATCATACATTTCCTCCTGGTACTGTGGCAAGAAATGTGGCACATAACCCGCATGCATATCATTCAGATCATGAATATCATGAGGTACCCACTCCTCTTCCACGAACCCCCCCTCCCCATCTTCTTCTTCATCAACCGTAGTATCATCGTCGCGGGAGGAGTGAGATTCGTCTGTGGCCAAAACAACTGAAAAGTGCTTCAATTGCTTAAATTCCGCCAGCACTTCAGCCACCGAATCGCAAAGTTTCCAGCGTTTAAACTCCCGCTGCATTTCAACAATTCCCCCAAGCACGTCTTCCTGCAAGGCAAGATTTTGTAATCCCTTGATACACTCCATATCCATGAGCATCCGACGTTGTTTTCGCAGGGGGAATGTGTGGTCGCTGATGAAAAGGGTATCTTTCCGCAAGTCAATATGGGTGCCAAAGGCTTTCGTGTAGGCTCGCAGAGTTTCATTTCGCGCCTCGCGGGATACATGTAAAGTAGATGGCATCCCGACGCATGTGCTTTTCACAGGAAAAGCTTCCCATTTTTCCTTATCGGTGAGGTAGTGTACTTGGATGACGCGGGCGTAGCGGGGCACAAACGACCAGATCAGACATCGCAATTCTTCAGGGAGTTTCGGGAAGAAGTGGAAGTTGGTAAGAGGTTCGAGGTCCTCTTCTGGGGTTGGAGAAGAATTCGCGACGTTAGCAAAAGGCAGGGCGAGCCAATTGCGCAAAGTTGTGAATAAATCCATTTCTGGGGACGATGATGTACCCAGGTAGAATTATAATGAGTTGTTGAAGAGGGGAACTAGGCGTTAAAAGCGGCGCGAATGCCGCTTTTATTCAAGGCTTAGACTCCACTTGAGTTCAGATCAATCAACCTAACTTGCGGCAATTTAATATTAAACGACGAATGATTTCCATCAATACAATTGTTACATGATATACTTATAGTTCAGTATTTTCCAGCTCGTTTGTGTTTACTCTTAGTCTGACCCTAAGTCACGATGGTCTATCGAGCTGTGCGAGGAGACAGAGTTCGTAAGGTACTCAAGTATCGAGGTCGCTCCTTCCTTGACGTCGCCCCTCCCTTGACGTCGCTCCTCCCTTGACGTCCCTCAACAATCACCCAGGAATTCACAGTTGCTCCTTCCCAACCTACACACCTCGATCGACTCTAGTCGGCCCACTTAAACACAATGAGCAGCGAGAAGGGAAGGCATGACCCCAAACCCCGGGTTTCTTAAGTATAACCGTCCTCCTCCTCTTCGGATTCCTTTTCATATATATGATTTCTCGTCGTCGAAAACGAATCGCTGGGTGGGGGGCGTCTTCAGACCACAACCCAAATAAAATGGCTCCCAAAGGCCCAGTGCACATTCCCAGGCCGAGTTACTTTATTAATTATTCTCTTTCCGCTTCTTGTTTCCTCCTTTCAAGGCATTGCACAATTTTGGTACCACAGCAGTCTGGCTACCAGAGATGTTAGGTTCATGCCCATGCGAGAACTGTCTATGCAGGAGTAATTACCCTTGTTCTATGAGGTGAATACAAATAATCAAGCTCGGGGTTGTTTGGTTCTTAAAAACTCAGTGTTGTAGGTAGTAATCTGGGCTCCAAGCTTGGGGGCCGACATTTTATCCTTGGTGCCCCATACTTGAACGAGCTACCTACCTATCAACATCAAAATAAAGACCCTCGACCCGAACATATAACCAACATGCAAGGCAAGATACAATCCTGTTGACAAGCAGTCAAAAAGTGGTGCCTCTTAGTCAAGTGGATATGCCAACACAACGCGGGGTAACTTATCGCATACCATCACACAAGGGATCATGGGGACCAGTTTGGGTAACATACTCCATTTTAAAGTCCATTTTGCTTTGGGTTTATACATCATTTTGTAGCAACAAGATTTGTATTGTTTTCCAACAATCCTAAAATGCGTGCTCAAGACCTCCCAGCTTTCAAAGACATGCCCAAGGTGGAGGGCATGCCACATGGTACAGCATGGGGACTATGGGATAAGAATGGAGAAAGAGATAGTAATGGTTCCTTGAACCTTCTCACACCAGAGAATACCATCGAAGCACAGAAGGAAATACGTACAGGTCAAGGGGTGGCTTTAAAGTTAGCTCCAATCCCAAACCCACTCCTCTTCTTCCAAGACCCTTTTACTAAATACCAAACCATCACTCAACAGTTGGGATCTCGAATGCATCCATTCCCCGGGGTTCTATCGGCAATCCCCAAGTCACGAAATCAAAGACCTCAAAAGTCTAGGATTCGTAGCTTTCGACGATATCATTCATATAAACACGCAATCCGGATCTCAAGTTCGTTTAACCACTCTTTATTCAGAATCAAATACTAAGTGAATCACAGTGGGATGGCTTTAGACATTGGGGTCATCAAATAACGGGCCTCTATTACAACAACCTCCCTCACGAAGATATCCTCGACCCCCTTAACGCAGAGAAAAATGGAATCCACACTTGGAGTCGACGAGGCGGAATCGTTGGAAGAGGCATCCTCATCGACTACGCGTCCTACGCCGAAAAACACGGTATCAAATACTCTCCCATTTCAAAACATGAGATCACCATCCAAGTTCTGGAGACGATTGCAAGGGAGCAAGGGGTGGAGTTTAAACCCGCGGATATCTTGATCATCAGAAGTGGATGGGTGAAATGGTATAATGAAGCTAGTACAGAGGAGAGACTCAAGGGTGCGAAAAATGGACATGAACATGTGGGGTTGATTGCTAATGAGGAGAGTGTGGAGTGGTTGTGGAATAAACATTTCGCTGCTGTGGCGGGGGATACTGTTGCTTTTGAGGCGTTCCCGCCCAAGGCTCCTATTAGTAAGTTCCATCATTCACGCTTCTTGATAGTCTTGCGGTGGACATTAAAACGGTCACACCTGCCTACCTAGCTCTCGTTATTCTAAACAACTTGGAACAATTGAGAATATTGACCTAGGTGTTTTGGCACACTTAAGTTCAATTGTCCCAAAGTATTTGATAGTTGAAGCCAGAACAGAGAGCTATTGATTGCCACTTTTAATATCGCCCGCGAGATAGTATTTCTGGGTAGCTAATTTTGTCACAGTACTCCACGATTATCTCCTCGCCATGTTCGGAACCCCAATTGGTGAGCTCTGGGATCTAGAGGAATTAGCCGAGGTGTGCAAAAAGGAGAAGAAGTACTCATTCTTCTTCACCAGCGCACCACTCAATATCCACGGTGGTGTTGCAAGTCCACCAAACGCTTTAGCTATCTTCTAAAATCTCACTGCCAAGTTCTATGATTCAAATATAACGAATACTGGGGCGTAATCACAAAGAAATCAGGTTTAAACTTCAAATTCCAGTTCATTTTTATTCATACAATCATAGTGTCTATTTACATCATACAGAGTACAGACAACAATAAAGAAATGATCATGGGTAGAGTTTCCAGAACTCGTCAGTTCGTTAAGCTCGTCATATTTCACTTCCCTCTTCTTATCTCGTATTCCCAACCCTTCTTTCCCTCTCTAGTTTTGTGGCTTTGCTGGTGTATTCTGGTTACCGTTGTTGGCTGGAGGAGGAGCTTGCTGGGTTGGTGCAGGTGGTGGAGGGACAGCAGCGTCTCTAGGAGCATTGGCTCCGTTCTGGGCTCCGTTTGTATTCTGATTTTGTGCTGGTGCGTTTTGATTGCCGTTCTGGTTGCCATTTGCCGGTGGAGGAGCCTGGTTTGTTGGGGCTGGTGGAGGAGGGGCTGCAGCATCTCTGGGAGCATTGGGCCCATTTTGAGCCCCGTTGTTTTGACCGTTACCATTGTTGGTTGGAGGAGGGGCCTGTTGAGTTGGGGCAGGTGGTGGGGGATCAGCACGAGGAGCCTTAGCAGGTCTGTTTCCACCATTTCTGTTTCCTCCATTTGGTGGAGGAGGAGGTGGTGCTTGGCGAGGGGTCTTAGGAGTATTTTGATTCTGGTTTGCCGGTGGAGGAGGAGGCGTCTGAGCTGGGGGTGGAGGAGCTGCTGCTTCACGGGGGCCTCTAGCAGGCCTGTTGCCCCCATTTCGGTTTCCATTGGGAGGAGGTGGTGGAGGTGCTTGGCGGGGAGCGTTGGCTCCATTTTGAATACCAGTGTTTTGAGTGCCGGTATTCCGGTTACCCGTGTTCTGATTTCCAGTGTTTTGGTTTCCGTTGGTTGGAGGTGGTTGGTTGGTAGGAGCAGGTGGTGGTGGAGGAGCTCTGAGGGCAATCTCGACAGCTTCTACATTGTTGGGATCGATTGGAGCACCGTTGACAGCGAGAGTGCCGATGAAAAGAAGGATGAGAGAAGCAGTTCTGGTGGTGAGTTGCATCTTGGCGGTATTGATGAGTTTATTCGGTTTGGTTGCGGTGTTGTAAAGAAACAATTATCTCAAAGCAAGATATTGAAGTTAGAAAGAAGGTATTGGTTGGTAAGTTATTGAGAATAAGCTATCGAGTTTATGACAGACCGGCTGTTGAGAATAGAAAGAGATGAGAAATGAGATAAGACGGAATGAGATGAGGATTATGACTTGAATGATGAGATTGGAAAGCAGGTTCTACTGTAGTTATATACACCTTTGAGCTTCACTTGGACTCGGGAGATCGGAGCACAACTTTCCACTATTCGATCCACCAAGAATGAAGAACGGAATTTCTGGCCGTACCCCCAAAGAAAAGCCAGGGATCACGGCAACTAGTATCCGCCCTTTTTGAACATTGTCACCAAGTATCAACAGCCTCATACAAAAGCCGTCCACATTACTTGATACACGTGCGGAAGACTTACGTACCATAGAAACAACGCCTTCATGGATGTCAGTGCTTTCTTTGCCAAGCCACTGGCCGATCATTAATATTAATAGGGTTGTCCCATTGGGAAAAAGTGGACATTGCTAGCACAAGGG
Source organism: Hymenoscyphus fructigenus (assembly GCA_001414455.1). Taxonomy (NCBI): domain Eukaryota; kingdom Fungi; phylum Ascomycota; class Leotiomycetes; order Helotiales; family Helotiaceae; genus Hymenoscyphus; species Hymenoscyphus fructigenus. The sequence goes on along the minus strand of LKUV01000012.1, from coordinate 340,960 downwards.
GGTGCAGGAATTCGTAACTGACCAAGAGAGAATCCTTCTGCTCTGTATCCCCGATTGATTGTTGGATCCAAACTCGGACAATCAATTTAATTATCCTAAAAGACTAGAACAATTATATTTATATATTTTTATTCTCCTAGAAGTATTAAGACAATTGTAGAAGGGAAAGCGCGAGGGGGCTGTAGTCACGAATTCTTGCGACTCCATTTTAGATGCTATTCCTAAACCTAGCACGCAACTTCAGGCAGCTCCATTCATCTGAACATACTCCAAAGCCTTCTCGTCGATCATGATGGAGTTGAATAACAAGCATAAAGCGAGTTTAAAATAGTCACCTGAAATATGTGATCTTCGCGAAGCTTAGCCACAGACATCTGAAATTCAAGGGTGGACGTTGAAAAAAGATGCAGCAATGCAGGTGTAGAATGCCACAATCAAAAATCGTACCCTTCAAGCTTACATTCAAGCTCCATGCTTGCAATCAGGCTTACAATAGAACTGCCATTCTGTCACCTAAACTTCAATTACCAAACACACTTGAGCGTAAACATGACATGAGGACAACTCCCGGTCTCCAAGATCAAAGGCCTAGTTCTTTGAATTACGGACACGAAAAAGAGGTTCCTACGGAACGTGGTTCTGAAGATACAGGCCGTATGCTTGTGGGCAATCACTCGATTGAATCTGCCGCTTTCCGAAAACAGACAGGACACAAAGCTTCGTATCAGCCATTACGCATTTCCCGAAGATCATCTCATAACACGACCGCTCCAAGAATGAAGAAGTGGATATCTCAACTCGCTTCAAGTCCAACTTTGGGTTGCGAAAGGAAAGAAAGTGGGTTGCCAAAACGAGGGGTTAAGCTCGAGCACATCATCCGGACAGTTTCATCCCCATCTGGAAGACTTCTAGAAATCCAAACTGCCAAACTTCGCATCAACATGGACACAGAACTCCCTTCCAGACAACAGGAGAAGGAAAATCAAACAGGTCCCTAAAGATAGACCCGTCATCCGATGCTAAAAAACTTCCATCTTCCGAATCGAGCGGGGGACGTCTAGATGTGGACGCAGAATTCCCATTCTGGAATCACATCATCGCAAAGATAACGAAACTAGAATCTAAAGATAGAAACCAAAAATTCTCGCCTTCATAGTGTCGCAAAAACCAGAAAACCAGAAATCATGAATTTGGAGGACCCGAACAAATTGAAGAATTGGGGCCCCAAGACAAACCAAAAACTCTCTCCGTCGACGAACTAAACCAAGCTTTTTCGTGATTGATAACATAACCCAAATATAGGTACCTACCCATTATTTGATCGACTCCCGGTCAAGGAAAGCATGAGACACCATGACGACGTAACACTGCCTTCGACTGCGTAAGGCTGTGTGTTTCGCATTGGTTTGAAGTTCTCGAGGCCACAACACCAAAACCAAAAACTTACGAGGAAGAATGCGGACTCGATAAAGGCAGGAAACATTTCATAAAACATTCAGAAAAGTAAGCTGCCGTCCAAGCCGCAGTGCCACGTATCCCGTGAGGTAGGCAGAGCAGGGTATCAATTCGAGCTTAAAGATGGCATCGATTCAAGTCCGGAATAAGGTAAAATTTGTCTTTGTTCGTCTATGTTCTTCTTTTGGCTCGTTATATACTAATTTACAAGTTGTACATCAAAATATTCTTACACCATTTCAAATGAACTTCTCACCTAGTTCTGGGAGCAGGATTGACCAAATTGACGACATTTCTCAAACTCCCAAATGGCAAGACATCGCTGATTCGACTGGCCCCAGCAAAGAGCATCACCAGTCGATCGATACCACAACCCCAACCACCCGTGGGTGGTAATCCGTACTCCAAAGCACCAATGTAGCTCTCATCAACCGTAGCTACGTTCTCATCATTGCGGAATGCCGCCTGCTGAACAAACTTTTCTCGTTGCTCAAGTGGAGAATTCTCCTCCTCGTACATGTTTGCAATCTCTTTCTTCTGTATATAAAACTCGGCTCGAGCAGAAACTAACTGTCTAGTAGAAGGGTCGATGTACGACTTTGCTAATGGTGCCATACAAGCAGGATGGTTTGTAACAAAGGTAGGCTCATCACACAGAGGTTCAATATATGCAGTGGCCAACCTGTCAAGGAGACGAGGGAGGTCTGGTGCTGATGGAATTGATACCGAGTTCTTTTTAAGAATAGCCATGAGCTCTTCAGTGGCAGTCTCAGACAGAAGATCTGGAAGTTTCACTCCCAAGTGTTTCTCGATTGTAGGGACGAACTCGAGGCGTTTGAAGGGTGATGAAAGAAGACCTTCAGAAACTTTCGGGATTGCCTCGAATTGTTTCTTGGGTGATGCATGGAGCTCATTGACTAGACCTCCAATACCAACAACCATGTCTTCAGTCATTTTGATCAAATCGTCCAGATTTGCAAAAGACTTGTAGAATTCGCATGTGGTGTACTCGGGATTGTGAGTTGCATCCAGACCTTCATTTCGGAAGACTGGCCCAATCTCAAAGACGCTTCCCATTCCTCCAACAACTAGACGTTTCAGCCATATTTCTGGAGCAATTCGGAGAGCTAACGGCTTTTCGGGAAATTCCGTCGCATTAGTTGTGAATGGCTTTGCGATGGCACCACCGGCATCACCTGCAACTATAGGTGTCTGCACTTCCAAGAAATCATCCTTCAATAGAAATGTTCTTATGTATTGAATGACATGTGAACGAAGTCTTAACGTTTGTAACACTTTTGGGTTGACAAGCATGTCTACATGCCGATTTCGAACTCGTGATTCACGGTCTGTGAGCTCCTTGGGGTGAATACTTAGTGACGGCGACAAAATGGTTGGCACGGATGTTCCAAACACTGATAGTTGTCCCGATTTCGTACGATGTGGGTGGCCAGATAAGGCTGTCATAATGTTAGAAAGGAATATTTATGGCATAGACAGGCTACTCACCGATGATATCACCTCGCCGGACAACCGAAAACACTCTGTTGAAGTCCTTCAAGGGTATTGAGGAGCCAGAATGAATTGCTTTGCCCTCAAAAACTCCTTGTATGGAATGGCCATCTGCTTCAACATCCAAGAAGAATAACTGACCACCGGCTTTGCGGACAGAGACTACCCGGCCTGGAATCTCGTGAGTACGTGTGACCACAGGACCAGGACCATATATCATTCCATACCACGTACGACGACATTTTCTTGATCTCGCTTTTCCCCAACTGTTAGGTCGTCATAGCGCTGCAGATATTTTGCGGCAGAGATCGCATTGCTATCACTCTGAATTCGTGGCCATCTCAAGGCGTCCGCACCCTCCAATTTGTTGCATCTATCGACATTGGCTGATGTAGAATGGTAGCGGTTGAGGTATCGAGGGTTTGATCCTACGATTGCCGCGGTAAGAAGAGAGTTGTTTGGCGTGGAGTGAGGGTTTCTCACGGAGGAAAGACTCCTAGAAATACATGGCCTCAGAGAGCGGAGGGAAGAGGCGCCGCGCATTCTGTAATTGATCTCCATATTAGCTAACAGTCCTTTCTCCAGACGCGCACAATTGGTAAGTTTATTAGGGGAATTATCAGACAACGGATCGATGTGAGATCAACCACCCGGAGGTGTCAGTCGCAACGGTTCTAATGTTATATTGAAATCATCATAATATCCCATGAAGAATTATAAAATAATTGCTGAATACTTACAGTGCGATTTGCGGCCTTCATTCGTGGTTCGATTTTAATCCGAGGAAGAAGAAATGTGGGAAGATATTTTGGAGTCGAAGACCGAGAAGAAATAATCGGGCACGGACCACGCGAAATGACACTAGTGACGTTGGAGCTCAAGAAATTGAACACTGCGAACTCGAACTCCTTATTCAAAGATTCTACAACTCTTTGATACCAACACATCACGATTTACGAACCTCACTCGAATCATCTCCTCAATTCCCTCCCGTCAATAAACCCTTCAAAACCGCAATCATGTCTTCAATGTTTGGATTCGGACGACCTCAGCCATCGTCTGCTGAGAAGATCGCAGCAGCAGAGCAAGAAATGGACCTCGTTACAGACATGTTCAACAAGTTAGCTATCCTCTTCTACAATTGAAAATATTCATCCCTAACAATATTCGCAGACTCCAACAAGCCTGCATGAAGAAATGCGTACCAAGAGACTACCGCGAGGGCGAACTCCACAAGGGGGAAGGTGTCTGCATCGACCGATGCGCCTCCAAATTCTTCGACGTCCAGATGAAGATCTCAGAGTTATTACAAGCCGAAGCACAAGCAAAGGGAGGAGCTACTGGTGGTGGCTTTGGTCTTGGTGGATTGTAAATTGGTGGATAGGTGGTTTCGACGGGAAAAACTTCTCGGCTTGTATTATTGCTGGATGAGGACTAAAACGGGTATTGCAGCCTTTGGCTAGGAGGTCATAAAGCTGGAGTACCACATCTGGCACAACATTTTTGGGGGGGGGGGTTGGTAATGAGCGTGCATATCAGGGCAGTTGTATATTATGCGATGAAGGAAGAAGGCATGGCGTACGAAATCCACTCTGAATTGGTCCGAGTATTGGGTGCATATTTTTCAGCTGTGGCATTGGCCGGTTCATTTTTATCAGTGATTTCTTCTTTTCCGTCTTTTTCCCTCGCTCTCCACTTGACAAAATCCAATGCCAAGACTATTGACATAGGCTAGGAAGATTGATTCCTTAAAACTAATCTGTGTATTACGTTATAATGGAAGTGAAAAGATGTGGCTTATCTAAGCATTCCTTCCATCGTGAAACCAAGAACGGGAGAAAACAGACCTCAATCTAAGCTGAGAAAATAGCTCGATATATTTGGGATAATTTAAATCTAGTAAGTTTTTTATCACAAGGCCCAAGTGCCCTTACTGACATGGATCTCTGAAATTATCAGGCACTACGGTATATATAAGAAGCTCTCTTCCACTCACCCATTTTCCAAAATGATAGCAAAATGCGTACTTTTGCCTGTCGTCTCCCACGACGTATAAATATGCAAACTTCTGTCTTCCAGCCACAACCAGGTACTTCCTTAATTCAATCATGGCAATCCCAAAAATAATTCTCAAACTCTCAACTCGGCATCTTCACGCTTCTATTACCATGTTTTCGAATGAAAGGTTTATTTCGATGATGACGGATCAGGAACAGCAGGCCCAAGTACCCAAAGATGATCCAAAGGAGTACGCCTCGAACACACGAGATAATGTAACAAAAGACTCTAGGTGGCACCACTGGCACCATAGCATACCGATGTTGCTATCCAAAATCCAACTACAGCGAAGAACGCTGGGCAAAGTTCAGAGTGGCCTTTGAGAAAATAGCTCTGATGCAGTGGGAGTCTGAAGCTACAGAGTATCAGGAAACAGACCCCAATGGTGAGAGACGATTTTGTAAGCATTATTGGGTAGAAGACGAAAAAGGGTTTGATGGACAGATGCTGAGTGATCTAGAAGAGCTGAGGAGGCGAGTAAATTCCTCATTTCATCATATATGCGGTTCTGACTGTTAAGATTGCTTTAGACGTTACCCAGAGGAGGTATAGAGGATGGAAGAAAGTCCTTTGGGTATGTCGCCTTCGAACAATCACTTCCTTCATGTGAATGAGGAGGTCGTCGCCTCTGTCTTGGATGGTCCATTAAGAGGCGAAGTTCCATTCGTTTATGCAGCGGAAAGTGAGGGCCCAGATCGGCCTGGGGAATGCTTTGAGAAGGAAAAAGGGCATTGCAAAGTTGCTGTAGAGCTGTTGGGCGAGGCTTGGCAGTTGGTGCACAATGGTAGCAGAGGGATGGACTCTGTTACCATTTGGGCTGATGAGAAAGATGGAGTTGTGAATGAGATAGGTGATGTGCGTCTTCTTCATTTTCCGGAAGTTGGTCTCAAAGGCTGAATATGAAGAATTGATGACTCTATAAAACTTCTATGCAAATCGCTAGAATTATTTAAATAGCACACTAATGATTATAATGTGCATTTTACTCATTTTGATCAAATCTGGAAACTACAAGTACAGGTTGAAACTAACTTTAACTGGTTGCAGTAACACAGTCAAGCCACAAATTAGTACAGTCACTCCCTATCGCTAGGTTCCAAGCATAAAATTAAGCGAATGAGATTCCATAGGCGGCCTCAATACACGTACATCTATCCTCCTTCTTTGGTCATATAAAATTGCGTACAAGAGCTTGCAGTTCCGGTCTGAGTTGGGCAGTGACTGAACTTTTCTCGCGCTTCCCCTGGGCCGGGAAATGAGACATGAGAAACTACGTAGTAGCTACGAAGCATGGACATGTACCGAAAGTGTTTGTACATTGTAACATAATATATGCAAAACCTAAGGTGGATGTTCTTAATCGACTATCAAAATTAGAAGTCTAAGCGACAGCCTGTACCGGCAAAACAGAATAAGTTTAAATAACTCGTGAATACTTGTGGATTGCCGCGATTTTAGAGAAACGTGACTATTTGTAGTTAACCTACTAATCTCAAAAACTAGAAAGTATAGCTATATATAGGTTATCTAGGAATAAAGTTACTGTTGATATGACTTGGTAGTCATAAAGTGTGATGCAACAAGTGGTTGTACTCCTGTATCTTTATTGCATGAAGAAATAAAGCAGAAGAAGAGGTGGCATCCCACAGGCTTAAGTATGTGAGTGGCAAGCCACTCACATGAACCTAAGCATGTAGATCCACCATTCCATAAGCTCAGGTATGTGAGAAGAAAGCCCCTCACATGAACCAAGCATGTGGATCTCCTGGAACATAATGCAAGGTGCTATTCACCAGGAATGTATAGCGACAGTTACGTTTCTTCATAGGTGGCTTAGTAGTAAGCTAAACGGCGACTTCAAAAGAGTATAGTGATTTGTAGGTTACCTAGGAATAAAACAGTTTTGAAGGGTGCGACTATGTGTGGGGATACCTCGGTTTTTGACTATCTGTAGGAGACCTACCAATAGCACTAGTCTCGAAACTCGCGATTTGTAGGCAACCTAGGAATAGCACGGATTTGAGAGGTACTGCTATTCATGGCCTGGTAGTCGTAGGTAATCTCCCAACAGAATTAATTGCGAGCAAAAAGATCAATGGAATGACTACTTAGCACCTACGGTCAGTTGCCTGAAACATCAGCGATTCGTATAAAATGATTCAAGAAAACCCCTACTCTTCTATTCCAGATAATCATTTCAAGGGACTAAAAAACACCTTAGAACAACAATATTGTAAACTTAAACTGACAAACTTCATTTGCAGTTGATTTAAGTGCACATAATTTTTGTGTAACCCCGCCCCTTTTGTGGCCCCTAAACTTCTGTCGCTGGTAAACCACCAATAACCGATCAGTAGTAACTCAACAGTAACCCAACAGTAACCCAAGAGTAAGCCAAAAGTAAACTATATGAAATTTGGGGGTTAAAAAAGGGCTCACGAGTAAGCTACCAAGAGTATTGGGGGCAAAAACAGTTGCAAGTAGGCTATCAAAGAGCCAATAAGCCAATTATAAAAATGTGGGGCTAGAAAAGTGGCGAGTAAGCTATCAACACAATTGAACTCGTCGTTCCAATCATTCTTTCAACCCGGGTTGAAGTCAAAATTGAGAACGGCCATTTCAAATGATGGCAGCCAATCTATATCCAGAGTTCTAAGACTACGAATCAATCAATAGTATCTTTGAAAACTCCTTCAGAGAACCGGAAAAGGGATAAGGTCTGATGTTTCTGGAAAACCGGCTTTACTTTGATAAACCTCTTTTCTTTTCATAGGCGAACAGACTAGAAAGGCCAAAAGATGAGATATACACCTTTTAAAATCTTCTCGAGATAGGTAAATATTTCAAAAAATGAGGGCAAAAGGTACCAAAAGAGTTCTCGGGACACAAAGTCAAGATAGGTGAATAAGCGATTGGAGGGAGGAGTCTCCATCTCATTAAATATGAAAAACTACCACCGACAGGAGTCTTTTGAGCAATTTGGGACTACCCGATCTTGGAGGTCGGTATTAGCTCTTGCTTTTGCTCGTGATATTTATCTCGGTTATTAATTGAAGTGGAAGGAGGCTTCGGTAGAAAGTCAAAACAGTCCGTTGACCCACTACCATTTACTCGAATTTATCTCTCTGTTGAGATTATTTACACTCCCAGGACGACCATTACCAAAACTGGGGTTACCATTCTAAAACACCGAAGTCCAACATTGGACCTCTCTAGAAAAGCCTCAAAAGGGAAATGGGCAACATTTCACCCCCAACACCTCTCAGGTTAAGCTTCGCGTCCGCTTAGAACGCAAAGACGAGATGAGTGGACACCCCATTTCTAGCATATAGCTTTCAAGAATACTATTTCTATGGCAGAAAATAAGCAACCTCGACCTAGCTAACCGTAACTTGAAGAGAGTCGCTGTATTCAAAAACAACAAACAAGTGACTATAAATCTCCCTCAGCATTCTACATTGTACCATACCACACAGTGACATGATCAACCACGACCCATTCTTGGGGAGGCAGACCTCAACACAAGGAAAGGTCACGCATATGGTGAAATTTGAGTAATGATATCTTCAAATGCAGTAATACCAAAAATTCACAATTCTTCCTTGAAGACTGGCGGAGAAGCCTATTGTACCGTCGAAATATCTTCTACTGCCGAAAGTACCTAGAAAATAAATGTTGCAAGAGGCTGCAACAACTCAGCTCGATTTCATCAAATATTTGACGTGACACTCGATAAATTGGATAGCTAGAATAATTTGCAATATAAGCTACTGTGACCATCTTTCCCACTTCCGAATCTGACAACCATTCTTTGATGATCTGCTTTTGGGCATGATAAGAGTCGAGAGAATTTGTGGCAATCTTTTATATCAAGGCATAGTCTCCCGGAGACAAAAGTCGCTGACTTTTTAGTTCTAGAAGAAAGTATTAATTTCCGGGTGAGCGCTGTCTATATCTTCTTTAAAGTGAGTACAAGTATTGGAAGAGAGTCGTGAGTTTTTGCTGAGAAGAATTCATAAAGGAATTGAGCTTTGTTTGCCAAGTTGTGAAGTGATTTCAAGATTCAAACCATAAGCCTGGACTCTGAACTCGCGCTCACTTTCCTCTAAACACAATTTCCCCGTAAAAATACGACCTATGCATATCTCACCCACAACTTACTCTTCCCACCTTTCACCTTGAACTTCCCTTCGCCCTCCTCCTCATCCTTCTTCCACCAAGGCCAAATACCTGGCGCATCCCTCTTCATCGTCCCTTGAAAGTTCGCCCCACTCTTTTCCAAAAACTGTCAACACCCTCCTTAACATCCCTCCCTTTATACACTTCGTACAACACTCTACTCTCAAGCCCAACCGCCTCCTCCGGACTCCCACACTCTCTAACCATCATATCCCTCATCGGCCCCCAATTAACCCCACTACAGCCCCCCACCACCTCCTCCGCAATCTCAATCGCCCTCCCAAGCACGCTCTCCTCCTCCACAACCTCCTCCACAACCCCTCCAACAACGGATGAGAAGCCGGGTAAACCGCCCCAGTAGTGACTAAATGTATAGCCCTACTCAATCCCACAAGTCTCGGAAGAAAAAATGAAGAAGCCTCCTCCATAACAATCCCCCGTCTCGCAAACACAAACCCAACCTTCGCCCTCTCCCTAACCGCCATTCCCAGAGTCATCGTAATGCCCACTCCAATAGCATGACCATTTATCGCTCCAATAACGGGTTTGTTACAGCCCAAAATCGCTAATGTAACTTTCTCTCCTCCGTCTTTGTTGGCTTCTGTATATACATCCCCTTCCGAGCCTGAGCCCAAAGAACGACCTCCCTGACGACCTCCAAAACCGACGTCTAAATCCGCGCCCACACAGAAACTGTGACCGTGTCCGGTAACGATTATACATTTCACCCTCTCATCTCTTCCTAGTATCCAGAAAGCGGTTATGAGGGAGTTCATCATGGTGGTTGTGAATGCATTTTTATGTTCTGGTCTGTGGAGATAATAGGTGTAGGTTCCCTAGCTTCACGTGGAACATGATCGAGTTTGATTTGGGGGAGGGTAAGGATGGTGTATGATTTTGGGATTGGGTGTTTTGAGGGGGTCATGTTTTGATTTTGAAGGGGTGAAATCGAGGGGTTTGTGTTGTTGAGGGTGACGGGTGACTTGAGTTGATATGGACGAGAGCATGAGGGGAAGTGGTCTTGTAGTGAGGTTGGAATTGGAGAAAGCAAATAAGATGAGAGTGAGATAAGGAAACAATAACACCTCGGGTACGCCAATGAAAAGAACAAGGTGCCGTCCAGGCAGGAGTGAGTGAGGGATATCAAGATTTTTTGGTATTCTCCATCCTTCATCAGATGTAAGTGAAGTTCGCCTCAGCTTCTCCTGCCGACTCCGCATCCCCAACACGAGACAGGGTTCCCCAGATCTCAACATGCTTTGAAATAGCAACTGCCAGATCAAACTCCTCTAATTGACTTTCTTAGAGTTTGCGGATTCAAATAAAGCACACGAAGTAGAAAGAAACAGGAACTAGACCGAAATTCACACGAATCTTCACTTCCCACTCGAAATCAAATTAATAAAGAAATGGTGTTTTTATTGCAAAGTAATTAGGTCAAAAAAAAGTCGCTCAATTCGTAATAGAGATCACATATCTGGATGCTCAGGCCCCCTCCTATCCAAATGCGGATAGTCGTCAGGGAGGCGCCTCCAATAAAATAAACTCCATCGAACAATCAGTCTCCCAACGCCCCGGGTATGAAAACCTGCCAGCCTTGATATGCCACACTGGCCAAGACATATGATTTGAGAAAAGGGAAAAAAGAAAAGAAAAAAGTAGCCGTCTGGACCACTAGTATATATCACAATGCTACAGCTTTGTCCCATCCAAATACACCCTTATCCGATATCCCATCGCATAAACACACTTAATCGATTGTCATTCTGCTCGAGGCTGGTGCGTGCCCGGGTTTTAGATCCGGTAATTCGGTCATGGTTCCTGCCCCCAACTTCTCGGTATCCTCATCACTGATCTTGCGGCTCATTACATGTTGCTTCAAGCCTTTGTTGAAGTTCATCATACAGGCGATGGCGTTGATGATCGTAAGGATAATGAGGATGATGGTGATACAAGCAAAACTGGTGAGATTCTTTCGAACTGGCTTGTAGAATTCTTCGTGGTCCTTTTGATACATCCTGGCGAGCTTGAAAATAAAGTATGCCATTCCACAGAAGAAGATGATTACGGAGGATATCGTGCCGAATTTATTTTCGCGCCGGGTCCAGAAGGCAGACATGAATAGAATGAGGATGGTGATGGGAATGGCGGCAATCGTTAGGCCAAGCTCGGCATCGGTCTTTCCGGTAACAATGACGAGAAATTGTACGGTAAAGCCTAGGAAAAAGAAGAAGTCAAACTTGAGGAGGGTGATGTAAATCTGTAATTCGTGAGTACTTGCTTTTGGGTTCATCGTTGAAATACATACCTGGAAAGTCAAGAATCTTCGTTTCATTCGGAGGTCTGCGCTGATATGCTTGTAAATAGTCCATGCAAACTCGTCATAAAGTTTCCAGGCAATGAATGACAAGGCGACCGTGAAAAAGGCAATAATGCAGGGCACCGCCAAAAGATATGGCTTTACGTCCGTCCACAATAGATCCTGAGAGGTGATATAGTCGAGAGACTTCAATGTGCCAATCGCGCGGTCCACCTGGTCGAATTGGATGGCGGCGTAAATCAGCATTCCAACATTGTACAAGCACAGTCCAATGACTTGAATGGTATTTTTCATTCGCAACGAATCGTACACCAACACGAGTTGATAAAGGAAACCGAAGATGAAAAGCGTGAGGTAGGTAGGTATCGTTCGCCCTTGAGGGATTGTAGGTTTGTTGTCTACTAGACTGATTTGGAATTTTGTGAAGATGTATCTGATTGTAACGTTAGCAGGCGCCTTATCGGATGTCCAGGAGGTATCACGTACACCTCAATTGCCAACACGATGATGGTTTGAACTGCCGTGGTGAGCAAAAAGGCCCAAGTCCATCTTGTATTTGGTCTATTTGTCTGTTAGAAAACTTGCGCCCTTATCGATGAATGCCCTCTCAACTGCTTACTTGTACATCTTTCTTCGTCTCGGGGCTGTGACTGGTGGGTCGATTCCTTCTCTGCTGAAATATCCTCCTACTGTACCATCTGGCAACAGACTACTACGGGACTCCAGTCGGTAAGCCACAGTTGCGATGATTTGCTCGCGAAGGAGCTACCGCGTGCCTCGAGGCGGTTGGGAAGGGAACAGTCGTTGGGGTGTTGGCGGCGACTCAGGTAGGTGTTGGTCTTGGTGGAAGATTGGGTACAATTGATCGGATGAGGGCAGAAGTCAAATTAACGGGGAATGACTAGGAATGGGCAGTTGGCAGTCTGGTGTTGTTGATGGCTGACTAGATTGTCTTTGTGTTGCGAAAGGAGTGCAACGAGCGTGAAACACCAATTGTCTGTGTGGCGGGCTTGTCCGGACCAGGGGGGGCCGTAGGATTTGCAGGTTGGAAGAGGATTTTGATAGGGAAGAAGGAAAAGAACAAGAGGTCGTGAAAGAAGGCGAAGGGATACTAGGAAAAACGAAGGTCGAATGAGGAGTCTGGTGAAGTTCGGGAGAAGAAGGGAGAAGATTGTTGAAGGTTGGGTGGTGGTCGTGTGTTGATGGATCTGAGCGGACTGTGAAGCACTAGGCAGTTGGGGAAGAATCCGTTCGCCTGTCTTGCCCCAGTCGGTCTGACAGTTAGCGTGCAGAGCACTCTTCTGGGCCAAGTTGGCGGTGGCCAGGTGGAGACCAGGCGTAAGGCGTCGCTGAAAATAGGGAGGCCTGTGACGATCCAACACTCCAGGCTGGAAGACACGGAAAATCAGTTGTCCCTTTCACAGTGCTGGATTTTGTTGGCGAGAAAACAAAGCACCAGCTTGTTTTCAATCTGTTAATCTGTTTTGATGAGAAAATTGAAATGGAAGGAAGATAGGGCAGCGGGCCCAGCAATCCTATTTACGAGCAAGCAAACCAAGTCTTTGTGGGTGGGCTGGGCGAGGCGCAGTTCCAGGGCTCCTGGGAATTCCGACCTGAGGCTGAGGCTGAGGCTGAGTTTATTCACCAAACCGGAAACTTTTCACTGCTTCTTCAACACAAAAGAAAATAGTTGGAAATTTGGTGGTGGAGTTCTAGCGTCACAACTGCGCATGCTATGGCACAAACGTGGTCGGACGTGCAGAGACGGTGGTTCAAGGGGATGGTGTTTGAGGTTGATGTTTATATGGCCATCAGACTTTTCTTGGAAACAGTTCCTCACTTCGTATCAGACAGACAAATCTCCTGCCAGCAAACCATCGTCAGCATCGGCTTTGTCGGTTATTTGTTGGGTCAGATCTGCCAGACTTCACAGAGAGGGGAACTCACCTAAACTGTAGACATTCTCTGTGGATCTTTCATATGATTCTCAACCTATATAAACATGTGCTAGTCACATCATTTATTGATTGGATTGTACTGTAGCCTGCGCCACACATAAGTTTAATCAACTACTTTCATAAAATGTGGTGCACTTCGTCTTTATTGGATGGATACTCACAGAGACCTCGGCTGGGCGAAGTTCCTCATGTCAAACACATATCTAGATCATTGGGTTTTGCAAGGCACTGTTAGAGGCAGATTTCGGAATATGATCTCATGTTGTACCGCAAGTCTCAGCTATCATTACTTAGGTAGCTTCAGCATCTAGGACTTGAGTTACTAGTCCTAACTTGCAGGACTTGAATCAATTTCAATGCCAACCGAGCGCTTACTATTCTCAAATATTTTTGCCTTGTGACTTGAATGAGACGGATACCCACATTACATCAACCTCTGCAGAATCCCGCCGCAGTGAAACGAGTTGGCCACAATTTTGTTTAGATTCTTCTACCTAACCCTACAACCCTCAACGACATACAGAGTGACTTGGAATGAGAGTTCGTCATTTTCGTCATATCGAGCCAACTTTTGCCCAATCTATCAACTCCAAAAGTATGCTGAATTTCGTCACCATCGGCCTCATGATGCAGTAAGTCGTAAGAAATCTAAGCAGTGGATGGGTCGAGGGTAACACCAGAGAGAATATTCGCCCAACCACTGCACGAGTTTGGTTAGTTGCTTCTCAAAAGGAGGGGGAAAAATGGGAACTTACATTAAACGCCAATGCTTCTCAATACGACGACTCAAAGCAACCTTCTCACCGATGTTTGTGCATGCAGGACTGGTCAACACCAACTTCGCAGCATCTGCCTTGACGGCAACGACCTTAGCTCCAGTGGCCGTTGATCCAATGTTGACCATCAGAACTTCATTCTTGGCAAGTTTGGCAACCTTAGCTTGCTTTCCATCTGCAGTCTTAACACCTAAAAGACGACGGAGAAGGAAGTAGTTGACTTCGATCTCGGTGTAGATATCTGGAAGGCGGCCCTTGAGACCAAGAACGAAGCCAACCAAACGATCAGCACGACAGAGGGTTGGATCGATTCGGGTACCGACACCAATCAGTCCACCTGGTACAGCATACTTCAACTCGTTGTTCTCTGAATTTAAGGTGACGATTCTGCTGAAAATCGGGGTGCACTTGATTGCTCCCTTATCGTCACGGGTAACGATTCCAGGTCGGATCTCGATCTCGTCACCAAGCTTAATGACACCGTGAAGAATAGATCCACCAGCAACACCTCCCTTCAACTCATCAATCTCAGCACCTGGCTTGTTAACATCAAAGGATCGAATAACAATCATGTGAGGATCCATAGTGAAATCTCTTGGAGGAACTGGGATAGTGGAGACAATTGCTTCATTGATAGCATCAATGTTGAATTTCAGTTGCGCCGAAATTGGAATAATGGGGGCACCTCCAGCAACAGTTCCTCGGATGAACTTCAAGATTGATTGGTAGTGTTGGTTTGCACTCTCCTCCTTCATCAGATCCACCTTGTTCTGTAGAATAATGATCTTGTTGAGCTTCATGATTTCGATGGCTGCAAGATGCTCAGAGGTTTGGGGCTGTGGGCAGGTTTCGTTTCCTGCAATGAGAAGAAGAGCGGCATCCATAACTGCTGCGCCTGACAACATAGTGCTCATGAGGATATCGTGACCGGGGCAATCGACGAAGCTGTAGAGGTTAGAATTGGTTCATATATCCAAAAGGGTATACGCACGAAACATGTCTAAGCAATCTATATGTGCCAGAGCAGCCGTCTCTCTCGCAAGGGGGATCCACCTCCTTCTCACTCTTGTAACTTCTGAAGCATGTCGGTCTTGGGCAATCATCGTTATCGCACTTGTAGATTTTGGCATTGGCATAACCAAGCTTGATAGTAATGTTTCGCTCCAACTCGTTCTTAAATCTGACGGTCTGGACACCTGATATTGCCTTTACCACCGTAGATTTTCCGTGCGCGACGTGCCCAATAGTTCCGATGTTGATTGTTGCTTGTCTTGCGATAATTTCTGGAGTGAGGGGATTCAGAGATTTCACATCCAAATCTTTTGGTTCCGTTTGAGGAGGGAGTATGGGGCGTGTGATGGCTGGCGCAGCATCCTTTTGGGTCTTTTTGAGCGCAGATTTCACTGGCTTATCCTCAATCTCTGGCACATTATCATCAAAATCGTTTTGTGCCTCGAGACCTGGAGAGCCTGGACCGGAATCGGAATCAGAATCTAGGTCATTGCCGTATCGATCGCCGTTCGCCGCCATGTTGGGTGGTTGTGTGTGGTTTTGTGGAGGTGAGAATACCTTGTGGCGGGGTAGACTCTGCGGCCTTACTGTGGGCTAAGAGAGGTTTCGCGGATAGGCAGTGGAATAGGCTAGTTTAGTGAAATTCGCGTATCCGTCCTTCGATAATCTGAGCGAGGGTTGAGAGATCCGTGGTGGAAAGAGTCGCGGGGGACGTATTTCGAGGTTTTTGATGCTCAAAAGTTTGTGGTGAGTCAAAATGCCGCCGCCGAGCACAAGCTTTGCCGGGATGGTTGAGCGAACGCGGGCCTTTCATGCGGTCCAAATTTAACCCCAACTTTCAACAAAGACAAAACACTTCAACCACAGCGCAAGAGAAGTAATTGGTACTCGCAACAATGGCCAATCTCGGATTAAACGCCGCGCAAACATTACCACGGTTTCTCCTCCCAAAGTTGAGCTGGCAGACAGCTCCAAACCACCAAATTCGAACGGTAAGCATGGCGGTTTCCAGTTACAATGGCCTCTCAATTCGAAATCCTTCCTCGCCAAGAGCAGCTTTTCAGCAAAGGGCAAAGAAGGAATTTGCCATAGCAAAACCTAATGCACTGCAAAATGCTGCTTACCGTCGACCTTTCCATGCTACATCCCGAAGAGCGAGAGACCACCATTTCGATACCCTGAAATTTGTACAACGATTACAGGAGGAGGGATTCACAGAGGCTCAATCGGTTGCCATGATGAAAGTGCTCAGTGATGTCATTGAAGAAAGGTCAGTCCTACACCATTTTCAACAAAATATAATGCATTACTGACTTTTGCGACAGTATCCAGAACCTTACCCGTACAATGGTTTTAAGAGAAGACCAAGCGAAAGCAACGTATACGCAGAAGGTCGATTTTGCAAAACTTCGATCAGAACTTATATCTGCAGATTCAACGGAATCAGCTACAACCCGAGCTTCGCATGAGCGCCTTACCAACGATTTGGCCAAGTTGAATGCTAGACTGAGGGACGAGGTGAACAGAACACAGGCATCTGTAAGGTTGGACTTGAACTTGGAAAAGGGAAGGATTCGGGAAGAGGCAAACGTTCAAGAGTTGAAGATCAAGGAGACGGAGACGAAGATTGAACAAGAGGTTGCTGGTTTAAGGGAGAAACTAGAGGCTGTCAAGTTTCAGACTTTGCAATGGCTCATGGGTGTTTGCACTGGTAAGTTCACCATCCTCAATGGGCGTGTACATATACTAATTCTTTCTAGGTACCGCAGCCCTCATTCTTGGTGCTTGGCGATTATTGATGTAATAAATTATAATAGAATATATCTAATACGTTGATAACTCACTTCTTTTGGCTAGCAGCCACTTGATACACTGCTATAAGCCGTCCAATGCTGAATTAGTGTAACTGATGGTATGAAGGGATTGGCTAACAAAATTAACCTTGTTGTGCTCTCTGTCGAGTAAACAACCAGCTATTTTTTGACTTAATTCCGAGTGAGTGGGAGCAATGTTTCCAACATTTGAGAGATAATACAAGGAGCGGGCAGATAAAACATCTTCCAATCCAAATCTTTTTCCTTAGGTGACTAGTTGCAAACATTTTCAGTGACCAAGTGACATAGAAATAGGAAGTACTTCATAGCTGTGCATCTTTCTCAATAGTTTTGAACTTGAATCAAACATTATAAATTCCATGTATTCGCCAAATATGCCCTATTGTTTTAGTTGATAAGTGTTCAAGTATATCTTAAAAATACCTTTCATCTTCACTCATATGAGCAAAGTCCAGGTACGAGCAGGGGTCTCAGAGAATCCCTGTCGTGATTACGTAAGCCGGAGGCTCCTAAATGTTGTTCGCGCTTTCCCAAACTGAGAGCTGTCCATTAAGCAATCACATCTCCTTCCAAACCTTCGTCAAACTTCCCACCGCATTTCCCTTTTTCCTGGGATCTATTTGGGCTTTACACTCCTTTCTGAAATTCGCGCTTCCTCCCACCATTTTGCCCGCACTGCGTACCACTCTTAATTGAATAGCCCTCGGGCAAGACACACTACCTAAATCCCAAGATGGGTTCCCTACCCATCAAGTTCACGGAGTTGCTCCAGGTACGTCGAGATCCAGATCTTGCCCCAGCATACTTTGCAATAGTAGGATGAAAACTGACAATCTGCGATAGTTGACCAGCGCCGCCGTCAACGTTGAGGTAGGTGCCGCGCACTCCACAGTCCTCTAGCTGGCAGAGCTACAGGCAGTCATTTTAGCGACGCGAACTAACATACCGCATCTTAGCAAGCATCAATTGGATTCAACTCATGCGTAAGTTGGGCTACACTTATGTGATACGACATTGAGCTGTTGCTGACATTCACCCCAGACCCTCGAATCCGACTCCTTTATCTGTATTCGCGAAAAGAAGAACGAAGCCGCCTCTCCCGAAGTCATAATCATCGATCTCAAACAAAATAACAATGTCATTCGACGGCCCATCAAGGCGGACAGTGCTATCATGCACTGGACAAAACAGGTTATTGCCCTGAAGGCTCAGTCGCGTACCCTCCAGATTTTCGACCTGGGCCAAAAGACAAAGCTGAAATCGGCAACCATGAACGAGGATGTAGTGTTCTGGAAGTGGTTCAGCGAGACAAGCTTGGGTTTAGTGACAGATACTGCCGTATTCCACTGGGATGTGTTTGATCCAAATCAACCATCTCCAGTAGAAGTATTTAAGAGAAATCAAAACCTAGCAGTAAGTACAGGAGTATTTTGTTGGTGAAGGCGGGTTTTAATGTTATACTAGGGATGCCAAATCATCAACTACCGCGTTAGCGACGACGGAGATGGAAAATGGATGGTTGTAATTGGTATCCAACAACAGCAGGGTCGAGTAGTTGGTGCTATGCAACTTTACTCGAAAGATCGTGGTATCAGTCAAGCAATCGAAGGACATGCTGCTGCGTTCGGTACACTGCGATTAGAAGCTGCACCTTCGGACACCAAAGTCTTCACGTTTGCAGTCCGAACAGCAACTGGCGCGAAGCTTCACATTGTTGAAGTTGACCACCAAACTGCGAATCCAGCTTTCCCAAAGAAGGCAGTCGATGTGTACTTCCCACCTGAAGCTGTAAACGACTTCCCTGTCGCGATGCAGGTTTCCCAAAAGTACAGCGTCATTTACCTCGTTACGAAATACGGCTTCATTCACCTATACGACTTGGAGACTGGAACATGCATCTTCATGAACCGCATTTCAAGCGAAACAATCTTTATCACAACCTCCGACTCAGATTCCCAGGGTCTTGTGGGTATCAACCGCAAAGGACAAGTGCTGTCTGTTGCTGTTGACGAAACCACCATTATTCCCTACCTCCTGCAAAATCCTGCCAACTCTGGATTGGCCGTCAAGCTTGCATCAAGAGCTGGACTTCCCGGTGCAGATAACCTATATGTTAATCAGTTCGAGTCATTAATCCAGGCTGGTAACTACGCAGAGGCTGCAAAAATCGCCGCCAACTCCCCCAGAGGCTTCCTCCGAACACCACAGACAATTGAGAAATTTAAGGCACTACCAGCTATTCCTGGCCAGCTGTCTATCATCCTTCAATATTTTGGCATGCTACTCGACAAGGGAACCCTGAATAAACATGAGACCCTCGAGCTAGTAAGACCGGTTCTTGCGCAACAGCGAAAGCACCTGCTCGAGAAGTGGTTGAAGGAGAACAAGCTGGATTGCTCAGAAGAGTTGGGAGATATTGTTCGACCACATGACTTGGCCCTAGCTCTCAGCATTTATCTCCGTGCCAATGTTGCGCCAAAGGTTGTTGCAGCCTTCGCTGAGACTGGTCAGTTTGAGAAGATCCTGCCATATTCCACTCAAGTGGGATACACGCCGGATTATATCGTGCTCCTACAAAACATAGTCCGTATCAACCCCGAGAAGGGCTCCGAGTTTGCGACCCAGCTTGTAAACAACGAAGCTGGCTCTTTGGTAGATGTTGAACGTGTTGTGGATGTCTTCCAAGCTCAAGGTCTGGTTCAGCCTGCAACTGCTTTCCTTCTTGATGCATTGAAGGACAACAAACCAGAGCAAGGCAATCTCCAAACTCGCCTCCTCGAGATGAATCTCATGAATGCTCCTCAAGTTGCTGATGCCATTCTTGGCAATGATATGTTCTCACACTACGACAAACCTCGTGTTGCTCAACTTTGCGAGCAAGCTGGTCTTTTCCAGCGAGCACTCGAGCACTATGAAGACCCGGAGGCTATCAAGCGCGTCATGGTTAACATTGCTGCAACGCCAAGTTTCTCCGCAGAGTGGTTGGTTAACTTCTTTGGTCGTCTGTCCCTGGATCAGTCACTTGATTGTCTTGATGCCATGTTGAAGAACAACATTCGACAAAATCTTGGTGTCGTGGTCCAAATTGCCACCAAGTACTCAGATTTGTTGGGTTCCCCAAGATTGATTGATCTCTTTGAGAAGTACAAGTCAGCCGAGGGTTTGTACTATTACCTCGGAAGCATTGTCAACTTGAGTGAGGATTCAGAGGTGGTTTTCAAGTATATTGAAGCCGCCACCAAGATGAATCAGTTCAGTGAAGTCGAGCGAATTTGCCGAGACAGTAAGGCTTCTTCCAGTTCTGTTTGCTCACGGATCAAATATGCTAACTGATATTTCACAGATAATCAATATGCGCCAGAGAAGGTAAAGAACTTCTTGAAGGAGGCCAAGTTGGCTGAACAGTTGCCACTCATCATCGTTTGCGACCGTTTCAACTTCATCCACGACTTGGTCCTTTACCTTTACCAAAACCAGCAGTTCAAGTCGATCGAGGTTTACGTTCAACGTGTTAACCCAGCTCGAACACCTGCTGTTGTTGGCGGATTACTTGATGTTGACTGCGACGAAAGCATCATCAAGAACCTCCTCCAAACAGTCAACCCAGCGTCCGTGCCCATCGATGAGCTTGTTAGCGAGGTTGAGACCCGCAATCGCCTAAAGCTCTTGCTTCCCTTCCTCGAGGCAACCCTTGCAGCAGGCAACCAACAACAAGCCGTTTACAATGCTTTGGCAAAGATCTACATCGATAGTAACGCAAATCCCGAAAAGTTTCTCAAAGAGAACGACAGCTATGATCCTTTGACTGTTGGTAAATACTGCGAGAAGCGTGATCCAAATCTTGCGTACATCGCCTATAGCAAGGGCCAAAATGACCTCGAGTTGGTCAACATTACCAACGAGAACTCCATGTTTAAGGCTCAGTCCCGCTATCTCCTTGAGCGAGCTGACCAGGAATTGTGGTCTTTCGTTCTCAGTCCAAACAACATCCACCGCCGTTCTGTTGTAGACCAAGTCATCTCCACAGCTGTACCAGAGTCAACCGAGCCTGACAAGGTTTCTGTCGCTGTCGCTGCTTTCCTCGCCGCTGATCTACCTGGAGAATTGATCGAACTTCTTGAGAAGATTGTTCTTGAACCATCACCATTCAGTGATAACGAGAATCTTCAAAATCTTCTCATTCTCACGGCAACCAAGGCCGACAAGGGCAAGGTTTTGGACTATATTCATCAGCTCGACGCCTACAATGCACCTGATATTGCCAACATCTGTATTGAAGTTGGTTTGTTCGAGGAAGCACTTGAGGTTTACAAGAAGATCAATGATCATAAGAGTGCGGCAAACGTTCTCGTCGAACACATTGTCAGCATTGACCGTGCTCAAGAGTATGCTGAGCGAGTCGAGCTTCCCGAAGTCTGGAGCACCGTTGCAAAGGCTCAATTAGATGGTCTTCGGGTCACGGATAGTATCGGATCCTACATTCGTGCTGAGGATGCCAGCAACTATCTCGAGGTTATCGAAATTGCTACACACGCTGGCAAGGACGAAGATCTCATCAAATTCCTCCGAATGGCACGCAAGACTCAACGGGAACCTGCCATCGATACTGCATTGGCATTTAGTTATGCCCGTACTGAGCAATTGAGTGAGTTGGAGGACTTCTTGCGAGGCTCAAATGTTGCCGACATTGAGGAATCTGGTGACAAGGCCTATGCAGAAGGTTTCCATCAAGCAGCCAAGATTTTCTTCACCAGCATTTCCAACTGGGCCAAGTTGGCAACCACTCTTGTTCACCTAGAGGATTACCAATCTGCTGTTGAATGTGCACGTAAGGCAAACAACATCAAGGTTTGGAAGCAAGTCAACGCCGCATGTGTTGAGAAGAAAGAGTTCAGATTGGCCCAGATTTGCGGTTTGAACTTGATCATCGACGCCGAGGAATTGCAGGGCTTGGTAAAGCAATATGAGCGCAACGGATACTTTGATGAGCTCATTGCCCTTCTTGAGCAGGGTCTTGGTCTTGAGCGAGCCCACATGGGTATGTTCACCGAGCTTGGTATCGCTTTGTCAAAATATCACCCTGATCGTGTTATGGAGCACTTGAAGCTCTTTTGGGGCCGCATCAACATCCCAAAGATGATCCGCGCCTGCGAAGAGGCACACCTTTGGCCCGAGCTCGTTTTCCTTTACTGCCATTATGACGAGTGGGACAACGCAGCGCTAGCCATGATGGAGCGTGCCGCCGATGCTTGGGAGCACCATTCCTTCAAGGATATTGTCGTTAAGGTTGCCAACTTGGAGATCTATTACCGAGCACTCAACTTTTACCTCCAACAGCAACCATCCCTCCTCACCGACCTTCTCCAGGCTTTGACCCCTCGAATTGATGTTAACCGAGTTGTGAAGATGTTTGAGAAATCAGACAACATCCCTCTCATCAAGCCATTCCTTCTCAATGTTCAGACTCAAAACAAGAAGACCGTCAACAGCGCCATCAACGACCTTCTTATCGAAGAGGAAGACTATAAGACATTACGAGACTCGGTTGAGAATTACGACAACTATGACCCAGTTGCTCTTGCTCAACGATTGGAACGTCACGACTTGGTTTTCTTCCGCCAGATTGCTGCCAACATTTACCGTAAGAACAAGAGATGGGAGAAATCTATTGCACTTTCCAAGCAAGATAAACTGTTCAAGGATGCTATTGAGACCTCTGCCATGTCAGGAAAGCCAGAAGTTGTCGAGGAGTTGTTGAGATACGTAAGTTTTTCTTTCGTCTCCTTTGATCAATTTCTGTTCTAATATTTCTATAGTTCGTCGATATTGGTAGTCGTGAGTGCTATGTCGGCATGTTGTATGCTTGTTATGAGCTCATTCCAATCCACGTTGTCATGGAAATTTCATGGCGCCACGGATTGACTGACTTCACCATGCCATTCATGATCAACTACCTCGCTCAACAGAGCTCTACTATTGATACTCTCAAGAAGGATAATGAGGAGAGAAAGTTGCGTGAGAAGTCACAGGAGACTGAGGAGAGCAACGCACCCATCCTTGGAGGTGGCCGGTTAATGATTACTGCCGGACCTGCTGGACGGCAATCACCTGCTCCCTTCACCAACGGCTTTGCTCCACAACCAACGGGTTTCTCAGGAGGATTCTAAAATGAATGGGGGAAGATAGGATGTATTAATGACTTGGGCATTTGGGGGTTGTAACTTTTTGATTTCTCCAGCGAGGTGAAATTCTTAGGACTTGTGTCATATTTCACATGATGTGTAGTAGTAAAACTGCATGCCACGGGGCGTTTTCTGTTTGTTATCGCACCTAGGACATTTGTAACTGATAGTAACGTTCTCACCTTGCTTTTACTAGATTCTATTAAATTCTTTACACGTAAATTGCCTAGTGAATTCTGTAGTAGACGTGTCTGGAGAGGGGATGGAATCTCAGGGAACTCAACCTGCAGTTCTATGATTTCTAGGTCGCTCCTCCCAAACTTGGCATTGTCCTAATTCTGTAGCATAATCGAGGAGCATTAACCTAACGTCTATCCCTGCGTCCCGAGACGCAGCCTATAACGAGACAAATCGTAGGTACTTCGAGTTCAAGCGACTTAAAATCTGTGAACGCGTTCAAATTTCTATTCATTTTCATTTCAGTTGTATTATATACCTCCCCCGAACACTCCTGACCTATTAATTCCGAAAATTATCATCGCGTCGTCGCCGCCCCTTTGAATTTATAGAGTGCCTCCTTTTACACTATATTAGGGCCCTCGACTCGCGACACCACCATTGAACTTTTTCACCTTTTAAACTCATAGAACGATTAGATATGGATGTCCTGATTCTATTATAATGCTAAAAAGCTATTTTCACTCTTGGTGGCGGCTAGGGCGCGCCATGTCATACGACGTCGCCACATGGACTGATACCTCCACCAATTAAGCGATCAAGGATCCTGGTCAGCTGCGTCGTGGTTACAGTAATCTCAGTAAAATCTATTATATCATTATGTAATACAAGTAAAATAGGTGTCGGTAGTTTTTTAGCGGGGTCCATTTTCTGACGCTTGTGGCTGTGCACCCCATGCCACCAGCTTGCTGACCAGTTTGCTAATACCACCAAATCGGGTACACTAACTATCTATAACCATATTTTGGCTCCTTGAGCATGTCATCCACTTTTGCGTTTGAGCAGCCGTGTGCCCCTATGTTGTCGTAAAGGTTCCTAAAATTTACTAAACGATATACCTCAGAAGGAAACTAATCCATGGCTCAACAGTATATGAGACGCGTTCGAATGGTCCACGCCCGACCCTCTGTAGATTGTGGCGCGCTCGCAGCGATGTTGCACAACGTCACAAAGCCGCAAGGCTCTCGTTCAGCTCAGCCATACGAGCACTAGCCTCTATCTAACCTATACCCCTAACTCAACGACATGTATACTGAGTCTACGACAACACTCCACCGACATTCTTTCGTTCGAGCACTCTCTCGGTTCTATCTGAATCATGCGTCTACTAGAATACAACGACGATGGCGAGTTTAGCCTGACGCAGTTCTTCGACGATATTCCCCCATATGCTATCCTCTCGCACACATGGGGCCCAGAGGAAGTCACTTTCGGGGATATAATGAAGGGGAATAGGATGAGCGGGACTGGTTTTGACAAGATCCAATTCTGCGGAGAACAGGCTAGACGCGATAGCTTGCATTACTTTTGGGTTGATACATGCTGTATCGATAAATCGAGTAGTACTGAGCTCGCAGAGGCTATCAACTCTATGTTTCGCTGGTATCGTGATGCGGCGAAGTGTTATGTCTTTTTATTCGACGTTCCAAGAAAAACTATCGAGAGTAAGAACCAGTTCCGCCAGCTTCCCTGGGAATCCGCATTCCGAGAAAGCAAATGGTTTAGGCGAGGCTGGACACTTCAAGAGCTTATTGCTCCGGCATCAGTTGAATTTTTCTCGAAGGATCGGGAGCGTCTAGGTGACAAGAAATCCCTAGAGCGACTAATCTGCGAGATAACAGGAATTCCTAGCAAAGCTCTTCGAGGAAGTCTTTTAGCCGATTTTAGTGTGACCGAACGAATGTTATGGGCAGAAACCCGTCAGACAACTCGCGAAGAAGATATAGCGTACTCATTACTAGGCATCTTTGACGTTCATATGCCGCTCATCTATAGCGAAGGGAGAGCGAATGCAAGAGAACGACTCCAGGAGGCGATTAATCGGAAGCAAAAAGGTATGCTATGCTCATTATCAAGATTGAGCTTCCGCTATATAAAGGTTATTGACTCGGATAGGGATTAAACACGAGAACTTTTCAATGCCGTTTAGTCTCCATGCGGTCTCTGATATCGAATGTTTTGTGGCAAGAGAGCATGAGCTCAGAGAGATACACAAGGTATTCAGCGGTGGCGGCTCTCGACGCACTGTGATTCTTCATGGTCTCGGTGGCATCGGCAAGACACAATTGGCTATTGCGTATGCGAAGCGGCACAAGGACAATTACTCGGCCATCTTCTGGCTAAACATCAAGGACGAGGATTCGTTGAAGCAGAGCTTTGTCAGGGCGGCAAGGCAAATATTACGAGAATACCCCTCAGCCAGCCGGCTAAGGGATGTGGATATAAAAGGAGACTTAGACGGGGTGATTGATGCCATCAAGGCGTGGCTGAGTCTTCCATACAATACGCGATGGCTAATGATTTACGATAACTACGATAATCCAAAGTCAGCCAA
This sequence comes from Hymenoscyphus fructigenus, assembly GCA_001414455.1. Classification (NCBI taxonomy): domain Eukaryota; kingdom Fungi; phylum Ascomycota; class Leotiomycetes; order Helotiales; family Helotiaceae; genus Hymenoscyphus; species Hymenoscyphus fructigenus. Next base: position 315,102 of record LKUV01000012.1, on the reverse strand, counting down.
AAATAGAGACCCAGCTGCAGTTGATATCAGTCAATTTCTCCCTGAATCGTATCAAGGTTCAGTTATTATCACAACACGGTCGTCGGAAGTTCAAATGGGGCATCGCATACTAGTTCCAAAGCTAGAAAACATCCAGGATAGTCTCAAGATTTTATCAAATACATCAAACCGAGATGGAATAGAGAATGGTAGGCTCTGTCTGTATTTGTAAGTGCATCTCTAACTCGTCTGCAGATTCGAATGCTATAAAGCTTGCTAAGAAGCTAGACGGACTTCCTCTTGCACTTGCGACGGCTGGGGCATATCTTGATCAAGCGGCAACAAGTTTCTCTGCCTATCTTCGCCTTTATGAGGAGTCATGGGCGAAGCTCCAGAAAACGAGCCCTGAACTAAGCTCGTATGAAGACCGAACACTCTATTCTACATGGCAGATTTCATTTGAGCACGTCGAGCAACGGAACGTACTCTCAGCCCAGCTTCTCCGCCTCTGGGCTTACTTTGACAATCAGGATCTCTGGCTTGAGCTTCTTCAGCACAGCGTCTCCGAGGATCTAGACTGGCTACGAGAGCTTGTTGAAGACGAATTAAGCTTCCACGGAGCGATGCGGATACTCAGTAACCACGGGCTCGTAGAAGTAGATAAATCATCGCTGGAGCTACTTGAGTCACGAGGGTATAGTATCCATGGATGCGTTCACTCGTGGACAGTTCACGTCCTAAACAAAAAATGGGATTACAGTCTTGCTAGGGTAGCACTGAAATCTGTCGCATTACATGTCCCAGGCGAGCAAGCTAATCAACCGTGGCTAACACAGCGACGGCTTCTCCAGCATGCAGCCAGATGTTCTTGTATTGTGTTGAGCGGCTTGGTCCCAGACGATGGCATGGCAGACACATACTTCAGTTTGGGTTATCTCTTCAATAACCAGAGCAAGCTCGCCGAGGCTGAGCAGCTGTACCAGCGGGCGCTGCAAGGCTACGAGAAGGCATGGGGGCCAGAGCACACGTCGACGCTTAACACAGTCAACAACCTAGGTCTCCTCTACGCTGGCCAAGGCAAGCTCGCTAAGGCTGAGCAGCTGTACCAGCGGGCGCTGCAAGGCTACGAGAAGGCATGGGGGCCAGAGCATACGTCGACGCTTAACACAGTCAACAACCTAGCGAGCCTCTACGCTGACCAAGGCAAGCTCGCTAAGGCTGAGCAGCTGTACCAGCGGGCGCTGCAAGGCTACGAGAAGGCATGGGGGCCAGAGCACACGTCGACGCTCGACACAGTCAACAACCTAGGTCTCCTCTACGCTGGCCAAGGCAAGCTCGCTAAGGCTGAGCAGCTGTACCAGCGGGCGCTACAAGGCTACGAGAAGGCGCTCGGTGTAGAGAATATCATGACTTATATCCCAGCACTAAATACAATTTATAACCTTGGCTTACTTTTCGAAAAAGGAAATAATCTAGCAAAGGCTAGAATCATGTATTCCAAGGCTCTTGCAGGATATGAGAAAGTCGTTGGACCTAATCATCCAACATCTTCTTGTATACAAGAGAGTCTTCGGGCTTTAGATACCCCGACGGGGAAAAAACAGTATAAGCTACTCAGAAGGTCTAGATTGGGTAGGTGTTTACTAGTGTAGCTCTACTATTAATGTATAATATCATTTTTTTATTTCTTTATTTCATAGAGGGTCAAGGGGAGTATACTAGTATTGTGGCCAGGCTAATGCACATTAATAAGCACTAAATCCTGAAGCTAAAACATGTGGCGTTTATGCCTCTCCTTACACCGGAGAAACTCCCGGACTACATTATTTTCCTCTTTGGGTGTCTTCAAAATGTGGAGCTATATTCTTTGGATATGGAACCTTTCTCCAAGTGCTCTGAATTTTGAAGAGACTCTAATACTTGCGATTAAGCAGGGGGAACTGTTAAGGTAGGGGTCAAGAACTAGATTTTTCGCAAAGAGTTAAGCTCTCTGCGCTCCTGGGAGTACTTTATACCCTCAGAAGGTTGATTTTCTAACAGAATAACAAACCCCAATTCACTAAATATACTACTATTCACTCTTTCAAAATTGTCATAGAAATAGCCGAAGCGGCGATCGATAGCGTTATTAAAACAATCGACAGCATAACTAACCACAGTCTTTTTCTTATTGCTAAGTGGTCTCCTTTGGGAGAAATAGTTAAAGAAAGTGACATATTAATAACAAATTCGTAGACTTGCCAAGAAAAAAATTGTGATTCTAAAACTATAGATTCGTCTCGTGACAGGGTGTGTCTCGAGACGCAGGGATAGACGTTAAATGATTTAGACAATTTAAACAGTTGTTCCAAACATTTAATTGACTTAATAGTTGATGTTTTTGGCCCCCTAAACATTTTATGGCTTACCCGTCATTTAAGGGCTCACTCATTGTTTCATGGTTTACCTCGTACTTAATCGTTTACCTATTATTTGATAGCTTACTAGGTAATGAGTTTGGGGGCCAAAAACCAGTTGTAGGTAAGCTGGTTCTTTAATAGCTCACTTATTATTTAATAACTCATCTGTTATTTCCTGTTATTTATCGCTTATTACTTGCTTTTGATCCCTTACCTATTATTTGATAGCTTACCTGTTGTTTAATAGCTTACGTCTTATTTAATAGTTTACTTGTTATTCGATACTTTACTTGTTAGTTGATGGTTTTCGATGGCTTTCGATGGTTTTTTGATGGCTTACTGGGCAAATATTTAGGCTCCATGGATAGCAGACTGCCCGGAGAGAGAGCGGAGCGTTTCGGCCCGCTTGCCGAGCTCGGGTACGCTAAAGCCCTCGGAACCTTGAGCTCAGCGGCGCGTATCAATTGGAGGGGACCTAGGATTTGTGAACTCATACAAGTAAAGAACCCCGCTACTTTAGACGTTTCTGTACAATTCAAGTCCATACCAGCTTCCCAAGCAATACCTGCGAACTTCTCTTCTACCCTCTTCCAGTCTAATTCCTTCAGCGCGTTGCCATTAGAATCTCTTCGCGCCCTCAAACAACCCGAATTTGGTAACTTGTCGGAAACACCAAAGATGGATATCGATACAGACGATGAGGTTCTTAGAGCCCTCTCAGAGGGCAATACGATGGACTAGTGAGTTATGGGATTATTATATCCAATTTGGTAGACACTGATAAGCTTCAGTGAACAATGGCCGGCTCTTCTCTCGCGCCTGATCTCTAGATTGGAAAAGGTACGGCTCAAGGTCCTATTATGTTACAGCATCTAACAAAAACCAGACTGTAGAATCCGAATTCCCAAAGCCCGCTTTCCTCCCCTCACAACCTGCCTCTTCCCACCCGATGCCCTCCTCTCCCCCAGTCCCAACATCATCCACCAACGCGGAATCCGAATCCCCAACCCAAGTCGCAACAGAATCAACACAATCAACAAATAAGGAAAACGCTGTGCCCCGGAAGACACCACATACCAACCTTCTACCCACAAACGAAGTCCTTTTGAAATCCATAATTTCAACACTTAATACTCTCTTCTCAAAATACCCACCCCATACCATCCAAAGATTGGCCGAACTCATCCTCCTCCCAAGACAACACTATAGAACGCTCTCTTCTTACCTACATGCAATTGATCGGGTGGTACACGTTTCTTCTGGCGCCAACACATTCCCGCTTCCGCCAGCGATTCCAGATCCTTCGAGCGCAACTGTCCTTTCTAATGGGAATGCGGATCCTTTCGCTGTATCTTGGGGGAACGCTGCTACTGCTGTTCAATCTACTTTAGGGTCGGATGAGAGTCTAGGAGGTGCTTTGCTTACACCTATACCATGGCTTACGAATAAGAGTGCGAATGGAGGGTCACAACATTCAGGCGGTTCACACTCACCGATGGAGAGAGAGGTTAAGACGGAGAGTACGGAGATGATAGAGGGTCCTAATGGACCTGGTGGGATCGAGACGGTTTCTGTGTCGGTTAATGGTATTTCATCGACTACAGTGATGGCTCCCACGATAGCTACTGAAAGCAGTGATATGACCGCCACTTTGAGAGCAGAGGGGGGTGTTACTCAAGGCGAGTTATTGAGACAGGAACAACGCGCAGGTGTGGTACCTGCTGCGCAATTGTCTGGGAATAGAGGCGACCCAGACGGACTAGGAGAAGAAGATGAAATCCCTCATGCTAGAGGGCCGGAAGAAATTGGTTTGGAGGATACGGGATTGCAACTTCCGGGTTCCAATACCGATGTTGCTGGGCCAAGTGTGAGTGCGCACGGAATCGATGTTGAAGCAGCTATAGGCAGGAAAATCGAACCTAAAGATGGGGAGGATTCGGAAATGAAGGAGGAGCTTGAATCACCCAGTACGCCCAAACGCGAAGCAGAGGAGCAAAGTGGTGGTCCGGAGAAGAAAATCAAGGAGGATACGGATATGAAAGTTGAGGATGAAGAGAAGGTTGAGGAAGAGGAGAAGAAAGAGGATGTTGCTGCTGTATGATAAGTTTGCTCTGGTCTTTCTTGCTGGCATAACGAAGAACATTTCGGGTTGGTCATAGGTGTATCTGGAGTTTGGGATGCAGAAGAGCGAAGTAGCTATTTTTTGCTTCCTTTTACGGGCTAATATATTTGCTACGGAGACACTACAACTTGACGAAGAATGACTGTGATCTATGAATGACTGATTACCTTCCTCATAACCTCGCAGGTTTCGTGGTACATACTCAAGACGTAGGACCACCATGTAACAACACCTGGTTGGTGGAATCACTCGCCAAAAGAACTTAATAAATCCCACCCTTCAGTACTGCCACCCATTTTTCAAGCCGTCAACATGTTCTAGGTTCATACCACAATATAGTAACCACAGCTTCAGGTATTTACAAAATCATCTTGGCCTTCCTTCTCCTACATCTAGAAGTCTTCAATAAAGCCACACGCCAATCGAGTTTTAATACACCAGACCAGACAATTAGACCACAACTACATCTCAAAAAAGTGTAAGCTTTCAGATGGGGTGGATTGGCAAATACTATATACTCTAGTATTTTATTATTATAATGGATTAAGAAATTACCCCATCCCATTCCACCCTCTCCCCTCTCCTTCCACTCCTCATTGTACAGTCCTCCCCCTCCCCCCCTCCCAAAAAAAACTGCCAAGACTCTAAACCGCGACATGCAACAAACATAAAATCTTTCCTTTTCCTCTCTAGTCTTGCATACCATATTCTAATTGTGGAAGCTAGAAACCGGTTGTTAAAGCCCCCAGTGTGAGGGTTACGTGTGTTTTGTGTGATGGGTGTGGGGAAGCATTGGTGTTAAGGCTCCTGGTGGTTCCCTCTGGTTGAATGTCGGCTATGGATATGGATGTTGACTTCCGAGGGATTTTTAAGCGGTGTGTTGGGGGTACGAACGAGTGGGAAGGGGGTGGGAATAGGATGGCTGACTGATGATTGATGATTATTTAGGGTGATGACTGGACTTGTGTATTTGGGAGTAACTGACTTGAAATCAAGTGTGACATACATGGTAGAAATAAGTACGACATGTGAAAGGTGATGGATGATCTGCAAGCGATTGAAGTGTATGGAGGTGGTTTATATAAAAGTATTCCATTCAAATTCCCATGCCTACTATTTATCTGCCCAAAAAAGAAGAGGTGCTTTACTTGCTCACTCTTAACGTACGTCTCAATTCAACAAAAGTCAATAGATTTCGCCCCTTTTCCCATTCCCATCCGTAGCCCCCAAGCAAAGCCCAAACTCCAGTCCATGCCTTTCCCATGTGAAGTCAATCGCTCGCAAACAGATCCTTCCATTGTACCAACTCCGTAAAGTTCCCAGACACTCGAACAGAGGAATTCTATAATATGATTTCCCTCGCATCTTTAGGCTGACTCTCATTCGGACAATAAGGACATTTAAACCTACTTCCTTTACTCAGTTTCTGCAGACTCTCTTTTGCCACGACATGTCCGCACGGCATCATCATTGGCGGATTCGTATCCGTAGTTTGTTCCTTGCTGACGGGGCACACGAAGATCGCGTGGAAGATCATACTTTTTGGAAGTGCTATTTCGACTGGTAACTCGTTTTGTGTCGTCCATTCTGTGCGTTTCTCCTTAACGATGGAAGCGAGTTTGAGTAAGGTGGGTAGAGCGATAGCTCCTGCTGTTGCGGCGATGTAGAGAGGTGATTCGGCTGAGAGACCGAGGAGTGAGCAGAATTCTCTGGTGAAGGATGAGGATACTTCGTCCCATGCTGTAGAAGTGTCGAAGATTTGACGGTAAGGGGATGCTACTAGATTCGAGCGGTAGGCCATTGCTGCTAGGAGCTTTTGGATGTCTATCATGTGGCGTCCTTGGAAACGTGCGAAGTGTATTCGAGAGTATTGATATGCCCCCATGAGACCATTGTTCATATCATCTGGGAGCCCATTGACTTCTGGCCCCAGAAATAACCAGACGTATTGTAGTTTGCTCAGTTCGAATTCCAGATTGCTCCCTCGTTTCTCTAGTTCTTCCGTATTCGCTCGCGCCCATTCGATAGCTGGGTGGAGATTCCGGGCTTTTAGTTCGTGCAGGATTTTGTACATGGTTGAGAATTGATCTTGCAGGTCCCGGGATTTGAGGGATGCGAGATCTCCATCATCTTCTTCGGATGGGTTTGGTGTGCCAACTGTGGGCTCGGGTTGGGGTGGACTGTCTTGGGCTTCTGAGAGAAAGGTTGAGGCGACTGAGAATTGCCCTTCTCGCAGCATGTGCATAGCGATCGCTCGATTTATGAGGTTGGGATGGGAGGCAAGGGCATCGTATTCGGTGGGTAAGGCCTTGACTGGAAAGTGCTGGACTTGTGATTAGCATAATTCTAATTCATCCAAGGTATCCACTGCTCATACCTTATTTAATGCCTTCCCATAGTTTGTTTGGCCCGCGTATATCTTTTTGAGGTCGTCGGTGACTTTCTCGAAGCCATGTTTTACAGGATTTTGGAGTTTGGTCAAGGTTATGGAGGCCGAGTTTGGATCTGGTATGGTTGTTAGCAGAGGAATCATGGAAATGGTGCCATTCGAGGTCGCTGTAGCTCTGCTACTGCCCTCGTCTTCTAAGACAGGAAGTTTTACCTTGGACTATGCACTCCCTCGCCCTCTCCAGCTGCTCAACAATCTTGTCGACATCGGCAATACTCTGCGTCAGATTTGCATCTGTTCGCAACTTGGCCAGCTCCAAGTAGAGGGCGTCCATGGCGATGGAGGAGTGCCCCGCTTCGAATGAATGATAGATACGTGTGGCGTGGCGTGGTGTGGCGCTTCCAAGTTCTGCTTTGCTTCACACTCTCTGCTTGCTCATTCTCTGTTTTCCATCACAGCAATTCGACTGTCGGGTTGGTGTTGTGGTAGATTGTCCGTATGTGAATGCACTTGGGACCTGACCACCTCAGGTTAGGTCACTTTTAGTGGCTCTAGGGCCCTTCAACCCCTGTCCTTACTGACCAAATGCCCCGGAACAAGGCGTTCAGCGTACCACCACACCCAATGGCAACCCTGGCTTCAGGCCTGTCCCACCTGTATACCTGGGCACCTGGATGCCTGGACACCTGGATACAGCGGGAAACCCCACATGGCGCGTCACAAGTCACTTTCACATTCAGGAGCTTGGTCTTGGTCACTTCACGTTTTCACATTAACAGACTCCCCCAAGACCAATAAGTTACACAGCCACCTGGCACCTTGGATGGGGACATCTCCTTTGAAGAAAGAGCTACAACTCCTCCGTCATGCCGTTCGCAGTCTCGCAGTCCACGGCCTCGTCATTCCATATTAAGGGCAACTGCTACCCACCATCCAACCTCACGATCGCGCTATGCTGTCCAGGCTTCCCCTCGGTTATGACCCGCAGATGCACCACGAGGATCGATTAACGCTCTCGCGAACGACTTCGCAGAACATCGCAATCCCCAAGGTGGATGGTAAAGCATCGCCTGCCATGTCCGATCCAGCCTCGCCTGCGAATAGCGTGCCTCGGGTAGCTTTGATGAAGCATTTCGTCTTTACAGACCCAGTAGCATTCAGGTCGGTCTCGACGCTATTTGGAAGAGACCCAGGTACTAACTTGTTTCAAGATATCTAGAAGAAGACCCGGCAACCGTGGTGATTGAACGACATGGACGACTGAAGGGTTACGAACTATATATAGTCGAACAATGGGCATGCTCTAGGGTACATCCAACTTTCAATATAACCACATACACCGGGGATCCCACACATTCCATCATTGTTGGGATATTGGGTGTCCCATCAGACGAGGAGAAATGGTCCCCAAGACTTCGAGTCTATTTCAAAGCCATATCACAGTTCCATGCGAGACCAAAGGACACACCTCTAGGTTCACTTATGGTCACAAATCTCAGCAGTTTCCCCTCTGCTCTGACAGTTATACCCGTTCCAGATGGCGACGTCAAGAAACACAGGGAAGATTTCATTGTCAATGAAAATCTGAAGAGGCTAGGGTGTTCTGGTAGATCAGGAATGAGTCTCTCCACGCCCGCAGGAGCCACCCAAGCGAAATTCTTCCAACTATATAAAACAAGCGATCGAATACCTTTATACGCGGCCGTTATCGAGCTCGTGAAACTCTGCCAGGTAGCCCTGATGATGTTTGGGAAGTTGGAGCAGGAATATGCGGACGGTTGTCTTTGTGATGTAACCGAGAAGGCTGTGAACGATTGGTGGACCGATATTGGCTCCGAATATTACAACATAGAACCAACAGATGGGATACTTGGACCTACGACTGTGGCTGCGCTATTGGGTATGCTGATGGGAGCTCGAAATCGTCTTAATTATTTTGGCGCGCCAGTATCCAAGGACGCATTTGATGTTTTTAATCTGAAACGCGGGATAGCATACTTTCAGAAGAGTCAAAAGATGGAACGAACGAGAAGGCTGGATAGGCAGACTCTTGCTCGTTTACATCGACTTACTGCAAAAGCAGCCGCGGGAGAGGGCTGGGCTGTATCCAAAGCGGTTAAATCCACAGTTGCAGAACTCAGTGGCAAAGGAGGAGAAATGGTTATGGGAATGGTTGGTCGAGACAAAGCTGGAATTGGTGATGTCGAAACTGTGGACCTAGATCGTTTTGTGAGCCTGGTACACGGAGAGAGATCAAAGTGGTTGTGGTATGGTAAACCTAGACGAAGTGGTGGAGATCCATTTGGAAAATCGGATTCGGGGACAGGTACTCTGCGCTTCAACAAAGATGAGCAAGGAGGTTATATGTGGTCTCATAGTAAGACCGATACAATGCCACCCGAAGACGAGCCCGAACCGCGAAAGAAGGAAAAGGAAAGTCCGGATCCTGTATACTCAAATCGACCGACAGGATCAGCAACCAGCATATTAGAAAGTCCCGGTGATCGGGATCCTCAATTACGAAGGACGGTGTTCAAAGGTGTTACGGATAAGATGAGCGATGCAAGATCTGGATTTGGCCGAATAAAAGACGCTGTTGGTCTGCGTGGACATACCAGCCGTCATTCCAAGGATGATGCTATGGATGGCGAGAACCGAATGTCTGGGTATTTCAGTCCGAACAACGCTACTAATTTTGTTCAAACCCCAGGGGGTCTTCCTACAAGCCCTCAAGCAGTGGGCAAAGCATTTTCCTGGAAACTTACTCCGGCGGAATACCAAAATGGACAACCAAAGGATAAATCTATGAGTACGGGTGGCATAATGTCTGGACGTCCAAGAGAAGCATTGATGGAAAATGATACTCGACCTGGTGTACCTTTAGAAGCCATCCCATCCGAGGAAGCCCAAAAGGCCGCTCAGAAAATGGATGAGATTGATGAAAGATGGGCAGAACAAGTCAGAGACATTCGTCGAGATCTAATTGATAACGAACCCTCTGTTGCTGGCTCAGTCTATGGGGACGGCGATCTCGAAGGCGCTTTGGTAGAAGCAGAACGCGACCCGGATAATTTCGAAGTCCTCCTCCGTCGTCGGCATAGTATCTCTGTCCCTACAGCCTCTATTAAACTCCGAAATGAAGCTTGGTGGCCTCGTCAGATGTCTTTTGCAGACGCCGAAGAGGCTGTTTTGACATGGCAACCTATCAGTGACGGCGAAGATGATGCAATCATCAACGATGACTGGACGACCCTCCACCATCAAAAATATAAATCGGAAGACCTCAAACATCTGTACGAGAAAATCCTCGATTTACAGGATACCATCCTCCCCTGGGTCGAAAACAAGGTCTCTGACGTCGAGGCACTGGATGAACAAGCCGCCGACGACCGCGAATCCTTTCAAGCGTTGTACTACCAGCTTAGCGACTCGTATCAAGGGTTGAAACAGAACGCGCAGGATGTCCTAGGCGAGGAGAGGAGTCATGTTACGGAAGCAGTGAAGGATATTGAGGTTCTGGGCGCGAAGTTGGAGTATGAGATTAATGCTCTTGTGGAGAAGGTTCAGGATGTGGAGGATGGGGTGGGACAGTTTGAACGGCAGGTTTATGAGTTGGAGAGCAGGGCGCTGGAGTTGGAGACTATGCTTAGGACGGAGAGTTGGGCGCATTGGGTTGTGAGGAGTATTACGGGGATTGGGACGGGGCCTAATATTATTGCGCCTAGGGGGGGTTCGTGAAAGGGAGAGGGATGGAGGGGGAGTGGTGGGGGGTCGTGAGGCTGTGTATGGGTATGGATGAATGGGGAGAAGGGGGAGAGGGGGGAGAGCAAGTATATGATAGTAAGGAGCGAGCAGGCGTTTTTTGAACTAAAGAGATACCCTTTGAGCATTTACATTGTGGAATATATTTTATTTTAGCTAGGGGATGAATGGAGGAATTTGAGTTTTGAGTTTGTGATTTTGGTTTTCATGTGCACAGGTGGTGAGTTGGATGAACTCGACTGAGTCGATTCCAAGGAACGATGGGGTTGCACCTGCCTTTTCAGAGGAAGAGGATCGCGGGGATGATCAGACTTTTTCTGTGGGGGCTAGACTCTGGCTAGACCCTTCGAGGGTTTGAGGGGGAAGGAGCGAGTGAACGAGTCGAAGTGGTTTGAACCGCGTTCACTACTTTGAATTATCCGAACCTGTGAAATAAATCTTAAAAACCTTCCAACGACGCGGTTAACTCGTAGTGAATTGGATTGTTTTTTTTTTTATAGCCCAGTACGCCTCGCAACTCGGTTCATTAATTTTACTTCTCTCGGCCATTCTGGGATAATGTTTGGTGTTGCATTGAGTTTTGTCAGTCTTAACTCGTGTTTGGGTTTACTTTCTTGCTTCTTTGATTTTTGATTCTGGGGTATGTAAGGAGGAAGGAGAAGGGTAGGAGGAAGAGAAAATGTAGGGGAGTCAGAAGAGGATTTATAAATAGCTAGATACCTGTGATTCTCTTTTTCCAACTTGGGCCTCAGGAGACACAAGTCTATCCTTCGGTGTGTTGTGTAGGTGTTGTGGGATATTTATGGGGTGTCCGTGATGTAATTGGGATATCGTTTCATAAATTTGAAATGGGAAGTTGGAGAGTGTTGGTGAGATTTGGGGAGAGGTGTGGTGTGTATGTTTGGAAGTTTTCGATGGTGGGCGGGGATTTCGGCGGTAGGTTGGATGTATGGCTTTGTGAGAATATGTTTTGGGATTTAGGGCTTAGACAGAGAGGGGTGGGAGAGAGAATGAGGATGAACTTTTATTTGGTGAGGTTATTTGTTTTTTGAAGGTCTGGTTACTTTTGAACTTCCAGTGCACGTGGCTCCGAATTTCGATGCAGCTTACTTTTCATATGTTTGTTCTTTGTCTATAGACATAAATAGCATGCCGTCGTTGTTCAATATTGAGATATTTACAGATTGAAACCAGGGAAGATTTTCTGTATATTAATAATTGTGGAGAGCTTTGAGTAGTGGAAGTGTTGAACTTGACTCCAGAGAGTGGCTTTGAAGTAAAGATATGGATAGTATCTGGACAAGGCACAACCAATGTCACAATAAAGAAGAAACAAGTTGCAAATTGACAACCTTTTCTTATGTAAATGTTTCACATAAATTATGTTGTAGAGTAGCGCTTTAATAACTTGTCAGATCCCCAACTAAAAGCTTGAATGGGGAACATGATTCTGTGCCGAGTCTTTACGCCATGCGGTTTTCAGACCAAGGTCATGGGAACTATTGCTTTCAAGTTTATGCCTCAGCGAGACGAGAGTTGACAGGTTCACCCTTGTGTTTATGGATTTTTTCGATAGTAAGCTTTGTTTCGACGGTAAAACAGAAAGGATTTTTTATACTGGGACTAGTGTCGTTTAGGAGTTGGGTTTTGGCGGAGTTAAAATAGACGAGGGAGTGAACGATAATGAACTGTCTATCTCAAAAGCCCGTCTGTTTCATGGAGGGGTTACTATCAATCGGCCACTCTCCTAGTTGCATGTTACCACGCATGATGTTTTCCCGCTGTCGATTCATCATCTCTATATGTACCATAATTTCACCTTGTTTCTTAACTGGAGAAGTAGAAATATAGAAAATGATGTTAGGTTTTACTTCGGAAAAGGAGTTCTAGAATTCAGTCGATATTAGAGTTCAAAGGAGGCTATACCGTGAAACGGTGTACTTGTACAATATTTCGAGTTTGAAAGTCGTCTAGAAAAGCATGGAATCTTGGTACAACAGCTTCTGCCAATTCTAGAGCAACACTGTAGCTCAATCGCAGACTATAAATTATAGTCGGACGTACGATGGTTTTAATTTCTAGAAAGAGGTACAAGATCTCTGACTACTGTGAGTTTTTCTCGCGCCGTTGAGATGACGAGCGTGTAAAAGGACCTCAGGTATGAAGTGGTATCCTTGAGCTATGAATATACAAAGCTAGAATTATGGGGAGACGACGAAATAATGGGGGAGGAAGAGTTTAAAGACTACCTGTCTTTCCAACGGTCTGTTAAATTGCAAACCAACATATCGCCAACCAATATCATCATTTGGCTGTGTGGATCTCGCAAGTCGATGATTTGAGAATGAATACTAGTTTAAAGTTTTTAGTGAGCTTGGAACGAGGTACTGGAATTTACTGTTTTCTTTACAAGGGTACAAAGTTCGGATGGAGGATTTTTTGAGAGTAAGAACGGTTTCGACGGTAATATGGGATAGTTTTCCAAATACTGAGATGTTGAGACTTTGTTTTTGTTGACTAGACGAGATGAGAATAATGAGCAGAACTATGCAAGCTAACTTTACCTTTCTTTGATAGTTGAGTGTCTCTTTGCCATTCTGGAGTTCTCGCAACTTGTCTACATCTTGTTTAGTTGTCTTAATCGCCGTTCCAATCCCGGTATCTAAATATAGGAAAGGAGGAGCTGCACCCGTCCGAATTCTGGGTGTTTCCGTAAAATTACCTGCTTGGGATGAACTTTGATAAAACAAGAGAGAAGATGATAGCTTTCATAGGACATAGACATGTGTTGGTATGACTTGGTACTCATATGTGTGACGTAAAGGCCTTGTATTTGTTGTTATTATTGTCTAATTCTATGCTCTATAAAGAGCTACTACCTTTCTACTCATATAGCTACTTTCTAGGTTATGTAAACCTAGTATTTACTATAACGTGGTTTATCAGTACCTCGGACACTTTTATACTACTCTACTACTTTAAAATACAATTATTCAACCACAACACATGAAATTAGTCAAAACTACTCAGAGTCTAATAAACTAGACATATTTACAGCCTCTTGACAAGTTCGTATATTATGCCTAGTCTTTCCACAGTTTCCACAGCGCCGCGCGCTCGATTGCCTCTCGCTTTGACAAACCCCTCTAGAGCACTTGTTGCGTCGAATCTGCTCATCTACCTCCTCCTGTGCTATAATATCATGTGCATCCTCTATAGTAAGTACACCTCCTTAACGAATACAATTCTTTTTAGCCCTACTACACTTACTAAGGGCTTCATTTGCTACTCGAAGTGTACGTACCTTAGCTGTTAAAAGAGTCACTTCATAAGCTAATCGCTTTATACCTTTCGCTAACGTATCAACTGCCTGGAAAATAGGTGTTAGAAAGCTTCCTTGGTAACGAGCAATCTGGTACTTGACAAGAGTTGTCTACAAAAGAGCGTCTGTTGGGTTATGTAGTGTCTGAGAGACCCAAGGGTCTGCGCCTATAGAGGGGGGGCTAGTTAGTGTTAGAGTCCATAACTTGACATCAAGCTTTGATATCACTGCCTAAGGATTAAATGGAATTAGACTAGCTCTACAGAATCCAGCTTGAGCGTTTTAGACAGTTATTGACTGTAGATACACTGCTTTAAAGGCTATGAAGAACTTAACCTTAGTAATATAGTTGATATAAGCTCTTATAAAGACTTCGATTTGCTAGCTGTATACTTGTTTTAATCTACTAAAACATCTAACATCTAGTGGCTGGGTAAGATGAGAAGAATGAGGAGGTAACCCAAGAGTAATGATGTTGTGTGCCTTACAATACTGTTGGAATTCGATTGATTTGTAACTTTTATGCCTGTCTAAAACTAGCATTCGATATAGACCCCTTGCTCGAGAAGCAGTATGTTTGTCAAAGTGTTTCAGCTATTCTAGACCTGTCTTATTATTTGTCCACCTATTATTCGTAGGTTTAATAACCTAATTGCGAGGGAGGTTAGTTTTGGAGTACTAATTCACGAGGTGATAAGAAAGTAATAAACTATAATTTACAATGTCTCTAAAGAGCCTTAGATAATGATTATCGAGTTTTACTCTAGCTATAAATACTTGACTTTTACGATTTGCGATTTGCGATTTCTGATTTACGATTTAGTTGTTTTTAGCCTTTAGTGTATTCAGGATGTTGTACCTAGTCCTATCTTCTCCCCAATCGGAAATTCTTAAGAACCTACTTCAAATCATTATTTCTAATTCTTGCAGAATTCCACAAACTCCCAAGTGGTTGGATAACTCTTTATAAAAACTAGTGGAAACGAGATATTCAAGGTGTTAAGGAAGATCAATCCATCGACCTCGGGCCAGAACGTCACTGTCACATGACATCCCCTATTTTTCTTCGCAGGAACACCAAAACCTCCACCTAGAATTCCTCCTTATTATTGCTTTACAACCACACTTACCAGTGCTTCAAAAGATGCAAGAAATAAGTACTTATCCTATATCTCGAGGGAATAGCCCAAGAAAGTATGGTTATAAAGCAATGTCGAGGGGCACCGAAAACGCTTTCCTAAACCACTGGTCGCACCCCGCTATCCTACATCTTATCCTTTTTCGATTTCATTTCGCAACCACGTTTCATAGAGCTAGATATTTCTGGGAGTAGATTGACTGCACTGCACTTATCGTACTCCCCAAAGGACTTATTTCTAGGAAGCGTGGTTGTCAAGAAATATTAAGGCTGGGATTTGGTGTCGCACACTTTTATAGTGGAGCTTTCAAGGCCCCAAATTGCAACCCTGACGTACAAAGATAAATGGAGCTCTCTACTAGCGTACCGGTACCTCCTGCCCTTCTGGGGAGATAGCTACCCAAGTATGTAGTAGACAACCTCCAGCCACTACTGAGCATTTCTACTTCTTCTCATCACTGAGAGCATTACTTCTGACCTAGGATACAATGGCGTTCTGCTTGCCCGCCAGTGATAGGCTCTTCGGACCAAGAATCAAGCCCTCCTGTCGTGCCTTTGATTTCACCCTTCTTTTTGAAGATATATTTTTCGAATGTCTACCAACCGCCGTTTTCTTACTACTCCTGCCTTTCCACCTCACGGCTCTGACCAAATCACCCGTTTTGTGCTCATTGAGATCGAACTTGCTAGTCGGAAAGCTAGTATGATAAACCTTCGACCTTCAATCTTGTAGTCCTGCTATTGACACTTTACAGGCGACTTTAGTTGGCATTTTTATTTCGCAGCTAGTTCTCCTGATTTTAAGGTCACAGAACACTGTTGTCCAAACAAGCGTATCATTGGCAGCAAACATTCTAACCAACGTTGGAATTGTCGGTGTAGCATGGCTTTCTTATATGGATCACCAACGCTCCCTTCGACCTTCCACTTTGCTCGGCCTGTACCTTTCCGCGCTAGTAATTCTCGATATCCCAAGAGTCCGGACGCTATGGCTCATCGGAAGCGTCAACAAAGAAGCAACAGCAATGACTGTATCATTGGGCTTGACTGTAGTAGCGCTTCTGTTTGAGTCTACCGAGAAAAAGTCCCGTGTCATAGAGGACAAAATGGTTTGCGCACCGGAAGAGTATTGTGGAGTTTGGAGCCGTACTGCGTTTGCCTGGTTGACCGCTACCTTCCGTGCTGGCTACTCCAAAGTTTTAGTCCCGGATGACTTACCTATCCTCGATACCCGACTCCAGAGCAGCGTGCTGCACCGAAGTCTTTTGCGGACTTGGGCAAAGTGCAAGTAAATCTGTCGGAGGAGGTAGTAACCACCCTACTGACCGCCCATATATATAGATGATCATCGAGCGCGGTACAGTCTCCTCAAAGCGTCTTTTCACGCCAATCTGTTCTCTTTCCTATCTGCCATTCCGCCACGGTTGTGCAAGTCCGTCTTCTTCTTTGCGCAGCCCCTCTTGATAAATACTACAGTCTCCTACGTGGGCAAGGTTGACGATATCAGCTTCGGGCGAGGGTTGATAGGTGCATGGTTTCTAGTGCTTCTCGGTATTACGGTACGATCGGATTGAGCTCTGATATGAGCCCCAAAAATGCTGACCTCCGAGTAGTGCTCGACGGCATTGTCCACTTATCAGGTCTCGCGGTTCGTCACAAGAGTCAAGGGAGGACTCATTGGACTAATCTACCAGGAAACAATGAACGCAAGGAGAATTGATCAAGGTGAAACCACCGCATTAGCCCTGATGGGCACTGATGTTGAGCGTATAGCTTTTAACTTCCTGCAAATTCACGAAGCATGGGCCTCGATTATTGAAATTGCCGTGGCTATCTGGCTATTGGAACAACAAGTCTTCTTAGCCTGTCTGGCACCAGTGGTTGTTATTCTCAGTACGTGACTCATTCTTGGATGCCCACTAAATACCGGCTAAGCAAAGTATACAGTTTCCATCGGTATCAATGTGCCAATTTCCAATTCCGCCAAGAAAGCACAGGTAGCTTGGATTGAAAAGGTTCAAGAGCGACTACGAATCACCTCCAGTATGCTTGATGATATGAAAGCCGTGAAAATGCTAGGAATCTCTACTTTGGTAGCTGATATGATTGAGAAATTGCGACAGGTTGAGATACAAACATCCAAAGTCTACCGCAAGTTGCTTGTTTGGAATGTTTTACTATGTAAGAGACAATTCCTTCGTCCTTGATAATAATCACGTTTACTCAGTGTTCATAGCGGAATGCCCCCAGAACATATCACCCCTGGTCACCTTTGCCGTTAACTTGATCATTGCGCTCTATTGGAAGAATGGATCACTTCTAACTGCTCAGGCGTTTACCGCCATCGCTCTGATTAATCTCCTCACGAACCCAGTAATTCAGCTTGTTCAACTCATGCCACAGTTGCTACAATGTGTCGCTAACTTCCAGAGGATTCAGGAGTATTGTAATCATGCAGATAATGATTTCTCTCCTTCCGAGCACAAGAACGGTAGAAAAGCTAGCAATCGTACTGTATCATCCATCAGCCTCCATTCCCTACCTCAAATGTTGCCAGATCTGAACGAAAACAATCAAATGCACGTCATTACCCTAGAAAAAGCCAGCTTTACGTGGGGGCAGTCAAAGACACCTTTTCTGAAGGAAATCGACTTGAAGATACCAAAAGGCAGCATCACTGTTTTTATAGGAGCAGTCGGCAGCGGCAAGAGTATGCTGCTGGAGAGCATACTGGGTTGCGGAGAAACAATCTGCAGTCTCGGTACCGCATCGAACTCCACGCCTTCTGTCGCTTACTGCTCCCAGCAACCATGGCTTGAAAATGGCACAATCCAGAGCAACATCATTGGTGTATCCCAATATGATATGAAATGGTATAAGACGGTTAGCTCAAGCTGTGGACTGGAGGCGGATCTACAGGCATTAGAACGGGGTGATAAAACCATCGTTGGAAGCAAGGGGTTAAATCTTAGTGGGGGTCAAAAGCAAAGGATTGTGAGTAAACCAGAAAATGTTCATTTGGCACGAACTCACTGATATTCATTATCTACAGGCTCTCGCGCGCGCAGTGTATTCGCGCAAGGATTTATTTGTCCTTGATGATGTCTTCAGTGGCATGGATGCTCACACCGTAGACCTCGTCTCGCGACGACTCCTGGGGAATGATGGTCTCCTCCGTAAACGCGGCACGACAGTTCTTTTGGCAACTCACAGTCGTAGGCTTTCCGAACCATTATAACATATCCTCTCCCAATGCTAATTAAATGCAGAAAAACTTTTGAGCTCCGCTGATACTATTGTGGCTCTTGAGAATGGCAGGATTGCACAGATTAGAACTCCACAAGAGCTGCTAGCTCATGAAAGTTATGTTGCGAATCTCAGACTTGATTTTCGAGACGAAGACCGCATCGAAAAGATTGACGAAGACACCAATATTTCTCGAATCGAAAGTACTGTCGCTGAGTCCTTCATTTCGGTCTCTCGTACTGTAGATGAAGCTGATAACACGCCTGATGTAAGGCGCAAGAAAGGCGACTGGTCGGTTTATAGTTACTACTTTGCTAGTTCTAGCTATACGGTTGTAATTATGTTTCTTCTCAGTATGGCAATTTGGATCTTCTGTACTGAATTCGCCAGTAGGTACTCCAAAGTCCTCTCAAATATCTCAAGAGACTAACGTGTTCAAACCAATAGCTGTGTGGCTCAAATGGTGGTCAGAAGCCAATGAAATCGAACCGAACAAAGATGTGGGTTTTTATATAGCGTTATACGCTTTTCTGGGTATTTTGGGAGTTGCAGCGATCGCTATTTCATGCGGGTGACTATCTCTTGTATGAACTTTCTTCGCTTTGTTAACAAATTTAGGATTGGCATCGTCAACATCATCTCCAACTCGGCCCTCAGTCTGCACTCTGATTTGCTCGTAAGCACTGTGAGGTACATATACCACCCACGGTAAGCTTTGCGACTGTGCTGATCAAATTATAGGGCACCTTTGCGCTTCTTTTCCGCTACAGATACGGGTACTCTGACGAACAGATTTAGGTAAGCTTGATGGTGCAATCCATTTCTTTTATATATGTCTGACACAAAACATACGAATTGTTACTGATGTTTGGATAGCCAAGATATGGAACTTATCGACATGAATCTGCCTCTTGTCATGATAAACTACATCTCAAGTGAGTCGCTCTTTGTGATTTCATCCTCAATCGATGTCGTTGGCTAACATAATACAGCCGCGTTCTCTGTCCTAGCCAAGGTGATAATTCTTGTTGTATTCTCTCGATACCTGGCTACAATGGTCCCGTTCGTCATCGCGCTTCTGTACATGCTTCAATCGTTTTACTTGCAAACCTCTCGACAGGTTCGCCTACTCGAAATCGAGGCCAAAGCGCCGCTGTATACACACTTCATTGAGTCTGTGGCCGGCGCAGCTACCATTCGCGCCTTTGGTTGGCAGCGACAATACCAGAAACGCAATTATAATTTTATCGATCAAGCACAACGGCCAGCATATCTACAGTATTGCATTCAGAGCTGGCTTGGTTTCGTTTTGGATACGGTTGTTACAGTCATTGCGACTGTATTGGTGGCTGTTGTGGTGACATGGAAAAATAAGTTCAGTGCCGGCAACGTTGGTGTCTCGCTTGTCATGGTCATGTCATTCAGCTCTACCCTCATGAGAATGATCAAAACATGGACGATAATGGAGTCTAGTATTGGGGCCGTAGGACGAATTATGCGATTCGTCGAAGAAACTGAGTCAGAAGAGAAAATTGGCTGCACGACCCAGGTGGCTGAGGACTGGCCAACACAAGGCAACGTTGACTTCAAAAACCTAATTGCTGCCCACTCTCCAAATTCGGAGCCGATACTAAAGGGTATTTCATTCTCTATCAGGCAATCAGAACACATAGCCCTGTGTGGGCGCTCAGGTTGTGGTAAAACTGTGAGTATAAGGCGCTTCTAAACTTTCCAAAGGAATCTAACAACACAAACAGTCCACCATACTAGCACTACTGCAGATTATTGAAACGCGAGGAGGCCAAGTCACCATTGATGGTGTTGATCTTTCCACTATGCCATGCACTGATGTTCGTTCCCACCTTAACGTCGTCCCTCAGGAGCCACTTCTAATTCCTGGGACTATTCGTTTTAACATTGACCCCTTTGGAAAGGCGTCAGACGAAGACATCATTCGGGCCTTAGACCATGTTCGCCTCTGGGCAATAATATCAGAACAGGGCGGCTTAAGCAAAGAGATAGACACGTCTATGTGGTCAGCAGGCCAGAAACAGCTATTGTGTCTTGCACGAGCCATGGTTAGAAACAGTAAAGTATTAATACTTGATGAAGCTACTAGCAGGTAAGCTATCAAAGCCATAGGACGCGATTCTATGAATACAGGGAATAACATGCCAATAGTGTCGACAGCGAGACGGAAGTATTAATGCAGGATATCATTGACACAACCTTCAAAGATTGCACTGTCCTTGTCGTTATGCATCGTCTCACACATGTTGCTCGGTATGATAAGGTTCTACTACTAGATAACGGCCACTTGATGGAATTCGATACGCCGACCACGTTGCTGAGTCAAGATTCCAGGTTTGCTAACCTGTACCAAGCTGGTGCTACGGAGCCCTGAGTATTTCATGGAGAGTGGCATTCAGGTATATGAGGAAGAGGCTTCGAGAGTTGCGCATCTTTGTATCCGTATGTGCAGCTTGTGCTTCTGGATTTCGGCATTCTTTGTAATCATTTTATCGTCGTCACCAAAATGCTGTGATACGTGTTTCTGGTCTTATGGGTCCTTCAGTTTTACATGATATATCTCTGGTTTGTTGAGAGTTATCCTTAACATTGGAAAAGGATGGAGAACAAAGGGTTTAAAATTTAGGCAAATACCAGGTCCGGCTTTTTCCATTTCCCTGAACCTCTTTTCAGCGAGTTGAATAAACCCCTGTAGAAAGTTTGCTGGGAAACAATCAGAACTCGAGAAGCTTATAAATGTCATCTACCATCAACTAGGAGTACTTTCCGTCAACTTTGCGGGTTCTCGAGGGGTGAGAATGTCACGAGTCTAATAACAGAATAAGAGCTTATGAGCATGCTAAAATTTAGAAATTCCCCTCATTTATAATCACTGCACTCACTTCCCTATCCCCAACCTCTCCATTTTCCACCACACCATCAAGAAAACGCCTCAACGGGTAATGCGTATGCACACAATGAAAAGAGTGGTACCACTCCCAGCCACCTCGATTACTTGATTACACCCTCATCCCATTTTTCCACCAATGACAAGAGGGTAGAAAAAGGTCTAGCTATTTGTAGGTAGCCTACAAATAGTTAAAATGAAGGTAAAACACCAATAGCGCCTCAAGTGAAGGTCTAGGTAGTACTCTTGACGGTAACTTACTCGCATCTCTCTCTTTTCGATATTTCATAGGTAACTCGCGACCCTTTTTTGGCCCCAAACTTGCTTGGCTTACTCGCTAATTACTGGCTCACTCGACAACGACTGGCTCACTTGACAATTGGTGGCTTACACGTGACTCACAAACTCGCTCAGCTTACTCGCTATTTGATTGGCTTACTGGAACCACTCCAGTACACCTCGATTCAAATATGCCTTCAGGCATTCTGATTATTATAGTAAAAGATTTAGGAATCATTTCGGATAAATTTAGAAGCTTAACGTGTTTAGTCAAGTCTTAGGGGTTTTCGACGAACCGACTTCCTGTAAAATCGATAGTACTCACCCTTTTTCCATCAACTGTTGACCCCCGCTGATGCTGCGTCGTTCATATCTTCAACAGCACAGCGTAATCGAAGAACCATAACCGCTATTGGGTCTGTATAAGTTACTTTTTGGCGGGGGTGACTTGAATTTCTTGGGGCCTTTTCTCTACAAAGTTGCAATATGGTTTAGTAATATGAGGGTGGTGGTTGGGTAACTAGATGTCTCTCATTTCTGAATTTGTCCAAGAGAGGCAATCCTTCATTTGGCTGCAGGGTGAAACTGAGGAATCCTTTCAAATTTCCAAGCACACCAATTGTTCTAAAACAAATTACAAAGTTTGATAGGTGAGGATTTAGTATCTGACGCTAAATTACAATACTGCAAAACAAACGAATGTGCGAAAACTAAGAAACGACTCACGAGACAAGGATGAGTAACAAAATATTCTTATGACTTACTTAAGAATACCCGAGCTTTTTTGGGGGATTTCGGGAGTCTGTGAGTTAAGCAAAAGTCGAAGGAATCGCTCCAAGTAAAATTGAAGTTCAAGTAGATGGGAAATCCCCCAGCAAACCGGGTTGATCGTGGGATTTTCAGAATGAACGTGTCTTCGTAGCTCTAAATTTGTTTAAAGATAATATATTCTTGACAAAATATTTACACATCTTAACAGGGTCGACTTTAGGATTGCATTTCATCGCAAACACAATGTGTCAAAATCAGGTTTCAAAGAAAGTCCCAAAGAAGCATTTGCAAATGAATTTTTATAATATAACGCTAAATGAGTGTCTGTAGTCATCCCACTTCTAAAGCAGAGTGGGAAGCAAAGGAATAAAACCAAAGTGAAGAATTGTGGACTAGAAACCATTTATCTTTCGGACCCCGTTATACCGACACCAGCAAGCTCGCCAAATTTGTACTTAGTTAGTCTGGCATCTGAAAGAGCTGGTCATGTCGTTCCAACCGAACTGGCTAAGATCACGGTGGCGATTGTCGCTAGTGACAGGTCCACCTTGGTTACCACCACAACCATTGTTTCTACGCCGTCTGTTAGAAAATCTTGTCAATCTACAAGTCATGGAAAAATCTACATAAATGTAGCATTGAAATCCATCAAAAGCCCGGACGGAGGAAATAACATCGTTCCAGTTAGAAGGAAGAGTGTCTGAATAGGTTTGTCAGTAAGCGTATGGTTATCTGAGAAGAAAGTGGGGAGCTATAGCTTACAACAAACACCCGTTGTAACATGAATCCATGTAATACAATTTGCAAAATCCGCGTCTCTGCATGTCAGAAACTGGCTTTCTTGGCGAGTGTGGAGACTTCTTCGTGCTTTAGGACTAAATGGGAGTGCTGCTGCCTCCTCGTTTGTTCCAGTGATGGGGATAAGGGCCTCGACAGCGGGGGTGGTGGCTGCAGCTGCATGAGCAATAAATGCTGCTGTAATGAAAGCTATTTGAAAAGTGAACTGCATTTTTGCCGTGGTACTGATATCCTAAAGATAGATTTGTGAAACTAGGTATTGCAAATGTAGAAAGGAGCGAGTTGAGTTAGTAGTTGAAAAATAATATATGATAAAAAGCTGGAGTTATATATTTCTCAATGCCAAGACGGACCAACCCTTCCATAGATTTCAATTGTAGGAAAAAGTCGATATTAGAAGAAGGTAAGCGTCAGCTACTTCAAAGATTCTTTTCGTCACCGAGAAACATTCATAAGTAAGCTGAGCATTATATGTAATTAGACACTAGTGGCTTTGGAAAGAGCAGGTTAGGTAAAGATGTAGCCAAGAAAGCAGGGGTTTTACTTTTTGATACAAAACTCAAGTTATGACTCCCCTATCAAGCTTGCCAGTATTGCTATTATTTACCACGGAGCGAGCTTAAGATCGTTTTACTGCTTTTTAGTGTACTATGTACAGCTTATCCTTGAATATTGTTTCTGACGTTATCTCTTCCAATGCAGACATGTAGGGAGAACAACGTGCACCAAAATTGGATGCTTTTTGGATAGAAACAGCACTTTAAGCGATTTTAGACATATGCACGTACTACAATAAGGCTGATGCTTTCACATCCACTCACTTTCCAGCCAATTATGCCACATCGTAGCACATCTTTTACCCACTTTTGAGTGCACATTTTTCTCCCTACATGTCTGCATTGTAAGGGATAAAAAGCCACCATTTTTTACCTCTATCATGGGACTACCTAGTATTGGAAAGGGGTTCATATGGCTGAAAGTACAGTCAGTCTGCATGAGGGATTAGCGACCCTTCTACACTTCAGCGCTTCAATAGCATTGCTGCCAATAGAGGTCACCCCTTTCTTGGTGTGCATCAAGGCCAGGAATTCATCACCGCTTTGCCCCTTTCTAAATTCGCATCACAAACCCGAACTCTAATTAGAGTCTTTCCCAGATCCTACTTAACTAACCCAATGGAATTGGGAAGATGGCACTATTGCTTGGGGCTCGAAAACTTGGTCTAGTGAATGAAAGCTTTGGGAGCCGTGCTCGGCCGTGGAACAGCTATCCGTTTCTACATGTACGAGTAGCAAGCTTTCCCTATGTAACTTGTCGGATTATCTAGATTCGCTTGATGGTCTTAGGTTTTTGTTATGTTTTCTATGGATCCATGGTGAATTTCACACTCCTTTTGGTTGTTATGGATCAACTTCTGGGGACCGGGTGGCCAAGCCACTCCACGACGGACACGTAGATATCTACCTTTTTACCTCCCTAGACTCGTAAGCAGAGTATAAACAGTACGAATAATTGTTCTGCGGGTACGATACTATCTCCCTAACAAGTCTCCAACAATCCAACTGTCGTCTGGTTGACCCTGTAATAATCAAGCACTTCGAAATACAGTAAGCTCGCGCGGAACGTCGCCTCGCCATTCAACGCTAGAAGGGGTGGGCTACCTCGTAAAAAGCCAGAATAGGAAGGTAATAGACATAGGAGCTATCAGGCTGCTGAGCCCCCAACAAAAATAAGACGTTTGTGACCTTCTTGATTGCTATGATAGCTTCACAGCCTAGAAGTATTGAGATGGTAACTAAAAATTGTTTATAAGCAACATTGAGAAAAGTTAAGCATAAAGGAACGGGGAAGATTTAGAGAGATACTAGCGCCGAAGCCAACCGGGCTCCATACTGCCTGCGCTGCGACAAATAGCCCCTCTGAAAACTTCAAATTACTAATTTGTTGCAACATTGCGGAGTTGCACACCCTCCTCATGATGGAAGTACCACAGAGTCTATACACTTATTAGAAAGTCAATTTGGCGCTAGTTAGCGACTTTTATGTATTTTTCAAACAGTGATGGATTGTTCAAGATCTATTTTAGTATGGTGTGTACGGAGTGTAGAAAGGGAAGGAAAAAAAATAAATACATCCTGGTAGAACCCCAATACTTTGAACTCCGGCATTGATGAAGCAAGGAAGATCTAAAATGTCATTGGTCCTCAGTGCTCGGTAGAACATGTGATAATAAGCAAAGGAGAGCAAGACAACATACAAGGGCAAAACAATATACTACAGTAGCAAAAACACACAACCAAAAAAGGCATTCGTAATACATCTCGAATTTATTTTCGCTCTTCGGGCATTATCTACTACACACGCTATTTTGGGTTTCCGCTTCACCTGGCTCCCTCAACTTTCCCTCGGCATACCGGAGATATCATCCGCATTTCCCGGCCGCATAATACAATCTGTCTCCCCCGAACTTTTTATACTTCAGCTTCCCCTGGTACTCGCTTGCAAAAGAAAGAAAGAAAGAAAGGCATCTAAAATCACAAGTCATGCAGTTGTTTCCTCCCCTCCCCATTCAGTCATCGATTTTCTTCCCCTTGCACACGATATGTGAAATCCAGAACGCCCCCAAAATAAAGAACCCTCGAATATGATGCAGCAAAACAAATCTTTCTTCGCGCAAACCCCGACGCCGCTATGCAGAATATTTTTTCTCTTTTGGTGAGTGGGTTCTTGTTGATACAATTGAAAAAAAGCGACGGTGAAAAAGTCATCAACTTTGTGGAGATCTGTGAGACGTTAGTAAGGCAATGTAGGTTTGAATGACGTGTAATTTCTTACCTCGGTGAGTATTGCGGACTGGTGGGAGAATATGAGGGCGAAGTAGGAGAGTACTTCGGTGAGGTTGAACTGGCATTGGCATTTGCCTGATAGGCAGGGCTTGTCGGACTGAAACTTGGGCTACTAGGACTGTAGACTGGGCTCGTTGGCGACAAGCCAGAACCAGGAGAGGTTTTATTTGGCGCAAAGTTTGGTGAAGTTGGGCTGTAACTTGGCGACGTTGGGGAGTAGCTTGGTGATGTGGGACTGTAGTTGGGAGACGTGGGCGATCCATGAAGATTAGGAGACGTCGGTGAGTAGTTGGGAGATGTCGGCGAGTATGATGGCGATGTTGGCGAAACAAAGCTGGGCGACGTTGGCGAGTAGGCTGGCGATGTTGGGGTAAAAGCTGGACTAGTGGGCGAAAATCTTGGCGATGTAGCTGAGTAGCCAGGACTGCTCATACCAGGAGATGTTGGAGAGTAGCCTGGGGAAGTGGGTGTATAACCTGGTGAAGTTGGGCTGGCACCCGAATTGAAAGGACTGACAGGAGACCAGCCACCACCTGGGCTTCGTTGAGGTGTATATGGGCTGAGCCCACCACTGCCATAGCCAATACCATACTCATTACCAAATCCAGATGGCTCATCGGAGCCAGCAGTTTGGACAGGCGAGAATCCGGCTGATTGGTAGTCGGGAGAGCCAAGATAACCAACCTCTGCAAGAGGAGATCCACTGTCGTAAGGAGTAGCAGCACCATCCCCACCTTTGACTGGAAGTCCAGGCATAAGACCCATTCTACCATTGTCTGAAATGACGGTATCAAGCATAGCGGGGTCAAGTAAAACCTCCAACTCGCCAGTCCCCATAGGGGCCAGTTGACCAAGCATGACGTTCTCTGAGATTCCACGACAGTCATCAAGCTCACCAATTGCTGCAGCCTCCAAGAGAATCTCGACAGTCTCTTCGAAAGAACATCTCATCAAGGCTCCAGTATCAGCACGATTGATACCGTGACGGGTGATTGCCATAAGGAGACCACGAGAGGTCATGACATCAACCAACAACGCAAGATGGCGATGATTGACGTAAGAACCATCGAAAGCCAACACCTGGGTCAACTCTCGCATCAAAGCACCTCTGGCGGCTTCAATGCCTAGAACCTCAAGAACTTGAACGAAATGATTGGTATAGGTTCTAGTCGCATCCACCCCTGGAACTGTCAAAACTTGGGCCAAAGATGTTCCGGTGGTGTCAAGATGCCACTCGGTAAATCCCGGGGTCTTGGTGCAATAGAGTGATCCATCTGGAAGTGTTGCAAGGAATGGCTTTTCGGCTAAGAAGGCACGTTCAATACCCTGCACACCACCGAGTGTTAAGGTGTCGAGTATGTGAGCCTCCAATCGCTTCAACATGATATCCTGCTCGACATCCTCGTCCTCCAGCTTGTCGGGATTGATCATTCTGATACGAATAACTTGCTCATCCGCGTTATTGTCACTGAAGATAACTGCCAAGTCCTTGGGGTATTCCTCCTTGAGTCTAATAGCCACATCTTCGACCTTCAAGCCCTTGTCAAGCATACGTCCGCGGTCGAGAACGATACGGAGCAACCATCTCGATTGGTTCTCGAGAGAGTCTTGGTGTTCCTCAGGAATGATGAAGAAAGATTCAACCATGTCCAAGTCTGCTTCGATGCTCGTAGATTGAATATCAGGATCGTGGTAAATTTCGGTGGACTCGGTGACCGAACGTAAAGTTGTGTGTTCTACAGCACCGCGTAGCTTGAAGGCTCGAGCCTGTGTGTTTTCAACGCGATCTTCTCCATCGAGCCAAATGACCATAGAGGGGGTTTTAATATTTGAGGCAATATTGAGAATTTCTTTTAGACGAGGCACACCAAGGGTGACGTTCTTCGAAGACACACCTGCAAAATGGAAAGTATTGAGCGTCATTTGCGTCGCGGGTTCTCCAATAGATTGAGCAGCAAGGACTCCAACCATTTCTCCAGGATTGACTAATGAACGCTTGAAACGACCTTCGATTTCTCCGACAACGTTGTCGAACGCGAGCTTGGTGAGCTTCATTTCGCAAGCCAAGCGCTTGAAGGCAAGTCTTGATCGCACTTGAGCTTTGAAAAGCATCGTTGCGTTCTCCTGTGCCTCGACTGATAAATAATCTCCACCACGAACAATTACCATCTTGCTTAGAAGCTCTTGCACTCTAGGAATGACATCTGCAGGCGTGAGGTCGCTTCGTCCAGAATCATCAATGTTGAAGAGTCGCTTAGCGCTACCGAGAATACGAATAATGTTCAAGGGCAGCTGCATCTTGTCATCCGTTCCTTTACTGGCATTTAGCTCACGCAGCCAAGCGCGGTCTTCTACAAGTTGATCCCATTCGGCATCGAGGAGTTTCTGGTACTCCTCATTTCCGTTGATGCTGGCAGCATATTCCAACACGTCGGCAGATACTTGGTTGTTCTCATCCGTAACATCAAGGCGATAGCGATCAGCAAAGTCTTTGTCTTTCGAATTGATATGATCAACGCGCTGCTTCTCGATGATTGTTCCATCCAACCCATCCTCGCCGTAGACGAATTGAACAATATCGCCGAGGGAATTTCGGACTGTTCCATCATATTTGGCAATGACATCCTCAAGTGCCTTGACAAGACGGCGTTGAATATAACCAGTTTCAGCAGTCTTCACTGCGGTATCGATGAGACCTTCACGACCAGCCATGGCGTGGAAAAAGAACTCGGTTGGTGTTAACCCACGAAGATATGAGTTTTCAACAAATCCTCTTGATTCTGGGGAGTAATCATCCTTTGTGAAATGAGGAAGTGTTCGGTATTTGAAGCCGAAAGGAATACGCTTTCCTTCCACAGATTGCTGACCAACGAGCGCAGTCATCTGAGAGATATTGATGGTGGATCCCTTTGAACCAGACTTGGCCATGATGACAGCGTTATTGGCATCCTTCAAGCTGTCCGCGGTTTTGGTACCAGCTGCATCACGAGCTTTGTTCAAAGCCTGAGAAACATCCGCCTCGAAAGACTGACGAAGATTCATACCCGGGGAGAGCTCATAATCGCCTGATGTAGCTTTTGCCAAAAGTTCGTTTACTTTGTCTTTTTGGGTGTTGATTGCACCTTCAATCTTCTCAATGGTAGATTTATCCGGAACTGTATCACCAATACCGATACTGAAGCCGTTGTGGAGAAGCCAGTAGTTCACAACACGCTGACATCCGTTGAAAAAAGCCATGGCAGCATCGGGGCCATGTTCATTGAAAACAATGTGAATAATTCCACCAGCCGAAGCACCCACGTATGCTTTGGCAAGTAGACCATAAAGAAGCTCGCCGCTGTGGATTAGCATACCATCATCCTTTAAAGGAGAGTCCCCTCCGTGATCAGATGGCGTGAAAATATTGACGATCTTTGGGATGATCATACTGATAATTTGTTTGCCCGTCCAACGAGGTCGAGGTTTGATAATAGCTGGCTGAGGAATAACACCATCCCATTCGGGGACCCATAACAGAATGTTCATAAGCATTTCTTTGGTGACGAAAGTATCTCGTCGGCACATCTTGTACACACCCGCAAGGGTGTCCTGCACAATACCCATAAGAGGACTATTTCGCTGAGGGGATACAATATTCAGAGGCACCATGCATAGGTTCATGATTTCGGCTCGAGTCTCTTCGGTCTGAGGCACGTGCAAATTCATCTCGTCTCCATCAAAATCGGCGTTGTATGGCGAAGTAACAGACAAGTTGAGTCGAAAGGTTGAGTAGGGCATGACCTTGACTCTGTGACCCATCATGGATTCCTTGTGGAGGGATGGTTGACGATTGAAAACAATGAAGTCTCCGTCAACGATATGTCTCTCAACCTTCCAGCCATACTCGAGATTAACACCCGCGGAGTTTTTGTTGTGTCGGAGATCAATACGAGTTCCATCAGATCGAAGAACATACTTCGCACCGGGGTGATCATTAGGGCCATTCTTGACCAGCTGTGAAAGCTTTCCGATGTTGTATGGCGTCACTGTTTCGGGGTATGTAAGGACTCGGGCGATACTTCTGGGCACGCCAACTTCATCCAAGGACAAGTTTGGATCACCAGTAATAACAGTACGCGCAGAGAAGTCCACACGCTTACCCATCAGATTACCACGGAGACGTCCCTCCTTTCCCTTTAGACGGGCACGAATAGATTTGACAGGTCTTCCTGACTTTTGCAGGGCCTGGGGTGTACCAGCAATATCATTGTCCATGTAAGTTGCTACGTGATATTGCAGAAGTTGTTCAAATTCGTCCTGAATGTGGGCTGGGGAGCCTTCCTGTTGTGCCTGCCGAACGTTGCTATTCGCTCGAATGATATCACCCAATTTATATGTCAAATCATCTTCTCCTCGCATACCTTGGCCTGTACCGTCCATGGAAACACTAGGGCGAACCGGTGGCGGCGGAACAGGTAAAACTGTAATGATCAACCACTCAGGGCGGGCATAGTCGTTGCTCAAACCCAAGTCGCGAATTGCGGAGGATTCTATGGATTTGAATATCTTGAGTGCCTGCTCTGGGGTGATTTTTCTCTTGTCTGGTGCTGCAGTCTCGCCATCTTCATCCTTTGGGTGCTTCCAGGTGCCATGTAAGGCCAAAGCAGCTTGGCGCACTTCTGGTTGGATATTTCCACAACCTCCGTGTGTTGAAATTGGACCATCCTTTCCCTCTGGATTAGGCTCATTTTCGTTCGTGTCAGTATCGCAGATCATTTTTGGCTTGCACAGTCTCCATATGGTATCGAATCTACGCTTGGGGTCTCGGATATTAACAGCTGCTTTGAATGCGGGATTACTCTAAGTTTGAATGTTAGCACAAAGATACAAATAAATCTGCCGTGCTCACTGACTCTGTCTAGCAAGATTTTGCCACAGTTGTGGCAGACCATTTCCAAAATCTTCTTGATCTTCTTGATAAATCCAGGATGAAAGACAGGTTTCGCCAGTTCAATATGCCCAAAGTGACCAGGACATTCTGCCATCTGCTGGTCGCAAGTTGCGCACTTGAACTGTCGGTCGATGGAACCAAGTCGCGGATCGTTCAGACCACTTTCGCGTGGCTTCATTCGACTGTCATCCATCGTCTCAGGGTAGAGAATGTGGGCTACACTCATGCTCTTGATTTCCTCGGGAGATAAGAGTCCAAATTGGATTTCCTGAATAATCTTGAGCGGCGCATCGGAATGCGTAAAATTGAGGTTCGCCATGATGATGGTTGTGGGTCTCTGAAACTGAACTCCAAGGTGGCAAACTCGATATTAAAGGAGAGGCGTCGACGAGACACAACGCGCGATGCGGATGGTCGCAAAGATATGTTTATTAAGTTGTATGATGGCACAGATGCAGCGACTCGATGGGCAAGATGGGAATAAACGTGTTGTCGCAATGGCGCTGAAGGCAGCGCAGGCCCGAGGCCTCTGTCGTAATCTCGATTTTCGACCGCGGCAGATCTAGGCGCTCGACGACGATGGGAAAAGCTGGCGGATGATCTTCTTTCTCGTGAGAAAGGCTGGCCAGGAGGAATGCACGATTCGGGACGCGCGATTCCTTCGGTTGATGCTGAAGTCGATGGTGTTGATCGCGGTTGGGGATGTCCCTTTGTCGAGGGCGCGCGAAAACCAAAGAAGATGCGGCTCGCTCCCATAATACGCTAAACTTAAAGCAACAAATGTGGGTCCGCTGTTCTCAGCCACACCCTTTCTCCAATTCACCTTTGGTTCAGAGTATTTTAGTTTTAAGGCAACACATCTGACTCACACCTAGACAATAAACTTGTAAGTGAGATTTTATGTCTTTAGGGAGCGCTATTGACCATTCATAAAATCTGCTTCCTTATTTTCACTGTTTCAGAGTCTGACTCTGACTCTACCCCGTGAAATCTATGCATCATCCACTTTCAATTAGGCTGACAGATAAAGGAGAAGGAGAAACCGATCACATGACAATGAGAAAGTCTAGAACACTTCACTTCAACTGTTTATTTGCCATTATTTTCTTCCATGCGTGCTTCCTGATATCTAGGAATATGGATTTGTTCTTTCAACCTCAAGCAAAAATCGTCAAAAGACGCATTCCCAAATTTGATTTTCACCCAATTTCCATTTACCGTTGTCCTAAAACTCCTAGAATCCATGCTAAACTCCATAAACGCCATGCCGAAGACAAATCAACGTTTTCTATTCTTCTTGCTCGACTTTTTCGGTTGTTCATCACCACTGCCTACAACCTCCGAATCGAGAATATATTCTCTGCTTTGGGTCGGACTTTTTCTTCTCATCTCGCCCCTTCCAATGGCAACAAACTCCTCCTCGCCCTCACTATCCTGGAGATCAAGTTGGACTGGCATCCGGAAGTGATTCTCTTCATCCAACCCCTTGATAGGCTCAACTGTCAAAACATCAACATCATCATCTTCCAAATCAAGACGTCGTTTATGTATCTCTTCCTGGGGATGAATGTCAAACTCATCCTCATGCTCCTGGTATTCCACGTTCTCTTCAACCTCAACGAAATCCGGCGCAAGAGCTGACCATCGCTGTTGGGGTATGATAGACCAGATGTGAATGCGACCAGTTTCCAGACCACAAGCAACAATCATCGGCCGATGAGGATGCCATTCAACAACACCATGTTCTTCCTTGGTTCCTTCTAGAATTCTTACCAAACTGCCGTGATTGCGCTCCCAAATATAAATGTCGTGATTGTTGTATGTCGAAGCCGTAACATACTCTCCCGTAGAACTGAACGCCACATGATTCCATGACAACCTATTGACCACGTCCTGAAACTTATGTTCAACCTCGATATTGATCGTATCCGGATCTGAAAATAAATTCGGCATTTGTATAGTTCGAATGATTCTATCCGAAGAATTGATCACAATATCTCTGCCCGAGCTCGTGAGCCGCAGGAGAATGACCACCCCAACGCAAATCTTTGTGGAATATATGGTGGACCTCGATTCGACTTCGATAATGTTCAACCATCCCTTGTTTGTGCCAGCCACGATATGATCCCCAGAGGCCGAGAACACGCAAACAGTGGTCGACTGTTTTAAATCCGCTGCTGCTTGCTTTTCGGTAATAGTTTCATCCAGTCCTCTTTTCGGAGCCGAAGAGAGGTTGTACTTGATAGTCATCGGATCTGTGGCATCGACGAGTAGTGGCTGGTCTTCGTAGAGGGCGACGACGAACATTAGACTATTTTTAGTTAGCCACTGCTATCGTTTGTATATATATAGTCTGCAGACTTACTGATTCCATGGGTGTAACTCCGCAATGTAGACTGCTGCTTCAAACCTAACACTTCGTAAAATGCTGCCATCCTGCAAATCCCAAAGGTTACACTTCCAATCCTGGCTCGACGTCAACAGGTATCTGCCACAATGCGACCAACTCAAAGATTGTATCTGCCGAGTATGCCCTTTCAATTTTCGTGCGACACCCTGTGTCTCGACATCAAAGATCACAACAACGCCATCGGCGCGTCCAGCTGCAAGGTAGTCGCCCTTGCGATTGAATCGTAGAGCGCATGCGTGCCCGCTTCGAAGGCTTCCAGTGGTGGACTCGGGGTAGTCTTGGGCAAGAACGAAAGGATCAGTAAGTGCCAAATTCATCGTGACGATAAGGAAAGAGAAGGGTTGCCCATGCTGCTCGAGATGGCGGGTTGACGAGGCTCGGAGGTCGAAATTCTACGACGAGGCTGAGATCCGCCATTGCCGAGATTGACCCGACGTATACATTTCGCACCATTTTAACAGCTCCTTATTTACCTTGATGGTACTTTATGTAATCTTCCAAGTCGTAAACTCCAGTGTCAAAATTTCTCTGACTGTATCATGAGTTAGTATAGAAATAAACACGAGTCAACGATACCCCCACTTCAGTATTTCATTCATCTTCCCGGTGCGGAGAAGACTTCTCATTTAGTACTCCCAAATACGGGAAGGGCTCTTAAGTATTTATTCATCATTTAACATACGCTTCCAAGAAACATCTCTGCCTATGTTCTCTCACAGATCGTTTCTGTTGTAGAAGTTTCTTGCCGAACAAATTTGTCAAATCATATTTTCTTGAGCCTCCATTCTTACATACAATTAATCTAGCCAAAGAATTATCCAATGACTTTACTCATCCTTTTTCGAAATGCTTTTGAATTCCCGTTTCAAGCCTACTTAGACTCTTCGTATTTCCGAAAAGAAAGGTGAAAACAACACATATGTCCGATGAAATAACAAGAACCAGCGCAATTTTGATCCACGATATAAGTGCAGCATGTTTTTGTCGTTACCCAACTTAGGAGCTTATCTGGGTTTTTGGTGCTTGCCTGGGTGCCAAGGGCAAGACCCGGGCTCGCTAAAAGTATAATCAAACATCAAAGACTCCGCGTATATTGTGTTTTTCCTCCTTCACACCTTGCAGAAGGACTTGGTAGTTTCTCACGATTCAGGTATGTCATCTCATCCTTATAAAGAGCGTTCTCCAGCTTTCCTCTCCTTCCCTCGAAATCGCCATCTCCAAGGGAACCAATCTTGTTTTCCAGTCTGCCGCTCGGATCGAATTAATCACATCTTACAATTTTACTTCCTGGCACCACCCATAACTTTAAAGGCTAGCCTTGGTTTAGTCTTCGAAGCTTCAAGGACCCTTTCCCGAGTTCTAGCCCAAAACTATGCCCAACCTTTTCAATTCCTCCGCTATCCCCGGGTTTATGATACTTTGTGAAAAGCTGACGTTACCAGCTTGCTGATTGTAAATGTAGTTGAAGGGTTCCTTCAGAAATCTGTCGCTAACTTACTTCCTAGGCTGTGGTTGCCTTCATTGCTTTCGTGTTTTCGCAGTGGCATATGGAACTGGTATGGGGTCTTTGGAAGCCATATGATGATTTCATAACAAGATCAGAGTGTCGTTGATTTTCGAAATTCCTTCACGCACGTGTTGTGGTGGAAAACGTGGTCGTCGCCACTTCCCAATAGAGTCGCATTTGCTTCCATGCATTTTCTGGCGTTTTGATTTTTCAGAATCCTTTAAGAGCTCTCTTTGTCTCTTATTCTTCGATTTCTCTCGTTGGTCGATATATGCTTCGTATCTCTCGTGTGTGTTCATTGCCAAGGAACCTTGAGAAACCGCCATGGTTGGCATGAAATCTTCGAAACGCACAGTTCTTGGCGCACTATGTTCGCTACCCTTATTTCGCTTACTACTTCCCTTCATATATTCCCCAAATGAGATGATACGATTCTCAAAATCGAATCTTAGTCCCAGAAGCATGAGCATTGAGAAAGCTCTGAAGTCATCGTATCGGTAGGTTCTTTCTTCTATAGGAGAAAGGACCTAGTACTATTCGTGGCCCTGAGTACGTGATTTACCTCTAGCAATCCTATCTAACAAGGTAGACTCTAGTATCATAAAGTTCTTTGTAGCTACTCTAGCTGATCTAAATTCGTTGTTTTGAAGTACTTTAATAGCCTTTTGAATATTCTCTTCAAGAATATAACTATTAGAAGTTTTTTTTATAAGTTATGTTAAGGGTTTATATAAGGTTAAAGAAATAGTAGAGTAAAAAGTATCCGAGAGCTCTATATATCTGAGATCTCTATATATCTGAGATCCCTATATGTCACGTTATATAAAATAATAATAAATTATAAAAGAATAAAACTATTTAGGGTTTTTATTATTATTATAACATTGTGAGAAACGCTAAGAAATATAGAATCATTAAAATGAGCCCTTTCTAGGGTATAACCCCTAGTGAGATTCCTTTTTTTCTTTTGGAATTTCTCACGATTCGAGTCAAAAACAGGGTATTAAAGTGAGTATACAAGGCGAAAGGCTATTGAAGTCGCTCGGAGGATGTGCAGCAGGCCATTTAAGTCGTTTTCTCTCCCTAAACACAGCCAAGTACCCGAAGAAACTCCCGAACATGCAATCCACACCAGAGACGAGCACCAAAACCACAGGGACAGATCGTCCGAATTTAGACCCCACCCCCCACATAGCACCGTTTCGAAACAAATTAATCTTTAATATATCCGAAAAAACTTACAAACTTAAAAGCCTAAAAGTAGGGATAACGATTAAAATCATTAACTCCTACAGCGTGTTGGGGACTTTCATGGCATTAGGGGAGTGGAGGATTACGCACTTTCAAACTTCGCTAGGAGTTAAATAGGAAGATTGAA
Source organism: Hymenoscyphus fructigenus (assembly GCA_001414455.1). Taxonomy (NCBI): domain Eukaryota; kingdom Fungi; phylum Ascomycota; class Leotiomycetes; order Helotiales; family Helotiaceae; genus Hymenoscyphus; species Hymenoscyphus fructigenus. Next base: position 278,909 of record LKUV01000012.1, on the reverse strand, counting down.
TTCTGCTTGGCGACCTAGGTTTTTGGTCGCATAATGGTAAAGTGATGAACCCCTCAATTTTGCCAATTTGACTTGGCTTCATATATATGCTAGAGCCACCCGTGTTTGCTTTGCAAAGTATTGGAGTAACCAAACACATTCTTTACCATGATCCAACTTCTCACACTCGTTTTCCTCGCTGCTGGCGGCGCTGCCGTCCCAGCACCAATCCCCAATATTGTCGCAAGAGCCGAACCAGCGACCTTTACGGCAAATGCAAATATTGGTGCAGGAGGAACTACCTTCAAAGACTCAAACCACTTCCGAGTCTATGCCCCTGGCCTATCTACAACCACAGTCGACAATACTTTGAATATGCTCGAAGCAGCATACGATTGCTTTGTCGGAACATTGGGCTGGCGCTCAACTGGTCTATCTTACAACTTTAACACAGCTGCTCAAGATGCCGCTGGGCCTTGGTATAAAACCAATGTTTACACTGCAAGCGACCTTAGCGATGCAGCTGGTGTAATGAAATCAGATGCAACCACGGGAATGGGATATTTGGAGGTATTGGAGGATTATTTGCCTGTATCACAGGTCACGGTTCATGAATTTGGTCATGTTATGACATACCATGAGCAAAAATGGGTTGATCAAGGCAATACAGGGGCATGGTGGGAAACGACAGCTGAATGGGTTGCCGACACATACGCAACCTCAGACCTGTGTGCTGCAGCGAGAACGAAACACGGACAATCAGCTTCGGAAACTATTATGGATGTGAATAAAGTCATTGGAGATTCGTTCCAAGTAATGGTTGACGGCACATCTGGTTCTGGCAACTACTACGAAGCCTGGCCATTCTTTACATATCTGACCAACAACCCCGACAACTATGCCGGGCTGGGAAAAGATACAATCAAGAATCTGCTTGCTCAATACACGGCGAAGAGCAATGAGACTCCTTTGCACTCTTTATCTCGCGTTTCTACAAATGCTTCTGTTGCAGCACTGGTAGGAAGATATTGGGCTCGAATGGCTTATGTCGATATTGGACATGCAACCGGACAAGCACAATTCCTGGCTCAACGATCAAATATCAATTTCGCGAATGTTGACCTTGTATCGACCGGAAATTATAAAGTCAAAACTGCTCGACAACCTCGTTATATGGGAGCGAACATCATTCCCCTCAAAGCTTCTGGTGCGACTACCGTCACCGTCAAACTCACTTGTGCCACAGAGTGTAAAGCAACCCTTGCCGTTCGAAACACCAGTTCAGGTGTTGTGAAATATACAGAGCTTGCAAACGGCGCTGGATCCGCGGCCGTGGCATCCGGCGAAGAAGCTAGTCTTGTGGTTGCGAACGCACCTACGACATTGATTGTGTATGATGGGTTCGCACTCTCAAGTGCGGTTTCGAAGGGACTGGACTATTCTTTCACCATTTCTGGTGCAAGCGTCTGAAAGGCAGGTGGCAGGAAAGAGCCGATTTCCATTCATTGTATATATTTAGCAGGCCTTTTCTCAACAATCAAAAGCAAGAGAAAAGTACTGTACTTGATAAACTCGCATGTAGAATATTTTCTTGACACCTAGGTAGCACCTGCTGTTCATAAACTTGATGGAAGAAAAAAGCACGTTGATGACATTACACGCGGAGAAAAAACAGAGAATGAGACAATGACAAACAAAAATTCTTGACCCCACGAGTCTATACCTGTCGACTAGGTACTTTCTGGGTAGAGAGACAAGTCGTGGAGCGGAGTTGGCTTGAACTGAGTTCATGCAGCGGAAAATCTCGGGCAGTCGTACCTTTCCTCCTCGTCCTCGTTATGGCAGCAAACTGTGGAAGGAGTGAGCTCATTAAGATATATTGAGGGAAGGAGCGAGTCGCCTATTTTCCCCCAACTTTCACTCCCGCCTCATCATGACGCTTCTTTCCCAACCCACAGAGCCCAGCTGAGAAACATTACTTACGATCGATATCAACAATTTTCCACCTCAAACACTGTACCCCTAAATTCGCGAGAAGGATTAATATTCAACCCCGTTGTTACCTTTACTCCGGTCAACCCCGCTCGGCGTTGACTCACCGGCAAGTGAAAGCACTCAATAATCCTCAGTCTTCAAATAACTCAAAAACCAATCTCCTAACGCAAATCAAATCAACATATCATTCCCACTACTCAATCTCACAACTCAACACCACCCAAAACATATCCCACCTTTAAACTATACCTAAAACATGGCACCCCAGCCTCTCACCCCCTCCCAAACCTCCCTCATATCCAAAGCCAAAACCCTCATCGCCTCCTTCCCCCGCTCAACACCCCCCAGAATAACAGACCACTCCGTCTCCTCCGCCTGCCTCACATCACACAACCGAATCTTCACAGGAATAAACACCTTTCATTTCACCGGCTCAGTGTGCGCCGAAAATGTAGCATTTGCGAATGCTGCTGCCGGTGGGGTGCCGAGTTTGTTGACACCTGGTTTTACTCTAGACGAGGAAGGGAAGGGAGAGGAGAGGGAGAAAGAGGAAATTCTATGTGTGGTAGCGGTTGCCAATGATGAACGAGGGGTGATAAGTCCTTGCGGAAGGTGTAGACAATTTATGTCTGATTATTACTCTAGGATTAGGGTGATTGTTAAAATGGGAGTGGGGGAGGAGCTGGGAACAGTTGGGATTGACGAGTTATTGCCCTACGGCTATGTTACTACCCTTAGGCCAGAGGTCCCCGTGAAGAAGTGAGGAGAGAAAACGCAATCCAGAATCGAAATCTAGATGGGCAAAGTAGCTAAGATTTGGTAGGGCCCAAAGCAAGGGAATTGACATTGTGCTATCAGCTGTCTTGAGTATCATCTTCTCCGCCCTCTTCCTCATCATCATCTTCTTCATATTCATCATCCTCTCTTTCCTCGCCATCTTGAAGGAAAGGCACGAATCTATAATCCACAAAACTTATGCCACCACCCTCAACCTCAACCATAAACTGCATGCTCAAAACCCCTTGCTCGTCGCCCCGAATACTAACTTTGCTTGCCAATCGCATGGATTCAGCTGCAGCTTTGATCATCTCGAACTTGTAACTTTGAGTCCATGTTTGTGATACAGTGAAAGTCTCGAGCAATTCACGACCCTTGGAGAATTCGATACTCGCGCTGCCAAGATGACCGACTGCTGATAGACTAAGATATGGTGCTCCGGTATGTGCGGTGATGTCTAGCCGACTTGGAGTGGTAGAGGAGAGTTCTGCAACAGCATCCGAAAGCCAACGTGCTTGCATGATGATTTTTACTTGCATAGCATCTCGTTGGAAGGGTATTTCTTCAGGATTTTCGGAAACATAAGTATTGAGATTGCAGGTTGTAGTGACACCAGATTCTTCTAGAACAATACTAAATGGTGATCCATCACCCTCGTAAGAAAGGCGACATATTCCAACCATCCCAAGAGCTTGGTTGCTAAATGCGTTTGGGCGATCTCGACGAATATTGCTATTATAGCCATCGTTTTCCGATTTGGGATTGCGGTTACTAACGGCATTTTCGGCTCCAAAAATCTGGAGAGTTTCAAGGAGAGCTTGTAAGGAAATCTGAAAGTTGGGGAGGTCGGGTGTGGCGGATTCTGGATCTTCTTCTTGGGCTTCTCCTGCAGGTGGATTATAGCTGAACGAAGTGAAAAGAGCTTTATCAAGAAAAACAATGCCTGGAAATCATTATTGCGGGGTCCTAGAGTACAATTAAGGAGACTAACCTTGCATGACCCTGGATGCCTCCACCGCAAACCTCAGACCTTCACTACTGATCTGAACCTGGGCTTTTGGGGCGAAACGAATGCAATTGAGCAATTGAAACAGCTGCCTTGCAGAGCTTGACACTGCCTTGAAGACGGGAGGAGCCCCATTTTCCGCCTCGACAATTGTGGGCATCTTGATGTATGTATATTTCGGATGATAGAAGTGATATTCTCGAATGGCAGATATCACAGAGTCTGGGATTTGAAGTTTGAAAGTCTTTTGCTTTTGATATTTCCCCCAACTAATGTACAACAGATGCGCCTAGGGAATTCGTATCGGGTCGAGGCTCGAGTGGTATCTTAAACATAAACGCCAACCGCGCAAATCATATACACAGCACCGAATCTACCCAAAGTTAGAAGTTTTCCAAAGCATGGTTCAGTGGGGATGCACTTACGCAATGGATAATGAAGCTGGAATTCCAATGACCGGGATGTTGACCACAGATCGGTCTAATTATGCAATTAGAAGACATTTCCCACAGACTATAGATTCCAAACTCACTCAGGCCAAACAATCCAGTGAGGAGAAGACCAATCGTCAAGAGGGAAAAGCCAACGAAGAAGTGGCTGCCCTTGCCGACTGCTGGGACAAATGGGTTGCCGGAAGCGCTCTCCCAGACCTGGTGCAATGATGACTCCATAAGATTGGGCTTGACAGGATGGAATTGTCTGTCGTTTTTGCTGCGCGTGGATTGAGGAATGTTCTGGTGGTGGGTGGATGGTGGAGGGTGTTTTCAGAGTTCCAGGTGCATCCAAAGCACCGAAATCTGGCATCACTGAAAGCAGGCGCGTCGGATGTCGGCGCGATCAAATCCCGCTCCGATCCCCTGATTCCCACCTGGCTAAACCCAATCCGTCCAACGCGGAAGGCGGCAATATAACCTCACGAACCTCACCTTTGTGAATGCGATGACGAGGGCAAATTCACCCAGACAGCAAGCGCGACCACCGTCGACATCCCGAACTTGACCATCACCATAATCACCGCGCAGAGTAAGCCTACAAAGCTATCCATTACACCGAAGCCAACGTTAGTCCGCCTAGGATGTCTTCGTCCATTCTTTTACCCTCTTCCCCCGCAATATGACTATCTTGGAGGTCGCAATTTCGGGGGAGAAACACCCTACATTCGCTAACATGACGATATATTTAGGATCGGAAAATTGTTCTGGTGAAGAGCCACCTAAAGGCTCATTCGACCTCAGCCCCCAGCTTGCCTTGTATCCAGCCTTGCGCCAGCCGCATACCCAGCCGCATTTGGACTCGTCAGAGGACGAAACCGATACCGAAACTGTCTCCAGTAGACCAAGTAGAGCAGAAATCAGCCGACGCTTGAAGGACTTTCAGATATCCAGGTTTAATAACAAATTACAACTCGATCCGGGCGGAAGTGCGGTCGCTTCCCAATCACCCGGACCACAATCACAACGAAGTCCAATCGACATCCAGCTCTATTACGAGGCAATCAAGGACGTATACTTAGAGGCCAAACTCACATATCGACCCAAGCGCATACGTGTGCTGGAACGGGGCGATTGGAACGGATATCTCAAGAGGGCGTTAGAGAAACAAAAACAAAAACAAAAGGCACAACCGGTTGGGAACACAATGGCACCTCTAAAGGAGAATGGTACAACAAATTTCGCTGCTGCTGTGAAGTGTTTCGCTAAATGCTGTTAGTTTCCAAACGTAAAGCTGAGGATGACCCTAGTCCATCAGACAACAAACGACTGAAGAGCTCACATAGTGGGTCACCAGACCCTGACAAGAAACTTTCAAAGCCAGAGCCAATTCCATTTCCAGAAAAGGTACGTAGATATTTTGTCTTAGACGTGAAGAGATTGTTTTCTAACTGCCACGAAGCCAGCGGTTTTGGAAGAGCGAAATGGAGATATTGAGTTCAGGGTAGTCAATAACGACAACGAGCGCGAAAGCATGATAATTTTGACCGGTCTCAAATGCATATTCCAAAAACAGCTGCCCAAAATGCCCAAGGATTATATAGCGAGGCTTGTTTACGACCGCACACATTTGTCAATCGCTATTGTCAAGAAACCCCTTGAGGTAGTTGGAGGGATCACATATCGACCTTTCAAGGGGCGCCAATTTGCAGAGATTGTGTTTTGTGCCATAGACTCCGCTCAGCAAGTCAAAGGTTATGGAGCACATCTCATGTCTCATTTGAAGGATTACGTGAAGGCTACTTCGGATGTCATGCACTTCCTCACATATGCAGACAACTACGCCATTGGGTACTTCAAGAAACAAGGTTTCACGAAAGAAATTACCCTCGAGAAGTCGAAATGGATGGGGTATATCAAGGATTATGAGGGTGGGACAATCATGCAGTGTAGCATGCTACCAAAAGTCCGGTACCTCGAGATGGGTCGTATGTTACTCAAACAGAAAGAAGCAGTTCACGCCAAAATTCGTGCTTTCAGCAAAAGTCATCAAATCCATCAGCCCCCGAAGCAATGGAAAAACGGACCTTGCAAAATCGACCCTATGTCTATTGAGGCAATCCGAGCATCAGGCTGGTCACCAGACATGGACGAACTCGCTCGACAACCTCGTCATGGGCCCAACTACAACCAGCTACTGCATCTTCTAAACGATATGCAGAACCATCAATCTTCTTGGCCCTTCTTAAATCCCGTCAGCAGAGACGATGTGGCGGACTACTACGATGTTATCAAAGAGCCTATGGACCTTGCTACCATGGAGGTCAAACTAGAAGCAGACAACTATGCCACTCCCGAGGACTTCACCCGCGATGCGAAATTAATATTCGACAATTGTCGAAAGTATAACAACGAGACGACGCCCTACGCGAAGAGTGCCAACAAGCTCGAGAAGTACATGTGGGCTCAGATCAAGGCGATTCCAGAGTGGTCGCATTTGGAACCATAAAAAGTTTCGTGTATGATTACTATGGTCATTGGGCGTTCAGGGGAAAAATTAGTGGGTAGGTTTGCAGCTGGTTGTATGGGATATGGACTTTTTTTTGGGTTGTTTCATTTAGTATGGGGGCACAGCGAGCGGGATACCATTGTTGTTGATTATTTGATATATGAACCTGGAGTAGGGCCTAAAAGAGATTTCGTCAATTGCATTCTCTTATTTCGAGCTTTAATGATTGCACCCTGGACACAAAATGGTATAATGTCTTTAGCAGCGCGGTTGGTGGCTGGGGAATCGTTTGATTCAAGCCAAGCGTTTTGGAAAGTTGGGAAGGGGTAAGGATCTATATAAAGAAATATGAATGATTTGGCATACTCTTGAATGCTTTTCGTAGTTGACGCAACAATTTATATTTTTAGCCCCCAAAAAGTTTTGTTTGGCTTACTGGATTAACAGCTTATTTATCTTGGGCCAGGAATCTTGCTTAATAAGTGAAAGCTTACTCGCCAAAAGTGTATTTTTTGGCTCACTCGTCGCTCTACGGGTAAGGCTCAATCGTCGGATTTTTGTACATGAGATACTGTCGCAAAACTCCGATAAAACAACAATCACGACCGAAAAATCCGAAACCTTCGAGGGGGTGATCACCTCGTAGCTAAAGGATACACTCCAATTTTTGAGGTGGGAGGCATGGGCGGTACTAAAATCCAGATGAATATTCAGCTTCCTTCCTCTTCCCCTCGGCAGTTTCCTATCGATAGATATCTCTAGGATGGAAGCTACTTAATCAAATAAAAACGAGCAGAAAAGAAAAATCCTTCACTTCCATTGCGCACACCACCACTTTTCCCCTCCTCCCAGCATTCCGAGATTATGCACGTCAATCCAAAAGGGGGAAGAGCGGGGTAGATATAGATGGCAAATGAGTGGCTGCATACTTTCTAGCAGCATACCTGGTGGCTCACTCAATTGAAAACAGCTTATATAACAAAGAGCAGCTTACCCAATAAGAGTTAAACACTCAGAGGGTGGGGGTATCAATGGAAATCACAAGATTCCTAGACAAATCGACCAAGTCAAAGCCAGGGCCCAACTCAAAAAGCAATTTCATTCATTTTCCTTCTACTATTTCTTCCTCTCACGAATCCACGCAATGCCAGCACTCTAAAACAAATCTCATACTATCCAAAAGAATCCCCTGACGAACGGAATAAGAAGCCCAAAGCCCCACAACAATAACCTCCAAAAATCCCCTTTCTTTTCCCTTGAACTCCCCTCGTGGTGGACAATAAAAGTGGCGGGAAATAGAAAAACCGATAACAGCTTTGGTGTGACGTAACTCGATAACGGTGCATTTAAAATTGATGGAGTTTGGTACGATGATGATTCACTTCTTTATGCTTCGATTCATATTATTTATATATTTTTCCGACTATGTTGTCTTAAAGGGGTCGCTAATTCCCGTTACATTTAACGTGCATTGAGAAGCATCCAAATATGATACTTTTTTTTGGTTTGTTAGTCGATTCTTTCTATGTTAGTCTTCGACTGTAATGCCAAACAAGAAAGGGAGATGAGCCATAATTTTGAGTTATCGTCTGATCTCTGTTCTTTCCTCCTCCAAAAACCCACCTCGATTCTTATTCAACACTCTCAAACAATCCTACTTTTTCCAAAACCAAAATACCATCCCCTTCAACCACCCTCCCCACCTCTCCTAGCCACACCCTTAAAATGCCTCTTCGTCATCCCCCAGTTAAACACAAAAAGCATGATCCCCAACGCCAAAACAATAGCTAAAACCAACAAAGGCAGCAAAATACAAAAGACGGCGAATGCTACACATGCCATTTGGAAATGGGAGGATTCTTCTAGTTGTGAGGTTGCGAGACCGAGTTGCATTGCGGTGAGAATTACGGTCACGTAGACGAATATTATTATGAGGAAGGAGAAGTTTTGGGCTATGAACGAGGCGTAGAGGCGGTAGGGGGTTGAGTAGCCGCGGATGAAATCTATGGAGTTTTGGTGTTAGCGGTTTGTTTGACGGGGTGTTTTGGGGTGGGGGGGGAGACGAGAGGGGGGATGGTATGAAGGGATAATAGGCGAAAGGGAGGAGAAGACGAACCAGAAAGTGTAGCACTATTGGGACGAAGTCTCCAGATGAGATTTATACGGTTTAAACGTAGTTCAGCCCAATCGTAGCGCCATTTTAACCATGGGTAAGGCATTGATGATCGTTTGAATGTTGAGTGGAAGGAGGAACGGATTGCCATCCACGTTTCGAAGTTGATTCCTTTGGGGAGAAGATTGTGGGTGTGAGCGATGTGGAGATCAGACTCCCATCGTATTAACCAGGTGTAGGAATATAGTAAACCTAGGGCTCCCATGAAGATCTCTGGAGAGGTGAGTTATGTTAGTATTACATATACCAAGCTTTCTACTTCCGTGTTTGGGAAAAGGCAAGACAGAACTCACCAGCACGATCTTCATCCCAATCTTTATTCCCATCATCACAAAGTTCATCTCTCCAAAACTCATAATTCAACAGGATTCTCGGCAAGGGCTTCAGGTAGATCATTCCATTTCCCCATAGTAAATGTAGATCCGCCTGTTCGAAGATTACAAACTCGAATCCAGTTGCCTTTAAGCGATGTAGTGGGGATTTGAGAAGGGAAGAAGCTTGTGGTCTTCCGGCGAGCCATAAGTGTTTAGTGATGCTGTTTAGTCGGGAGACGGATAGGTTGGAAATAGCGTCTTCGCTAAATGGTTTGGATCGCTGGCTTACTGAAGATGAAAATGGTGGTGTTTTGAAGGGTGATTTTGTGTGAGCTTGGGTCAGAGAAGAGCTGGATGGTGGCGCTGTGTGTTTCTCAGTCGTGGAGTTTTGGTGTGGGGGGTCTGATGGTATTGAAGCCATGGCGTAATCTTGGGATTATGGTCCCCAGGATTACCGGAAACGTGCATTTACGATGTTTGCTGACTATGCTAAAGGAACAATGCCATCGGCCGCTGTGATCATGAGCTTGTCGGACGGGTGTTATTAAGTGATCTGAGTCGGAAATTATCTTGCCGAATTCGGGAAACCTATCTAATAATCGTAGGAGATAAGTTACTGACAATTTGCTAGGTCAACACAGAGACGCAGCGTAATTGGCCATTGAAGAGAAGAGAAGCTCGGTGAAGCTCAAGCTCCAGTCATAAAAAGAAGTAAGTATTGAAGTATTGAAGAGAATGGCTAAGTGACTTAATCAAAGGCATTTAAGAACGGAGAGAATACATTTAAACAAAGTATGAAGCAGAGACCTGTGGAAAAATTCATCAGCCGCAACAAGAAAAAAGAAAAGAGACAGGTGGAAATAGGGTTCGATGATACCAGGGTTTGGCGAATACGCCCCCTGAAATGGTGCCCTGAAGGTGCAGTAGGGCTGACATACTCCAAACCCACCCTTAAAACCACTCTCTTTGGCTCCTTCGGATGTTCCTTTTAGGCCCCAGTGAAGGTAAAACAACCTCGACTGAGATGCACTCACGGCGTACGATAATTGATCATAATTACCTGATAGGAAGCATTGAAGTGCTTAAAACTATGAAGTAAGGTGGATGGGACTAGATGAGAATTAAAGAAAAGAGCCCTGGCTGATAAAAGGGGGGTCGCTTATGTAAGACGCCAGTGTAATTTTTCCAGCTGAGGTCCCCGAGATCCTTGGCAAGACAACACAGAACCGTCACCGATGATCCAGCCCCCAACGCAACGCGATAGGAGGGCCCGTCAATATGGTCATATAATTGGCACTCGAGAAGACGTGAGACACGGGGGCTGCCTAATTTAAGCATTTCCTTCCATGCTCCCTCCTGCAGTAAGCTTTTGATCCGGTCCACGTTTTGCATAATCATGACCCCTCATCCCATCCATTTTCCACATTCATTTTCTCATGAGCTGTAACTTTTACTGCGAATATTGCTGTTCTTTTTGTATTCAAGGCGTTTTCTCCCATTTTTTCACTCTTTCGTGACGTTCCCTCTCTTCTTGTACCTATGTAATTATGGCAAACACTGGCGCTAAAAAGCATTCCATTTTTGATAAGCAGGTACGAGCAACGCGCAAAATTTCCCTCCCAGCGAATTTTTTTTGACAGTGAGCAAAGGACGTTACTCAAGGCTTGAATGTACTTTATACCCCACCAAACTTCACAAAAGAGCCCGGAAAATGTATCGAGTAAGTGCCAACCATGCCGACCATTCTTGTCATCTCATTTGAACTATTCTCACCTTTATGCAGCATAATTGCGGTTCCTGGTCTTGGTGCCAGCATGACCCATACGTGGATACACCAAAATTCTAATATCCATTGGCTGAGAGATGATAACATGCTCCCAAAAGTCATTCCTAATGCGAGAATTAGTGTCTTTGGATACAGGTCCCAATGGCTTGGTCGAGAAGCAGTTCAAACGGATATAAAATCAATTGCTAGCGAACTACTTGATAGTATCTACCAGGAACGAGACGGGGTATGTCACAATGCATCCCTTTTTGTGATATTTTGCTTACTACTCCTCTAGAGAAACGTGAAGAGACCCATCATCTTCATTGGCCATAGTCTTGGTGGGCTCGTGGTTGCCAGAGTATGTTGAACACAATTGTTGCAGATAATTTTCGCTTACCCCGAAACAGGCAGTTGTAGATGGGATCTTAAGAAGAGACGAATTCCCAGGTGTTGTGGATTGTATTGCTTCTTGCGTTTTTCTTGGAACTCCTTTCCGGGGCTCACCTGCCCAATCGTATGCAAAACTTCTAGGAATCGTCGGTGATGCGATGGGGGGCGTTGCGAATTATAACAATCTCTTGAGAATTTTGAAACCTGGATCGGCTGAGCTCGATGACCTAGCTCATGAATTCCTGGCAGCATCAAGAAAGATGTTTTTATATTTGGTCTGCTACTATGAGACTGTCAAAAGTTCAGGGGTACTTGTCCTCCTCTCAAGTTATTTAACTATTACTAACTCTACCCAAGGTCGTTATTGCTAGCAAGGAGTCTTCCATTTTCGAAGGTCATGAGAGTCATCCTTGTGATCGTACACATACGGAGATGAACAAATTTGATGGCCCAAAGGACGCCGCCTATAAGGCACTATCTAACAAACTGAAGGATATTGTCTTACACACTTTACCCAAGATTCAGAAACTACGGAATCGTGAGTTTACTTTTGACTAAAATTATGACAAAGTTAATAGGAAACAGTGTCTCAAGATAATTTTGATGACAAGAAAGTTAAGGCAATTCTTGATTCTCTAGAAGGTATTAACCCAAAGAAAGATCTGGAAGCAATCAGACGAAGTCAAGGAGGCCAGTCATGGATACCAAAGGATCCAGATTATCAGACGTGGAAGAATCATCCAACACACCGAAATATTTGGATTTCAGGTGGACCTGGCAGAGGAAAGGCAAAGGCTGCGATTTCTCTCATAGATGACCTGGACAGATCGGCGAACCAAGTTCCCTACCGAGACGACTCACCAGCACTTGCATATTTCTTTTGCGACGAGCGAGATGTCGACAAGAGCAAAGCACTCAATGTTCTCAAGACACTAGTCTGGCAATTACTATCTACGAAACGATTTCTTGCGCGTTACTTCTCGGCAGAGAATGATTCTCTGAAAAGCTCACTCGAGTTTACATCACTGCCGGACCTTTGGAAGTCTCTGACCAACGCGTGCATAGACAGAGAAATGGGAACTGTTTATTTTGTGATTGCTGGCCTAGATCAGATTGATTCGACCTCACGTAAAGAATTTCTAGACCTTTTGACGTCTTGGAACCCACCTGTGCTAGAGGACGAGGACGAGAGCCCCCCAATAATCAAATGGGTTTTCCTGAGTGTCGCAAAGCCGGATGTTGAGGCGGCATTACGTGGCGCTATTCGGATCAATTTGGACAATGGGAGCAATTTGGAGGAGCAACAGAAAGAACTTCATTCGCTTATTGCCCACAAGATTAAGGATATCTCATTGAAGAATGGTTATAGTCGCTCACTGGAATAGTAAGTGTGGTCTCAAATCCCCCAGGACTGGCTAAGTCTAAGATGTCGACTATTGCTAACTCTATGCTACCTGTAGCTATACTAAGAGTTACATCACCTTTCGAGCTGACGGAAAGTCAAATTATGACTGGGTCAACGTAGTTTGTAAAGAGCTAGAGTATGATGAGCCTCAGTATAATCCCATCCGAAGACATTTGGAGAGCTTACCATCAGATCTTCAACCCATGTACGATCATCTTTCGAAGCGTGTAAGCTTTAAAATCTCTTGCATAATGGTTTGTCACTGATAATGAGTTAGATTTCGAATATCCCAGACCACAATGTGGAGTGCAGTAAAGAAATCCTAAGATCTTTGCTTCTAGTGGACACACCACCAACACTGTTCGAACTTGCTGTGATTGCGGATCTTCCCACAGAAGAACGACAGGACGAGGACGCTATAAAGAAGCATATTGCAAGTTGCGGCGCATTTGTTGATATTTTTGAAGACTATGACGGCATATCAAGGGTTCGTCTGAGTAATACCTCTGCCCAAAATTATTTGGACTCAAAAGCGGAGGAATGGCTCTCAATGCCCTCCCCGGTAAGTAGCCCAAAAACAGATCCTGATTCTTATAACTCTCACTAACTAAGAGCCCAGAAAATCCAACATGGAATCATTGCTCTACGTTGCCTTGAATATGTTCGCTCACATGTTGCAGAGAAGGATCAAGACGAGATTGATGAACAAGGCGAAGAAGACAATCAGGAAGAAGACGAAACCGAGGATGATAAAGACGAAGATAAGGACGCGGAAAATGACGATAACGGAGACGACAAGGAGACCTCCCAGGAGCCCCTGTCATATCCCTTCATGAAATGGATTGAGCATGCGTTGAAAGCAACTCCTGACATAGTCGAATGTTTTGACCTAGATGATGATTTCTGGGAAGTGGGCTCTGAAGACCGAAAGAAATGGGGTACTTTTTTCCAGGAAAACGAAGCAGACTTTGATGAAACATTTTCGGCACTGAATATTGCGGCCTACTTTGGATATAACGATTTTGCGGATGCCATTCTTGAAAGTGGGTTGCATCACGGGGAATTGACAATGCAAGATAGCAATGGAAACCATCCTCTCTATTGGGCCTGTGCCAAAGGATTCTTGCATATGGTTGAGAAACTATGCAACGCTGGTGCCGATGTCAATGGCTACCAGAACGATGAAGTCGTTGGACTCTCGCCACTTCATGGTGCCGTTTTCTCAGGAAAAATGGAGATTGTCGAATACCTTCTCAAAAAGGGAGCCCACGTCGATGTTCCAAACATAACTCATGGTACAGCGCTTTATCTTGCTGTGGAAAAGGACTATACCCAACTCGCAAAATATCTCCTGAATAATGGAGCCGATCCAAACAGCATAGGCGGAGACGACGTGCTGCCTTTGAATGCAGCAGCTCACAACGGAAATCTGGAGCTCATACAGCTTCTCATATACCAAGGATCATATGTCGATCGCGATATAGAATATTCGTGGGGTAATTCCTTAGGTGTTGCATCATATCATGGCCATAGCGAAGTTGTCAAGTATCTCCTTTCGGTGGGAGCTGTTGTCACCAAAACCAACAAGCGAGGATACCTGCCTTTACAGTCCTCGGTCTCAAGGGGTGCTCGAGGCAATGGTGAAATCGTTCGCTTGCTTCTCCAGCATGATTCAAACCCGCAATCACACAATCTTGCACTGGAATCAGCTGTTAAGAATGATATGCTGCAATGTGTCAAGGTTATCATTGAAAGATGTCCTGTTGTCCATCATAGGAACTCGTTTGAGACTGCTGCTAAAAATGGGTTTACAGCAATTTTGAAGGTGCTTACTAGTCATGGAATTGGCCAGGAAGTTAAAGATACTGCTCTGTACCGAGCTGCTGATAACCAGCACTTTAGTACTGTTGAAGAACTATTGAATATGGGAGCTAGCCCTAATGCAGAGGGGCCCGAGTAAGTCTCTCCTGTCTGTTTTCTTTTCACGATATGAATGATATGAATGAGGTATAAATATGTGGCAGTTGTGGCTTCTTGGTTTCTCATTGTACGAACGATACAGAAGAATGTCAAAGTCGAAATATTGATTATTCGAGACCAACTCGCACAATAACTTATATTGTGCAAGTGGTCTGGAACAATCAGTGATTCTTCGAGACAATCTAGTACAATGAATGTTATCACTGACGACGCGCTTTCCTCTCTCAAGCCCAAAGTAGAAAAACGAGACTAAAATTTCAATAGATATGGAAATGCTCTTCAAGCAGCAGCCTATGATGGCAACGAAGAAATCCTGAGGCTGCTTCTCGACAGGGGAGCCAACCCGAATCAGAGATACGGTGATGCGACATATGGAACAGCTCTTCAAGCGGCAGCTTTCGAGGGAACCTTCGCGAATGTGCAACTGCTTGTGGAACGTGGGGCATTGATTAATTTTTCAAAGTGTGGAATATACGGAAATCCGCTCTATGCTGCTTGTGCTACTGGCCGAGATGACGTGGTCGAATTCCTAATATCAAGGGGAGCAGACGTGAACGCAGTTGGTGGCGAATATTCGTACCCGATTGTGATCGCTTCTGAAAATGGATATCAAACCTGCGTTGAGCTTTTGGTCAAAGCCAAAGCAGATGTAAACGTCCGTGGTGGTCAAGATTCCGTCACGCCCCTAATAAATGCTGCCGCTGAGCTTCCAGTATCTACTGTCGAACTTCTTCTCGATAATGGTGCCAGGATTCACGATATTGATGGCGACAATGATACTGCCCTTCTCATGGCAGCATCGTCAGGCGACGCTGAAACCCTTGCCTTTTTGCTTAATAAAGGTGCCGATATACATCACATTGGAAAATGGGGTGGAGCTCTCCACCGAGCTGCTGATAGTGGATCGTTGGAATGTGTTCAGATCCTACTGGACAATGATAACGATATTGATGTTAATCAGAAAGGCGGGGAAATGTACACTCCACTTCAGGTTGCTGCTTCAAACGGAAGCTCAGACATGGTCGACTCTCTTCTTAAGCGAGGAGCGAATGTACATTCCAAAGGGGGAAGATTTTTCACAGCTCTCCAAGCAGCCGCTTCTTCAGGAGATGAGACCACTGTTAGGTTGTTGTTAGATAAGGGGGCAAGGACAACAGATCGTGGAGGCCGTCACAGTACAGCCCTACATGCTGCAATTCGTGCAAACTCCTCAATTGAGCTAGTCGATCTGCTTCTCGAGCACGACGCTGATATCAATGCTGTCGACCCACTTGTTGGTAGCGTACTTACACTTGCCGCTCGCCGAGCTAATGATCTGACAACCCTCCATTTGATCGAGAAAGGAGCGGACGTCAATATTCATGGTGGCAAATACGGTTCTTTTATTCAGGCAGCGGTTTATATGGGGACCACTGAGACAATCAAGCCTTTTTTGGAGCATGGACCCGACCTAAACTTCCAGGGAGGATACTACGGAAGTGCCCTCTCGGCAGCTTCTTGGTATGGAGATACTGAGTTGGTGGAGCTGCTATTGAACCAAAAGCAGACACCAACTCAGCATATCCTCGATGAAGCATTGTTTACAGCAGTTCATTATCGGCAATCAGATACTGTTGAGTTACTTCTCAAGAAAGGCGCAGACGTCATGGCTAGAAGTTGCTCACTTGAGAACTGCATCATTACTCGCTACGAGTCGATTCTGGATGCTCTTGAAAACGAGTTGACAGAGGAGGAAGTCGCGCAAAAGAACTTCACTGGCGATAAGGATGATGTCGAAAGAGAAGAGGAAGAAGCCGAATCTGACGATGGTGATGACCCAGAGGACGACTATTCATCGGAAATTTCTGAAGACGGCGTCGATGAGGTTGACCAAGCCGGAAACATTGAGATTTACATCGGCATAAAGAGCATACTCACCAAAGCATTGAATAATCTCAACCCACAGGAAACAAACCAAATTGAGGTACGTTTTGTTCATTCATGAATTTGCTCGCCGTGGATAGTAAAGACAACAATACTCTGGACTTGCAGCTCTCATTGTTCAAACTTTCTCGGAGAATTCAAGCAATTTTCTAAAATACCTGGGACAATTTAGAATATTAACCTAGATATCTTGAACAATGAGCCTTCATTGTTCTAAAGTATCTGGGTTAATGCTCTAAATTATGCTACAAAGCTGGAACAATGAGAGATAATTACTACCACTATTATTTTCCATGACGAGTAGTTTAAATAAAAGCTAACGGAGGATTTCAACAGCCTGTATCGGATTATAAAACATTTCAAAATTCGAAACAAAATTCAGAAAAACAGCAATTTGAAACACTTAAGAAGCAGCCATACCAACCAAAGCCAGTGTATACTGACAGAACAGCGTCGGAGCCAGCATTGCCACCACAAACATCTCGCCCTGATGTATCTACTGCAAACACAGCTAAAGAATTTACCTCCACTAGTCGATACAAACGACCAACCAGAGAAGAAATAGAAGCAAGGTCGTCGAACACAACAATTACTAAGTCTGATCAAATCAATCGACCCGCTAGATACTCTTCAGATTATTCAGTTGATTCTCCCATTGATTCAAAGCCCCAATTCCCCGAGCCAACATCTGGATTTCCAATTGAAATTCGACAATCGCCACCTAATCGCTATAATCAACCAACACCTTCATCCCAAGAGCCAGCAAGAAACTCCATCTCGCAGCCAACTCCAAACCAGACTGTATATGCGGCTTATCCCGGTTCTCAGCAAGCTTCTCCTCCACGCCGACAAGTCTCCCCAGCACTTCCGTCTCCAGGGAAATCTCCATTAGTGCGTCGAAAAGTGGCACCGTCTGCTGCTGTTCCACCTACATATCCCTCTGATCCTACATTGATACCACAAGGATTACAACTTCCAACCCGTCAAGAAGCAACTGCAGAACCACCTTCACCATCTGTGTATGGACAATTTTCACCTTACTCTGGCCCAGAAAAGGTTGCGAGCGTTGTCGCTTCTTCGAGACCGGCCAGTTCTTCTATATCTACCCCCGGATATTTTCCACCACAACAGGACGTTGATTATACTTCCAGACCTGGTCGAGCATCAGTGTCCAGTTCCAGCTACTCATCTTCCCAGCCAGCCGTCAACTCCTCGAGACCAACTCGAGCCACAGTATCTAGTGCTAACAACCTCCCGTATCCAGGCTCTGCGGTACCCGAACGATTTGTTGGAATGCCAAGCTCGTCCCCACCGCCCCCTACCGGAGGAAACAAGGCATCAATGGTAGGCCGTTCATCTGTTTCTACACCTGGGTACCCATCGCCACAGCCAGTATCTAGTGCTTCTTCACGGTCAGGTCGGGCATCTGTGTCTAGCTCTCAATCCAACAATCCTCCTTATCCAGGAGCTTCCACAACCGATTATTTTGGACCATTATCTCAAGTTCCTCCTACCCAAGCACCTTATAATATCAATGGCGCACCTTATGCTGCATATACACCAAACCGAAATCCGACTCAGAATATGAATCAAACTCAAGGATACGGCTATGGACAAGGTCCCCAACAACCAGAACAGCCGAGACCAAATCAACAACAGCAAAATTGGAATACTTATCGTGGATAGGTACCATGAGGATATCATCTGATGACTCAGTTGATACGAAAAAGGCACTCATCGGTTCTCTTGAGTATATTTGTAACTCTATTTTTCTTTAGTATAATAATTTTCTGTTTAATAACACTTCAAGTCTCTTTCTACTGTATTATCGTGACTTGTTTAATTTCACGACTCGCGAAACTCTTCGGCCATAACTCTCAAATGTGCCAACTATCTAAAATCTCTACGCCTGGGACAATTTAAAGTTCATTGAATCCGGAATATTAAGGTAATAGAAATTTGGAAGTTGGATCCCAGGTGGGGTTTGACACATGTATCGAGCATCCTCATTTCATAAAAAGTCATCATTTTAAAATAGGTTACTTCGGAAGGGTACGAGCTGTAGATATCCGCACAACAAAAAGGGGCAAAGTTACACAGAGGGGTTTATACTCCGAAATATAATTCATGTCTTATTCACGTGAAATTCTCCGCTTTCGCTTAGCCACGAAGCATCCCAACCAGAGTTTGCTGACAGCTGTGTCATCCAACAGTTGGGCATTACGGGTAAAGTTATGAATCTGTCAAAGCTCTGTTGGAACGTGTATTTATCCTTACTTGCTCTGAACCTCTAACCCCCCTCAAACAAATTGTTATCGAGCTTCGACACCACCATCCCACAATCATGGGCGGGTTCTTGGGATTTTGCTATCGCCAGCTGATATTCACACCCAAGCCAATTCCAGCCGACAAGTCTCTCGAAGGCAGTACCGTTATTACCACAGGAGCAAATATTGGTCTAGGCTTCGAGACAGCTCGCGAACTTTCGTCACATAAAACCTCAAAACTCATTCTCGCCGTTCGCGACGCTGGAAAGGGGGAAGTGGCCAAAGAAAAGATTTTGGAAAACAGTCCTGATTGTGAAATCAAAGCTTGGGAACTCGACTACGACTCCTATCATAGTATCGTTGCTTTCTCCAAGAAAGTCGAATTTCTCGATCGCCTCGATTATGTTCTGCTCAGTACCGGTGTTAAAATGAAGGCATATTCAACCTCGCATACCGGACATGAGACGAATGTTCAGATCAACCATCTAGCAACTTCTGTTCTCTCGCTTCTCCTCCTTCCGACACTCCGGAAAACATCGAAGACAACTGGTAAACCATCACGCCTGACAACCGCCACGCCAGAAGGCCACTTCTGGATACCATTCAAAGAACGAACCGCACCCAATATCCTCGTACGCATGGATACGGCAGAAACATTTGGGAACCAAATGCAAAGGTATTACACCACCAAACTACTAAATCTATTATGGACACGAGAACTCGCGAGCCGAATACCTAAGGAAGAAGTGATCATCAATGCAGTAAATCCCGGTTTCTGCTACAGTGGTCTTCATCGACATGAAAGTACTAGCATCATCAAGATTTTTCTGCGGCTATTTGGTTGGACGAGCGAGCAAGGAGGTTATTGCTTGGTAGATGCTCTTGTTGAGCATGGTGACTCTCACGGGAGGTACCTTAGTGAACAGAAGATAACTGAGTAAGTCACGACCCCTGGTTGTTTGAAATTATATGGAAAAGCTAATTTTTTCCTCTTTTTCCAACAAAAAATCCTTCGCCATTCGTGTTATGCGATGGGGGAGAAGTTGCGCAGAAGAAAATTTGCATTGCTGAGGAAGGAGGCACCTAGAGCAAAGATCACTTCGTTTTGATTGGCTCATGTATGGTTGCTTTATTTCTCTTGAGAGAGCGGGTCCTTTGAACAAGAGGGCAACGGGATGACCGCAAGTGTGAGGAGAGGAAGGGGTGCCCGTATTGAGGCCGGTCATTGTCGTTCCTTCCCTCTATCGTTGAACTGTCGACTCGTCGAGAGCCTTGAGGGCGCGCCTTCCTGATTCAGCAGCAACTCCACAAGCGCGACCGAATTGGGAATAGCTTAGAGTATAACCCCCTCCCCCCCTTTCAGATTCAAAACTTTGGTCGTCTAGGCTCTTTCTCCTTTGACAAACAAGACCTCGCGATCCCCAATTTTGAGTCGTCACCGTGAGTGAGGAGAATTGTTTGTAGACGTCCCATGCTCTAATGTCAATGCCTTCCCTCTAGCAACCCTTTCCCCGAAGAGAAACTCTCCTTGTTCTTTATAACCTTAACCTCCCACTCGCTCGTCAACGTAATGTCCCTACTGCCTTTCATACCCTCTTGCACATGTTCTAGGTCGCATTCCACCTTGTAACTCCTGCCATACCCATTGACTCTTGGCCATGAGCCCACAGAAAACTCACTGCTCGCCGTGCTCATATCTTTGCCCTTGTCACTTTGTGCGCGTGAGGTGTATGAAGTGATTTTGCTGAAAAGATTGGACCCAACCACCACCTTGTAGAGTTTCAAAATAGGTGGCGTAAGGAATGGAAGACATGCGGAGATCATCCCGAGATAAAGTTCGAGTGCAACGAGTATTCCCGGGGGTTCAAGGTCATGGATCAGATCATCCGGGTTAATTCCTTCAATCATCTTGAATCGAAAACCTACAATGATCAAGATACTATAGAGCGTTAGCACTCAGGGAGCAACATGGAAAACACTTCAAAACTCACAATATCCCCAACCCAAACATGGCGCAAATCCCCATTTTCTCCGCCCTCCCAATCCTCAACGCCCAAACCACAGGAATTGGAATCACAACCAAAATAACATCCAGCAACATGTTCAGGCTTCCCGCCAGTATAAACCCATTCGGAAGACTAATCGCGCAGGTTCCCTCAACCGTATAATTGAAGTTCTTCTCCATAGGGGAACATCTAAAGATCAACAGTGCAGCAAACCCAAAGAAGAAGAGGATACATAACAACATGGTAAAGCGCACACACCAAACGAACCATTTGATGACGCGGAAGAGTTCGAGGTAGACGAAGAGGATGGAGAGTTTAATACATGTTACTGATGCGTTCCATATGAAGTAACATGCATAACTTATTCTCACAGCATCGAGGAGGTGGGAGGGGTCTGTTTCGAGAATTTGTTGGAGATGGAGCCCTGCTCCCCATTTGTACGCTGTGTCGTTTTAATTAGCTCTGTTTTTCGTCTTTTGAAAGGATATTTTGAGTTCAAGAACTTACCAATAATTCTTCGTATGAAATCTGTCAAGGCAAAGAACTAATTCCATTAGCCAAATTATTCTCTCTGGGGTTTAAGGACATCGAGGTTGAGTCTACGACAAATCAACAGAAATATAGCTCAACAAACCCACCCAAGAAACAACAATCAACCAATCACCAACACCCAACCTCTGCTTCCTCAACCTCCTAGCCCATAATCTCAACGAGACAACCACTAAATCAGCAAACAACCCAGCTGCAGAAAACACAATAATCTTGATTCC
Organism: Hymenoscyphus fructigenus; assembly: GCA_001414455.1. NCBI lineage: Eukaryota > Fungi > Ascomycota > Leotiomycetes > Helotiales > Helotiaceae > Hymenoscyphus > Hymenoscyphus fructigenus. The sequence continues at coordinate 257,216 of LKUV01000012.1, read as the reverse complement.
CAAAGGATTCGGTGGTAGAGGAGACATGTTTTGTTTTTATCAATTTCTCGTAATATACAGGAACTGAGACACTCGCAACTTGAGGGGCGAGTAAATGGTGTATGTACGTTGGCTCCTGGATAAGCAGTCCCAGTTTCAAAACCACGTGGGAGTAATCTCAGCTGCAAGGGGAGAAGCATAAGTCTCACCAGGTAAGGATATAAGAATGCCATGCTGGACTCTGTATCAACATAATTATCTTCCTGGTTTGCGGCAATCTGCCGGAGACCGAAAGCAAAAGACCGAGTCGCCCCATTTGAAAAACACTCTTGAAGGATTCTGAAAAGCGGGGTGGGTAGAAAAACATGGACAATCTTACTTCTTGAAATTGGCAGTTGGGCTGATTTACAACCAATAACAACAAGTAAACTGTAAAAAGTCAGCTGGTTACACAAGAACTGCCAGGTATGACTGGAAAGGTGGTAGAGCCACAATAATATGAGGCGCTTCGGTTTCCTAATTTCTTACCGAGAAACGTCTGTCAGCATCATGCATGATCTTAAACAGCACGGAACTCCGTCAATATAGAACAGATCAACTTACTTCGGAGTATCAAACGTCCCTAGCCTTCGGATCTAACGAGCCACAATGCTGTTGAGTATACAATCAACTACTCGGAGAAACTCTGCGATTTACTCAAGGTGTAGAATAAAGCAGTTGTCTCTGGCTCTCGAGTAGAGTAGAGTAGGACTTAGTTCAGCTCATTCCTAACGCCAGCACTAACGCCAGCAAAGAGATAGTACAAAAGAGATAGAGATCTTAATTTTTTTTTCCACCCATAAGATGTGCAAAACACCTAACAAAATTGGTCTCCCACAGTCCGAAAAGTACTGAAGTAAACATATAGTGAAAATAGTAAGTACACCCCAGCAGATTACCCCTTCATAGTCCCTGGGAAATACCCATATATTTTTTGGTGTCACCTCTATTCTTCCCCTTTTTGTTTCCAACGGATGACCCGAGACCCAAGAATAAGAAGAGTTTTAAAATATCGCTGAAATTGGAGGAAAAAGGGAGCCCACCAACCTACCTCCCCTGAACAAAAACAAACAAGAAATATCATACCTACCCACTCCGATGAATATTTCCATCGTCAACGACGACCCATGAACCTATCAATACCCTCGCTCTCATCCATATGCACAATCCCATATGCCAAATAAGTTGCGCCGATCACTGCAAGACGTCATGCAAATAGGTAGGGTATGATGAACAACAAGGGAAAATAGTACTCACCAAACTCTATGCCCCTCCTCAATCCACAACAAGCCCCTCGATATGAAAAAAAGTATGATTCATCCCCGCACTTCGTTAATAACAATTTTCATCATCAATACCATCAATCATAACCCATAAGCCCATCACGACCCCCCACTGTTGATCTTTCATATACACATTCTTCCATCCCGTCATCCTCTCTTTCACTAACCGCCTCGCCCAACCTCAGAAGCTCAATAAACAAACCCACACTGCGCCAAAGGCAACACCTCCGCCGCCTCACAAACAGCATGTACCCCATCAGCCTCCACCCGATAACTCTCAGGATCAACCTTCATCTTCGGCATTAAAGCGTTAAATTTCATATCGATCTTTCCGATGCCCTTCTCGCCACCCACACCCGGACCTCGACACCCTCTCACAGCTTCAATTCTCTTTCTCAATTTATAGCTAGCGATATTACCATTTTCAATTGAACACTTAGAGACGAAAAGAATAGAAGTCTCAGGAACGAGAGGGGCGAACATGGGTCGCGAGATGACGGGTTGGACTGTGGGAATTGAGGCGTTGGGGTCGCCCTTTTCAATCATGAGTACAGGAGAACAAAAATCAAATAAAGAGGGAATAATGAAAAGAGGAGAAAAGAGAAACATACCATCATAGCATAACTAATCAAACCACTCTTCAAAACAGTCATCGGCTTTGTCCCAAACCAAGCCGGATCCCAAACCACCAAATCCGCCAACTTGCCCACCTCCACACTTCCAATAACATGTCCCATGCCCTGAGCGATCGCCGGATTGACCGTGTATTTACTCACATACCTCTTCACTCGGAAGTTATCTGCCCCTGTTCCCTCATCTTCCTTCAATGTTCCTCTTTGAACTTTATTCTTGTGAGCTGTGTTCCAAGTCCTTAGGATGACTTCTCCACATCTTCCCATGGCTTGGGAGTCAGAGGACATCATGGAGATGGCGCCGAGGTCGTGGAGTACGTCTTCAGCGGCGATGGTTTCAGCTCGAATGCGGGACTCTGCAAAGGCGACGTCTTCTGGGATGTTTTTGGAGAGATGATGGCAAACCATTAGCATGTCTAGGTGTTCGTCAAGGGTGTTGCGTGTATATGGACGAGTGGGGTTTGTGGAGGAGGGGAGAACATTGGCGTGTTCGACCACGCTGATAATATCTGGCGCATGGCCACCTCCTGCTCCTTCAGTGTGATATGTGTGGATAGCCCTGTCTTTGAATGCTGCGATTGTTGATTCGACGAAGCCAGATTCGTTCAATGTGTCTGTATGGATGAGACATTGAACATCGAGCTCGTCGCAAACTGTCAAACAAGCATCAATTGCAGATGGTGTGCTTCCCCAATCTTCGTGGAGTTTGAGACCACATGCTCCTGCATTAACTTGTTCTCGAAGAGCGAGAGGATTGCTGTCGTTACCCTTTCCGGTAATGCCTAGATTTACAGGTAGAGTATCACAGGCTTGAAGCATTTGACGCATATAATTCTTTCCAGGGGTGCAAGTTGTAGCGCTCGTGCCAGCACTATCATCCATTAGCCAATTCCTTTCTCATAAATTGAGAAGGAAAAAAAGGGAGAAACATACCTAGGACCAACTCCACCTCCAAGCATAGTAGTAATTCCAGAAGAAATAGCCTCGTTGACCTGCTGCGGACAAATGAAATGAATATGAGTATCAAACCCACCAGCCGTAACAATCTTGCCCTCAGCCGCAATAATATCCGTACAACTCCCAATAATCATATTCGGGCTCACTCCATCCATCACATCCGGATTTCCAGCCTTCCCGATGCCAACGATGTTTCCATTCTTGACTCCAATATCTGCTTTGTAAATACCCGTCCAATCCACAATCAAAGCATTCACAATAGCAAGATCCAGGGAAATCTCATCGGAAACTCCAGTAGCTTGACCCATTCCTTCTCGGATAGTTTTTCCGCCACCAAATTTACATTCGTCTCCGAAGACCGTAAGATCTTTCTCGACTTTAATCCACAGATCTGTAGGACCAAGCCGAACCAGATCTCCAGTAGTTGGTCCAAACATCGTGGCATAAGCCGTCCTCTCCATCTCGAAAACATCGATATGCGCCGAATCCCCAATTGGATCCGGGGCATGCGCATAGCCAGCCTGTTGAAGTTTCGCAAGAATCTCATCCGCCCGGGAAATATCAACCTTTCCAGTCGCAATATGGTTTCCCCCACGAATGATTTTGTTCCCTCCAATTTCGACAAGCGTCACTGTCTTAGTATCTCCGGGTTCGAATCGGACTGAAGTTCCCGCCGCGATGTCCAATCTGTATCCATATGCCTTTATGCGATCGAATTCGAGTTGAGGATTCGTTTCGATGAAATGGTAATGCGAACCAATCTATCGAGCCAATTAGCATATCTTCTCTCCCCTTCATCTGCAAGAAAAATACAAACTTGTATGGGTCTATCGCCTTTACTGGTAACCTTTAACTTCCTCCTCTTCCTCCCCTCATTCAACACCACCTTTCCCCTCTGAATTACCACCGCACCCGGTTGCTTCGTAGCTTCATACTCTGCTTCCTCCGGCAATTTGAATATACCAATATCCGGGATCGGCAAGAAACTGCCATACAACGCCTTTGCCAAATCGCCATCATCGCTACTGATCGGGTGGTGGACTGTAACCAGATATGTGCCAGTAGGAAACGTCCCCTCAACCATAATTTCCGTCAACGTCGAGCAAACCGAGGGGAGCACATGTCGACGTCCCAGCATCGTTGCCCCAATGAACATGAGGTCCGCCACTGTGTGGTTGCCATCGCGGATGAGCTATTGTGCTATGCTATCAGCTATCGTTTGGAGGGGATTCGAATGGGTGGGTAAGAACCTCTTGGAGATTATTCGCGATAAGAGCCTATGTTTGGCATTATTAGCGCTTACTATGATAGGTTTATTATACAGGATTAGGAGCTTACAGATGCTTCTGAATGATTGAGCTTTACGCCTCGCGCAAGTCGTCGCTGTGCAAGGAGTCCCAGCTGGGAGATAACCAGCTTGTCGAGCTATGACTTGGTGAGCATGGGTTTCAATCCTCGGAAACGATTTCACGAACTTCTCTTGGTACCAAATGCATCTTGATTTTGGCGACCCCTTCTGAAGAGTTCCAGAGCAGAGCTTGCCCAAGATGTGATATGCTAATTAATCCAACTGAGAGCTGGCGTGGTGATACCCCGCAGACGGCCGAGCTTTCCTCTTTTGGAGATAAGCCGGGACGATAAGATGTTTTGTTTTTAACCGGCCATCTGGAGTTGGTCTCTTAATATTTTAGTGGGTAGAATTTAGAAAGTGTTATTCATTTTTATTGTCATTATTTTCATCTATCTTTGCCATTGTAACACAAGCTGGCGGGGTATATGCGTCGAAGACCTAACTCCCTCCTTTATCCAGCCAGCCACCTTGGTCTTCATCCTGATCCCTGAACTCCATGCCATGATTCTATTTAATGTAAAAAAAAAAAAGAATTTAAATATACCCCCAATGATGCACGCTAAATGCTGAAAGAACCAAACCAGACCCTCTAAACTCATTTATTGTCAAAATCCGGGAAACGCCCTGGAAAGAATACCCCTCCCTGGAGCCTGTTAGTAAATGGCATGTCAAGCTTCGAGTATCTACTTACATTTTCGAGGTTGACGTCGGCTCTCTGCATCTGGATCTTGAATCGGCGTTTGCCGTGAAGCCATTTCTCGAATTCTAGCCGCTAGAAATTCGGCTCTGGCTGGTTCAGAGTTTTCGAAAGCTTCATTATTCCCAAGTGCCGAAGATTGAGGACGAGCAGGCAGAACGATGGACGTCGGAGGATGTGATGTTTCGGGGATTGTAGAAAGCTCTTGAGCTGGGTGATTGGTTATCGTCGTTGATACTCTCTTTTTCAATCGTGAACTCATTAGCTTAAGATGGTCCCAAGCATTTTTCAAACCGGCTGATGCTTCAACGTCTTCAACTCTAGGCCGAAGTTTTCTCAGGTTGCGCTCTCGCCTAACCATGCCATTTGTAATCGTGACTGGGCAGTCACCGACCGGCCAAGCAATTTGCTTGCACATTGGACAAAGAGAGCTGTTGTTTCCCAAAAAGGTGTCAATACATTCGGGGTGATATATGTGACCACAAGGGAGCTCTCGTATTTCCGTTTCTCCGCAAACAAAGTCGTCCAGGCAGATAGGGCAGGTTGGTTGCGGGTAAGGGAGGAAACGATGGATGAGGACTACATCGGGCGTTTTGCCCTCAACGTTGATGACTTCTTCCGGCATTCCTACACTACTAGAAGTGAGGTAACTCGGAGAGGCCCGGTTGATACGAGGAGAACCAGGACCTTCAGTGTTGTCCTTCTCTGTCGTGATAGCACTAGAGTCCTTGATCATAGGAGACATGGGCTGCGAATTCTGACCTTCGTCACTATATATGAAAAGAGGAAGTTTTGCGATCGACTCTTGTGGTACCGTGAGACGCTTGATCCCAAGAGCTTCTAAGTTCACTTCTCTGCTCTCAACACGACGCCTTAGAGAGTTTCGCCGATGTCGTTGCGTTAAATGCATACCCGCAGAGATAAATGTTAATATCGCCACCAAGACAGCCATAACCACAAGTATGAAGATCCAGAACTGAGGCAGCGTCGGTGAATTTGATGATTCGATCGCGGTATATAGTCTGATGTAGTCTCGAGGGTCGTAGCCGGGGAGCTCTGATACGTCATGGCCAAAGGGCACATCAGTCATATTTCCGGAATAAAGACTCAGTTGATGCATTAATTGTTGGCCAAACTTTCCGGGTATGGCATAAACGGGATATGGGTTATCATCTTTCCACGAACCACCATCTTGGAGATTCCACGCCGACGAAGACGGCGGCGGCGGTTGAGTTGTCTCGTTGTTGGGGAGATAGAAGATGAAACCTCGGTTTGGGTCGGAACGAGCAGCGGCCAGGAAAGACTGGGTGCATTCAACGCTGATCCAAGGTGCAATGGCTATCAAGGTGAAGTCCGTTGGAGGGAGATTTGCTTGTCGAGTAACATTGTGTGGGATGTATTGTTTGGAGATATTGAAGCAAGAGTCGGTTGATTCTAGGTCTGGCACATAAAGAAAGCCGTTGGCTATGCCGCTGCGGTCGGAGTTTTGGCTCGAAAGAGTTTGGATACCTTCTGTGAGGTCTTGGGTGAAGGAGATATTCGGCTACACATCATATCAGCCCAGCCCTTTTCTTTCGATCAAGAATCGTGCGAGACAGTCTAGGGTCATCAAAACCATTATCCGAGAACGTTTAGTAGAATGGGGAGATTGATTCCCTGATTCTCCTAGTCCTCCCGAACAATGGCTACAAATTTACCCATTATTGCCGCACAATAAGAGAAAAGGGCGCTGGAGAGCAGTAACCGGGCGTCTTACCGACAACTGGGCGACGACATTGTCAAGGGCCACATCGGTCGCTGTATCGGTCCATTCTTCGTTTGGAAAGAGGAGACTACGGATGGAGTAGTCAGTAGAGATTCATAATTCTTCCATCAACACTATCTATATGCATGTCGTCTCTAGCGGTCTCTCCGCACGCCGGCACTGGCGGAATCCAGGTTGTTGGCCGTGCCAAGGCAAAATTTCGACTGGGTTTGAAGGCAGAGCCGCGACGAAGTCGATGAAGGACAACACTCACACGTAGGTTTGTATTTCATTCGCAGCTAGAAACGAAGTGTCAGCCAGCTATTATCACCAGCGTGTACCCCTCGATGATATATCTATCAGGTTTGGGGATCAAGACAGCCAAGCCCTTCAAGCCCACTGCCAAGGGACGCGCCGAGAGGTGCCCAGAAAATGCCGAGGAAAATGCAAGGTGAGGACGAACCCATTCTCAAAAATCGCAATATAAATAGATGGGAAGGACTCCCTCACTCCCAATCACACTCATGGATCACAATGGGGAAAATCACCGACGCGGGGCTCTTGGAGGACGGACGGAGAATGGTGAGTCTGTTGATTCTTGGCAAATCGGGCGGTGGTGATGGAAAAGGAAGGAAGAATTAGGGAGGAGCGCCAAGGATATTTGAGAGAGCGGTCGGTCACCAGCACTGGACTCCGAGGGCCTGCGCCCAGCGATCGTCTGGACTGCTGGAAAAGCTTGTTCCCCCACCTGAGAATCATGTTGCACCCCGAAATACCCAGGGGCTTGCCAGGGCTGTAGCCAATACAGTGCCCGCAAACTTACGCTTGTACAACATTCAAAGGGTCAGCTAGTTCTGACTAGCCTCTATTAGCCTCGACCAACAGATTGGGTGCATTGGATCAAGACGAGCCAATATCGTGTGCGATGGAAAGAAAAGTGTGGTTCTACGCTAAGGCTAGGTCTTCTAGACCAGGTCGTCGTCATCTAGTGACTAATGAGTATGGTGAGACAGCAAAAAAGTGCTGAGACAACAGGACGTGTGTTTGACGATCCCTCTCATCGCAATGGACGGAACAGGCGGCAGTGAATTCGTACATGCCTATCCTATATAGCTCTCCTTGTTTCAACTTTCTAGGGCAATTCAACTTCTTAACCTAAACACTTGGAACACTTTAATACCAAGTATTTTGGAGCAACCAAGTCCAAAGTATTCGTTCCATTGGAACCCTTGTCCAACGCGAGCAGGCCTGGAGCCGTGCTTCCGAAAAGGGTGGCGGAGGCTTCTTGCCGCCTCTCCCGCTATGAAACTATTGTAAAATCTGAACTTCGACTAGTATGTTTTTTTCTAGATGGGGAAAGCCCTATCGATTTTTGACTTTTCTCTTAGAAGCTTCTGGAGAACAGGTACTCCGTAAATATTCAAGATTATCGGCCAATCGCAGTCTTCAGGGAGTCAGGGAATGTAAGCAGCGACCAGGCGAATGGAGGCTCGAGGAGCATCTAGATCTTTAGGTCGTCAATAAAAGCGGCAACTTAGCTTTAACGTCTAGTATTAATTCATTGGATTCTATTATTCTAACTATTTAGAAAAGATTGGATAAATAAGCAATGTCACGAGAATACTCTTCATTCCAGAAAGAAGATTTTAATTTCTAATCGTCTGATCTTCATTTGTTAAATTTCATTGTTCTAGTTATTTTAGAATAATTCAGGTCAATAAGCAAAGTCACGCTAATATAATTAATTTTCGAAAAAAGAGCTTGATTTATAATCTTGCTTTGTTCAATTTCGAATGATTAGAATCAACGAGAGAAGGCGTAAGGTAGTAGTTCTTCTTTCTGCTTCGGTAACTGCATCAAAAGTCTTGGCCCTTCAAACTCAATTCAAACGCTCGCAAAATCATCCAAGTCAACCAACTAGTCGTCAAATCCTACATCACGGGCTTGGGAACGAACGGACCATGCCGCGGAACAGATCACCGGATCTGCCTACTTGTCCTTAAGTGCGGTACTACCTCGTTCCAGCTTCATCAGGTTCTGCTCCTTTCTCCATCCTACCTTTCTTCGAATTCAAGAATTTGTTCCTAATTTGAAGTCAGTTCCATGCTTCCAGTCTAAGAGGCGCAATATGAACTTCTCTTCCATCCATTCCATCACAAAATAAGCCACAATGAAAGGTGGTGCAACGTATAAGACTTGACCACTCACACGCCGAATAACATTCGGAACTCCTTTGGTCATTACTCCATGGAAAGGAGCGAGTCTATTATTGGAAAGTTTGTAATTGACAATGCCATATTGTTTTGGTAGCCCTAGTAGTTGGAATGCTATTAGCATTAGTCATTGATATGGGATACTTGGGAAGGGGAGGAGTGTGTTGTTTTTTACTTTTGTGTCCCCAGCCGAGTACAGGGAGTCTGGTTTTGGGAAGGTTTAGTGTTCTGATAAGTTTACTCCGGAAAAGAAAAAGAAACTTACATCCCACGAGGTGTATTGGGATTTGGGCTGTATTCCATGATGAGAGAACGATTTTTAAAAACACTCCTTCGAAAAAAGAATATATGCTGACTACTTAAAGAACCACAGCATGAAATATGCTTTACTTTTCACATATAATATTATCTTTGCCTTCATTATATACTTACTAAAATGGCATGTTTTGCTTAACTCCGGGCCGGTGATTTACTACAATCCGTACGGTCATTTCAACACCGAACAACATCAAATACGAAGTCGCAAGGAAAAGTATATGGTGCGTTTAGATTATACAGATGCTTAGATAAGGAGTAGTTGTGTACCTAAATATACTTGGGCACATGTGATCTACCAATTTGGTACGATCGATGACAACATTACCCCTGAACCCCACTTCGCTTCGCATAGAGGGGAAGACTTCGGCTAGATAAAAGTTTTGACGTTTAGATAAAGAGAAAAGGTCCTACTGATCACGTATACATGGTCTCGAGGCTTCACGCTTCCGCCGGATCTCCATCAAGAAACGTGACGAACAAGAACCAAAATGTGGCGGGTATCTCGAGAAGAACGTCGAGTGTCTGTAACGAAACTACCTAACTGGCTAAACAAAGGTGACTAAGTCTCGATGGTTGGTATGCGGTATGAAGGTAAAGCGCGCCGGGTTGTTCACTTGGAAGTGAACTCGTTACTTGTATCAAAGAAGTCAAACAAGATGATTAGATTGATAACTAATTTGAGCACGAAGCTCCTATCTACAGCAGAAGTACCAGTCTTATATAGAACCTTCATCCCAGAGTAGTCGACTCCCATAACGAGTCGACCATGGCCGACATAGTCGACATGTCGACCACTTCGGCTACGTCACGTGATTGACTAACATAGAGTATGAAATCCTTGGATCAACTAGCTAGCCCGGTTGATCCCCATTTTGCCATAAGGGTTAATGATGTGCTTGTCCTGTCAGAGCGCCGTCTGGACTTCATTCATCAAATGATGACACGTGATTCGTGACAGTATCTATGGCCCAATCCCCTACCTAAGAAACCCCAGAACGACGACCCAGACCAACAGATCTCCTCAGAAATTGAACAGGTGAATTCCGCTTCTGATTTGCAAACTCCCAAAGAAAATTCGCAAGCGGCGGATATCCCTTCCAAGTTTGAGGCGTTTGTAAAATCGGGGAAGTTAAAGCGTAGTAAAAAGTATCCACTTTAGAAGAACTTTATACGTGTGTATATACTACTAACGCTAATTAAAAATACAAATATACTAGAACCAGGAAAGAGTATTAAAAGTATATAAAAAAGTAAAGCTATTCCTAAGCTTAAATAAAAACTAAGCTATAGAGTAATAGTTATACTTTAATAATAATTAAAAGAGTAATAGTAGAAATTAGTAGGCTAATAATTAATTAAATTATTAATTTATAAAAGATCTATTAAGTACTCTTTTTTGTAAACGTGCGGAGTGAACTGCTACTTGCTGTGATGAATACAGAGTCAAGCCGAATACTGTGACGGTTTTAACCGTCACGTGCCTAGCTTAGCGAAGCACAATTGTATTTAGACTCGAGCTGTCTCGAGCTCTCCTCTTCTCCTCAGCTTAGAATCTTTGAATAGACAGTTCTACAATCCCACAACCTACACCGTGGACCGTTCGCCCTTGTGCGGACCACACTTCGTACGTGTCATCACACAAGTGAGATTAGTGCTATCATGCAAACGCCGTTACCACGACAATGGCTCCTCAGTAGTAGCAGGTATGTTTATTTTTGAGAAGAAAGCAGCTGTGAGCTGGAATGTTTTGCATAACTAACAATGCAATTTGTAGACTTCGCAAATTTGACCCAGTAAAGATTAAGGAATGTCTGTCGTTTCTGCGACCCGATAACTTTAGGGTGACTGTGGTATTTCAAAAGTTTCCAGGGGCCTGGGAGTCAAAAGAAAAGTGGTATGTAACAGAGTACACGTACGGACAGATCCCTGCAGACTTTGTTACGGAAATCAAAAAGGCCGCACAAAGCACATCTGAAAGCAGACTACTAGAATTACATCTACACAAAAATCAATTCATTCCCACCAAGCTAGAAGTTGAAAAAAAGGAGGTCAAGGAATCTGCTATCTCACCCAAGTTGATCAGAAGTGACGACTTGGCGAGAACGTGGTACAAAAAGGGTATGTTAAATGTTCCATTTACCGAATAATCAAGCTAATAAATATGCTAGATGATACCTTTTGGGTTCCAAAGGCCAACCTTTTTGTCAACTGCTGCAACATATTAATTCATGCTAATGCAGAGAATTGTCTCAAGGCGCATTTATACATGAGTATGGTGAGAGATGCGCTAGAGGAGTATGTTTACGATGCTGATCTAGCTGGCCTTAATTACTCAATCTCGATCAATTCAATGGGGATCGAAATCGAGGTTTCTGGTTACAGTGACAAGCTTCCTGTCCTATTACAGAAAGTTCTAATCACTATGAGAGATCTTGAAGTTAAGCCAGACAGATTCGAGATCATCAAGGAGGGATACGCACGGGGCCTGAAAAAACGGGGATTTCCAACAACCGTACATCCAAGTTGAAAGCTTCACTATATGGCTAAACACCGAAAAGGGATATATTAATGAGCAGTTACTCGCAGAGTTAGATCATCTGACTGCTGCTGACATTCAACAATTTTACCCTCAACTACTTGATCAGATGCACATCCAAATTTTTGCCCACGGAAATCTCTACAAAGAGGACGCATTAAATCTCAGCGACTTCATCGAAACAACTTTGAAGCCAAGAGTCTTGCCGCAAACATAGTGGCCTATTTCCCGATCCCTGGTCTTTCCTCCTGGATCCAACTACATATATCACAAGACTCTCAAAGATCCTGCCAATGTCAATCATTGCATAGAGTATGTTTTGTTTGTTGGAGACAAGTCAGAGCGCCAGTTGCGAGCCAAGACGTTATTACTTGGCCAAATGACCAAGGAGCCCGCATTTGATCAATTGCAGACCCAGGAGCACCTTGGCTATGTTGTTTTCAGCGGAGCCCGAACAGCAGAAACCACCATTGGCTATAAAGTCATCATTCAAAGTGAAAAGACACCCGAGTATCTAGAATCAAGAATTGTTTCGTTTCTTGATGGGTTCAGCAAGACACTTCCTGCCAGGGGCCGCGGAGCTTGAAACCCACAAGAGAAGTTTAATCACCATCTGTCTAGAGAAACCGAAGAATCTCGATGAGGAGTCAAGTCGCCTTTGGATGCATATTAACAGCGAGTATTTTAATTTTGAGCTCAGTAAGCACTATTCCAACGATTGAGATATGCTTGTGCTATTCAAATGATAGTTCAAAAAGACGTAGAGAATATCAAATTACTAACCAAGGTCGACATAATCGCGTATTATAACTTCTTCATTCTCCCTTCATCCCCAAATCGGGCTAAATTAGCCATCCACCTAATTGCCGCGACTCCCGGAACTGCCGTTATAGAGAACGGTCTTAACGCTAACAAGGACAAAAAAGACGAAGAGGATGGCGAAGTCGGAAATGGTACGACACCATACAGCATCACCAACGTTCGAGAATTCAAGTCGATGCTGAAAGCCAGCGCAGGACCACAGCCCGTCAAACACATCAGCGAGTTTGAGTAGTGGGACTCGAATGGTAGGAAAGAACTCATCACGTTAGATTTTTAACTAGTTTCCGCAAATTAAAGATTGATTGTTAATCCATTGAAACTATTTCCATTCCGTGCTAAGAAGAGTGCGTCCAAAGATTGAACTAAAGCAGCAATACAGCAACACACATTTAGATATCCTCCTTCAGAAACTCAGCAAATTCAATCCAGAACAAGAAGGAGAATGTTGGTATGACTTGGTAGTCATAAAGTGTGATGCAACAAGTGGTTGTATTCCTGTATCTTTATTGCATGAAGAGTAAAGGGAAAGAAGGGAAGGATCATGTGAGCTCAAGTGCGTGAGCTGCAAGCCACTCACATGAGCTAAAGCACGTGGATCAACTAGGCTGTCGTGCAAGGTGCTATTCACCAGGAATATGTAACGACAGAGAAGGAATGTTCAAAAGAGCTTCATGCAGACCAAAGTCTTGGACAATGTAGACGATTTGAAAACGAGCTTCATAGCTGGACTTCACTTATGCGAACAGTAGTTACTGATATTTATTTAGGCGGATGGGCATGACTGACATGTTTTAGCATTCGTAACATGCTACTGATGAGTTTTATGGTATTGTTAGAGCTCTCCGGGGGGGCGGGACGAGATTCAGGGTTTGGGATTCAATTTTACACAACTTTGAGTTTGTCGGTATATAATTCTGGTGAATAGGTGGATCTACATGCTTCGGGTTATGTGAGTGGCTTGTCACTCACATACTTAAGCAGAGATTATAACAGAGTTAATGAAAATTTTTTTAGAGTAGATGAGTAAATTATTCGGATCAAACAATTAGATAGGAACAATTAGATAGGAACAATTAGATAGGAACAATTAAATTGGAACAATGTCTAAATGATTATAAATTTATAGAACCCAGAGTACAACCTTCATTCTACTAAAATTGTTCCTCCCTCAACTACTAGATTATTATCCCTTAGCACCTCTTAGTGATGACTTTCCTCACAATAATAACCGCTTGAAATGTGTTGATAGGTACGGTGATATCTCACACTTTCAGTGAGTTTTGACATATTTCGATAGAGTGGATATCTTCAATTAATTTTCCTGGTCGTAACTTGAAGAGATAATTGTCAGTTGTCTGTCTTACGCTTCAACAAAGACTCGTAACGCCACCTATTCCAGGCTATCCTGGCTTTTTAGCACTGTTAGCCATCTATATCTTTATTTTGAAAGGGGTTGACGTTTCGATCCTAGAGACAGGCATTAGGGGTGAGAGATATTCAACCAATATCTTTCCTAACCTAATAGCGACTGGCATTACAAGAATTGGGCTCGACCACGTTAAAACTTTAGGCAACACTTTTGAGCAAATAGCATGGCACAAGTCAGGCATCTTCAAATTAGGATCGCCCGCGCTTGTTATATATATCTATGCCATCTTGAGATTCCCAAGTGCCGATTACTAGACGTCGTAACGGAAGCGAAGGTAGAAGGACGCGCCTTTGCATCTTCTTCAGACCAATCTTCGGTGAGAAACCCACAGAGCCCTTAGCTGGTAATTGCACCGAGTTGCTATTGGTTCGTTTCAAACCAACAATGAGGAACTCTGCTTAGTATTTCATGAGCCATGTCTCTCCTAGTTGTTAGTCCATACGTCGAGACAATTGCTGTAGAGAGCCTCCTCCACAGCTCTCGTCCTGGCTGCCTTCTGTTAAAAATTTCACTACACTGTTTGAAGGAATACTTGCAATAAGAAGGGCTAGATGTGTACCAGCCGATGCACCAGTAACCACGATTTTTTCTGTAACAACTTTGACTTTTGGGTATCGTAATGGAAGCTTTTCTCGCAGCCAAATTTCCACATCCTTGATATCCTCAAGCTGGTCTTGGAAAGGAGCTTCAGGGAGAAGACGGTAGTCTATTGATGTGGCAATGAAACCAGCTGAGAGAAATCTCGTGAAAAGGGCGAGGGAATAATCAGAACGGGTACCACTCAGCTAACAACCCCCATGAATGAATAGCATGATTGGGACGGGATACCTGAAGGCTTGGGGAGATATATGTTGATAGGTACAATGGTTATTGCAAAGTTGTATATATATGCCTTGTGCTCTTGTATAGCAAGGAAGGGAATTCAAGTCTTTTACTCGAGCTTCTCTAAAGTGCATCATTGTAACAGGCGTTGCATTACAACAGTCCTCTAATAAACTCAATCTATAAACTGTTGTATTGCAAGAGTGAAAGACTTAATTTTCTTGATTTATTTCTCCAAAGATAAACTCCTAATTATATAACCCATTAATCCTATTCTGCCTTGAAGTCAGACCTTCAGTCAGCCCTCTAGGCTGACTTCGTTATTCTGCCTTGCTGCCTGCAGAAATAACAACAGGCTTTCTTGTACAGATATCACCTTACCTATCAACATAAACCTAATTAATCATCTTAGCCTTAACAATCTCGCAAACTTGGTGATCTATTGTGCCTGTCGCTAACTTGAAGGTCGAAACAAAATTCACTAATGTCATTATTCAAAAGATGTAAGACAAATGTGTGTCAAGAATTGAATTGAAACTTCCAATTTTGTAAGTCCCAAGTTCAATAACCAACTTTCTCCTGATCCCAAAAACTCCAACCATAAGTTTCTATATCTACTATGCTATTGCCGTTGCTTTTATGTTTCCCTCCTTTATCGCCTGATGCCGTAGTCTGTTTCTGAACCAATTCTGTCTCTTATTAGCTGATGTTTTCTTAGTCGCGGAATTCAAACGTACACTGATGTGTACTAAATCAACCCTCATAGCCGCTGGGAGCCTCATTTTTCGATGGAGGATTCGGTAGGGAGGGGGAGCTGGGAGGGTCAAACGTGAGTCTCATCTTGATCGACTGTACGATACCTTCGAAAATATGATGTGATTGAAGCAAAAAGTGACCCGAGTAAAGCAAAGAATTCCTTAGCAAGGTAGCCGACGAAGACTAACAAGTAACGAGGGTCAGCTCGATTTTGGCCTGCTGGATCGCCAAACATTGTAGAGAAGTTTGAAATGTTTGAGACGTTTGGAGAAAGGCAGGACGGTTGAATTATCTTTTCTACTTTGGGCCTGCTTCCTAGCCTTGTAGTCAAGGCTATACAGAAATTCCTGCTTCTAGCAACATGCATTATTTATTACCTGTCAAGCCTCATGGGCCTCTGCATCCACCTTATCTGTCGAAAAATCGCTGCTTACTGGCTCGCAGGAGGGGGGATTGGTCCGGATGGGTTCCCTAGTTTCAAGGAGCTGACGCTGTTATTCGATTTATTCGCTACAGGCGGTCAGACTTGTCAGTTCTCTCAAGTGGCTCTTGGAAATCCCCCACACTAATGCTATGCAGGTTGGAGTACAGACAGGCTGCACGGCGAGGTTGGAAATAATAGGCGGGGGGAAGGGGAGGGTAAAACCACAAGAAATGGAAGGCGTCTCACCCGAAATTATGATCTGGATAGATTGACTCCTCTTCTCTTTTGCCCCCGCTCCCGCTTGCCACGGTTCTGATTGCCACATCCCCTGGGTGTCTCCCTCGATTCCCGGGCGACTTGAAGAAGATAAGGCGAGCAACGTAGATTTGGTATAAGAACGATTGAGGACGTTGGCATATATTCTAGTTCCTTGCTTATCCTACTTACACTTGCAGAGAAGATGTTTTCCTGAATACAATCCTGAACACGCCCTTATCTTCGGGAAGAAATGTGTGTGTTGAGCTTGTGTCACACCTCCAACACCTTTGCAAAGTGTAGGCCTTTTGCTAGTGACATTGCTAATGCTTGGCTAGCGAAGTAAATGGCCAAGGGGCTGAGGGCTGAACAGAAGCAGGCGCGGTGTGCAGGTCGATTTGTCTTTGGGAGAAGCAAGGCAAGCTGGCCTTGTTTATTGGCCTGCACCTGGAAGGAAGGGCAAATGATATTTCCTGTTCCCGTAGCAAGGACCTTGTACTTGCAGACCAGATCTCTGGGGTTATACGAGGCATTTAGCAATCCTAGAAAGACACAGACGATCACTGTAGGCGACAATACGGAAGGAGGTATGCACATGGTCAACATCAGTGATGGCAGTAGTGTGCACGTACTAATAGTATGGCAATAAAGTGGGGTTACAATAATCGATTTATGCACTATTTGCACTCACTAATTAGATGCCGTATTTAATTATTATACGACGAGTATCAGTAGTGCTCGAAGCTTATATTGTAGTATCGTAGTATTTTATTATTGCCAAGGCTGTCAAATTTAAGTTTAAATACCCCGGATTTCCACCCCACTTCTTTCCAGCCGCATATTTTAGAACTATATGATAGAACAACCAACGCTAAAAATATACAGCTAGATAGCTAGGATCGTAGATCTAATTAAATAGAGTATATTAAAAAAGAAATCATATAAATAGCTCTTAAATTGAGCTCACAGTCACTTGAGGAGTAGGTGGTGATGAAAGTGGACCGTGCGCGATGAAAGAATTCAACAACACCACGTCTTAATACGTTGACAACAACGTTAATTTAATAGCTATAATAGCTTAAGCTAGTGCATTCTAATACGTTTAATATACCCCTTAGATTTATCAATTAAGAATGAACTATTTCGGGAAAAAAAATTTTAGCTTATTACTCTAGGAAATTTTCCTAATAGAAATTTATAAAGGATTTATTTTTTGAGAAATTAAATCACCACATTATGAGTTTTAATCGTGTTGCTACAACCTTATTGGGTCGGTTGCGTTATACACGTGACCATTCTGCGTCTATGGATGTTTGCTTTTGGGCTTCAATTCTCCCTCTTTAAGCAACAACAATGAATCAATAAAACCTCTTTACAAGACGTACGATATACGACAGTTATCACAAACCAAGTCGTACCGACAAATTGAAATAATACTTATATAGGCTCGGAAAAAAGCCCTAGCTTAGGACTTTTTAATGATGCAAAAATCATTCTATTCTATAGAGACTGTTTTTTAATCGCGCTAAAACTAAAGTAGCTTTCCGTAATTGATTTTGCCTCAAATCGTGGATCCTACACGTACTCGAAACACACGAACGTTGCAAGTACTTTAGCGTAGTGATTATAATCACTCTTGGCGAGAAAAGGTGTATAAAAGGACCTCTTTTTCCTTCAAAAAAAAAAAAAAAGTCCCCATCTAATCTGGGAATAGCTTCATTTTGAGATATTACGCAATTTTGGTGCACTATTAATATATGGTGCTATTTATTACGTAGTAATAATATGCTCTTGAAATTTATTATCCACTATTCACTTTACTGTAGTAATAAAAAGTCATGATTTTACTGCAGTATTCTACTGCCAGTACACTACTGACACCACTGGCGGGGGGTCTTTTGGCTTGTGCTTTTTTTGGCGTGTGGAGGCTATATTGAAGATGTAATATATGTAATATCAAGCCTATACAGGGTGTTGTGGTGGAGTAGTAATTAAGTGGGATTAAAAAAGGGACGGTGGAGTTGGGCGTAAAATCACTTTTTTGGTGAGGTCGCTAAAATCGGATATTTAAGCTAGTTATACTTACAGCTGTAAGAGGTCGTTGGTTTGGGGAGCGTCATCGATGAACTCGCGAGAGACTTGTTGACCGTTAGCCGCATTCTGTCAGCGAGGTAGAACCAAGAACGGTAATAGAGAGAGAGTGCGCCAAAATCAGACTGACCGAGAACATCCGTAGTGATTTGGCTATGAAGGCTACTCAAGTTGACCTGTGATTCATGATTCGGCTGGTCAAATAGGTGGGTTGAGCCTTGCTAGGAGTCTACCTGATCCATTTATTGCACTACGGGGCGTTTATCACGATGTTTGATTTAGTTCGGCACTATTTAGGCGCAGAGAGAGAGCTCTACGGTGATCAATCGGCACCTTCGCTGATGGAATAACATTAGTCCGAGCAGGAGGGTGGTCAGACACCCAACTCCCTAATGCTGTTTTACAAAATCGGCAAACGCTCTATCTCTGAAGGCACCATGAACACATACCCTCCCCCGAAAGGAGCCCCGGCCACTGTTTCCGTCCCTGAAGAAACCATGGAAACAGCACGGGCAATTATGAAGCTCCTCCATGAGGTGGAAAATCTCAAGCGCTTACGACGGTCTGGCTGGGAGATAAAGAACATTCCAAACCCCGAATCTGTGGCCGAGCACAGTTTTCGGTTGACTATAATGACTTTCTTTGCACCGGTTCGTCAATCCTGCTGTTATATTTATCTGCGTTAAGTAAGACCTTGACAGGCTCATCTAGATCGAGCGCGGCTCCGTGACATGGCAGCTGTTCACGACTTTGGAGAAATAATTGCAGGAGACTATACGCCACATGACAAATTCCCTAAAGGCAAAGCATCTGACCTGAGTGATAGATCATAGGACTAATGTTTATCAGAGAAGAAGCATGAGCAAGAAGAACTGTTTTTCCAATATGCCATAAGCATCCTGCCCAATCACCCAGCTCCGCAATATTGGATCGAACTCTGGAAAGAGTATGAGGAAAGGAAGACTCCGGAGGCCCTGTGGCTCTACGACGCAGATAAGATGGAGAGCGTCATACAGTCAAGGGAATATGACGAGAGAGGGCATACAAACCTCGAAGAGTTTATGGGTTTAATACCAAAATTTACAACGTCTCAAATGGCCGCCTGGGGGGCAGTGTTGCATGAGGAGATCCAGAAGGTTCAAATTTATAGACAGCATATTCCTGTCATCTTCGTCACTGGTCTGTTCCATCAATCCTTTGTTGAGACTGGGGCTAAACTCTAAATAGGGTTGCCAAGCATTGACAAGACAACTCACTCTAAGCAGCTTTCAAAAGAATTTGACGCTCTGTACCTGTCCCTCAGTGATATCCTAGCACGAAAGGCTGCTGATCCGGCAGACCCTCATGCAGATTTCGCTAAGCTTTACCTTCAGAAGGGATTGGATACCTCGCCGATTGGGTATATGACTGATCTTTTAAAGGAGAATATTGATGAAGGAATAAAACAAGGAAAGCGTTGTGTCATTGTTGATGGATTTCCAAGAAGTGTAAAGCAGCTTCGTGGATTTGAAGAGAAGGTCAGAAATGCGCCGTTCGAATAGAACCTTACTTACTTTGACTAGGTTCAAGAAGGGAACCTTATATTACTTCTGACCTCTGGAGCTATTCGACAAGGGAAAGCTTCAGACTATGCTATAAGAGCACTCCGAGAGTTAGAAGGCCAACAAGCAAAAATGCTTTTCAAGGTACGTGATAGATAAACGGGGCCAAACATTTGCTAACTATAGATAATCTAGATCGATTGCGATGGTTCTGAAGAATATGTTTATACTTCCTTAAAGGAAGCGGCAAATACATTCATAGACCAGACAGGCAAGAAGTAGACTATAAATGTCTATATATGCTATCAAATTCTGAGAAATTGCCTGCCGCGTTTCTGGTTATTCCACCAAATTTGAGCAATGTCATGAGTACAAGCGTCCAAGAGATGAGTTTTTTTTTCTCTCATTCAAATTATAATGTCCCTCTGCTTTGCCATTGAATGTAGGTACTCTGATTTTTCCATGGTTCTTGCTGCCTCAAGCATGTCTACAACACTAAATGTAAATCGTCAGGGGGATAACTTATAGGGACGTCTCGTAGTGGATATCAAAATCGATATATTTGCTCTCGACTCAATTATTTATCATATAGCCACTGGTCATCTCCTCCTGCTCGCCCTTGTGCCGTTGTCGATCTCGTGCTGATTGCTGGCGCCGAGGTTGTAATTCGACTTGGCTCGGCGGTTGATTGTTCCCTTATATACTTAGGTCTAGAGCACCGAATCTATTATCCTCTAGCTTGCACCCTCGAGTCGCTCTAACAGGCTCTGACTGGTCGTCGCGCTTGAATGTTGCGTCTTGCCACTTCCGCAAGCGGTGAGTGTAATAAAACTGCTTCGAGCTTCAGAGAGGAGTTGGCCACTCTGCGCTATCTTTTGGCATCTACACGCACCGGTATGACGTATACACGTCGTGTGCCAGATTGGGTACCCCAAAAACCATAATCCGCCTCCAGTAACTGTGCTTCCAACTGTACGGAGTAGAGATACGACTAATATGATCTGTTTTTGAGAAGAGGATGTTGAAAAATCCAAAAATCCAACTAAGGGTTCCTGATCATCAATCTTCCTACTCTAACTCGGCGTCGAATTCCTCATCGATTGACCATCCGCATACTCAACTTGCGCAGTATGCCAATCTGCTACCTCGGAGATTTGACCTCTACGGTTTTCTCAACGATGGTATATTACTGAGCATTCGTGTCGTGCTGCAATTGGTTGAAGAAGAGGTGGTCGCATCAGGGCATACGGATGTACATACCTCCTTGATTGGAAGAGGGGTAGCGCTAGGTTCCTGTGGATGCCTAACCGGTTAATGTGAATGGATTAGTCACTCCAATCTCCATGGTTTTTCAGCCTATCCTCTATCTTCCTCCCACATGGTGCTAGATAGGCGTAAATTCACCAAGCGTCAAATCAGCAATCAACCATCCCCAAAGCGATCATGGCAAGACAAAACTCCCACAGGTTTTAAGTCGTTAGAACAGCTCACTTTTGAGCAGGCCGTTCTTCTCGACACGATCGATGGACTCCGGCAATTTGGAACTCACAGAGAGATCAAACCTCCACAACTAGTAGTTGTCGGCGATCAAAGCACATGCAAAAGTTCAGTTTTGGAAGCAATTTCTGGAATTCCCTTTCCTGTGAAAGCCGATGTTTGCACCAAGTTTCCTACAGAATTGATCCTGCGGCAATCTAAAGACACAAGCGTCAGTGTTACCATCGAGCCTGGAACCATGCATTCCCTAGGGGAAATTCCTGAGCAACTGAAAAAATTCACACGATCCAGTGTTGATGTGAATTGTTTGGGATATCTGATTGATGAGGCTGCAAAAGCCATAGGTGTCGAGTCGCCCCATTTTAGTGACAATAGGCTGAAAATAAGGGTATCTGGACCAAACCAGCCGCAAGTGACATTGATAGACGTCCCTGGATTGTATTACACTCCTAGTGCGACACAGAGTATCGAAGGAAAGAAAATCGTGGACGAACTATTTGATCGGTATGTGGAAGAAGAAAGCAGCATAATTCTTCTCGTCGTTTCTGCCTGAGTGGGTTTCAGCAACCATCATGGTCCCACTAGGGTTCAAGACAAGGGAGCGGGTCATCGTACCTTAGGAATAGTCACCAGCCCTGATGAACCTCTCGTTCCTGGTCAAATTCTCGACTTAGTGAAAAATAGCACTTTAAGCTAGAGTTAGGCTGACATTGTCTTCGAAACCAAAGCATCAAAGATAGAGAGGATGGCAAATCACTTGTCGAGAGGGATACAATGGAGAAAGACTTCTTCGCAGAAGAGCCATGGAACGAAATACCCCCAAATGACAAGGGCATAAATGCACTACGAACGAAGCTGGGCGAGATTTTGTCCAGTAGAATCAAAAATGGATTTCCTCGTCTTGTTATGGAAGTCCGAGCTGCCAAAGATAATCGGGAAGAACTTCTCAAGAAAATGCCGAATCCAAGATCGACAGAACAAGAACGGGGAAAACATCTAAGGTCGGCAGCCAGAAAATTCGAAAAACTGGTCAATGCAGCTGTTAATAGAACATACCGACACTCAGGTGATAAGGATTGTCGGAAATTCTTTAGGGGTTATATTGACGAAAGTGAGCGAGTTCAAGATCAGAGACTTCGTGCGAACATCAGAGAAAGAAATAAAATATTTGTAATGACAATGGCAGCACGAGGAAAGTCCGAAGAAATAATGTATCAAGGACCAGATTTTGAGGAGGATGGTGAGGGAGAGCAAGACGATTACTCGGAAAGTTCATCAGATAGAAGGAGCATGAGATCAATTAGAGGGAGCAGGAGTAGGCACCCTCCCTAATGCACCGAATAGATTCTGGTCCCAGATGTGGGGTATATATCATAAAGAGAATGCAGGTTCTCGGTTGTTACCTAGCTCTCGCCAGCTCTTCGTTGGATATCTCTCTAATACTGCCACTCAACTTTGGGTCTTGCCCGGCAAGACGAACCCTTTTGACTACTGCATCTTACCTCTAACTTTTTCCGACAGGCTGGTTATGAATTGTGTATTGGCACTTGCGGGAGCCCATATTGGCTGTTTCGATAATATTGATGAAGAGGCCTGATCTTCAGCTTGCTTTATGTAGCGAGCAAAAATCCAAGGAGAGGAACCCGCTTCAGCTGTTACCCATAACGCCACTTCTTTGTAAAGTGGAGGTAGGTATCCCATTTCCCTCGCGAACCAGGAGCATGTTCTTTGCTAGCACTTTCTCAGCTTATATCGGAGAAACCCCACGCAATAGTTTTACATCACTTACGAGCATGTCGCCAATTGGGTCTTTCTTTACTTTCCAAGTTCACCAAGCTAGAAACGGAAGATGATTGCAACCTTTGGGTCTTCTCCTCGAGACGTATTGTTATCGAGCGTTGATAGCAAGTCTCACCCCACAAGGAAGCCTGGAGAGAGACAACAACTTTAGATCCGTTTCTAGGTACGCCATGGTCATTGACACAACACAAAACCAGCGGGTATCTTCCTGGGCTGCGGCCATAGAATCTTCGAACTCATACCCGAGATCGCACGACTTGCATATCGACAATTAGCAGAGGAGTTAGAGGGCTTCTTTACATATGAGCTGGAGAATTCTTATCGATTCTTTGCTTCGAAACTTTCTGGCTTCCTCTGGGTTCTAGACCAGAAATAACGAGCGAGAAAGTTGCAGGGGCTCTCATTTTTCAATACGCCTTGATGATTTATCTGCACTCTGTCTTCTGTCCTACACTCTTTGAGAACGCCACCCTTCTTTCAAAGGTAGACCTACGTGTTGAGGTAGGCCTTTCTTTGTTACTTTCGGTTGTGGGGACTCTGTTGGAGGGGGATCATGCTATGGCCTGTTATGAGGGTCAGTTCTTGTGTGAGAAAAGACTCACGATTCATTCGTGCAGCGTTCAAAGGTTCAGGATGAAGGATGTCAAAAGCGCGGTGGAATTGCTGAGTATGGTTTGGGAGGATGAGGACCCAAGAGCTTTTGCGCCGAGAGGTCTTGACTTTATGATGAGGAAGATGGGGTGGAATTTATGTATGATGTAATGGGTTTGATGGGTCAGGTTTATGTTTTTGTAAATATCTGAATGGTTCACGGGAAAAAGGTCTTCGTGTATATAATTTGATAGTCTCAATATATCTTGTTCCAATGAGATTGAGGTCTCAACCTGAGGTCCAATTCTGGGCAACCCCATAAAATATCCCGAAGAGAAAGATGACTAAGCATCCCCGCAATTGGCTAATACTGGATCCTTAGAGGCTTGGCATAGTTTAATCAGTCACGTCAGTCCGACAAACATCACTACCAGCCAGCAGGTATATTTCCTGTGTTAAACGAGAGCAACAAAATCCCCTCAGTCATGCCTCCCCCTCCAAGCCAGAAAGGCACTGGCAAGAAGGGCCGTGATGCTCGCCAGAGCCGGAGCCGTAATTCGACTCCCAATCTCATCGGCGCATCCAGCTCGGTACCCCCAGCCGAGTCTGGGGAAACGGCTCTCCTCGAGCTCTCTCGGGCATCATTCTTTACGTCTGACAATGTGGCAGATGTCTCCTCCGCTATCCCAAGCTCGAAAGATCTGGAAGCCCTGGCAGAGAAGCTGCAGAAACTGGTCGCAGCCATCGAGCTTCGAGGGGCAACCTGCGATCGGGGCATGCGAATGCTGGCTAAGTTGAGAAAAGAAAGACTAGAGGAGATTGAGAGTGACCGAAGAGACGAAGAACACAAGGAAAGACTAAAGAGAGACGCAGCAGATGAGGAAGAGCGAGGCAGACACAAAGCGAACAAACTCAAGAAGAGAAAGGATATTAGCACCAGTAGGGAAGAGCGACCCTTGACCCACGGAGCACATGCTTTGGCACCGCAAGATGGATCAAACCTAGGTAAGTCTTTCCTAAGAGGGACTTGATTCTATTCCCACTTCACTCCGCATACTTCACTCCGTATTATTCACTTAAAATGCTGATAATTCGACTTTCAGAAGCCTCGTCTCCATTGCCGAGAGTGCGCAAGGCATCTCGCCGATTGTCCCGCGATAATGATTCGGCCAGCTCTTCGCTTTCACCCGTTGCGCCGACCCCCGCTGCGACTGGTATGGATTTGGATGAAAAGGACGAGGCGATTGACGATGATTCCAGTTCAGACGAGCATCAACCTCCACCCGCCCCCACCATGCCTCATATGCAAACATTTGGCGACGACCCCTCCACCTTCCCCGACCCAACCGTCTACGATATCCGCCCCATCACGAAAGATATGGATGAAGCAACGAAGAAGGAGATCTTCTCCGTTACAACATACCCCCCCTCAAACCTTGAGGATCTCATTGCAGGAGACCCGCCCGATAAAGACTTTAGCAATGCGAAACCCACAAACCAGGTCCAGGCGAATACATTTGCAACCTACCTTGATCCATTCTTCCGCCCATATACCGAGGAGGATCTTGCTTTCCTGCGTGAACGAGGCGACAAAGCTACTTCCCAGAATATGCCAAATGTCGGACTGATGCACTACACCGAGAAATGGGCCAAGGAGGATAATGGCATGATGATTGATAGCCCACAACACGGTCGCGACAAGCTACCAGGCAACCATGCGCGGGGTAATCTTGATAATATGGATGATGCGACGGCAGAGACAGATGCCATTTCAGCAGGTCCAATATTGTCACGACTGTTGGCCACCTTGAGACCTGAACACAGAGCTCCAGCGTCCGAAGAGAAACCTATCACGAACGGCCTTACAAATGGAGAAGCCAACATCAATGGGGAGCCAAATGGTGATCTGGGTGATGCCGTCCAAGCGAACGGAGATACACCCGCGCCATTACCCGCTGCTACATTCATGACCGAGTCCTCTTCAGAGTCATGGAAAAAGGCCACCCATCCCAAGCTTGACTACTCACAGGTTGATGAACGGATCAAGCAAGAGCTTCGGCATATTGGGTTGCTCTCTCCTGAAGATGATCCAAACTTTGACGATCAATATGATGATGAGATCGCTGTACGCCTTCGTTCGTTACAGGCCGAATTAAGACAACAGCAAGTTGAAAACGGTGCCCGTAAAGCTCGCCTTCAGGAGCTCGTTAAGGAAAGGATGGCTCATCAAGAATATACCACAATTCTCGAGGATCTTGATGCCCAAGTTCAGCAGAATTATCTCAAACGAACACGCACTATTGGTAAGAACAAGAAAACCAAGAGACCCGGTGGAGCTGGCGGTGGTAGCCACTTTGTTGGAGGTGTGGCGAACGGAATGGCCAGACCTGGAATTGGAGATGCCGCAAAAACAATCATGGAGAGAAGAAAGAAGTGGATCGAAGGCGTTGGATCAGTTTTCGATGACGAGCGGAGTACGGTCAAGGTTCCCAGAGCTTCAAATCCTGGAACGTCGATATTCAAGCCGGAGGATATGGCTGAGTATATTAAGAAAGAACGAGAGAATTGGGAGGAGTACCCGGAAGAGGAGTAAATAGATCGTGTGCTTGGATGGTTTGATTATCAGCGTCTGCGCTGGTTTACTGAGGCTGTAGGATTGAGCAGCACTGGAGTTTTCGGGATGGGTTTGTCGAGGACGACATGGCAATGTGCTACGATAGAGAGAATTGTTTGGTAAGAGCTGTCAATATATTGTGCTCTCCCGGACGCATTCATCTTCCATTGCCTATACATACTGACCATAACAAGTGTAGACTAGGACCCATAAGCTGATGCTTTGTAAACCATAAATCATATGTTGAATGCTCTAAAATAAACAAGTGTTGAAATTGAGCACCGCTGCTAGGCGCCAGTTAAGAAGAAGCTCTTAAGTTCAAAGTAAGATTCATTTTCGCTGTCGCTGCTACCTACTAGGTTGATTATAAGAATCCTGAACTTTACTCTGAGTACACCCTCGCTTGTTATTCCAACCTTTTAAGAGTAATTTGAGTAAATTATCCTAAACATTTAGAACAATCTAAAATTATTCTAGATAGTTGGAACAATCAACTTGAATTCTCCAAGATATCTGGGATACTTTAAATTGTGCCAGGAAGTTAGAGCAACAAGATGTATTTACTGGCGCTTTCATTGCTGCGTTGCAGATACAGTTACTTGGGATCAATACTGTGCAGAGTACCGTGCAGACAGGACATGTCTTTATCATGCTGAATGCAATTTTTGATTGGAAAATCAAATGGCTTAAATCAAATGGCTTAAACCAAATTGCACGCCATAGGCTGTTCCTTCCTTCTTTCCACAGACAATAAAAGCGGCAGTAAATACTTCACGTTCGTACCTGCCCGCCTGCCTAGCTCATTGTTCCAGCTCCTTAGGGCAATTCAAGATAATTGTCCTAAATGTTTAAAACATTTTTAAATCGTCCTAAAAATTTGGGTCAATCAAATTCCATTGTCCCAAGCTATCTGGGTTAATGTTTCAAATTATCCTTGAAAGTTGAACAATGAGAGGTACCTTACCTTATGTACTGCCGCTTTTATGTGCACTAGACGCTATTTCTTTTGATAAGATAGGGCTCTACGTGCACTGTAAACAAACTTGTCGGTTGTCTCCACCCCTCTCCGACCCCTCCAACCACACAACCACTTCTCATTTTGTTTATTCGCAGCCTTCAACAAAGCACTTCACCACCAGTCCAAATACCAGGCTACCGCTACCATGGCGGAGCTCAATGAGCAAGGACAATCGTCCATAGAGCAAGAGATCTTCCGCCGCGCGTCCAAGAGGGGAATACCAAGGTACGAGGTCAATAGGGTCTTTGAGCAAAAGCTCAAGATCGCCGAGGGCCTCTTCCAAAACATCACCAAGAAAGCCCTTCTTCAATACGCAGAGTACTCGGTCTGGGTTCATTTCTGTAGGTTGACGTCTTAATTATCTTTGACGTGTCCATCTCGTCGCGTTCCTCGACGCTCCATCGAGTCCCATCTCTATCGCGCCATACTAACTACTTCCACGATCTAGTTGAGCATGAACTCTTTCCTGGAAAGATCGATCTCCCTAATGCCCCTGCTCCATCGTCCTCCCCGTCTTCCGCGCCATCGGTTTTGAATGAAAAGCAGATCGTCAAGCTCTCCTCCGAAACCCGTGGCTCGGCCAGAATGGATCTCCTTTTTAGCGGCAAAATTGACCATAGAAAGGCAGGGGATGGCGCTCGTGATGATCGGGGCTGGGTGCATGACAAGTATCGGTCCATTCATAGGGAAGACCCATTGCCAGAAGGAGATTTTTATCGCCCCGGTCGATTGTATACTGAGGTAGACAGATATGAACCAGAGCCTCGAGACAGCCGTCGCTATGACCTATACTACGACAGGGAAACGCTCATCGATGAGCAGAGATATGACAGGTTAAGAAGAGGCAGCATAGAAGCAGGTATGTCAGCAAAAGAATTCGAAATTCTCAAAAGAAATTGTCAAGAAATTGTCATGGAGACATATTCAGGAGTTGGCAAAGACCCTATCTGGTTGGAATGGAAAATCCAATCGCTGGTCTGGAGCCACTTCTGTGTGTTTTTCTTTGTGGATTTTCGACAAGAAGCTGTACTAATAGGCTTATTGTAGCAATGTTGGTCCCTTTTCCCAGAGCTGAGCCTAGATCTACGCCCATCCCAGGCAATTCCTCTGGCAAATTTCCCACGGAACGCACTACGAATGCACTTGTTTCTGGAATAGCTGACAACGTATCTCCCCAAAAATCGGTTGGTCCTAGGCGTGCTTCTTTCCTAAGATCTCCAACACCACCACCGACCGCTCAACCTCCCCATACTTCTGCGTTTGCCACTGGTGCCAACTCTTCCCTGGTCAACTCACAATTTATTTTACCTCCTAGAGTTCCGGCACTTCCGAAAAAACAGCCCATTGATCTTTCCACACAGACCGCCAGATTCCAGGAAGACTTCTTGAAGGAAAAGATAGTTGGGGATTTGTGCCATCCTACTAACCACTTCTACAAGTATCTCGAAGATGCGCGTATGCAAGCAAATGATGAGCACCCGGGATGTAGTAAAGAAGTTAAGCATTATCTTGCTAATTCTGCGGTTTGGAAAAGATTTGGTAAGTTTGTTATTCTATCGTTTATTAGCAGGGTGCTGATAAGTTGCAAGTCAATGAAGACTATCCAGGTTCTGTTCCTGATTCTAATGGACACAGTAGACACTGTTTGAGGCACATGGATCCTCGACAGGGTTTAACAATGCCTCGCAAGCGTCCTTCAACTTACCTTCCATCTGTTTATTCCTCGGATCGCTCATCGTCCCGCGATTTTAAGTCTGCTGAATATAAGTCCGCTCTCGTCAAGTCCCCCGTCAGAGTTTTAGCCAAGGCTCCCATCAAGTCATCATCCACCTTGGATCGATCATCGTCTCGCTTTGTTGGGTCTTCTAAATCTGTGGCCCTTATCAAGGCTCCTGTTAGTCCTCCCATCAAGGTTTCAGCAAAGACTCCGGTCAAAGTTCCAGTCGAGGCTCCCATCACGTCTTTTGCCGCCTCAAACGGCTCCAAACCCATCGCCCCTACAGTCATCAATTCTGTATCAATCCCCCAGCCTGTCCCAGAAAAAAACCAAACAGACTCGAAACCTACGCATACCAAGCCACCACAAGCTTACCTAATTATACAAGGAAAGCTGTTGCCATGTCTGCTCGATGATATCAAGAATGTCAGCTATGCCTGGATGACTGACCCTGACAGAAATATTGTCGAACGAAGTCTTGATTGCAAGTTCTATGCCATTCAAAGAACGCCAGATAGTGGACTTCGTCTGAGTGCGGTTCGTGCAGAGGGATACAGCAGCTCTATTGTTGAAGACAATGGTGCTCAATTTCTCGGCAAGTGGGTTGCAAAAGTTCTCGAGGGAGAAGCTATACAGATGTCGGTTTATGTAAGTATCATTGCACACTCATATTCTTCTTGTCCGAATAATCTTTACTCAATTACATAAGTATGAGGAGCTAACTTTCAATCAATCTAGTGGAAACAGCATGCATCAGATCATGGATTTATGGACTTTACAATGGGTACGAACTGTGGACCTCCTTCTTCGCCAGCACCTATTAAAGCAGTCACTGGCGCCAATACCTCACCTGTCTCTTCGCGAGTGAAAGCTACACCAGCAAGCGTTCTTGAAAAGTCTGGGGATTTAGAGGATGAGTACGAAAGCGAGGTTGAAATATACTGTGGGGAACCTTCGGTTTCTACTTGGGGCAAGAAACGTAAGGGAGATGGCGATGAATATGATCAGGCTGAGAAGAAGCATCGAACAGGAAGTTTTTGATTGAGATGTACATTTGGTAAAGTTGAGGTTTGGGCACCAGAAAGTTGGGTTTTCGAGGGGATTGTAAAGATATTTTGTAAAAAGTACCAATGTAGTTTATGAAATAAATATTTTTATAATGATTTGTCTTGGTGATTCTGTATTATCAAGTGAAGGAAATACTTGGTTCATACCTGCCTATCTAACTCTCATTGCTCTGGTACGTTGTATTCACTAATTTTGTCTAGAAACATATACAGATTTTACTATAAATGACTTATTCGCAAAATATATGTCGCTATACATTCCTGGTGAATAGCACCTTGCATTATGTTCTAGGAGATCCGCATGCTCGGTTCATGTGAGGGGCTCGCTTCTCACATACCTAAGCTTATGGAATGGTGGATCTACATGCTTAGTTCATGTGAGTGGCTTGCCACTCAGATACTTAAGCCTGTGGGATGCCACCTCTTCTTCTACTTTATTTCTTCATGTAATAAGATATAGAAATACAACTACTTGTTGCATCACACTTTATGACTACCCAGTCATACCAACACCTTTAATTAGATTAGATTAGTAGCTATTAATCTAATCTAATCTAATTATTTCTTATACTATAATTAACTTAATTAACTTAATATTTTCAAGTAATTTAGTTTAATATTTAAAGTTATTAGACTTATCTATCTACGTATGTTCTATTTACTATGTAATACTCTTAGAAATTCATTTAATTAACTTATATCTTCTCGGGTAATTTATTCTAATAGTTGAAATTATTAGACTTAACTATCTATGTATATTCTATCTGGAGAGTAAGAGTTTTGGTTTAATCAACTTGAGTAATCTAATATTATCGAATAATTTAGAAAGAGGTATGAACTTACTAGACTCGTTGCGTAAAAGTTAGGCGAGCAGGTATTTGCGTACACATTGGAGAGCGAATAGTACGGTTGTGCGAGTCCTATCTTCTTTCAAGAAAATGTGCACTAGATATTAGATCTTCCGCTAACAGGGGACAATTAGGAGCACTGCATTAACCGCGTAGCCTCCAACACAGTCATGAATTTAATAAAGCCAAATTACAGGGAACTAGTGAAACTAGTCCTGTTTCACTTCGAGAAATTGCGAAGGATGAAAGATTCGTCTGTGCCATCCGGAAAGACTAATATTCCCGTCATACAACGAAGCAACGCATCCATTTCGAGTGGCACAAGTAGTTTGCCCATGCGACACCAGAGAAGGAGAGTGCAGTGAAGTCGCCATGACACTTTGCAGTCTAAGTTATTATTACTCAAGTAGGAATCGCTCAATTTCATAAGTGGTGAATAGTATTTAAGTCAATTACCCTGACTTGGGTAATTGAGAAACTCGGAGCAAGCTAGGATTATTAACCTATGTGTTTTAGAAGAACCAAGTTCTAAAGCTGTTCAACTATACTTTGTACTAGAAAGTAGGTAAGCTTTCAGTGAAAAGAAAAGTTGGTACCACAATTTACGATATCAATTATGGGGTCAGCAGCATGATCTGTATCTTCGTCTTGAATATATGCTGTCAGATGATACATGTTCCTAGCAATTGAACCTTAAAACGAAGGAACTCGAGTTGTTTGGATAGCATCCTCTAGCAGTAGTAGATCAGATGGAAATACCATCGAACGTTACGATGGAATTGAAGCCACGAAAAAAGACAAGAGAAAAAGAGTTGTAAAAAGCCACGGGTCGTCTTATGAAAGCGATGATGATGAAGTCAGTAAACGATAAATGCTCAAGGACTCGATCGATGATATCAACGAACTGGACTTTAATGTCACAAAGAAACTTGCCACGGCTCGAGAAAAGAAGCTGACACAGGATTATCATTCGTACAGACAAGCCATGAAACGATACGACTCGTAAAAATGGCAAGAAGCTATTCGGAAAGAAGTTTAACACAATAATACTATTCGGAAAGAATTTTAACACAATAATACTTTCGTGCTAAAAGTATAGCGTGATAACTTTAACGACAACAAAACGTAAAAAACAACCAAAAAAAAAAGATGCGCAAAAAGTAAGCTTCATTTCTTCTATGCCTAAAAAGCTTGCTACCTTTTTCACTTTGAGTTGTGTGCGTTGGTAATTCTTGAACCAATGCTGCGCGTGGCGACGTTGTGAACCTTGCAACCTGGAATAAGTTGAGGTAGAAAACTTACAAGAATATAAGAGAAATACAAGTAGATGCGAAGAATGCTAATCAGCTAGCCCATCAAGCGCAAAGAATTTATTCTCTTCGCGTCGAGTTGTGCGCATTACAGGCTATCCTATCCCTCAGTGGACAGAAAGTTGGTATCTCACCATAATTTGATCCAGCTAAAAGCGTAGCGTGACAAATTAACAAAAACGAGACGTAAATTTACGACAAAAGTATAGGCAGATTCGCAAGAATCTAATTTGCATCTACTCTATGTTTTAGAAGTTTTTAGCCAATGTACGTTTTGTTATGTGCGTTGGTAATTCTTGCAGCTTCAAGTAATGCTGCCACTTTTTTTGTCCACAGAGAGTATTTACTGCTGGGAGGCTCTCGATAGGTAGACAATAAAAGCGGCAGTAAAAGCCGTCTATACTTCTAGGACAATTTACTTGGATTACCCAAGAAAGTTGGAACAACAAGAGCAGGTACGACGGAAGCCTGAAGTATTTACCGTCACTTTTGTTTCTGCCTGTCATCTGGGGGTGTTCTGAAATTTTCTGAAATGAATGGGGAAGTCATGTGCTTTCGTGAATTTCTTGGCGGAACCTGGCTGGCACCTTCTCAAGGTCGCGTCTTTCAACAATCTGAAGTCCTTCCATTCACCTCATGATCACAGCCCCTCACTATCTCCTATTGTGGAGCTGCTGGACTTCCTTCAACAACATCAGTCGGTTTGGAGGTGAGACAAGTGCAAACATCCATCAAAGATGTCGACCTTTCGTGGTGTCATGCAGGAATTTCCTGACGTGCGAGGCAAGAACCCCTTGCCAAACCCCTCAGTCTTTGATGCAGCTACTAACTTTGCTACCACAGTTGACTTCTTTAGACAGAATGGTCTCCGTCCACCACTGGCTTGCTTTCTGAGCCATGTACACAGTGACCATCTCGCAGGCCTGGAGAGCTTGAAATCCCCGTTGTGAGTGTGGCTTGCTGTCTGACATGTATCTACTTGCTAATCATGCACAGCGTCTATTGCTCAGCGGCGACCAGAGAAATGCTTTTGAAATTGGAGCGATACCCGCACATGTTGAACTTCGAGCTCGGCATCCTAGAATCTCGAAAGCAGCATTACAAGCATTTGCAGACTCTCTTGGTACGTTTTTTACCCTTTGTAGATGAAATTATAACTTACAGTTTGCCAGAAACCCATCCCATTGGAGACGCCTACTCGTATCGAGCTATCTCCAGGAAATGAGATACAGGTGACATTGTTTGATGCGAATCATTGCACGGGAGCCGTCATGTTTCGTAAGTTCTATACTCCTCTCTCCAATTTTTCATCACTAATCGGCTGCAGTTTTCGAAGGTCAAAACAAAGCTGTTCTTTATACGGGCGATATTCGATCGGAACCATGGTTTGTCAACAACCTCTCGAGAAACCCTTTTTTTATGGAGTACGCCACACAAATGAAAACTCTGGATTGCATTTACTTGGACACGAGCAACTTGGAGCCTTTCAAATTTCCGACCAAGGCCGAAGGCTTGAAAGAGCTCCTGAGCAAGGTAGCAAAGTATCCAGCAGATACTGTTTTCCACTTCTCTGCATGGACCTTTGGTTACGAAGAGGTCTGGGTAGCGTTGTCTCGGCTTCTCAAATCTCCGGTATGTGTATTTGCGCTATCAGAATATTGGTATTCTCCATACTGATGCCAGGGCAGATACATGTCGATAAGTACAAGATGCGACTTTACAAAGCACTCCGTGCACCTGATAATACGTCAAATGGACCAGTACTTGCCCCCGAAGGCGCAGCTTTAGCAGGATACGTTTGCGGAAATACACCTCAGCTCGGATGTTTAACAACTGACAATACTGTCCGTATTCATAGCTGTGGAAAAGGAATGAACTGCCCTGCCATCAACGATGACATTGTATGGATTCAGCCAATTGTTACAAGAACGCAATCTGGAGCCGAGATTGCAGAGGTTGGAGTAGGTGGCGGTGGTAGAGATCTGTCTCAGCGCCCCGAGATTGATCTTACCAGCCCTGCGATATTCCAACAATTACTTCAACTGTAAGTTATATCCTTAAGACGCTCTTGTAAAAGTTCTGAGCTTTGATCTAAGTACACCCCCTCTCTCCATTGCCTCGGGATCTTCGTGAAAACTCAGGATATTGTGCGAGAATGTTTAGAAGAATGAAGAGTCAAAGTTTTTCATGCTTCTAAACCTTCTCTGACAATATGAGTAATTATTCTAGACTAGTGCGCATGATCAAAGTAAAGGAGGTGTACTCATAGCAAAGCCCATGTTTCTTACTTCAAAAATACTAATACACCACCAGGATTACAGATGACGAGGGTGTTGCCGATATCAAGGCCGTGCTGGTTAACGCAATTCGATCTTCGACCAAAGTCCTGTCTCTCGATGATATGGGGTTCGACAATGAAGAAGACGATACATCTATTGCAGATCTCATCAATACCATATCAAAGTCGCTCTCGGACAAACGAAAAGCTAGTCCAGCTGCAAATCCAGATTCTACAACCAAAGATGGTCTTCCAAAGCTCGTCACTTTCCCATACTCGCGCCATTCTTCCTTGTATGAGCTTCAAGACTTGGTTAGAATATTTAGGCCAAAGGATGTGTATCCATGTACAGTGGACGAAGAGAACTGGCACGAGGGTTTGTTGTTTCCATCAAAATGTGGTACGCGTGGATTGCTAATTTAGATTGCATAGAGCACAGCATGGAATTTCTGTTCGGATCGCATTGCTCTGACAAAACATTCCGCCACGACAAGGAGATGCGCGAAATTGTATCTGCTAAAAACCCTCAGTCTACCACTCAACAAACACAAACCACTGAAAATTCAGGGTCAAGCCAGATGGGACCCAGCACAGCAACACCAGTTGATTTGACACCGAAACGACCTATTATTCAAGGCCCCACATCCGAACCCAAATTAATACCCGTTCAGGGTGACGCCCCTCGCAGCGCTTTCGGTGCTCTGAGTGCCACTCCGTCACCAAGAAACCCTTTTGGTCCTTTCGTTTCATCCACCATCCCCCCACAACAGTCTCTACGTCGCAAAGCTGCAGAAGAGCAGCCCGGAGAGGATCGCACGAAACGCCCACGTGTTGATATTCCTGCGCCTACGCCCTCAAACATAGCGAAAAGTACTGGCTTTAATGGCGCTGCTAAATTCCAAGCTGTTATCAACCATTCGTCGTATCGACTTGGACAACAGAGACAACAGAACAGACCGGATATAGCTCAGCCGGTTGGCGGCGATATTCGTATGAGCGAGGTTACAGATGGAGATATCCGAGCCAATATCCATAGGATACGAGTGGTTTTGCCCGAAGTGTCTATCTACGCCGCAAGAGAAGCTCTTTTGAAGTGCCGTGGCGACCTTGATGCGGCTATCAGCATGCTAGTGGCTGTAGAAGTCGATGTTCCTAATATTAGGGGAAAGAGTGCACTGAACAATTCGATTCCCATGGTTACTCCACAGCATGTGCATGCGGGCACTCGATCAGACTCTGATCAAAAAGACGAGGAGGATGAGGAGACAGAAAGCGAAGAGGGAGAAAACCCTTCCAGTTCCCAAGGCTCCCAAAGCATTCGTTGTAGTAGCGAATCTCACTACACCGAAACCCCAAATACTTATGAGAGTGGATGCTTATTCCTCGGACTCGAGGTCGAAGATTACGGAACTTTTAATGATAAAGTTGACCGTGTGGTTCGATGTAAGAGTTGCAGTCATGAGTTTTGGGGTAAATATCCCGATTGCTGCACCAATTGCAGTCCGCCAAAGGATTCGAAGGATCTCTCGGATGACGAACTTGAAGACCTTCCCTACCATGAAGTTCAAGAATCACACACCGAGCTAGACGAAATGGGGATCCGCCCACGCATGACTTATGAAATCAATTCCGATATTCGAGATGTTTCCGGCGAGGAGACTTTGATCTCGCTTGCAGATATCTGCGAACCTTACCTCGACTGTGGTTCATCCGCATACGACTCGCAAGATGACGGCCCGAAATTTGCGGAGGAATACGAAATCAACAGCTTCATCGATGACGAGGATCCAGAGGAAGACAGCGAAGAGAAAAATGCGTCGTCTGACGATGATGAGGTAGACTACAAGGAGAAATTCAAGAAGCTCCAGGAGTCTCATCGTGTGCTCCAGCAAAACCACGCGGCGACCGAGAATCGACACACGGCCCTCAAAATAGATTTTCAAGAGTTCCGACATGAACTCTTGGGATCTGGCCATGATAGTGAAGGAATGTATGATTCCGAGGATGCGGATGAGGAAGGTGTTCTTCTTGTGGATGTTACTCCTCCGGATCCTGTCGTTGCTGAGGTCATTCTTTCGGATTCTGATGGGGATGCACCGGATTCTCTCATGGGTGAGATGCACGACAAGTCGATCAAGGAGGTGTCTACTGCTGATGGGGAGAGTGATGAAGAGGATTATACTATGGTTACCCCACACAACAATCATACTACGGAGGAGTTGGAGTTGTAGGCATTTCACTCATTGGACCTAGACTGCGATTTTCTCTTTGGTGTTCATAGATTTAGACGGGGAGATATTTTTTGGCGCAGACGGTATTTATGGTGGGATTGCTTGCTTTTGCTTGACTTGCGGATGTGGATGGCGCGGAAGATACCCATTAGTTAATTGCTTTTGCTGATTTTTTGCTTCATGGGATGATGGGAATGATATGGTGTGGGGAAATGACTTAGACGGGGATCACGATCAGTACCGAGATGTACATTTTGCTAGCTAGAAAGAAATCGAGAATTGATTTTTCTTCTCACTGCCTGAATCTTCATGGCTTCGTAATTGAAATGACTTCTGCTCGTGGATTTTATGAACGTCGTATCTTACGTGCATGGTGAGTCTATTGTTTACCAGCCTTCCGCCAATCCAACTTGAGAGATGGCTGGTACAGGGAAGAATGTTTATTATGCTTGATACTTGCTTTGGGTGGCTGAGATCCAATCACTGGGATTTTGCAAGATCCCTGAGGCTTGGTGCTGCAGGTGCTGCAGGTGCTGCAGCCCTGTACGGTCTTAATTGGGGCAAGAAAACTTGATAGTCACACTCTGTTGTTGTCTAACTTTTTTGAGTACGAGTAAACCGTGGATAATCTGTGAGTAAGCCGTCAAATTTTCGAGCTACTCACGTGTTCTACGAGGTAGTACCGATTTTAATGGACGGCAAACGCGGCAGTAAATACTTTGGTCTCTTGTTGTTCTTGTTCTGACTTTCTTGGAACTTTTTGGACAATTTAAGATGCTGACCCGGAGGTGTTGGAACAATTACAGTAGAGATGGCATTAGAAAATCAAATCAGCAAGAGCTGTTACAGCCATTTTTGTTGTTTATCGCAAGACTCGTCACCGCTATTCTTTGCAGGTGGTTGGTCGCGAGTCGTTTTCTGGACGCAGATGAGCAACCTCGACCAGATAGCTAGAATGGAAAGAGCTGTATGGCAAGGCTGGGATTGTTAGTAGCTGTAGCCTCTAGGCGGGTTAATTTTTGGGTTTGGGAATAATCAATATATGGGGAAGAGGGGCCCGTTGTACAAAGATTGCAACGCTGAAGAATTGGGCCCTTAAGATGGCCGCATGAGAATTTTGACATTGGACGAAGTGAAAGCAGTGGGGGAGCTTTGCATAGCTTGGTCACTTCGCACGAGTGAAATGAGGGGGTTGGTGAGTTGTTGGTTGGGTTTGGGTCTGAAGGATCGAGGCCGAAAGGTTAACGGTGAGGGTGGCCGTTTTTGAGGCCTGGTTTGAACGTGTTTTTGGCGGGTGGTTTGTTGGAATGTTCGTCTTCTTTTCTACGATTGGAGGATGGCTTCGGATTGGGGGTTCCGTGATTTTGGGTTGAAGTGTGGTCGTGGTCAAGGATCTCGGGGCGTTTGGTGGAGTAGAGGATTATTGGATGTTTGTGGGAGGTCACCTTGAGGAGGCCTGGGGGTTCTTTGGGAGTTTTTGATATCTTCTCTGGATATGAGGGCTCTATGGGTGGAGATGGAGCCAGAGGTCTCGGACCAAAGTGAGATTCAATTGGGTTTGAATTGAGAGAAGAAAAGGCCTTGTTTTGGAAGATTGAAGCAGAACATCAAGGTCGTGATGTGGTGATATGATATGTACGAGTAAGTGTTCGAGTTTCGTCCCACCCAATCCCCGGAGGCCCGAGGTCTCAGGCCTATGGCGGGGCAAGTGATAATTGGCTGGAGGATCGTGATTGAAGGCGTGTGGGTGAGATGAGCTGCATTGGCTAACATCTTGACGATAGAGAAGTAATTGGATGTGAGTCCATGTGGCTACGAAAGTTTGTCTGTCAGCTGGACGGATACGATCTAGTTTTTTCATGTTGGCCGTCATGAATTGACATGTTGGAAAGAGGAGGCTAGGGCAGTGAAGAGGCGGAGAATTTATTGAAAGGACGCGGGTGTGGTCGCGGAGGATGATGGTCACCTTAGGAGTGCGATGTGTTGTTAAATAGCTTGATTTTTGATGAAGTGTTGCGATGGAGAGGGGCTCGGCTGGAAGCCCCTTGTCTTTTATACACTCTGAGCCAAAATGGAAGTCGGAATAGCATCAACCTAACAATATTTATTCGATGATCCGTATGCTCAGCCGGCACTTGTGGTTAGACTAGGTAACCACGAAAGATGTAATTTGATTATACTTAGGCCGAGGAGGCGTTAGCCTTAGACTTGTACTTATTTTTAGTCGCCGCAGTGCTGCTCCACCAATTTCACGACGTATTTATGATCGCATCTGGGGCTATGAGGGCTCCATGATGACGGGAAATTGAGAAAGGACTTGGACCCCAGCTGTGACTCGTTGTCTGATTTTGCAATTTGGCCAGATTTGAGGTTACGAAAGTCGAATTGCCATGTAACTCAGGAATAAAGGGAGTAAGGGTCAGAGAGTTCTTGAGGAAGCGGGTCTCGTCTCTTTGTCTGTTGAGAAGGCGACCTGCATCTTGTACTCAGCACTCTGGCGAAAAAGGGGCTATTATCCGCGCATTGGAAATTGTCTTGACTCTTGCAGCTTTCTGGCGGCCCCCCTTTCCCGAGTTCCAGTTCAGCGGCCCGGGAAATGCGGTGATCAATGGCGTATGTTGTACAGGAGACGAGGCCTGGCGAGTGCCTGTAAGCCATGCCATAAGCAATAATAATACAGCAGTAGCTGGGGATTGATTTGATGGCCAGCTCAGCTTCCATTGTTGTCGTGGCATTTTGCAGGTGCATTGCTAGGCCTGCGCTAGCAAGTGAGCAAGACGATAGAGAAGCGGCCACACACGAAAGAACTGTAAGACGACCACATAGGGACCGTGGGTAGGGTAGGTACGGAGTAGTGGACCGGAAAGAGGCACTTGTTGTACCATATTTGTATGGAGGAACGCCCACCCTCAAACTTATGCTTCACCATTCCTTCCGCCACTCCTCATACTCTTCAGAGCGCCCTTCCCTCGCCCTCTCGTCTTCTTGTACAAAAGTCGCTCCTTTGAAGTCCCTCCTTCCGGCCTTGAAGCTATCGCCAGTCTCCCGGATACCAAAAACAGACCAATCCCGCCCATCCCAGTCAGCTACAGAGATCATCGGTTCCTACATACGTCGGGAACAAACTGTTGTCCAACCTCACCGCCAGCACCACCCCAGCACCACGACAACAACATCCGGAGTGATCAGCTTACACTACACCACCCTTTTGGTGTTGTGACGGTCGGCAGGCAGTGAATCTGTGGTGTTGTGAATCATCATCTCGCTGATTCACCGTCGCGGCATTCACCAGAAAATAAAGAGGGGCCTCATTTCCATTCCTAAGATCGGTTCCTAGTCAATACTTGACACCTCGCACAACTCTCGACATTCCCTCCCTGGAACTCCTAGCCAGCACACACGATACCTACAACACGAATTACGATCCACCTCAACCTGACAGCAAGAGGATAGCAGACAACTCCCGGCGACTTCGCGAGTACGCATCGTCATTTGAACGCCTCGGACTCCCCCCCCAAGCCTCATGAGGCCAGCCCCGATATCGCCTCCTGAATCGAAATACCTCACTTGACAGTCACCATGAAGGCCCGCCCAGTAGATCAAGTTGTCTTCGAGTACATGTTCCCGAAGCCAAAATCTACCGATCCTCAAAACTTCCAGGTTCTGCTTCAGCGATCACTCGTCCCAGAAGTTCGTCTCGAGACCCAGGCATTTTACGGACATCTCTCCTCGCAAGAGGCCAAGTACCCCGGACTCGATTACTCCTACCCTCCACATCGCGTCCGCCTTTCTCGATTTCAATGGCACAGACGCCTATTCCGAGCATTCGACCATCTAAAACTCACGCCTAGTGAAATCGCAGGTTTGACAAAATGGGAAGGAACTAGGTGGGCAAAGGAACGATTCGAACGCGAACAGGGAATTGTGATTAGGGATACAACGGGAGATGGTATTGAGCCATGGGTTGAGCCAGAAGACCGCGTTCCAACCGTGCCACAGGCTCATCGGGCAGAGGTTGAGGACATGGAGGATATACAAGAAGATGGCGAATCCGACAACGAATTGGAGGAAGACGAGGGCGAAGATTCCGAAGTCGAGATGCAAAGTGTAGGAGTCGAGCTGAACGAGCGTCTGCGAGCAGCAGTTGCCCAACGCGAGGCCGGCAATGTTGGAACCGTAATGGATGAAGAATGGGAACAATGGTTGAAGGAAGCTGCCGAAGCAGGAGGTCTACCATTCTCGGATTTGACCCTTTCACCAAATGCCAACATCGAAGGTACTAGACCTGCGGCTCGAATGGACCCACGAATGATGAACGCGGCAAGATTAGGCCAATGGCAACAAATTCCCGATTTCCTTCACAATGTGGTCAGACAAAACATTGAAGCGAACAACCGACGTATGGAGGATGCTGCGATCACATCCCCATCTAGTGCAGCATCAACCACATCGAGAAATGCGGCTGCGTTCCGTTCAGCACCAAGTCCAAGTTCCCGAACGAGAGCAGTTCCTGCAACCCCTTCTTCGCACACTGCCCCTGCGTGGGATTCTTCTCCCTCGTCGCAGAGACTCAATACCCACGTCCCTGATCAATTCTCCCGACGAGGAATGTCAGGACTTTTGCCAACCACTTCAGCATTGCGCCTTGGAACCTCGCCGAGAAGACCCAGCGGTCGATTGGACACAACCAGAAGCACACCACAAAGTTGAATAACCCTCATATCGAGTCACAATTTTTCTTTATGGGTCGATAGATGATTATGGCGCGAAAGGTCTGCTTTTTTCATTGGGGAACATCACTTTGGCTGGGCCATATACCATTTTGCTTTTATACGGCGTCGCTTTTTTTCATGAACACGGCGTTTCATTTAGCAAGGAGTTTCATTCGGAATTTTTTCTCTCTCATCAGATACACGGGGTTGAATTTGCATCCGCGGGGCTTTTCCTTTAGGTTGTGTTGTCTTTTCGTCGTCTTCCCGTTATGCATAAAGTGGCTTTCTACTTTGCATCTTTGATCAATTCTGAATGGGGAGGAGAATTCATGGTCTAGAGGATATGTGGATAGGAAATATGGGCTTGTTATTTGACAAGCTAATGGATGGACGGAGGGGAAAAAATGGCATCGTGGTACATATGGGCATTTTGCAGTGTCCTCTTCTTAAATTCCGGGGCATGATGGATAGGAAGAAAGATACGTCGAGGGGACAGAATACTGTTTTTTTCTCCCTCTCTTAATCTCTTCTCTAATAGCTTTCTTCTTTACAGAATACAGATAGGCAGATAAAGGAAACCAAGGCTGCGGGAAGGTGAAATTTTGGGGGCTGGATGGATGGGTGGGTTAGGTGGGATACACTTTGCA
This sequence comes from Hymenoscyphus fructigenus, assembly GCA_001414455.1. NCBI lineage: Eukaryota > Fungi > Ascomycota > Leotiomycetes > Helotiales > Helotiaceae > Hymenoscyphus > Hymenoscyphus fructigenus. Next base: position 214,997 of record LKUV01000012.1, on the reverse strand, counting down.
TGGGATTAATCTGGGCTGCCTGCTGCTTGTTTCTTTTTTTTCCCTTTTTTTAGCGGGATGCAAAAGTAAATGATGAATACAATATTTGGTTCTACCCTTCTAGTCCTCGTTCTTTTTGACGAACGAGTTTTTTCCTTGGGTTTGGGATTTGAGTTTGCGCGTTTTCTCGTCATCATATGGAAGAGCTTACTCTCTAGTTTTATCGTGGTTCAACCGTGGAAGTTCTATTGTGGTCTTGTCGACAGATTTTTGTCAGCACACTACTGATTTCAAATCTTTCGCCGCCATGGATTCTACGACATTCCCCGATGTTTTGTGCGCTAAGCATGCGGTCATGGCTACGTTGGAGTGTCGAGCTTCGCTGTTTTGTTCGACGGGTTTTTCATGTAGTCATTGGCTTGGTTGCATGACTAGCATTTGCAAGACCTGCTACTTGTACTGCGGCGGGCTTCCGGTGGGGTTAAAGGGAGTTCGTTTCTTTCGTGGGGCGTGTTTGTTCCAGCTATATTGGGGTTTGAGAGGAGCGAGAAGGTCTAGGATAGTTAGAAGTATTGTTTGAGAAGGCCTAGAATAATTGGGGAGTCGATTCTTGATTTTCTTGAACCTTTTCCAACAATATTTGCGCAGGATAAGGCGAATATATAAAGCGATGGGCAGGTTTCCAACCTATTCCGACAATAGTTCGGTGTGGAATTGAGGCGTCTTTGGGTATTCGAGATTCTACATCCGAGGGGTTGGACTTTGGACTTGAAAAATACTTTGATGAGAAGTGCTCTTAAATCTGTGGCGGTCAATTGAGCATTTAAAGTACCTTTTCTCAATTTCAAATCGCTCAAGTTGCATCCTCAAAAGTAGTTAGTTCAGAAAGCACCTCGAATCTCGTATCTTTCTAAATCGCGTTAGCCAAAACAAAACGCGCTCATTTCTGCTACCTTTATCTGCCTTCCCAACTTTCAGTCGCTGTTCTCCTTCACACTGCACTCTCAAGAGTAACCTCGAACCTCGTATCTTTCTAAAAGGGGTTTAATGGGATAAGGCTTATCAAACAAAATAACCTTCTCGGTAAGGAAGGGGGCTTAAAATCATTTCGACAATCCTTATTTTTTCTTTCTGGAAGGCTCGTAAAATAAGGTTTTACGTATAAGAGGCACAGCATAGCACTGGGGGGTGTGGAAAGATACAGGGCTGCACTCCTACCAAACCAGGTACCTTTGTACCCCGGGACCACGAGGTACCTGCCTTGTCTTAACGGGTGTAATTGGGGGATATGGATGACATAATAGGCGAGCTGGACCTGTCGAGGAGATGAGGTTATTTACAGATTTTGTTTCTTGCGGGCTTGCGTGCTGGCTGGGGAGAAGGTGAGGAAATCCTTATTTACTTGGCGGCTTGGCGGATGAATGGTTTTTGGATATATAGTTGTTGAGTTGGGAGAGTTTTGTTTATTCTTGTCTATCAGTTCTATCAGCTTGGGCTTTCTTTACTTTGTTGATTCTTTTCTGTTGAAAACACACTCATTGCATTTCAATTCTTCGGATTCTGGTTATCGATCGACGACTAAGTTTTGCTTCATTATTGTTTTCTTGTCTCAACGCAACTTCCTTGCATCGCTTTCAAGTTCAAATACAAAATCAACTACAATTACAAAATAAGACACAATTACTCGCCATGCGTTTCTCAACCAAAACACTCTTCACAGGCCTCACGGCCTTCCTCTCCCTGACGACTACCACCCACGCAGCCGACTGCAAAAAAGGACCTTTCGCTCCCTCAACCGAAGTAGGCAAGGGCGGTTCAGGAGGGTACTACTGCGAAACCGGCGTATGCAACCTTTCTCCTTCATACCCTTTCTAAGCTTTTGATCCTAGTTGTCGGAAGCAAGTTTTCTCCTTAAACACTGCTCTCGGGTTCTGAGTCAATCGAGAGAAGCATGAGCTAATTTGTTGCAGTGGGAGAAAGGAGTAGTAGTAACGGGCATTGAAGTCTGGGCTCGTCCATGGCACCTCCGCGGTATCGAACTCTCCTTCTCGGATGGCACAAAGAGAATGATCGGTTCACCAGCCAGCGACAGTAACGAAGACTTACATCACGCCATCTCTTGGGGTGTCGGCGATACAGTTACTCAAATGCATCTTTGGAAGAACAAGGTTGGTGATGCGGTGGGGAGAATCACTATGGAGACTAGCAATGGGCAGAAATTGGCGGTTGGGAATGATGGGGGCGATAATGGTGTTGCTATACTAACGGGCAGTGGGGTTTTGCTTGGTGCTCAGGGGGGAGTGGGGGATGTGTTGGATAATTTGACTTGGCTTTTTCTTTCTACGGGCGTGGGGAAGGCGGAAATCAGTGCGTTGGAGTTCAAGGAGGACTTGAACGAGTGGAATAAGAAGCAGAAGTGCATATTCCCCTTTCTCTATCCTACAAACTCCAACTAACAAAACCCAGGGGTATCGACCGCGAGTTCTCTGTCGCAGATGTATACGTCGTAAATCCAAACAAAGATATCGAAAGCACCTACTGGTTCCGCAACCAAAAAGTCCAAACCTCAACCAAAGAACTCTCCCAATCCTACAAAAATGCCTTCGGTCTCTCCGTAGGCGTCGAAATCGGAGGTGGAGTCACGGTTCCTTTCTTCGCCTCTGCAACCGCAAAAGTCACCACCACAGCCTCTTACAACTACGAAGCCATGTCCGGGTCTTCTACCAGTGATACCAGCACTTACACCGTATCATGGGAACAAACAGCGGTTATCAAACCTGGGAGAGCGGTGCATTGTAAGGCTACGGTGCAGACGGGCAAATATCAGAGTGAGTATACTAGTACTATTACGGTGCATTTGACGGATGGACAGAAGTTTCTTATTAAACAGCCGGGGAGCTTTGCTAGTACGGGGTGGAGTACTAGTACGAGTAGTTGTCAAGATATTGCGGCTAAAGATGCGCCTGTTGATGCTATTATTGCCAAGAGGGATATGACTACGGTTGGTTTCTTTGGTTGAGTCGCACCAAAGATGGGTTGAAAAGCGAGACTGAGGGAGGCTGAGGAAGTGGAGATTAGAGATTGGAAGCTGTGAATCCTGTTCGTGTCAAAATAAGCAGAGGTACTTGAAAAAGCCAGTTCTCTGCGTAACAAGCCTAGCACACACAGTAGTACAAGCTGTCAGACCAAACAAAATATACAACACGAAACCCCCTTGGTCCTCTTTCATTTATATTTCTATGTTACGTCTTATTCTTTTCGCGTTTCTTGCACTTCCTCGGAAAGTATATCTACTAGAATGAGAGAGCCTTTGGAATCGCGCGTTGTCACACCAAAGTTGTAAACTGGTTCGATTCAGCACAAGTTGGAGTAGGACGACTGCGCTATTTTGGATCATCCTGCTTACTTTGCAATTAGAAGGCAATGGTTTAAAGGAGAGTATGAGTTCTTTCGACTCATATCGAATGCTGTTTATCTTCAAAGTCTGGATTTGTATCATCCTCTTTTTGAATTTTTTTTCGGTGCCAGCAAGGCTTTTTATCTTGCCACGGAAGATTTTACAATGCCCATTCCTCCCCAGCAATCTGCAATAATAAAGCCACCTGGCAATATTCCCTCTGAGGCCCCAAGCGTACACTCACCGAGGCTATCCTGGTACTATGTGGTAGCAGTATTTCTTTCGGTGATTCAACTCACCTTTTTAATTACCTACTGGTATACTATCATGGTCAGAATTTGGAGAAAATTACATATTGGTGACGGTTTGTGACGGTATTTAATGCTCGTAGTGATGATGCTGATGGTCATACAGGCATTGTCTTATTTTCCTTGGTAGGTTTAGCTTATGTTATGCCTTAAGAAATCTTTTAATCAAGGAAAAAAGTTTCTAATCCTCGGGTTTCTCGTCTTTGCTCGCTTAGCTATAGCCACCGTCCCTCAATCGAACTCACCAACGTATAATTACATCCAACTCATCAACTATGTACCACTGCCACTCCCTTGGCTTTCAGAAAATAGGCTAATTATTAAGCAGTGGTTTTATGTCGTTGAAGTCGCTTGCAAACCAACAAGTCTTTTCGTTAAATCAACCATTTTACTTACAGCTCTTCAAAAGATTACTCCCAAAGGATCGTTCACCCTCTTCATGTGGAATACGGCCCGAACAATAATTGTCCTTGTCGGGCTATACTACATGATTAGCACCTCTACACTTATTTTTGCTTCCAACCCACGTGGAGCGCGATGGACTCATCTGGCCATCGACGCCAACTGCATGGGTAACGAAATGAAGATTTTCATCGCTTGTCTATTCAACATCATCCCCGAAATAATGCTCTTGATACTTGCCATAATATGGGTAAGGGGACTCCAACTCACTACTTGGAAGAAAATCGGACTTCTCTCTCTATTTGCACTTGGTTTGCTGTAAGTTTTCAACCGCGAAATTTGGCTTCAACGGGGTACTTACTGTGCTGGATTCTAGGCCATGCATCTTCAACGCCATGATTGTGATATACAGTACGATGGCCGGGTATCAGGAGGTATCTTACAATACTTGTTTGCACGGATTATGGTTGTTTGCGGAGACCAGCCTTGGTATCGCTGTATCGTTTGGCCTTTCGCTTTTATTGAGGCGATAGTCATGGATATTGAAGGTGTTGTGCTATCGCCTGCAGATGCAACGATTGGAAGGGTTATGATGAGTAACGTTCCAGCTCCCAGCACCCACATTGAATGCGAGCCATAGGATGAGAGGATTCGTTAAGAAGTCTCTCGCACTGAATTCCGAAACAGATAAAGAATCAAGGCATTATTTAGCTACAAAACTGTCAATAAAATGGGAGCATCTTACTACAATTCTCTATGAATATGCTTTATGTATCATTTTCTACAAGATAATTCCCTTTCTGAAGACCAAAAGGCCGTTTTTGAAAGCTTGAGGTGTTAGTAAAGACGGAAAAGGAATATATAGATGACTTAAACCCCTACTTCGCGCGATTTTCTGCTTCCTTCCCCAATTCCTCGAATGCGGTCCCGATTTCGGCAATGCCTGGCACAAGTTTTGCCGAGGGGGCTGGTTTGTCAGAACAACACTTCTATAGTAATAACTTGGAACACAAATTACTAACTGATTGATGCATGCGCGCCTAATATTAACATCAAAATACCTTCTAGAAGCTTAGTAGGCCAAGTTCCTTCTGGAGTAGTGGTACATGCGGTGGTGAAGATACTACGAGACTAGATTGCAGAGCAAGAAATTATGTATGCAAGATAGAGAAGTGGAAGTCAGTAAGCCATTCCAGGTGGTAACCATGGGTAACCATGGCCAGCTTAGAAGTTGGAGGGAGGCAGAGTCATAACAGAGAAAGCTCAAGTTTGAGTATTTATTGACGTCGTTTTTTTGGGTCTATTTTATTGTGACCCCATAATAGATCGGTTCACGCTTTCCTCCTTTCTGCCCATGATTAGACGTCTTTGCAATCATTAGGTATCAACAGTAAGACCTTCTAAGGAAATACAGTATGCATTGAGTTAAATCCTGTTGAACTTCTGCAGTTGCACCTTTGTAAGTAAAAGCTGCAAGAAAAGATCGATTGAGTGAATATGCTTAGCATATAATTTGTAGAACTTCCGAACGCGCTAGACTAAATTGAGATGTCGTTTCAAAATTCAAGAACTCTGATTGGCTATTGTTGCAAACAAACGTCAACAAGTGGAGTCAAAAGTTGGTTTTTGGTTTGTTGCCAACTGATTTCTAAAACATCAAACCACCACCAACCATGATGGCAGGCGACACACACCATCACGGTGTAGGCGCAGCGTTCTGTAATGTCAGCTATCTGAGCGATTCAATAAATTCTCCACCTCAAACACCTTCTTCAACTATCGCAGACACCACTTCCAACTCTGAAAACCCAGGATCGTCATCGGCTTCAGCTTTGACAAAGTTCCACCCTTTTCCGAAACTACCAGTTGAGATCCAGCTCAGAATTTGGGGATACTGTGCTCCTCCTGCACACATATGTAGGCAATCTTTTCTTTTGTTCGCCTTTTTGAATTCCTCTTTCTAGTAGTTGGGAGCAAGCTATCAGCTCTTGATTCAATGAGAGGAACATATTCTAATTTGCTACAGTGGCCGTCAAGTCCAAGCATGTTCGCATCCGCCGCAAGAAGCAAAAGATGAATTACTACTCTCGCCCAGTCCCTATCATGCTTCAAGTCTGCCAACAATCCCGACAAGAGTATCTACATCGTGACGGAGTACGCAAGGATCACCCAACCTACAAACTTTGCTCCAACATCTTGAATGGCAACAAGCGGTGGCCTGTTTACATTTCAATGGAGCAGGATATCGTCCAGGTTCGACATGTATGTAAGTAATCAATACATGTCTTGAATTATAATATCAAAGGGCTAATTATTTTTGCTAGCTATTCTCCGTCAACCCCAATTTACCTGCCTTCAAAACCTCCTTTTCCACCACTGGGTTCTGGAAGGACGCCAGCTTTCCGATTACCGCTTCTATGATGGAAATTATGATTTTACTCAATTTGTTGATCTTCGACGTGTCACCTACATATGTCATGACCAAGCCCCAAGAGGTGTATTATCTGGATGGTGGACATGGGATGATACAAATGCAAAAGCACTGGAAAAAAAGTTAAAAGAAGTTGGCAAGGGTTGTGCCTTTCAGCGTGTAGAATGCACCTGCAATCCCTATTCCAATAAGTATTCAATGCCCAACACTTCCAACTTCAATCATGATTACCCCATTGAAGCAGACTGGGTTGTTTCTGGGTGTTTGTATAAAAACCGATGATTTCAGCCACGTAGCTAGCTCGCTTATCACAGTGAGCAATGGATGTCATGGAATTACAGTCTTGGTCTGAAAAATTTATGGCTGATTTTAAGGTTGCTTGTCCGAATATTGGAGCAAGCTCGTTGATAGCTCTTTACAATTGAGGAATCTTCCCAACTATGTTAAGTGACTTTGTCTAGTGAGTGAAATTGCTTTCAACGATTAAACAAGGCAGTCTTCTCAGAAAGAGCATTATTCTCTTTTTTGCGGTGCAATTAAGTCTAGTATCCAGGCTATAAGCCCAATTAGATCACTCCTTTACTTCCCTAAATAATTTGTCACCTGTCGTAATAGAAGAGATAAAAACATGCACTTAGGCCATGGCTTACTCAATTTCCGTAGCTCAGCCCCCGTAAAATAGCACTTTTGGGTTTGAGTCTGATAATGTGCAGGACTCTAAAATATCGTCAAATCGCCAACACTGTCGTTATATAATATCAACCTTCTCACTGCCTAAGAATCTAAGTCCGGATACGTTTTATTTACAGAGACTTTTTACTCCATTAAACCCAAAAAATACCACATCTAGAAGAAGTTCGAAGATTTGGTATCAATTTTCATCTTTCGCTGATGGAGAGGTTTTCAACTGCAAGAAATTCTTCGAAGCATTATTGACGTTGGAGCTAGCTTTGGGCATAATAGCCAATCAGAGTTCATAAATTTGAGAGTTCCAGAATCGGCGCCTGGATTTGGTTTGGTGCGCTTTCAGGTATCCATATGCTAGCTATATTCCGGATCCTTTATTCTCCAATCAAGAAATCAACCAAGTTTGTCAAGACATACCCTAAACTCGGTTAGCTAGCCTGATTATTCTAAGATTTCTAGAATAATTGTTTTGAACAAAGATGATGTAGATAACAACCTAGTACTATATACTCTAAAAAATCGCAGAATTCTAACTAGTTATCCAAAGTATTCTAAACTTCTAGAATAATAAAATTAATCAAACCGAATAAACAGACTTAGAAGCACTAGTACCATGTTTGGTTAATTTCGTAGAACAAGGTATACCAATTCGATTCAATATTTCAATTCAAGGTTGCTGTTTTCCCATGATTATAACGTGAGCTCCTAAACTCACAAACGCAAATTCCCATTTCTGCATGGATTAATAGTGACTGTGGCTGCAAATGCTTTTCTAGTATCTGTCTTTGGCTATATCAGAAGCGGTACCTATGCTATTACACGTTGCAAAAAAGAAATCATTTAGCTTATGATTTCTAAGTGTTTTAGCCCCGCTTACAGTCGTTTAAATTGTCGTGCCCTATCTTCCAGTTTCTTCTCTACAATTGATGTATGACATTTTCGAGCTCATATAGTATACTAAAAACTGGAACGGTTGATAAGCAAAGCGTGTGTAGAGGACTACATATCATGGACGGAGGGCTCTTCATGATTAATTCTCATAGCTTCGTATCATAGATTTAAAGCAACGCATACTGTATTATTCTAAGATTTCTTACTATACATGAATCAAAACCTAATAATTATAACGAGTAAAAAATCAACGATTGGTGGAAGCATGAACTAATCCAGTAGGGGACCTAAAGCAAACAAACACGAGAACCAACGCAACGCCAAAAAGTAAAAAACCGAAGAATGTGACAATCAAACGTAGGATCCATAAGATGAAGTACCAAATTGTCTCATTAAGTCAGTTCTTCCCCCCCTTCCCTAGTGATTCTGCAACCTCCTTCATAACAGCCGGATATAATCCAGTACTTGGAATACCTATATCCAAGTGTTTGAGCTCCGGGATTAAGTCGCATTCTTGAAGTGCGAGTATATATTCTCTTCATGGCTACATGATATCGTGGTATACATCTATAGAAACAGAAGAGTTTTCAGGAAGACGAAACGCTCGATGCCAATAATTTGACGGTTTTGTTTGGATGAAGGCTTCGACGTCGTTTATATTCTTGAAATTCACAGAGAATTTTTTGTTGAACTTTCCGGATTCCACCGCCGCTTCATGCATCATACTGCCCCAAAGCTCCTAGTTCTTCTCGCAAACCGCGTAGTCCTTGTGCTTTTTGTTTGTCGGTTTATGGAGTCTACCGCTCGACTTTCTATCGACGATGCATAGAGTGATTATGGAGCGAAAGAAGTCGGCTTCCCAACCAGGGTCGTTCGTGATAAAATCAAATAAGTCCTTATAGGTAACAGCCTCAGGGAGTTCTAGGTTATCTTGTGGAGAAATGCCATACTCGTGGTCTTCTTCGCTTGGAATATTTGACATGATGGCTTGTTGTGTAGTTGAAACCCTTTCTTGAACTTCTGATGAACAGGTTTTGAGGTAAGATGGCAAAATGAAGTGGTCGGGGTGGTTTGCGGAAAGAAGGTTAGGCTGTAGTATCCTTTTTTTCGTAGGCTTGTATGATGAAAATTTGATTGTTCGTGGTTTGGGTTTGAAAGTGTGTGTTTTGTTGTTGGAAAAAGAGAGAACACCGAGTGCCACTTCAAAGTATTTATAGTTTTTCTGAAGGAGATACTGTGAATCAAGAACGAGGAAAACTTTGGGAATCACAGTGATACTGAGTTATTCAGTTCCTTCTTACCAAACATTCATTCTCTCAGCAAAGTGAATAATGTAGAGCATACTTACTGTTGTGAATAATTAATAGCAAGTGACACAATACCGAGTGACTCCAATTTGCGGCTCGCACTAATCGTGTCTATAACCTTTTAACAATACTTTTCAGGATTCCAGTGTACTAAAATAATTTTAAAGACAGCTAGAAACTCTCGTTGTTGAACAATAATATTGGAGTGATGTTGTAATAATACTTAAGACTTGCTAAGTATAAAAAGAAAATCCAGCTCAGAATCTGGCATAAACTGCCATATCTTAAAAAGAAAAATGAAATTTGGGTATCACTGCCCAGGTGTTGACATTGAAAGCCAAATCTCCTCTCAGCCGGGAAGCTTCAGGATCCACATATACCTTGAACCTAATGCTTCCCTCGAGATTAAAAACTCGCAGAATAACGTAAATTTTTGGCACAGCAGTCTGCGGCTGCATGTGCATTTTTTGCATCTAGAAACATTCATTAGCCTGTGCCACTTCAGTGGGGACTTTTACAGAAAGACCAACTCTTTGGTATTGAGATCCACTCATATAGAATTGCTCAGTGCAGTCTCTTGTGGTTGTCTTCACTTCAAGGAAATAGTTTGGTCGCTCATTCTGCCATATCTCACTTTCCAGATACCCCTTTTCTATGAATAGCCTCGTCAAATCGCCGCTCGTATCTACATATACAATATCCGCTGTTTCCTGACCATTCCAAGAAGCGAGATCTCGATATTTATCGTGTACCGAGACTTCTTTTCTTATCGTACTTTGCCAATTGTATCTAGTAAATCCAGGAATACCACAATTGAGAAGAACTTCAAAGATCTGCAGTGGTAGATTAGCGCTCAGTCTTTGCCTAATTTTGGAAAGTCGTTACTGACAAGCAATTCCCCAGCTGCTCCCACTTTGCGATCCCGTTCAATAGAACGTGTGGAGAATATCGACCCAAACAAAAAAGTACCGGGGGGAAAAGGAGCAGTGTTTCTCAGAATGCCAATGGAATCCTTTCCTTTTTCTGGAATCGTCATCTTCTCTGCACTTTTAATCACAAAGTCCAATAAAAAGGCGTAGCTTGTATCCGAGGTTTGGGGGTTCACGTATGGTACAGCTGTTTCTGCAAAGACTCCTTCCGGTGACGGGGTAGGTAGACTACTAAACAGAGGGCTTTGGTTATTGATGCTTGGAGTCCTCCGTGATGTACCTGTTCCGCTATTAGCTTCCCTAAGAACGTCAAAAATGTTCCGTGCTGGGGAGTTTGAGGTTGAACGGCCAACGTGAAGCGTCCGACTTTCTGAGGTTGCTGGAGTCACATTGCCAGGAGTCGGAACCGAGAGAGTGGAATTGTAAGTTTCCTCCTTCTCTTCCGATGGATTTTCAATCCCACTGATCTCAATTATACCAGCATCTTTCAGGATGCTGTTCACGACGATGAGACTTCCACAGCCGATAATTCCAGTCAAGATTGCTTCCGCGGTGATATCCGATATACCTAGATGTACCATCAGTCGTCTTGGGAGTTGTCGAAAATAGCATTCTTCTCTAGCGTTTTTGTCATTTGGAATATAAAGACGGAGCCCATTGTCGGCTTCCTCAAGGTGAAAATTCGCTCGGCTATTTTCCACGACAACTGTTTCGCCGTACTGGATGACACATATTGACTTGAATATCCCATCACTGACATATATAGTGGCTCCTTGAAGTTGTTTGTACAAGGCTTGATCTCTATCCCGGCTTTTCTGGCTACAGTAATGCACAGAACATCTGTGGGGTGGAAAGTAAGCATGGATACCCTTGCAAATGAGGCTTCTCAGGCGCTTACCTGAAGAGAGCATAAGCTTTTAATCTAAAGCTGTGACTCAATTCTGTGTTAATAGCTCCATTTTTCACTGTTGTGGTTTCTTCCACTAACTCAGACAGGTGCTGCGATTTCAAGCCCAGTGCAAGCAGAAGTGACCTACACGCACGTACCTCCTCCACGGAGTATTCAAGAAGTGCGATTCTTCCTGCGAATGCAGAACCATACTCCAAACGGTCGATGATGGCGAAACTGGCAGTCGAAGACGCAAAAGTGCTTTTCCCATTCTTTGGCTTTACCGCAAAGATATTGATATTTTTAAGTTCCTCAACATCGCCTGTCGTCGGATCCATTGAGCTTATCAGCATGATCGTGCTTTTGATTTCCGCTTTCTTTTCTGCAGGTCGAATGCGAGCTAATTCTTTAAGAGATTGCACATGCATCCTCAGATTTGGCTTCTTTACACCCAAGACTCTGCAGAAAAAATCCCTGAGGTTGGAGTAAGGAGTCTTTATTGATACCATTTTTGAAATGTGGATTTGATCCTCGGCCCAGATACACGACGAAAGAGGGTTCCAAGTGTCATGCAAAGGAGCAAATACAAGTTCGACCTCTTCAAAGATAGTTCTACGTGATCTTGATCAGTAGATTGTGATAACAAGGCACAACTGGAACTGTCTTACCTGATTACTTCACTGTTTGAATCGTGTTCAAACTCGCGCCACAGGCAATGATAAATTTCTGTAACGCTGTTGGCACCGTCTTTCCGGAGCTTCAAGTCCTCGATAAAGTCCTTCCAATTTGCGTTGCGTATTTTCAGCGTGACTTGAAATAGGTGCGTGCAGTTCTTAAACCTCGATATTCCATCTAGACGATTTTTAGACTCAAGCCATTCGGGGCCCGTCCAGACACAGGCTTCGGAGTTCGCCCATTTAGAATGTCGCTTTTCACTAGAGGGGATATGTATAACTTCGTTTGTGCGGAAGAAAGTGCTGATAAAGAGTTAGAAACCATCAACAACTCAAAATGAGAACTCCGAACGTACCGAACATATTCCGCCGTTGACGGATAGGAGCAGTGTCTTTCAATGCCGCTATAGATTTCGAACAAAGAATCTAGCGCTTCTGGGCTACATACATCTCGATTTTGACTCGCGAAGCCTCCTAGCGCTGCGATGTAGAAGAATATATCTTCGCCGGAAACATTGAATTTCCTGAGAAAGTTCCACTCCATCTCGTTCGTTTCAGTAAGCTTCTCAGGCAAGATTAGAAACTGGAACTTCTTTAATGTTAGTCTTTCAACCAGCGCCTTTAGCTTTGGAGTGGGCAGAAATGTCTGCCACAGTTCAAGTAATAATCTCCCTTCCACAGGCACAAAGCAACTCTTCAATTCGCTCATCACAAAATCGGACATTTCGGGTTCATAAAGAGACCAGTAACGCTTTAATAATCCAACAAGTTTCCCTGGCCGATGTTCAATGATGTATTTGAACTCATCTGATAGTGTGGCAAGCCGCGGGTGTTTGAGCTGTGGATGGAATTGAACGCCCGCGTATTCTATCAGCCACGTCTTCCATAATTTTCCATGATCGGGAATGCTTGAGGGAGTTTCCATTAAATAGCTGGAGTTCAAGAAGTGCACTGAGAGACCAGGTTGCATGGGGGGAGCCGACAAGAAAAGTTGATGGGGGCCATATTCCTCCTCCTTTTCCAAGAAATAGATATGCTCTTTGCGTTCCGTTTCGCGAGACACCATATTATTGTCCTGGTCCAGTAGACCTATAGCTTCGTGTATAGCTAGAACATCTCCAGGGAGATGCCACCAGAGGTAATTGAGATGAGAAACACATTGGTCTACATCAAATGGAATTTTACCGTCTTGGGCATATCTCTTGTTTATCCGAGTTATTACATCACTAGAACGGTGAGTCTTGACACCAAGATGAGTGAAGAGGGCCTTCCTAGCAGGATTCAGGATGGCGGAAGGTTGAACAAGATTGATGCCCAAATCCGTAGGAATCGGGACTCCTTCTGTATCAGGAAAGTAGATAGCGTTAAATGGCCGCAGAGAAACCCAATAACCAGTATTCAAGGGTACCAAGTCCAGGTTTCTCAAGGTCGCTAAATTACCGCCGCAAAATGTGGAAAGTTTTGAAGCCGCCCGTGTGTGCCAATCTTCATCCGTGTCCTTCATCTTGGAACCAAACCTGTCAAGATCTTGTCGAATTCTTGGAATCAGAATTGTATTATTCACTGAGCTACACCCAAGTGCTGTCAGATGCTGTTCGAAGTCGAGATATGTATAATTCTTGGACAAATAAGCTTCTTGTTTCAAATCTGCAAACAGAGGTTCCCCGTGTTGATTTTTGTAGCCAGAACCAACCCAGTGCAGCTGCGATGGAATGTGCAGCGAGTCTTCGCTCCAGGATCGCAGACAGGGCGTATTGCTTAGTAGCGAAATAATTTTAGGACGAAGAGATCCCCAAAATTCGTCAGAGATCGATTTGCTCGGCAGATATCGCATCCATTGGTATTGCAGAGTGGGGTGATAACACAAATTCGTTATGGCGTCCCGAAATGTCTCTGCCACACCGCGGAGCAGCAGATCTTTGTTTCTTGGGGAGTGAAAAACATCTTCCCGACTCGCTTGGGTTATGAAGTCTGACTGGACCAAGAACTATGTACGTGATTAGTGTTATGAATCGTCAACGACTTTTTTGTGTGACTCCTTTAGAGGATAAGGAAGGTTGAACAGAGAACACGTAAGACCGGAGTATACACATACCGTAAATCCCGCAAGACGGAGAGGCAGGAAAGCAAATACATGCTGTGGCTCAATAACTGGCTCCTCTTGCTCATCTACAGGGAAGGCCAATACGACAGTAGCTTGGTTGGTACTCGGGCGAGAGGCGTCAGGTGGTAGATCGGTGATTACTTTCCTTGCGACATAAAATTCCAGAGCCTCTTCGGATGCCTCCCCATCAAGCGTGGTGTTCTTCGCAATAGTTTCAAAATCGTTGTCGACAAACTCATGGACGTAAGTGAGCTTGGTTGCCTTGATACTTCCGCCGTCCGGACATACATTGATTTTAAGCACATCGAGCTTTTCGAGGAAGAGTAGCAGTGTGTCAGGGATATTTAGAAAATCGTGGACCCGGTCTTCAAAGTTTGATGGATCTAGTAGCGTCAAGGTCATTCTTGTGCGAACGTCTTCAGGTAGCTCTTCATAATCCTCATCAAGCGGGGTGATCATTTCGAGTCCCGTGTCAGAAGAGTCTCTGGTGTACTGGAATGAAAATGAAAATGACCCTGATTGAATATGTATCTTTTTCGCGATTTTAAAGACGGATTTGAATCCGATACCTTTCTCGCCAATATACCCCTGGGCTTTCGCTTTTGTACTCTCTCCCGTGCTACAAATTGCTTTGACATGCTCCTCTTGGAAACCGTCTTCATTTGAATCAATGACAATCTTGTCTGGATAAATGCTGAAGCTAAGATAAACGTCTTCTCCGTTGGCTGTAGCGAGTTTGTAATTGTTGTCCTCGGCATTCTGAATCAGCTCATAAACGAATCGTGTATCCTTGGAATAAAGATTGGTAGCAAGTCTAATTTATGACGGTCAGAAAGTTCTTCGGAGGGAAAAGAATTTTATAAAGGGAAGGGTTGTGTAATCTTACGTCGTTGTTGCTGAGCCAAGTTTTCGACGAGTGTTTTTTAATGCTCTCAGAACTGCTGGAGGGCAGAGCGCTTCATCTTCGGGAGAAATTCCACCATTATCCTCTCTTATGCTCGCTACAATTGTCCGGGCGGCTTCCCGTGAAAGGGGGGCCATTCTGGTGCAACTGTGCGTTGGTGGTAAATTTGATATGGCACTCCCTGCAGTAGAGAACCGAAGTATTGGACTGATGAGTATCACAGAAATTTGGAAAAAATGAATTACTGCCTAGACAACCTTCTGAAGTGTGATTGTGCCACAGAATCCTCTGAATACCAACATAAGCGAAGTTGGTGGCGCAGGCTGTAGGCTGTCATTGGACACGGCAAAATTGAAAACATCTGGAAACACGCATGCCCAGTAATTCATGTACGGTACAGGGGATGGCGGCGCGTACAGAAGTACTGCGCAGAACTCTGTCGTTCATGACAAGAATTCAGGAAAATTGAACTTAACTATTGAACACAAGCATTCTCAGAGAGCCAACAGAATTTAGAATTACACTTGCCATAAAACACGACTTGCATCTTCATACCCGTTGAACGTCACCCCTTCCTTCGAAACAGGGAGGTTGGAGAAGGGGGCGCCCCCACGCCCTACAACCTTAGCAACATCCAAAAGCGGGTTTTCCTGGAATTGTGGGGTCGTAGTGAAGGTTGTTGATTGTATACTTCGTACAGGGCCGAAATAACCTGCATTTCATGTCAGTGCACCCTAAATGCTTGGCAACGCTACTTTATGATATTTATTCATATTCTCTTCGTATTTTGTATAACCTCCATCCGCAAGAATCACATTGATACATCGATCAGCTATTCCACGTATTAAATCCAAAATTGTTACATGTGTAATAGATTCCCAAGCTTCCTCAATGGCTGCCCTTAAACGCTTATAAGATCTGTGAACGTCAGGATAGTGTTTTTGGAGATACTCCTTCATTAAATCCTATATAGCCTCAATTGGATTCAAATCAGGGGAATTAGCTGGCCAAAACATAGGTGTAATCCCAATTGCTTCAAAAACGGGCTTCGAATACCTAGAAGCGTGTCCTTTTGCGTTGTCTTGTTGAAAAGAGAGATATGAGTATTGCTGTAGGATATCTTGGACAATAGGAATAATAATCTCAGAGTAAAAACCCTCATTAATTGTCTTCCAAGCCTTCTCCCAAAAGAGTCCCTTATGTCTGCTGTATTTCCCACTCATTGACCCCCAAAACATCCATCCAATCTTCCTTTGATGTCTAGACTCAACACAATCTGTATTATATAGCTCCTCGTCCCCAATCTAGCGTGTAATCCAAGCTCTTGTATGCCTTCCAGGGTTTACCCAGGTTTCATCACTCCAAAGAACAGAGAACCATTGTTCATCTGCCCAAAAGAGATGCTCCCAGGCCCAACTAAGTCAGTCTTGTTTATTCTGTTCAGAAATAGGAGGCTTGCGGCGTGCGTGTCTTCGTACGTATCCTTCCTTCTTAAAAGTTGCTCTTATTGCTTTCTCGCCACAGTCCCAACCTAAAAGAGGAGGGATATCCGCCCACTTAACCCATCGATTTGTACTCGAAGCTATAGCCCACTCGATAAGACGTCGTCTTTGCAGCGTATTTAAGAGAACCTTGCGATCTCGAGCGTGTCTTTGAGGGGTTAGTCAGTGAGCAAAAGCGTATTGTACTTGCCCTCGTATAAAGCCCGTTTGGAGAACAACTTGGTCTTGCGTGAACCCCGCATCAAAATAGAGAGTCTGTACTCGAAGTCGTTCGTCGCGAGTGAGTTGTTGTTTTGATGGTGTTTTCGGTGTAGGCACATAGTAGGATGCTTCCATAATGGCGAGTTGCTTGAAAATGGGTGAAAAAGCGGCGTCGAGGGCATTATATTATCATTGGCTGGAGTGACGTAAACTACGGAACCTTCTGGATTTGCACACTGGCATGAAATGCAGGTTATTTCGGCCCTGTACGAAGTAGTTGCCTAAGAGAGGTTAGTTTTGTGCTAGATAACCAGAGCCTTATGGGGAGTACCAAAAATCTCAGAAAATTTCAAAATAATCGCCCTCAAAAATTGGATTTCAGGGAAACGAGATAGTATTGTAAATTCAGAGAGAGAGAAGAGAAGCACCTGGTAGCGCTCAGCAATCTACGGATAACTCAGGCAATCGACGTAATGTTTTCGACTCCCTTGCCCTTCCAGGGACTTTGAAATTTGCTTTCCAAAAGTCAAATTTTGGTTTCCATATGGCCCATTTTGGTATTACCCATTTGGCAACAACCATTGTCAAAGTCAGCATAGGAAGTGCTGCAGCCGGGTAAAAACGAGCCGGTAAATCAATTGTGGTGATTCCAAAAATTGACTGGGTATGCATTAGCTTCGGACTTGAGATGCGCTTGATACTTTAGTTTTCTTTTGGAAACATAACTTACTGCGATAAAGGTAAGTGGTATGAAGAAAAATCCTAGAGCGGTGAGTCTATTTATGTCTCGAGTTTGCTTGGCAGTCTCGGTGTTGAAACCCTTGAGGGTTTGGTTAATGGATGGTGGGTTGCAGGGACTAGAAGTCTCACCAACTCAAGGAGTTTGTTTTGTCGGTCCACAAGGGTTGTGAAGGATAAGTCGTAGTATTCGAGTTTCAGCAGCCAAGTCCGCAACTGACTGGTCAGCTCAGAGTGTGATGCAAGATTTTTCTACTTCTCCTGGATGTATTCCAAAAAGGATTTGGCTGAGTAGAGGTTAAGTCGAATAAGCTCTTTACGCTCAAGCGTCCCAGAGGCCTCCTTGTGCAAGTCGTCTTTTCGTTCGATAATGGACTGAGAGTCGTCACTCTCGTATATTGCCCATCTCTTTACATCAGTTCCACTCATGCGCTTAAAAGCTAAGGGAAATGAGTACCTTGGCGCACTCACGCAACTCAGTCCTCGCTTTTAGACACCTTTTTGATCCCAATTATAGAAATGTGTCAACAAATCTGGGTAACTCCAGAATGCACAAGAATTGAGTCGGTGCCAGTTTCTACCGTTTTCTTTTTTGTAGAATTCCTTGATTTTATGAGGGGTGTTATATCCATTTTGACAAACTAGAACTACCAGGTGAGAGAAAGCTGGTTTTACGTTTTGTAGTTGCCGCCTTGGTATTTCTGTCGATTGGTACCACACAGCTAGGGAATGATTTAGTGTAATAAACAATAAGAAATTTTCTCGAACGTACCGGTGGCACCATCTCGTGCTTCCTCAGTTTTCTCAGAACGAGGGCTGTAATTCACAGTTGGGTGGGTAGGAAATCGGTCAACTTGGCTTATTGCGCAGAAGAATTCTACCGAAGAGTGAGTTATAAGAATTAAAGACCACTTCTGCAAAGACTCTGGTACTTGCCATTTGTATTCATACTGGGGCGAAACTGTTTTTGCATAGTCTGATTCTCTAAAGAGGTCAACTGGGAAGCTCGGTATCAAGTCTCTTAGTTGCTCTCCGATCCATTCATCCCAATCTTCAATGATGCTAGTAAAAAAAATAGTTGTTTATAAGAATCAAAAGCAGCCACAGAGAGGTTGTACACGAGATTCAAACCTCTTAGTCCTTTGGCATATCTCGATGCGAACTTTATACATTGACCTTCATGGATTTGCTGATTTTCAAATTTTGGATAAGCACCCCCTTCAAAAGTTGCAACCGTTACCTCCTTGGTCTTGGCCTCCGCATTATTGTTGCCCCCAAAGGTTACAACTGGCATTTCCCCATGAAGCATCCTGCGGAAAAATTCAATGAACTTTAGGGCAAAGAAAAAATTAAGAAAAAAGATGCCTGGTTTTGCTGGAGGGAGAAAGTGAAAGCAAAGGCTGCCGGAAATAGAATATTTGGAAAGAGGACTGACTGAATGAAGCATCAAATATTATTTATGGCAAAAACAGAGAGCACGGAACACCTCACACAGTTTGACTTAAATTCGTCAGTAGATGAAAGATTTCCAAATCACAAAGATCGTGATTACCATGAAACGCAGAAACAGGAACATGAACACTGGGGACTTTGAGAAGACTTGTGAAATGAATGGAATGAACCAGCCAAAATGTCTGAGAAAGGAACAGAGGCTACAATGGAGCCCTGATGAGAATGATGAATGGGAAGACTTAGACAATTGGATACCAAAATAACCCAAGACATCAGTACTAGACCCTAAGTGAATCGCCATTCCTCTTCAGCAATGGTGCATTCTGTGACTCAGTAGAAGCGGACCTCAACTTGAGGAAAAGGGAGATAGTCATTCCCCGATGCCTCTCTGCCTCACCTCGGTTGAATCGCAACATGGCTGTGCCTGTAGGTAGTGCCTCACTACGATCCTACCAAATTATAACAAGCCCTATAATGGAAAGCTCTGCAAAGTACAAATGCAAGGCAATCGAGTTTGTCACAAAAACTGTTCCCTTGACTTGAATGAAACATGAATGACTGGCCTGAAATATTTTGCCCCAAAATTCGAGAGTGTTCGCAAACTCGAGACTTCTCGATCCAGAGAAAGTCAACATGCCTAGCATGGGCGAGGGGTTTGAGAAAGTATCATTCAGCTACAAGGCTAGTAGCAACTCTAAATATCTACGTCTTGCATATGGGGTATCGTTGAAAGAGAAAAATGCAAATGACAGCCACAAAAATATCCAGCTCGTCCTCGGTGGGGTTTCGTAAGTGAAGATCCCGTATCATACAATCATCATAATCAATCCACCCATCGCTGCTGATCTCTATCATAGCCAATGATATCCAGATCAACATTCAAGGTTCGAAGCATCATCGCCATCGTGAACTCCTGTATCAAAATCAGTAACCGTACTCAATTACCGTCTTTGGAAAGGACTTACATCTTCCTCGCCCGGCAGTTCCCCTGTATCGCCTACTCCCTTCTCGCGTTGTGATTTCTCATTCTCTGTTTCTATTTCCACATCATATTGATCATACAACTCTCTTTTCCTCTTGGCTTTCTCTTTTGAGTTTTCGTCATCTTCGTCGTCATCGTCGTCATCGTCATCATTATTATGGTTCTGATCGGTTTCCCACTGGCCCTGAAATTCCTGCTGTTTTTTCTGCATCGCTTTCCAGGCTCTCGGCCCACCCATTCTATAGGTACAAAGGTCAGCATCTGCCAAGAAAAAGTGAGGGAGACCGGGGAAACCAGCAAATACCTATTGACTCTATCCCTCACCCTGCCAAACATTTCCTCAGCGGCCTCCCGACTAGCCCCTCTCCATCTCTCAATCAAGACTCGCAGTTCTCCATCAACATCTCCATCCTTCGTCTCAAGCTCAATCTTTCTCGCCTGCTCCGCGGTATCCAATTCTTCCTTCAAAGCTCTCAGATCTCTTTCTAAATCTCTCTGTGTACGAATTAATGGTGCAATCGCAGGATCAGCATTCAGAACAGCCGTAGAAACCGGAGAAGAGAATTGTTTCTTTCTCGACAGAGGACGGGGCGTACGATTGAGATTCAGAGGTGTATTCGGAAGTTTGGGTGGATTGCTTGAAAGAACCAGTTTCGCAGATGGCGTGGTACTCTGTACTGGCGTTGTCGTGCCGTCTTGGGCTTTCACTGGAGACTTGAAGGGCGTCTTGAAGGGCGAACGGAATGGTTTGCAGAGAGTCTTGGAGGCGTCATCGATGCGTCGACGTTTGGCTGCTGGTGTTGACATTTTGGACCCGGTCTTCGACGAGGAGGTTAGTGCTGAGGTGTCAGTTGGGGAGTAATGGTTGTGAGCATGCTCTTGATGATGACGATGTTTTCAATGAGGTTGTAAAGTCCAGGTCAGGCTACAAGTAGGTTCCTGGCGATAGCGATAGCTACAAAGTGCCAAGACTTTGCGATGTGGGCCAACCCCCGCCAAAAAGCAAGAACTATCCAGGCATGCTTTATTTCAAATACTTGAAACATGTTTTTAATACTTGGTTGCTCTTTTATTTGTCTACCTTATCTATTCTACCATCTCACCAAGATAACCCCAAATCTCTTGAATCGGCTTTGCCGGCGTTAGATGAGAGAGAAGCAAAATCACGATCCTTATCTCAACCCAGAAAACCACCTCATATTACAGTCGACTCGGTTTAGGCCTCGTCGCAATCTTCATCCCCTTAATTGCTACTTTCAAGGGTTTCCATACCGGAGTCCTTAGTCGGAGCCTCAACTGGAAATGTTGTTTGAGTGCCGGAATCAGTAGTTGCACCACCTCCCACTTGAATACCTGAGTCGATAGTCGTACCTCCCACTTGTACACCCGAATCTGCAGTCGTAGCTCCTGCTTGGACGCCTGAATCTTTGGTTTCGCTCTTCAGGGTTTGCGTATTAGCATCGACAGTTGTGCAGCTTGAGCTGTTCAATGTCTGCGTACCGGAATCTGCATTCGTAGCTATCACTTGGACACCGGGGTCTTTGGTCATAGATTGAACTGAAGATGTGTTTTGCGTACCGGAATTAGTTGTCGTGACTTCCACTTGGACACCTGAATCTTCACATTTGCTCTGATTGGTTTGCATACTGGCATCGTCAGTTGCGGCTCCTACTTGAGTGCATGCTTTCTCCGTCGTGTCCTGGACCGGGGAAGCGGTTTGTGTGTTGGAGCCAATAGTCGTATCTCCCATTTGAACACTTGAATCTTCAGTATTGCTCTTCGTGGTTTGCGTGCTGGAGTCGACAGTCATAGCACCCACTTGTACGCCCGAATCAACTTGTACACCTGAATCTTCTCTCTTCCTCTTCTTGCTTTGCACTTTGGCATCGGCAGTTTCTGCTACCACTTGCACGCCTAAATCTACGGTCCTCGCTTCCGCTCCTGCATCTGAATTGGCAGTCTGCTCTGCATATTCATTCTTTCCAATAGCCGCTTCTAGAGCTATTATTATGCTTTCGGCGCTGTACAACACACGCGGACGAGGCAGAGAGTGTTTAAGCGAAGGAGCTGCCTGGCGTATTTTTGCCCGAAGTCTTGTATCAAGCTCAGGGAGGAGGCTAAGCCCTTTTGTATGTCGCCGATCGACGTAGTCAAGGAAATTTTCGTTGAAAGCAGACGACTCACGTGTCTTGCTCTTTATCGTCTTAAATAAATCCCAGGGGTTCTGAGATTTCTTTTCGTCTCCAATCATGTGTCTTGTCGCAAACTCGTATGTTCTCCACTCTAAATTGTCTGTACCGTTTTCAGTTTCTAAGACCAATGTCAGTAGCTGAACATCTGCCGAATCTGTACAGGGGACGGCTTACTTGGTCCATTAACGTGCCAATGAAGTTTGTCTAGGAAGCTCCCATGTGTGATCACCACGAACTCAATATTAGTGTCTTGGCTTTCCCTACGTCCGTATCTTTTCAGGGAGGTTCGTTAGTCCGCCAACGCAGGATCGAGCCTCTTCTCGAGTTCGTCGCGACCTAAATCCCACAATCTGAAGAGTACCTTTATTATGGTTCTGGTTCGCTCTTCTGAGTCCGTTTCGGGGGGTTTCTCCCATCCTCACGCAAGCCCACTCAAATCTATGTCTCTTCCATTTATGAACTTCTCAAGGTTTGAAATGGAACTTCCAGTACTAGATTTTGAGGTGTCCATACTCCGAACTTCAGGCCAGACTACAAGTTTCAGTCCTTCGGCTTCCAGAGAATGGAAAACTGGATGGGCAGTCTGCAGGGCTCTCCTCATTGGCGAAACAATAACGCGCGTGATCCTCTTCAACGGCTCAAAGGTCTGCCTGAAGTGGTCGGCTTGACAGATGCCTAGTTGGGCGAGTACTGGATCGAGTAGACGGTTCTTATCATTTTGGCTTTCGCACTTTCAAATGTCAGTGCAACTCTGGGCGCAGAATCTTGAAAACTTACATCTGCATGCCTAATGAAGTGTACCAGGACTCGTGGAGGTTCTACATAGAATAGAGAAGGCCCTGTATATCGAGAACAAGTAGAGCAACCACATTCTCGGCATTTCCTCTTCTTCCGAGCAATGAGGTCTGGGGCAGAGTGAGAGGCGCGATACTGAAAAATCTCGACCTGCGTTTGAAGCTGTGACTGAGGTCGATCGGTCTGATTTTGGGGTTGAGGTTGAATTTCGTCCATCGGAGGTTGAGGTTCCATGGTTCGACTTTGGGACTGTTGTGGACTTTAAAAGTGAGTCTCTGCTCGGTCTGCGTTAATATCTCTATATCAATTAGTGTTCCTAGACTCTTGCGCGTTTGCTTTGTTTGCTTTGTGTCACGTAAAAGTGGACCCTCGCTAGGCTCAGGGCTGTCTTCGCACCTGTCTGAGGCGCTCAGCTCCCTAGAATTCAGAATCTTTGAAGTGTTTCCACCTACCAAGATACATGACATGTTAAAAAAAGATCAGGTGCTAAGCGCAACAGAAAAAAGATGTCCAAGTTTTGTTTGGGCGGCAGGCTGCAGCTGGGTAAACCCCGAGACGAGATCACGATTTAAATCTACCTCGAGACTCACTAGATCGTGCACAACCATGGAAATTCACTCTTTGATTTCGGAGAGTTGTATATATTGAATTGAAGGAAGAATAGTGGATTTAGCTTTTGGTAAATTTCAGAATTGTGTCGTACTAAAGACAGCCTACAGTACTAGCGACTAAGTCTGAGCCATTTGCCCTTTTCACACCAAAAGTCAGGGTACACACTTCAAGATATTATGACTACCACGTCCTCTAATTAACTCGGTATTTCTATAGTCGTTTATTCTTAATTATTCCAGCTACTTTGTCTCCCTCGATTTAGCCTAAATTGTTTTCCCCTGATAGAATAAAGGTAGTAAGTCGCAATATAATAGAAAAGTCGGGATTTACACCAAAAGAGACGTAAATCGTGGGGAAAAATTAATACACGATAAGGAAATCGTTATTACGAATTGAAATGTTACTTCTAACTCGATGCACAATAACCAAATGGCAGGGAGAGTTGTTAACTACTATATTCTAAAACGAATATAATTTCTTACTCTTCGTAGTAAAGTTATAAGCTATGAAAAAGTAGGCAAAATGTCTATTTTTGGTGGGGTTTGTTTAAATGGCTCAGACTTAATCGCACCGACTGTAACATTTTTGATATTCCAGGGCGATGGATTAATATTGTCTACTAAGAGACATCGCATTTGACTAGTAAATATACGTTGCGAGATAGGTTACAGAAGCAGTGGTAAATAGTTTAATTACGCGAATTGTTCTAAATAATTAAATATTAAGATTGAATTGACTGATATTTAGACGATTAGAAGGTAACCTCTTTTTGTTGTCATTATTGTAACTGTGTTTATTTGCACTTATTAGTTTAAAGGTTAAGTGCTTTAGCTCTGAGCAAATGAAGGATAATTGCTGCCGCTTTTATTGTCGACTTAAAGCTCTACGTATGTATTCTCGAATTAATTAATTATATAACTAAGGTCGGAAGCACTCAACTTTTGTATGCAATTGAAAATATACCATCTATGACTCTTAGAAATGGAGTTGAGAAAACAACTTTATTCGAATCCAAATTAGGGCATGTTTGTCAACAAGATTCAATTCGCGGGTCACTATCAAAAAGTTGAATCCAATTATCCACGATTCAACTCCCGAACTAAGACCTGGTGGGTCCCAATTGACTCTCTCCCTATAAGAAGGGGTGCACTCACTTGCGCCCCTTCAACACCATAGCATGACCTCCTCCCATTTATCTTTAAGTAACTTCACTACTTCTCTCCCTCCCTGTCCTCCTTAACAGATCCCGTTGGAATTTGACTCCAATAAAAAATCTTCCACGTCGTATTACATTCGTCGAAGGGCCATTGGACTTGGCTGCGATAACACTCTGTACTGCCGGCTTGAAGTTGCCCTCGAAAATTACTCCTTCGCTCTTTTGTACTTGCATATACACGATGATATACTATGTACGCGGAATACAATATAAATATCACTAAAAAGAGAGCCCAAAGTCAATTTATATTGCATTGAATCCATTGAATCCATTGATTCAATACTCAAACGAGTGAGCACTTTTTGGCACTATTCGCAAATCGAATCTAGGAGCCTGGACCGAATTATTCAGTTGGTTGGGAAAATCCATCTTCACTTTATGAAACTTCAATATACTACGAGGTCTACAAGTGGTTGGCCAGGTTTATTGGAGCCGCGGTCCCAACAGATTAACTAGTCCCCCACGCACCCCCGCACCACGTTGCAACGTGCGTAGTGAATGGTTATCGAGGTCTTGCAATTCAAAATCGTGTCGACATGCTAATTTCCGGTTAAATTAAACTCAACATTCACTAAGTTCAGCATACGAAGAAGGGAAGAGGAAAGTGATTGACAGTGATTATTCATTTCAAGGCTCTTCCTAACCGCTATTCTGGGTTTCCTGGACACAAATTCAGAATGTTACAATTATTACGTCCATCCTGACGCCCTATTATCCACCCAACCCCTTAAATTCCACCCCGATAATGGCACCGCCACCCAGCGTCATAAATAAATTCGTACACTATGAAAACTTCTCTGGCTTCCCCCCAGTTGCGTCGACGTCAACCGGCTTCGCGATCGCTTGAGTACCGACTTCCGATTTGGATTTGTATGTCTCGTCGGGAGTGGTGTGAGTGGAAGGTGAAGATGAGTGAGTAGCGACCGGCTCGTCGTCTTCGCGCCAAAAATCCTTTTTGCTACACCGCCGGGTTTAGTATGGGGGATGTTATATAAACAAACGAAAAGACAAAAAGAAGAAGAAAAATTACCCCTTGCTAGCTCGGACAACCCAAGCAGGAAGAATGCCACCCTTGACCCAGAAGCTCCATGGCTCCTTGAACTCCTTGTCAGCTGGGACGATGCGACCGCCAGATGCAACTTCAACGAGCCAAATAGAGGTGTTGATGATCATATAGGAGATGATACCAGCGATAAGACCATAGGCGATAGAGTAAGTGAACGGCATGACGGCCAAGGTGAGGAATGCTGGCAAGGAATCTCCCCAGTATCTCCAATTAATGTCCTTAGCAGCTTTCGCCATCATGGCGCCGACAATGATGAGAGTGCATCCAGTAGCCCAAGGTGGAATCGAGGCGAAAATTGGCGCAAAGAAGATGGAGATGAAGAAGCAAATGCCAGTAACCATTGCTGTGATACCAGTCTTCCCACCTTCGGAAATACCTGCACCGGATTCTATGAATGCTGTGACGGGAGAAAGTCCAAAGAGAGATCCAATCGAAATACCAAAAGCTGCATAGGTGTTAATGAAAATCCATGTGACATGGACTCGCGACAATGACAACGAAAATAGCAGTAAATAGTTCAAAAGAATTAATCAAGATAGTTTAGGACAATCAAAGTCTTTCATTTGTTCCATGTCTTCAGGATAATTTACTTAAATTACCCTGAAGAGCTGGAACAACGGGAGCCAGGTAGGCCAGGTGCGAATATTTGCTCCCGCCTTTATAAGCTGTTGGAAAAGAGAAGCGACGGGGAAGTACTGACCATCAACCATATATGCGACTGCTGAGCCCTCAAAATCTTGAGTCTCCTCATCGATTGCACCCGAGAAACGTGCCATGGAGTATAAAGTTCCAGTACAATCCAGAATATCGACGTAGAGGAAGGTAATCAAGGCAAGACCAAATTGACCAGAGACTCCACTGATGTTCCAAGTTTGAGCCACAAGTGTTTCTCCGATGGGGTGGAATGTGACAACTTTCTTGAAAAAGTTGAAAGCGTCATCTCCAATAGGCGTATGAGGGAAGTAGGTGACATCCGTATTTCTTGGCCAAGAAATGATCGAAACGAGCAAGATACCGAGGATGATCGCTCCCTTGAAGCGGTAGGCCAAAAGAATTGCTGTGAGAAAGCCGCCGCAGAATATGCCAACCCACTGGAACAAATTAGCGTATGTTTTTGGGAAGTGAGTCATGTTCGTATTATCCCAGAGAGTTGGAATAATTGAGAGTCGGAGGAAGAGCCTTATATCTACTGGCGAGGGAGTTTAAAAGGGGGAACAAAAGGAAAAGTAGCATACCATAGTAGGGGAACGCATCTTGACGCCTCCAGGACAGACACCTTCAACCAATTCTGAAGATAGACATCCAGCAAGTTCAACAGGGGTATCTGTTGCTCCAGTGATAACACCAATACCAGCTGAATAGCCCATTCCAATAATCGCTAGTGAATATTAGGTTAATTTTTTTTTTTAATTTCCGAAGTGAAAGGTGAGGTCGACTCACTGAGGTAGAGACCAATTCCCACACCAGAAGCAAGCTTGATGGAGGCAGGAATTGCTCTGGCAAGCCATTGTCGCATTCCAAAGATTGATAGACCTACAAAGACGAAGCCTTCAATAAAGATGGCGGTCAAAGCAAGGCGATATGGGACAGGTCCAGTTCCGTGAAAGCCAACGACAGTGTATGTGAAATAAGCGTTCAAACCCATTCCAGGTGCTAAAGCAATTGGCATGTTGGCGAAGAGTCCCATGCAAAATGAGGTGAGGGCAGCAACAGCGGCAGTTCCAGTAATGAAGTCACGGTGAACGACACTGAGGCAGAGGTTGTAATCAACATCTGTCATGCAGGTAGGGTCGGTAGAATCAGTGCAGACACAAGTTCCACCACTGTCAGTGAGAATAGTAGCATTAACCTGGAGATCGGATCAGTTTCTGTACACAATCAATAGATCGGTTGTATTCTTGGTTAGATAAATTGAGTAGAAAACATACTGAGATGATATATGCCATAGCAAAGAAAGTTGCAATACCAGCGCGTAGCTCAGTCAAGAAACGCGAACCCTTGCGTTCACGGCGATGACCCGAGCCTTCCAAGCGAAAGCGACGACCGATAATGCTACTGGCGATAGCATCGTTGATCTTTGTTGCCCAAGCAATAGCCATGTTGGCAATGGTGTTGTTGTTAGGTCGAAACCTTTGACTTCCCTAAAAGGTTGGTGTGTGTTGTTAGTTGAAAGGTGAAGTGGTAGGAAAGGTTGCCGAAAGTAAGAGGCGGGACTATTAAACCAACGCGCCTCACGAACCTCGGCCTATGATAATGCACCACAAATTAGGGCAGACCCAACAGTACTTCACTTCTTATCTTTCGCTGTCCGGGTTTGTAGATTCTATTTGTTCTCTCCCGTCTTTTTCAAATCGCCAAGATCATTTGCAGCCCACTCAAAGCCCTTGGCACCTCTGACAAGCAATCGCTGCACGACGAAAGAATTCCATCCGGGTAAGCTTCTATATTAGGAAATCATGCCCCGCCAAAGGCGCGTGAGCGGACGTTGCACTTGGAAAATCTTCAACTTTTTTTGGATCGAAGGCGCCGGGGGGCGCCGGAGAGCACTAATTGTTGATCCAGAACTGAGCAATTACGATACGCTGGTAGGCGATTTGCTATCAGTTGTCATTCTCTCTTGGCCCGGAACTCTTCGTTGATTAGAAAACACTGAAATTCGAATCCCGTACCCTCCAGTGTGGTGTGACTGGGGTCGGGTGAGCCAATGCGAGAGAGGAAGGTCCTTCGGGAAAGTGATAATACGTGGGTAAGAGGGAAGATATATCTCCAGAAACAAACAACCCAAGGAAAATGGACAAAAGGGAAAGGGAGCAGCTTGCACCCACGGAGAGTATGTACTGGATATGTTTTAATTATATGGTTTCTTTTTACACGCTAGAACCTACACTGTAAAGAAACATCTTCAACGGACTAATGCCCAACACCACCTGCAGCCCACACTCCGAATTCCGGATCCCCGGGTTGCGGGAAAACCCCTCTATCGTCCTGCTGTTGTTCTTCTTCTGCTGCTCCATCCGCAGGGGCCACATCTGGCTGTCCTCGTGCAGCCTCGCCCTGTCGATGAGCTATTTGATGTTGTTGGCGGTAATAGATGAGAAATATCAATGCACCTGCAAGTCCAATAATAATCAGACTCTCTAAAAGTCCTTCCACGTCGCCGATGTTATCGTCATAAAACCCATCGCTGTCTCCCCCAGGTATGGGGTCGCTCTCAGAGAGAAAGTTTGTGTCGTCGTAGTCTGCATCGCCATAGTAAGGATGGTCATCTTGGAGGAAGTTGCTGATCCACTCAGACAAAGACCATTGCTTTTTAGGAGCTACACTCTGTTAGAATAGGATATCTGAAAACTAGTTTGTACTTGTGCACTTACCTGGTTCATCTTGTATTGAGTTCACTCTTCCATGAGTGAACGTATTCCAAGCACTCCTAAAACGGAGCTTGAACAAGCTTAAAGTGACAGGCAGATATGCTTCGTCGTTGGTCTCCAAAGCGTGATCGTAGTACCGCTTAGCGAGGTGGAAATCCTGATCAAGTCCAACCCCATTTTCATGCATCCAGCCTAGATTAAACAGTGCTTGAGCACTTTGGTGGAACTCAGATGCTGCGGTGTAACATGCCGCGGCTTTTTCCATATCGGCATTTGTGCCAATGCCGTGAAGATAGTAATCGCCCATCTTGACCATGGAATCGATATTTGTCTGCTTTGCTGAGCGGGTCCAATAGATCAGAGCCAGAGCTGAATTTTGTAAAAATGAGGCTCGGGGAGCCTTGAGGGTTACCCAAGATGGTAGATCCCATTTCGACTTCTGTTGATCGAGCAGATAAGCCACATTGGCTTGACCTTTTTCGTACCCCTGTTCCGCAGCAAACATGTAATCGAGCAAAGCCAATTCCACATCTCCTTCTTCATACTCCAGATTTGCTTCAGCAAAAGACGATACGAGAGGTTCGGCCTTTTCGGCAACATTTTTGTAATAAGCTATTGCCAGACCACAGCTGCGATCCCTCCCAATCCCCTGGTTGATCATTTCACCCAGGTAGTAAAGAGATTCGAGATGGCCGTATCGAGCTGCAAGTTCAAAATAGCGGTTTGCAACTTGCAAGTCCTCTGGTGCGCCCTGGTCGAGGTGCAATGCCCCGAGGGTAACCATTGCAGGTGCATAGTCCTGTTTCGCCGAAGCTCTCAGTAACTCGGTGGCCTTGGGTATGTTTTTCGGGACTCCTAAGCCATCAAGATACATGAGACCAGAACCATATTGAGAACCGGCATCACCACTTTTGATCCCACGTTGGAACCAGGTATTGGCCTTCTCGAAATTTTGATCCAATCCCTCTCCACGCAAGAACATGCGCCCAAGGTATCCCGCAGCTTTCGAAGCAATCTTCTCCAATTCCACTTTGTCGGACTCGATCGCTCGTCCATCCTTTTGCCAGTACAACTTCGCGACCCTCATAAAATACCATCTTGCACTCTTCATGTTCCGTGGTAATCCTTTCTGGCCATCGTAATGAATACGCCCGAGACTGAAAGTAGCTTTGAAATCGCCTTTCCTCGACATCAAATCCAGATATTCCAAAACATCGTCGAGTGCAGCGTGGGCATCTGAACTAGGTCCCTGTTTATTCGCATTGGAACCGGAACTCGAAAAACTGGCGCCCTCTCCATAAACCCCGCCATCGTCATCTGCGAGTCGATAAGAATCCGGTACCCATGCCATTCCACCCGGAGGCCCTGATCTAAACCACTCGACGGCTTTGTCCGCAACACTCTTGTAGTGCTTGACCGCAGACTCACAATTTCTCACTGTTCCAATTCCACTATGATGTCGATGCGCCACAGTCATTTGTGCCCTCACATTTCCCCCCGCAGCTGCAAAAGTGTGGTATAAAAGTGCCTTCGCCTGGTCTCGTGGTACAGCGCCGCCAATGCCTGTGGCATACATAAATCCGACCATGTGTTGCGCAGAGCTGTTTCCGTTCAACGAAGCGAGTTGGTAGTATCGCCTGAAGGCCTCGGAATAATCTCTAGGATGTGTAAAGTTGCCGTAAAAGTTCATCTGGGCCAAAAGAAACATCGCATCGGAGTTGTTGACCTGTGCTGCTTCTTCCAGCAGCTGAATTGCTTCGCCTACAGGATACGGCAACTCCTTGTTATGCTTTGCCTCCCCTGATCCAGCAGAAGACGGCCCTTGGGCCGAGATTTTTGGAAGAATTGCCCAAACATATTGTGTGATTGTTCCTGTAATTCCCAACGGCTTCCGTGATGGTCGTCGATTCGTTCGTTCGAATTTACGCAGGTATACGAGGGCCTTTTGTACTTGCTCTGTGCCTTCCCACTGTCAGCATAACTCGGGAGTTATTATTCATTATTCCTACCATCAGATTTCCTTAATGTCTCGTCTGTCTCTTGTAGTGGTTGTTGGGAGGGTGAGGGTGCAGCTTGAGCCGCAATAGTAGGTTTCGTATGCCGTTGGGCTATTCGTGAGGATTCTTCTAGAGCCGATTGGACTTGGTCGTTACCGGCATTTTGGAGAGCGTATGCTATGTGGAGTAGTTGGAAAAAAACTATGGCATCGATTAGTTTTAGCTTGGGGCGTTGGAACATAGCTAGCCAACATACAAATGGCCAAAAGCGGGAACAACCGCCCCCGTTCTTTCATTCTGAACATTAGAAATGTGCTTGTGCCGAAAGCAAAGTGCGATGGAGGTTACCGGTGCATTTCAAGAAGTTGGTTGGCAATCCGGTCCTAACTGGTCGTGTTGTTGGAACTGGGGCAAGTTGGATTTGGCGTTGATAGCTGGCTTCTTCTGATCGGCAAACGCGACCGACAGCTCAGCCGAGTTCCAGCACTCCGAGGGGGAACAAAGACAGATTACAAACCATCAGCAATTACATCCGCATTTATCTGGAGAGTCATTCACGATTTAAATAGCCCAGTGTAGCTATGATATTATTATTTGTAAAATCTGCACTCTTTTCATTGCTTTTGTAATTAATTGATCGAGCCAGGCACGCGACCGAATCACTCACCCCTCCAAGCCTTGACTTGGCCATCCTCTCCAGCCGTCAGGACAGTTTTATGCTATAAATTTGTTAGATTTTCATCAATACAAGCTTTGGAAACCAGATAGAAGTTCAACTTACAGAGTCTAAGAAACAGAAAGACCGAACAATCTCAGACCCATGAGCTCGAGATAATGTAACTTTCGATTCCGGCACAAATTTCCAGGTAGGATCCTTCTTTAGCTGAACGAGATCGAAGCTCTGTCGACTGTGGAAAACATCAGCTAATCTACCTAATAATATCTTGCAATTGGGGGACTTACCTGTGTGTTCCCATACCAATTACAGCTCCTCCATCCGGTCTTCTCACCACATTCGCAACATACTCGCCACTAAGTAGCTCTCTCATATCTCCGAAATTGACTGGGGGTGGCTCCTCCATTCCTTCCTCGGGATTTGTTACCAATTCATACATTGAGAATTGTTCATCATGCGAGAGCGCAAAAATGTCTATCTCGGTGATGAATCCAGCATGGTGTACGGAGTGGCCGTGGTTGATGGTTTGATGCAAAGCTTCTTCTTCATCGGTAATAGTAGTGTTATAGATGTTCACGAGGCCGTCTGTTGAACCTGACAACAAGATTTGTGGTCGACTTGGGTGGAACTCAAGCTAAAGAGAATTAGTAAACTCTCTGATTTCTTTTTGGTGTACAAACTTCAGTAACATCATCACTGTGACTCTCGATATATTGAATTGTAGGTTGTCCGAGATTTCTCGTGTCCCTGGGTATGTCAACTACAAAAACCGCGATCCGACGTTCTGGAAACTCACCACATCAATACTGAGGCTTGGTGGTTTGTCAACTCAGTTCCTGCCGAAATCGCAAAAGGAAAAGAGCAAGCCAGCGATAAAATCGGAGCATTCTGGTCTTATAAAAAGTCAGTTACAAAGTCCTGTGAAGAGCTAAGAGCTCGCATCCCAGGTTGAGAATCCAGTCTCAGTCCAAGAACAAAAGACCAGAGTAAACATGAACCCCCGAGAAAGTCCTAGGATACAATTCTCGTCATCTTCCTAAATAAGAAAAGCCATAAACTCACCAGTCCTAACCTCCGCAACCTTAGCCCCAGTCCTCAGGTCACTCATACAAATCCTCCCATCTCTCCCCGCAGTAGCAACCACCACAGCGCCCGCCTCACCTTTCGCATCGACCGCCTTCAAACAGGTAACATCTTTGTTAACATTTTTGATCTCCTTCAAAGGCTTCTCATTCAAATTCTGAATATCAAGAACTCGCAAGACATCGTCTGAAGAGATTGTCGCAAGCCCTGCGGCGGTGGGTACGAGGTCGTAAATATATGTATTTTCAGGCTTGGAGACCTGGAAATGGTCTAGCGCGTCGAGCGTGTACATTTTTAGAATTGATTCAAGGGGTTGTTGTGGTTCTTCGGTGGTGGGTTTGGTGGTGAGAAATTTGTTCTGGGTTTTTGGTGATGGGTTTTGGGGTCGCGTCCGCTTTTGGGGCACGCTTAAGCTCTCACGATGGAAAAATGAATTTTTCCTTCTTGAGATGGAACGGTTAGTCCCTTGAAATGTATAAAGTTTCAGAAAAACTTCAAATTCACTTATTTTGTCATTTTCCTCTCCAGTGGTGGGGTACCTAGGGATTTGAAGACTAAAGCCGAGCTCTGGAGATACTCCAAACTAGAGTGCTAAAAGTCTTAACTTATAGCGAGAAACCTGTGATATGATTCTCCCGGTATTATTCTTGCATTCGTTTTATCTTACATAAATGCAATTACAAAACTTTGATATACCAATTGTGGAAGTGGAATTGACCAATGAGCTTACTAGTTCTGAGTATTTAGTCTAAGTCGTATTCAGTACTAACTCCAGTAATTTAAACTAGCTAAATATTTTGTTCGAGAACAGTTAGGTTAATTAAGTCGATTAAAAAAATTCTGAGACTTTTGGAAAGTGCGTAGTTTAACTTTATTCAAGCGAACTTTCCGTAACATAAATATTCAAGAAATGTTAGAGCAGTTTAGTAAGATAAACGGAGTTTATATTTCATTTCTTTGCCAATATCTAGATAGAACAGGCCACCTCAACATCAGCGAATAAAGCGTACCAGCTCACATCTCCGTAGTCTATATTCACCCATTATAAGCGAGGTTAAAACTCATCTTTATTGTTAACAGCTTGCAATAATCGTAGGCGTGACGCTACTTGCCCTTGGGAAGCTCGATTACTATAAATAACTGGGTAGCTCGCAATAGACAAGACCCCAGTACAATAATTCTGCCAACAACAGTAAGACGTATCGTTGCCTTCATGTGATGCACCTCAGTTCCTAAACCTGGTCGCACTCATGACCAAATCATACCATGCAATACCCTTCTCGGAGCCTGTAAATCACCTTTTTGCATCCACCTGAAAAACATAGGTTCAGAGTGGTTCCCCGCCTTCGAATCCTAATTTGCTGTTAATTTACAAGTTACTGTCGATTCCAAGTGTTTATACAGCAAAGAAAAAGCAACAAGTTATTCATAAAACATTCCCACCTACAGTACATTAAAACTTAGTACTATGGTGAGATCTGAAAGGCAGCGTAGCACGAAATAGCGACCTGGCATTGTTTACTCAGTCGCCAATGTTGCGTTTTGGTGAACTTGGAGCGAATATAATTCGAATGACATTGGAAAGGTCAGTAACAAGTAGAATATAGCAACTATACAATGTACTGAAAAGCATAAAGTCAAAGAGAGGTGAATCACTATGAAGTGATAGGATTATACCTACCCCTACTGTTCCTCTCCACACCTGTTTTTCTTCTATTTAATCTCAATATTGTAAAGTCACAATGGAAGGAATTCTGTTGTCCAATATCCTCTTGCTGCCACTTCATAAAATACTGTCGAATTCCAAGTATTCTTCGAACAAAAATGAAATTCTACCTCGCTTCCCTGAAAACATCCATGTTTGATCTTCTAGCTTGGAGAAGGGAAGTTAGGTGAAGGTAGGTGAAGAGCACTTCTATTCCAGGGTTTCCGGAAAATTGTCTGGGGATTGTAGCCTCCATATCTGTGAACTGACGATCAACCAATCTGCCGAGAAGAGTATATAAGATCACAGGATCCCAGAAATAAATCTAAAATGAGGTTGCTAACACAAGGAGTTTTCATATTAACTATAGAAGTGGCCTTCGAATTTACATGGGATGGAAATACAGATAGCAAAGCTGCGTTTCCCTTACTATCCAACATATACCTAGCCTACCCGCTAGGTTTTACTTTCTATCCCAGCGGACGAAGTGTTTCGGCATTAACGAGTTGGGTACTCTCAGTGACAACTTCTCGCTTTTCCCTTTGATATTTCCCGTGGACGCAACAGTTTTGTCACACTTTCAGCTCTCCTTAATGTATTGGAGCTCGAAAATAAACCCCAAATCTTGCTTGGGTTCGAGATAAAGTTTTGATTTGAGGCATCTCAAATCTTGAAAACCTCTCAGCTGTATTTATCATGCTTGTTCTTAACCTTGATAAGCAACAGCGCCTCATGATAATCGCCCTCCCTCCTCGCCCTCTTCAGCTTCCTCACCTCATCATCCTCCAACTTCCTTCCTACAGCCTCCTCCAGTTCCTTCCTACTAATTTTCTGACCAGCTTTCTCCTCTTTCGAAGCTTTCAATTTTGGTTTGAATCTTGCTTGCATCCGTATCCGTAACGTAGTATTAAATGTGATCGAATCTCCGTCGCCACGAATTTCCGGCAGTGCGCCCGCTTTCGAAGAAGTAGTTGCTTTGATGGTAAGGAACGTTTCACGAAGAGTTTGTATTTGAAAAGTGCCCGGTGTATCGGCGGTGGGTATGCAGAGGAAGGTTTCGAGGGGGGAGACAGCTTCTGTGCTGGCTGTTAAGATGCCATATTTGTCGCATCCAAGATACCTATTCCAATTAGCAATTATTCCAATCGAGATGGCAGATAAAACTCGCCTTCCATGATGTCCCTTGAAAGTATACGTCTCCGTCCCAACAACCTTATTCGCAACCCAAACCTGCCTCACATCGTGCGGTTCTGCTGTCGCGGGATCGTTTTCAATGACATTCTCCAGGGCACTGGCGAATACCTTTCCATTCGTGTCGCATGCTATACATGAAGGCGTATCGGAAGGCAAAACGAAAATAATAGGTCCAACGACATCTCCTGAAGCTTCTGCCGTTACCCAACTATCGTCGTCCACTGGTCCTGCTTCCGTTCCATCCTCAATCTTGATTGCGACTTCTTTTCCTTTGGAGGTTGAGCC
Organism: Hymenoscyphus fructigenus; assembly: GCA_001414455.1. NCBI lineage: Eukaryota > Fungi > Ascomycota > Leotiomycetes > Helotiales > Helotiaceae > Hymenoscyphus > Hymenoscyphus fructigenus. Next base: position 179,031 of record LKUV01000012.1, on the reverse strand, counting down.
TTCTTCTCCGAATTTGTCCGCGACGTCGACGCGCTTGCGCTTCTTGGTTTTCTTGTCGCCTTTGAAAGTTAATGCCTTGACCATGGTGGGAGAGTATTAATGTAGGTGGGGGGGTTGTTGTAGAAATCTGGAGCTCTCTGGAGCTTGAGTTCTTGTTGACTAGCACCCAAGAGGCAGGTCCCAGGATCGGGGGTACTTCGGGTATGGTATCTTCGGCGGGGTCCGAGGTCACTCACTTGCTAGAACTTAAATATTTGGAAAGAGGCTCAATTTATAAATATTTGAGAATAACGTGGGAATCTATCTTTCATCATCTCATCTCTTCACACAAAAATGTCTTCAGCTGCAGTTACAGTAAGTCTAGAAGACTTGAAGAATGGTAAGTAAATCATAACTTCACCCCACTTGATCTCCACTAACTCTTTTGACAGGAAAAGTGCCCTTCTCAACTCTTGAGGAAGCCTTCGGACCAGATTCCCTCGGAATAATAATAGTCAAAGATGTTCCCCCAGAATTTATCCAACTCCGTCACCGTCTCCTCTCCTACTCCTCTTATCTAGGAAATCTCCCCTCATTTCGACTAGGTAAACCGACCCCTCCATCCGACCACCAAACCCTCACTAACCACATTTCAATAGAAAAATTGGAAAACCCAGCAGCAAAATATCTAACCGGCTGGTCACTCGGAAAAGAAACTCTAAAGAACGGCCAAGTAGATACCCTCAAAGGTTCCTACTACGCCAACTGCGCATTCTACGTCGATCCAACCCTCTCTTGCGCTAAACCGACAGAAGACTTCTCAACTGAAAACTTCCCTGAGTACCTCTCCCCTAATCTGTGGCCGGGCGAGAATGTACTTGCAGGATTCAAAGAGACCTTTGAGGAATTATGTAAACTGATTATCGACACCGGGGTTTTGGTCGCGAAGGCATGCGATTCATATGCTGAACAGGGGATTGAGGGTTATGCCACGGGATATCTGGAACATGTCGTCAAGACGAGTACTACTACCAAGGCTAGGCTTTTGCATTATTTTCCAGCTGAGGTAAAGGAGGGGGAGAAGGAGGAAAATGATGATGATTGGTGTGCTACTCATTTGGATCATGGGTGTTTGACGGGCTTGACTTCGGCTATGTTTGTTGATGAGACGACGCAGGTTCCTGTTATTCCGGTAAGTTGGAAAATAGAAGAGACAATTGTGAAGCTAATCCCAATTAGGTGAGCTACTCATATCAACCAAAATATCTGCCCACGCTGGCTGAGCTTCCCGCTTCCCCTGATCCGACGGCTGGTCTTTACATCCATTCACGATCCGGGGAAACTGTTCAAGTCAAGATCCCACGGGACTGTATTGCTTTTCAAACAGGCGAAGCCCTGGAACGCATCACCAAAGGAAAATTCAAGGCAGTACCTCATTACGTCCGGGGTGTCAGACCTGGATTCGGGGGTCCGGAGCTTGAGGGCCACAGAATCGCGAGAAATACCATTGCTGTTTTCACGCAACCAAACCTGGATGAAACAGTGGATGTTGACCAAGGAATTAGTTTTGGGGAGTTCGCGAGAGGGGTCGTAGAGAAGAACACTACAAAGTAAAATGTGATTTGATTGCTACTCTCAGACCTCTTGATCTATTTCCCATTTCCACATCGTTCCCCAATCACAATAAATGAAACTCTTCATCCGATTCTGATGATCATAATGATTAGTGATGGAGTCTAAGTCGGGTTGGGCGTGCCCTGATTCGACCCTTGCCGGAAGGGACACCCCCAGCCTGCTTCTTCGACGAAGCCCACTCGTCCTCATCCGTGTTATCCATCTCGTCAACAAGTGTCTTCAAGGTAGCCTTGATCACCTTCAAGAACACATTGGACTTCAATTGTTCTGGTGTCTCGACCTCGGGGATGACATGCTTTTTGGGCTTTTCTTCCTTCTCGCCCTTCTTTTCTCCATCCTTCTCTTCAGTCTCCTCAGGAGCAACAGCCTCAGAACGAGTAACCATCACAGGCTTCTCACTCTCCTCATCACCCGTTCCACCACGCGCGATAGCCAAAAGCGCCATAACAAACAACTCCTTCAAATAAGCAAAACTAAACCCCTCAGTCATTTGCGCCAAAATGGAACAAAGACTCTCCGGGAAATCAACCATCTCGTTGTCCCTCAACTTCTCCCTCCAATACACACAATACGCATTCCTCTCCTCCTCATCCGGGAGTTTGAAATGATATTTCCTATCGAAACGACTAGGTCGCTTGGTGATAGCGGGATCGAGGGTATCGAGATGATTTGTGGATCCAACCATGAGGATTCCATCGTTGGACTCGAGACCATCGACTTCGTTGAGGAAGTAGCTGCGTGTTTGGTCTGTGATTAGGGAGTCGAGGTCTTCGAAGATGAGGAGGCAGGGAGCCATGGTTCGGGCGTGCATGAAGATTTGGCGGATCGAAGTTGTGCCTCCGTTGGTGGGGTCGAAGTTCTTGACGTAGAGGGAGGGAATGGGGTCCTCGCGGGCGGCGAGGAGGGCGATGATTGATTTGATGGTGATGGTCTTTCCATTCCCTGGGAGACCGTGGAGGATGAGACCTGTGATGTGTGAGTAGGAGTGATGGAAGGGGGAAGGGATAGAGATTGGATAACTTACCTCGCTTCCATGGGACAGAAAGTTTTTTGTAGAGATCTTTGTTGTCGTAGAAACCTGTGATGTCTCCTACAAGACCCGCCTTGACATCCGGATTAAGGATGACATCGTCGAAAGAGCTGCCTTGAACACTCTTCCAAAGATCACGGCTCTTTTGCCAATGGTTCTCATCAAAGACATAAATGTCGTTCTGAAGAGCACTGCTCCATTCTCCAACAGCAAGCATGAGTTGATCGGTGAGAGATGTTTCATCGAGATTATTTTCCTCATCCTCGCGAGATACGAGGATAAAAAAGACTGGCATGACTCTGCCATTGGTCTCTTCGAATTCAGCCTCGTAGAAGATATACTCATGGCCCTCCCAGACATAGTTCCAGCGACCAAACTTAACCTTGTCCTTGAGTCTACCAGCCCCACGGCCAATTCGAGGACCTGGGTCCTTTCGATAGCATCGTTGAGCATTGTAGGTCTCGTCAGGGTCTCGGCTCAAGGTTGCGAGACCATCATTAGCGAAACCTTTGCAGTCCCAACCAGCATGCTCGGCATAAGTGACATGATGATCGGGGTATATCTCTCGAAGATGCTCCAAAAGAGTGAGGAGTGTATCGACGCGGTTACCGCTGTTGTGTTCGCGGTAAGCCTCGTAGGTCATTTCGTGTTTCTCGGAATTCATGATGAAGGTAGATTGGAAGATTGTATGAACTGAGAAATGATAATTGTTGGTGTTAAGAATCTATAAAGAATCAAGCTTTGAAATAGGAAAAAGAAGCTGGCGACGAAAGGTATCATTTTTATACCAACATCTCAGCCTTCTTTCCCCGCTTGAAGGCAGACGTCAGGCAAACTGCCAGGCAGAAGGTCTCAAGTTGTTTGCATTTTTGGAGTTGAGGATTGGTTGATATTGCGAGTGATACAGTGGATTCACGTAAGCCTACTGTAGGTAAGCGGCACTCGTCGCAGCCTTGGTGGCAAAATGATAGGTAACAGCACCGAATACTCGAAGGAGAATATCGGTGTTTGTCAACAAGTATTTCGAATGAGAACGCATAACGCAAGAACAGTATCGATAACATATCATACAAAATATGATTGAGAAGTCCGGTAAACTCTTCCAAATGACAATCCTCACTGAACCCTGTTCAGTGTTGGCTTTGTATTTCTTTCGTCATCAGGCAGACAGCCTCATCCAGGTAATCGAAGCTTATTCGCTGCTCAAACTCTGGTCGGATCCAAACACTCATTGGAAAAAGCATCGAGCAGCGAGTAGACTTCTGACGATCGAGAGGTTACCAAAACTCGGTTGAGTGCATATTTCAACGCGTCTTCTACTCAAGGCTGGCAAAGGAGGTATCTATTCGCGGGGGATCGCTCGGTGAGTGACCCAGCGATGGACATTAAAAGCGGCAGTAAATAAATAACTCGCAGGCTGTCAGAACTAGAACTACGGAGGTATTACCGTTGAACTAACCCGATTGTTCCAAACCACCTGGAATAACGGTCCCGAATTGTACTAATTGTTTAAGACGATTTACTTAAATTGCCCGAGAAAGTTAGAACGACGAGCGCTAGGCTAGGTAGGCAGGTACGAACCTCAGTATTTACTGCCACTTTTAATCCATCGCGGGCCGCCCAGGTAAACTCAATGTGGGGTAGCATGCAAACAGGCGTTCACAATTTCCAAAAATGGTTACCGAACTTGAGCAGCTGGTCATGTGAAGAAAAAGAGAAGGGAAAAAAACGTGACAGGCGAAAAAATCGAAGCAGATCACATGACAAGACCCAAGCTTCACATGAAAATAGACGCAAAATAAAAGCCTGCTTTTGGATGTTGATGAAGCCAATCAAGTAGGCGAGATAGGTGCCCGTAAGTAATCCTTCAACGGGCTGAAGATGTCCTGTGCACAAGGGTGCATAAAGCAGAGGCGCAGCGATTGATTACCCCCGCCTTCATGCGCTAGCAACATCTATCTTTAAAGCATTGCTCTGTTCAAGAAAAGCCCAGTGTTTCTTTAGATGAAGAAACATGGGACGAAAAATTAAGTTGTTTGAAGACCAGGAAGCCAAATTGGAAACCCAGTCCTCAGAAGGCCCTCTTCAAGTCCCGAGATTTTAAATCTCCGTCCCCCGGGCGGTCTGCTTATCCGGTACCTTATTGCGAGAGATAAGGTTAAGGGGAGAGAGGCCCACTTGCCTAGGGCGTTTGAGCAATCAGATGACTCCGTATGTACGCAAAACTTGTTTTAATTGTTGGTTGTTGAGCTTTGAAGAGGCTGGAGCAGAAGGGTGTGGTGTTGATGGTGGAGGCATCTCTTATCAGGAATAGCATCTCTTATCGGGAATAGCATCTCCCAAGAGTCAATATTTAGAACACGAGCTCGCGCCTCCATCCTCGATGAACTGCTTCCCAACACGATCGGGTTTCCATTTCTGGCATATGTGGTGGGCGCCAAAATGGCCTTGTTTGGGAGGCAGCGTGGCGAAGGGAGAACCTCCACCGCATCTGAAGCCCCATCTCGTCCCTGATCGACATCTCATTCGACGTCAAATCTTGCTTCTGGATGTACCCCTGATCTAGCCAGCCTTGGTTCTGGCCCATCCGAGCGATCCCCATAAAGCGGCATGAGATATTGCTCCCAAGAACACCAAGAATTCCCTTCCGAATGCCGCTCTTATTTTGCGCCTCTGGTGATCCTACCCGCTGGCCAGCGATCCAGTGGGGTGGATACCCGCGCATTCTCCCGTGTTTCGACGATGCGGTGACATCTCGTCAACACCCAACCGACTTTGCTTGAAGAAAAGTTTGATGCTCCTTCGAGCCTGCATGCCTTCAAGCCTGCATGCCTTCAAGCCTGCATGCCTTCAAGCCTGCATGCCTTCAAGCCCCCAAACGCGCCTACAATGGCATCTCAACATGTAAATATCCTGGGGTAAAAATAGTAGTACTCGAGTAACCTCTGCAGCCAGGCTTCAACTGGCATTTACCCAACCTGATATGACTTGTTGAAAAGATTCGGACCCTGTCTTGGCACTGACCTCGTTCAGTGGGCCTTCACACACATCAACTTCCTTGCGCCCCTTGAAGGTCCCGCTATCACCAGGTGTGCGCTTTGCTGTCATGGACCTTCTGCTCCACTCCTGATCCTCCATTTATCAAGTCCCCTCTCCCCCAGCCAAACTGCCCTATCAAAAACCAAGTTTGGACTGGCTCCGCTCTTTCGTTTACAACCCATCTGGGCACCACCAATCTGATAATACCCTGCCACCGCCCGCCAGCTCTCGCCTTCAATCTTCAGATTCGTCTCTCCGTACTTACTACCTACTTCACATTCGTTTTCTTGTCCTCTCGAGATAATTTCCTAATCAAAAACACACACAATCACCATGCGCTTCTCTACATTAATTGCTGCCTTTATGGTAGGCGCCGTCACAGCAGCACCATCATCATCATCTCCAAACCTTCAATCAAGATCAGTTAGCTTCAATTGGGGAAAGGATAAAGTACGCGGCTTGAACTTGGGGGGGTGGCTCGTATTAGAACCGTGGATCAGTAAGAATTCTTCTCTTACTTTTGACGTCTTTACTAACCAATTCAATAGCTCCATCAATCTTCCAAAACCTTGACCAATCCCTCGGCGTTATCGACGAACTTACCCTCACTGGCAAATTGGGCAACGATGCAGCACTTGCCATTCTCAAGCCCCATTGGGATTCCTTCTGTACATTTGCCGACTTCCAAAAGATCGCCGCTGCCGGTTTTAACATGGTCCGCCTGCCAGTTGGTTACTGGGCCTATTCTTTGGATGCTGGAGAGTCGTACACCCAAGGTGCAGCTCCATATGTCGACGCGGCAATCGATTGGGCTAGAGCAACAGGATTGAAGGTGTTGATTGATTTGCACGGCGCACCAAAATCCCAAAACGGCTTCGACAACAGTGGTCAAAGAATCGCAAAACCAGGTTTCCAACAAGGAGATTCCGTCGCGCAAACACTTGCTGTGCTCGAGACAATAACACAAAAATACGCGCAAACTTCGTACCAGGATGTTGTTGTTGGTATCGAGCTTCTTAACGAGCCATTGGGGTCGGCTCTCGATATGGACAACCTCAAGACTTTCTTCCGCAATGGTTTCGAGCAAGTTCGTAAAGTCAGTGATACACCAGTTGTGATCCACGACGCATTTATCTCGCCAAGCAAATGGAATGGATTCCTCTCAACCTCAGACAACAATGCTCAAAATGGTAAGTAGCTTGCAAGATACCCGGTCATTGCCTTCGGTCATCCACTGTATCAAGCGTTGTCCAAGATAGTTTGGGACAATCAAAATCATTGTTCGAGAAGGTTTCGAAGATTTAAAGACTCGCTTTCTTTATTGTTTAAATCTTCTCGGTCAATGGTTACGATTATCCGAGAGATCTCAAACAATGAGTTGAAAGGGTGCCGAAGAGCATCGACCAAACTTCTTACTGCTTGTTGGGAACCAGTACTAATACATTTTTTAGTTGTCGTCGATCACCATGAGTATCAAATCTTCACCAACGACTTCGTCGCCATGCAGCCTTGGGAGCACAGGCAATTGGTATGCAACAACGCCGCCAGCTACGCTTCCGGAGCCGACAAATGGACCATCGTAGGCGAGTGGACTGCAGCTATGACCGACTGCGCCCCAGCACTCAACGGTTACGGAATTGGAGCACGATACGACGGTACCTACCCAGACTCCAAGGTCGTCGGTACCTGCGCAGGCAAGAACAACATCCTCGAATGGGACGACACCTTCAAGGGAGACATGCGAGGGTACATCGAAGCCCAACTTTCCGCATTCGAGTCTCACACCCAAGGTTGGGTCTTCTGGAACTTCAAGACCGAGACCGCTCACGAGTGGGATGCCTTTGCCTTGTTAGACAACGGTGTTTTCCCACAACCTTTGACCGATCGAAAATTCAGTTCTATTTGTTCTTTTTAAGGAAAGGGGGTTGTAGGGTTCGATGAGCTTTGATGATAAAATAATGACACCTGGGAGATGAGAAATACAAATTGGGAGGCAATACAACTTGGGAGGAAATTGTGCAAATTACATAACATACTGGATGAAAGACTGGACTGGTTGACCTGGGGGAATAAATGGTCGTTACATATACCCAAATAGATAGATAGTCTTTAATTAGAGACGAAATCAAGCAATGAAATTGAAATAAGAATACAATCCATTTGTCATAAGTGCGTAGAATATCTCAATGCTCTCTCAAGATCCAGCTGAATTTCTCTGGAATGAAAGGACGGGTGATATTCTCAATTATTCCAGCTCTATTCTTCGGATTGTTCTTGGAGAACGAGTTTCATTGTTCGAGTTTCCCAGTCCTTCTCGGTGAATCATTTCCATTATTTTAGATGGTTGGGAATTTCGGCTCTCAAAGAGTGCCAAATAGATGACGGCTTCTTGAACACTCCCTCGTCGTGGTACGGAGCATTGCCCTCTGTTGAGCATCTTATGAGACCCTTCCACAATCCAGTAAAACTTCAATCTCCCCCCCCCTCCTCTCCCCTCCAAAAAAGCATCAAATACCAATGCCCAGCATCCCAACGTCTAAATAACCTTAACCCCATCATACGTAAACTACTCCTACTCGTACAACCTCAGGCGAGCATTCCTCAAGCTGAGTGAGGTCCTGGCTGAACATCGGGGAAATTTCGAGGCGAACCTTGGCATTCTAAATGAACGACATCTCTTCTTGACATCCTCACTTCACTTATCATTCTGTGTTTCACTTGCCCCAAAAACTTCTGAAAGTCTTCTAAACTGGTGCCTTGAATATTTTATGATTAGTGGATTGTGGGATAATTGGGTGCCGAGGTAGAGAGGGTTAGGGGTTTGGCGGAGGGGTGCATGCAATTGGGGATGATGGTGATGTGGTAGTGAGTTTTTGGATGGAGGGAAGATAGGCCTGGAGGTTGTTCTGAATTGCTGCTTTGATTATCTCATGATGGATGTGTTGTGTGATAATTTGGTAGTAAGTTTAGAGATGCTCAGAGCGCTGGAGAAAGGGGGGCGGAAATCAAGACGGGGAGTATTTGGGATGGCGAGAAAGTGTTACTGCATTCATGCTTTCAGTGTTGTAGTTGAGAAGAGCTTGCAATTGAGAAGTTTCTCTTGTTTTTCTTTTAGCGGTTGTTGTTCCTGTGCGTGCATGTCTATCTCCATGGTTTATTCCAAGTGTCGAAATCCCCATTTTGACTCTGGGAATACGTCTTAGGGAGTGTGGTGAAATATTCTATTTGCTCTCAAATTTTCTGAAGGTTTTTGCTTTTCTCTTGTTCATGAAGTGGCCAAGGCTTTTTTTTGTGCTGGAGTTTCATGAGAAGACATAGTGCAAACAGTGTGAAGAGACCACCATTCAATTCACCCAGGCATACTGGATTTTTTGTCAAGATCTCAAAAGACGCGTTGCAAATGTCCCCTGTAATTGTTCATTTAGTTCAGTGATTGGAGCCCAATCTAAAGATATGATTTTGCACTTTATATCGAATATCAATTAAGCTTGCAGACATTCAAGTACTTCAAATGATTGGTGTAAGGTTTAATCTTGTAATATTGACAAGACCATTCATTCAATAGACGTTTCATGCTCGCTGTTCGCTGCTTGAGAGATTACTGCAACACTCCTGGACTTTCCTTTTGTAGAATACCCCTCCTTCTATGTCAACAGCAATAGGCACACTAGGAGCTCGAGCCACCTAGTTCACTTCCCCGTGAAGCGTTGAATTAATTGATTGGCCAATAGCTGGAATGACTAGGGTGTCGTGCCGACTATACTTACCTTCGGCCTCAGCCGAACATTAAAAGACATCACGCGTCAACTTCTTCTCCTCCCCAACTTCATCCTTCAAACACCCACGCCGCCTCAAAAGCCTCTTTGGCAACCCTATATCCTGTGAACCGATCACTCTTTCAAATCGGCTTATACCTCGCTTGTACAATGGCAGAAATTGGACAAGACATGGAGGGTGCTGGTGAGCCCCCATTTGAGCCACCATTTGAACTCCCTCCCAGACCGGCGTCAACTTCGATCTTACCTAATGGGCGTGAGGTGGCTGTTCATCCAAAGCCTACCAAGCGTAGGTCTAAACCAGAGTCTCTCACCAAGGTTGCTACTATCAACAGTGCAAGAGATCGATTGAGCCAACGTCGCGGCGCTGATAATCTGCACGAACTCTACGAGTCACCACCACGACTTCTACGCAGAGAAAATGCTACTGTTGGCCAACCAGCTGTAGATTACAAAGAGCGGGTATGCTTCTCACCTTTCCTCTGTTTGCTTCTTGCAATTACTGACACATTGAAGGCCATCTCTGTTTACGCACAATTCCCAGCTGCCAATGGTGAAGGCGACCAGTCTTTGATTGGCTCCATTTGCAACCTTTTCCCTGTAGGCCTCACCTTTGCTCACAAGCACACTGAAGCGGTACTGACGCGTCACAGGCTGCTCCAACTGGTATTCCTTCTCCTGCGGGATCTTCTGTCGCTTCTAACGCGTCTTCTTCATCTTCGTCGTCCACTTCAAGCAATAACGACTTGGTAAAACATTCTTCTGCGGTGGGTCAGGATAGTTATGCAGCTTATGCCTATCGCATTCTCACTCGCAGTCTCGAGGCTCGTTCAATACATTATTTTTATTTTCTTGCTGCCGAAGCTGACTTGGACCTAGCTGCTTGACAAGGATCTTCCACCTGAGCCATTTCTTCAAGACCAAATCCCGTTCAAGGACTTGCTCCCCAAGCCACCCAAACACTCGGCCAAATCCTCGCTTGAGACATCGACCACTGAAGGCGCACTCTCGTTCGTGACGGCATACGACGGAGCCTTCGACACACCCACATCTCCCACCGGAGGGCTCGAGAGCAGCATCGCATCAACCATCCCAACAACCACTGGATTGACTGGCACTCAGCTCAGCCCGATTTCAGATCATACCGAGCCCTCGACCGCACGAGGTTCGCCTACACACCTCGAGGTCCCCAATCAACGTCGTCGTCGTACCGGAGCCACATTTGGTGGTAGTCCTCGCAGTCGCCGTCTTCGCAGCATCGGAAGTGTCATTGGGGGTCGCCCTTCTCAATACTATTTGACACCTCGGCCACCTCGTCAAAATATTGCCGACGAGATGCGTCCCGTCCTTAGTATGCCTCTCTTCATTTTTAAAGACTCAAAGAATCCTGCTGACCTTTTACTAGTCAATGAGATGTACCGCCAGGCGGTCACCTCTCAGCCTGAAATGATCGATGGCGCTACGGATACATCTCCAATTCTCCCAACTACCGTCAGACGACACACCAAATATCAGTGTGGTGCGACCTATCGAGAGGCTCACGACGCTCACGAAGTCATTATGGGATACAAGCGGGGTGAAAAGTGGTTAGTAATTATTTCTAAATCCTCAAAGTCATTATCAGTTTAACAATGTTCACAGCAACGAAGCCGAGTCTTCTCTTGGCACCAAGACCGTTAGAAAGAATGATAAACTTGTTCGTGAACTCCAGACTCCTCCTGAACTTCAGATATGGCATATTGACCAGATCCAGGGTTCCGCGTACAACAAGGGTGCCTCCAACACCGCTGTCAATCCTCCTCGATCCTCGTCACTTGAAGCTGGCTCGGTGCTTGACCGCCTAACCCGACCAACCGCTACGAGTGCCCGTCGTGAGATAATTGGCAAGGATCGCCGTCGCCAATCTGGCACCTTTCCTTCACCTCCTACTCAGCCAACGAAGGCCGTCAACCCGGTTAAGAAGGCTGGCAAGGGCTTCAAGACAAAGCTGACATCTTTGATGGCTGGTCGTAACAAGAGTGCTGCTCGAATTCCAGTCGTCACAGCCAACAATACTCCATCTGGTACACCCGAGGAGGATATTGATGATAACCGGATCTCGCGCAATATCGCAACCTTCCGCGGCTCTGGCATGGATCGACGAGTCTCCCAATTGCCACGCCCATATGCTACCACCCCCGATCTAACCGAGTTCACTACCGCTGCCGATGATGAAGACGTCTTCTCTCCACGCCCATCAACCTCTCACGAACCAGTACGATCTGATGAGCGTTATCCATGTCTTCACCCTCGTGCCCCCTCATCAGAATACACTCTTCGAGAGGATGCTCACGCTTCTCGTGCTGAGCTTGGCGAGGCTTTCCGCGCTCAACACGCCGGTCTCATGGATAGTCAAGGTCGCTTCTATAACCATTCCAATGCTTCCGCCGGTCCTTCCAACCGTCCTGTCGCCTTCAATTCCGCTGCTGCTGTCGCAGGTCTTTCCTCGGTTCCTACACCACCAGCTACCCAAGCAGGAGGTACCGCAAACATCGGCGAAGGTTATGGAAATGTCATTGATGAGATGCTCCGCCAGGCCGAACAATCTTTGCATCAGATGATTGAACAAGCCAGTGCCATGCCAGACCAAGAGATACGTGACGGTTTGTTGGATGTCATTGAGTTGATTGGCCATTCCATTGCAAACACCCGAACTATTCGAATTGAGATTATGCGCGAGACGGAGGAACAAATTCGCTTGGCTTCTAAGGTCCAGATGCTTGCGGCTTTAGCTGTATCTAAGCTTTGAACTGGTTTCTTTGCGCTGTTGTCCTGTTGATACTTACGATACTGGAGATTTAATGAATGGGTTCTTCTCTGGGGCACATATTACTGGTAAATGCTGGCTTTTCCTTGGTGTGTTGTAGAGTAAAATTGTCACCAGCTGCAGATAGTTGAATGAAATGGAATGCTTTTTATGAAAATTTTATAAAAAATAAAGAGTCTAGAAGAAATATATATAGACTCTAAGAGTTATATACTATAGCTAGTACTAGCTAATACTAAAAGAGTTTATTGTAAATATCTCTAAAAGAAGAAGATAAAACTACTTTTAGCAATCATATAATATTACAAATAACTATATTCTTTCTTCTCTTCTAGATTGAACTTTTTATAAGTATATAATACTATATATATCTATCGTTGCTATGAAATAAAGCAAGTATTATAGTATTAGAGAAGTTGTAATTTGAAAGTAATAAAGTTCTAAGTCTTCGTTTTGTACTTCTGCTACTACTACCGAGATCTCAGGAGTACGAGTTGTCTTCTTCACATTGTTCCTCGGAAGTGGATTCATAGTGAATAATAAATTAAGGGAAAGAAGTGTATGGCGTGGCTTGAAAAGAAGCGTGTGCCGTAGGAATGAGTACTCGGCTTTGAGAAAGTGAAGTTCGTAGTACACGAGTGTGAAGTGGCTTTGAATTTGTATAGCGCACTAGTTGAGTCGGCGGAAGAAGACGTTTGCGAGGGAGTACCGTGACTCTCTAGATGCGTGGGAAGTCGGCAAGGAAAAGCCGCCCTTTTGCTTGCTGGAGGTTTCTCCTCTTTGGTCGGTCTTACATCACCATCCTACTCTTTCATCACAAGGTTAGATTCTCGGACTAACATCTGGCCCCGATGAATCCAAGCATTAAAGTTGGAAGAAGTAGGCTTTGAGAAACAATTATCGAAGACGGAAGAGGTGTGTGACGACGTTATTTTACTTTGATTTATGAGCTATTCGTTCTATCTTGATTATACACGTCGTGAAATAAGTTTCTTCTCCGCCGTTCTTTGTAAATCCTCTTTTAATTTACCTTATGAGAGACAAGATAGGTATGAGAAGTGAATTCGGAATGTTCTACCCAAGGAAAGCCTGGGAGAAGTATATGTAGACACCTCAGGTCACGTGCTAAAAGGCTTTGTGAAACGTTCTGTAATATCTTCTCTTCCAGATTCACTCTTTATAAGTACATTATTCTATTTTATTCTTCGCATATCTGTCATTGCTATGAAACCAAGTAGTGTATGTCGCAGCAAGAGAGCTGCATTCTATAGCGGGGAAAGTAAACATTACTATGTAAACACATCCCAAGTTCCAACTCCCTTATTGCTGCTGGAGTCCCAATTACGAGATATCTCGCTTATTTTATTCTTAGAAATCGGATTCGTAGCGTGAGTAGTAGATAGAGAAAAGAGAGTACATGACGTGGGAATACGTGCCTAGCTTTGAGAAAATGCAGTTCGTACCATGCAAGACTTTCGGTCTATACAGCGTACAAGGTTGAGCAGGTAAAAAACGTCGTTTATGAGTATCGTTACTCTCGAGAGTATAAAGCCGGTCAGAAGAAACTCTTTTAGGGCTTCGTAAGTTGGTTCCTTGCTTTCTTTCTTTGCAAAGGAGTTAGATTTCCGGCAGAAGTCAGCATATACCGAAATCGGTTGTTTTGTAAGAACTTAGTTCATCTCTCTCTTCTTAGTTGGTTTGGGGACGGGTGAGGATCAAATAATTCTTTTCTCCGATCACATCTCGTAAACAATCACAGCAATAAACTGGACATGGCTAGGACTACGACTCAACCATGAACTGATAACACTGAATTACTATCACCTCAAACAAATTTGTGTTCGTTGATGGGTTTGTGGTTTCAATGCGAAGACTTGGATGTTTTATGTTGTCGGTGGGGACTTTGTTGTTGATTATAATTCATGCCCGCATCCTGGATAATGAATCCTTCAAAGGGAGTTGAGATAGAGAAGTAAAAGGTTATGAAAGAGGGTTATTGATGGAGAGCCCGTGTTGTGGAAGTGTACTGGTGAAATATGCAAATGGGGAATAGATGATGACTAGGAATCGAATTTCACTAGTTGTATTTGATGATGTTTGTGTGTGCATGGCATTCTAAGACAGAGATGCTTTGGTAATTTTCATTAAGTCTCTTAATTATGCAGATAAAACCAAACTTCCTTTTGCGATTCACCTTTTGGGTTTTTGAACAGTATTGTCTGGTAACTCCCATCTGCTATCATGTTCTCCTTGGAGCTCCGTCACGGGTACTTGAAGCTCTTGAGCTTCTTCGGAAACAGGCCTATCTTCTTTCAACCCGTCCCCCTTCTCGAGCCTCGGAACTATTCCTTCAGATGATGCCAGCCGACTTGTTTTTCGTCTCCTCCAAAAGAAAACTCCACTTCCGAGTAGAATAATTAACGCAGCAATGCTGATACTGACAGCGATACCCCCTATTGCGCCAGAAGATAGTGCATGCTTTGGTTGACCCGATGCTAAAACCTGAGACTGCGAAGGTGATATTGGAGTTGATGTTGATTGAGAATTCCCTATACTGGACTGCGTAGCACTTGTAGTACCACTCGCACTTGTGGTACTACTCGCACTTGTGGTACTACTCGCACTTGTGGTACTACTCGCACTTGTGGTACTACTCGCACTTGTGGTACTACTCGCACTTGTGGTACTCGGAGCTGGAATTGCCTAAACGTTGTCATTGAAAGAATCTATGCTCCTCAACCAGTGATACTCACATCAATACTCGAGTACGCTAAATCATTGATCGCAATCCCAGTAGTTTGATTAAAAACAAAACTCTGCGCGTCTTTAAGCGTGGTGTCTCCCTTTCCAAGCTCCAAGTTGAACTTGCTATTCACTACCAAGTGCCACTCAACCCCAACAGCGTGATTTGTAAGATAATAAGTCCCATCCCCCCAAGATGTAATATCCCAAATAGATGCGTTGGTTGTTAAAGAAGCGTTAATCATACGTGGTATATTTGTCACAGGTTCTACGTCGAAGTAGGAATGTGGGTTGTTACTCGTTCTTATAGCGTAACTCCCGGTTCCTACTGGGAAAAAGTTCCATTTTTGTCCAGGTTCTTTTGAGTCGGTCGTTGAAAAAAAGGAAGCTCCTTGTGTCGCATTGTTGGAGTAAAGTGATGTTGCTACCATAGACGATGTAGTCTCGATTTTTCCGGAAGTGAGCTTGTTAATTTGGTACCATAGGTTTTTATCCGGAGAAAAAGCTGACATCGTTTTGTTGATGTTAATTGTTGTAGAAAATTGAGGAGGAAATGAGAGAGGTATCCCCTGGTGGTAAATTGCAGGAACGGAGAGGCTTTACTTGGGTAAGGACTGCAATGCACTTCGCCCCTAAATTGGGGGCTGATACTGTCAGCGCTGGGATTATGGAGGGAATTTCAGGCGCCCCTGAATGATGGCTGATACCATTAGCGCTACGTTTGACGTAGAGCATAGTCCAATGGAAGGCAATTTAGGGGCAATTGACAGCCCCTAAGATGGTTTATAGATTTTTTACGTATATTCAATTTGATAAAGAAACGTAAAACTCATCTCCACTTTCCTCTTTTATGTCTTCTCTACTCAATAAGTAACATGATGTCTGACACATTACAACAGGGATGCGGTTTTAAACGAGCCCCGGCCCATGGGGAGGCTCGCCATGGAGAAATAAATACTTCAGATGCATACCTGCCTACCTAGATGGTTGTCCCAACTTTCTTGGGTAATGCAAGAAAATTATCCTAATTATTTAGAAGAGTCTGGGACAATTGGCCCAGGTGTTTTAGAACAATCAAGTCCAACGTAGTACTGGAAGGTTCGAACAATGGCTCCTTTACTTACTGCCACTTTTAATGCCTACCCTGAAGGAGGATTGGAACTAACGTAAGGCCACAGCCCTCATGGGAACTAGGTTTAAACGGGCTGTGGGGTATTCTGGGATCATCATCCCCTCTGTGATGGGGATAGTCTCATGCTCTTGATAACGGCGCCGAAGGCTCCAAGAAGAATATCGTTCTTTACTAACAAGTATCTCCAATATAACTACACAATGATCTCAATAAATTATTTTCAAAAGGATTTCAATGATCACAAGAGAGTGTAAATTGGTCCAGGTACCGAATGCATCTTGTATCACCCCTGACAATCAATTGGAAACTTGATTACGATTGTTTCATCCAAAATGGCTCATTTTTAAGATGCGAACCACCCAAAGTAGAGGAATAGATTTCCACTGGTATGGCTAATCGAGATCGATTATCCGAGAAATTTAAGAGAATTGAATTCCATTGCTCAAGCCTTCTCAAACAATTGAGCAGAGAGGGTATTGCAACGATATCATGCTAGATGCGTCGTCATCTAAACTGCTAGCCAATTCTTTTCCAATCTGTTCTTGGGTCCTTTCGAGGTGGCAACTTTGAGATAATATGACTATTGTTCGCAGGACCGGAATTCATGGCGTTGATAACATCGTCCTTGACCGAAATTGTGTTTTGTGCCTAAACGCACTCGAGAATATCCGTTGACCTCATCTAAAAGAAGCTGTTTCATGAAGTCGATCTCTATATGTTTGTTAGCAAGAACAGCGAAGTGTGAAAATCAACTTACTTGCAACATTGGTATACTTTTGTAATACTTCATCCAAAAGCAACTCCACTCGTGGCTTGAATGTGTCGAGGATGGTATCTGGATGGATTTTGCTTACACCGTCATTTGTCATAGATTCTGGCGGTACTTCTGCCATGATGCAGGTGTCCAAGAATCAGTATGCGGATATTAAAATAGTGCGAGATTGATGAAATCAAGTTGTGACAAAACTAGTGAATTCGGGCAAAGAAACTGAGATGATGAGGTCTTGAGGGCGTCTCGTCTCGGTTGGTTCGCGCTTTCCAAGAATAACTTCGTCTAAGTGGGCCCTCCTATTTTAGTACTTTCCGCATACACTCAGTATTTCATTCATGAGCTATCACATCAACGTACCTAGACTGACTGGGGCACAACTGTTCGGCAACCATCAAAGTGGAAAGCTACCCCTGCGGGAGCAAGTCCGACCAACTTGACGATCAGAAAGGATGCCGACAGAGAATTACCGTGAGCGGGCAAGAACTTTTTTGCTACTTGGATGTATTTTTTTGGTTCCTTTTTGCGGCCTTAGTCTTTTTTTGGATGCAAAAGAATTCGGATGTTGGAAATAAGGGAGGTTTGCAAATGGTATGTCGTCACAAGAAATCAAATTAGGTTTGGCTTCCCTCCTGGATCTTGAGATGATGCTTGTTGGAAATAGTTAGGCGATGCATTTGGTATATGAGTTTTTTGTGTGGGCATTTATTTTCCTTCTCACATGTAGCATTTCTCATGATAACGGATACTGCGTTATCTGAGTGTTCGCTCTTTCTGACTAGGAATTGTGAATAGTTGGATATCGCCTTGTATTCGTTTTCAGAAAGTATTAAGGAAAGAGCTGTCTTCTTATCGGCACCCGAAAAAACATAGAAATTAGTCTAGGTGATGATCATCTGCCCAGGACGAAGATCGTATCTCAAGTTTAACATCCCCCACCGCACAACTGAAGATTCGAATTTATCGCATCAATAAATTCAAAGAAAATAACGGATTCCTCCTTCCTCTGCTTCACGACTTCGGTGAAAAATTTTCATCACGCACCAAAGATGCCGAGACACGGCAATTTGTGTTCGGCTCGGGTTCCCGAGCTGAACTAATGTAGTCGTCTGGTTGCTTGAATGAAGAGTTTTGTTAGATTTATGATCTCGTTGCAGGTGGGAGTTGGTGCCAACCAAAATGCTACTTATAGTGGAAAGTCGCGAATGTCAAGATACAGTTGGTAATGCTGAAGAGCATCTGGGGCCTATAGGGTTGGCTATGGCTTGCCGAGTTCCCATTGTACGAACGCTTTAGAAGAATGGCAAAGTCAAAATAGTGATTGTTCGAAATTAACCCGCACAATATCTTCTATTGTGCGAAGTTGCTTAGAACAATGGGCGATTATTCGAGATGCTCCAGCACAACGATTTCACAAGACTGCCATGAAGACCTGAAGCATGACCAAGAAACTTGTGTTGGTCAACGACACGAGCGTTCCTTCCTCCGTCAACAAATCCTAAACCCGTTTGGCTTCGGTACAAGTTTCCCACAATTTTCTTGGGGGCTCAACTATTTCGGGAGATGGCAAATTTTTAAAAGGAAGGAACGCGTCTCGATGACGCGCTTGTCGAAAGCCTATTCCCATAAGAGGTGGCCCTCACCCACCGCATTTTCTCATCCTCTCCCCTTCCTCATCTATGATTATCTCCAAGTCACCACTTCTATTATTTGAAGGACACAAGTCTTCCACCTTTCGGTCTTCGCAGAATCTTCTTGTCTCCCTGTGAGAATCATGTCGCTGACTGTTCCTCGCAAGAGAGCTAGGCTTTCCAGCATAGGTGAGGCTCTTTCCCCCTCTATCTTGAAAAAGCCAATACCACTGAAGACGCCTTTGGTGATCCATCCCCAGAGGAGCTGCCATCTGGCCACGCCATCCTTCTCCTATTCCAGTAAATTCAACAAGGGACTCTCGAGTCCGATCCAATCTTCTCACCCATGTACCAGAATACACTGGAGTCAATTATTGCGTCAGACCCCAGTCTCAGCGAACCCATCGAGTTTGTATTTCGTATTCCGGTACCTTCGCCCCCCACACTGGGACCGTTACTGCCCAGTTCTCCCAGCCATGATACTGCTTCATTCCTCACGCCAGAATACTTCATTGCCCTTTGTGCATTGTCAACATCCACCATCCTCACTCGTGATATGAAATCTCATTTGGTTTCATCTAAGGTTGTTATGTGCCTCTCGGATCTTCCCCAGATACTCTCCCGGTGGTGCGATCCGCCAATACATCTCCAGAAAACCTTTCAAAACTTCATTCGCATCGCCTTGGAGACGAACCTCACTGAACCTCACTCTCTGGTCTCGCTTATTTTGATAATTGACAACCTCCAAGCTACATTCTCGGACGAATACTATCTCCGAACTTTGTACATCTTCTTCCGATCACTTCGTTCTTTACAGCATGGAAAATTTCCATTTGGGGGTTTTTGACTGTCATGTCATTTGCCCATCTACTCAGCTCAATCTCAAATGAGCTATTCACACTTCAAGGAGAGGTTCTTGTCATCAAAGCTCACCCACAACTGAAGACCCCTGAAATCTCTCTTGCCACCTCTCCTACTGTTACAAAATTGTGCGATATATTTCGAAGAATTCCCAAGATGCCGAACCAGCAGTTACCAGGCATGCTTCTCGCGCCGGACATTTGCGACGCCATGAAGAACCAAGCTGGTGTGGAGGCGTGGATTTTTGCAAATGAGGCTCCACGACTGCTGTTTTTTGTTGACGATGGTGTCAATACGCTGGTTTGGGGTGCTACAACCACGACACACGTTTGCGTTATGTCTCCGCAATTTGAACTCGTATGTTTTTACGTACAAATGGAGCTGCACTGCGATATTGCGGTCAAACACCAACATGGAAACACCTATGAAACCCCCATGAAAGACTTGAAGTTTAGTGGCATTATTCCGTTGCAATTTATGGCTTTCTTGACGAGGAATTACTATGCTATCTAGCGGCAAGCAGTTATGGTAATGGCTTAAAGAGGAAAATGAGATGTAAATACAGTACAGAGCTCATTGTTTTAGCTTTCTGGCACATTTAGTTATTTCCCCAAAATACTTTTGGACAATAGAACTCCATTGTTCCAAGTCTGTAAGATAATTACTTGAAATACCCGGGAAAATTGGGACAACGAGGTCTAGGTAGGCAGGTACGAACCTGAAACTGCCACGGCTGTGCTGACACTATAGAATATCTCTTGGGTCTTTTTGTACGATTATTTTTCTCTAGCAGGTGTTTGAAATTTGCATGAATGCCTGGAAGAGGAGGATTACTGATATTAATCTCGAGTTGGGTACAATTCTTGTATTCATCAACTATACAATTACTCAGAGCCACTCCGACTTACTAAAGGGTAGAATTGAGTAGTAATTTCACAACTACAAAGAATTGCTCTGAGCACCCGGCTACTAGTAGTTGAGTGAGATATGTACTAGATTAATAGTTTTATTACTCATTTACAGCTACCTGCGTACCTAGTTAGTTTATTAGGACCTAGGATAAATATGGAGACTCCAAGTAACATATATACGTTGAAATTAACTACTCTAGTAAGTCGACAGCCATCGATTGCAGCATCACGAAGCGATGCCGATTCGGATATCAGGAGAAATCATGTTCCACAACTAGAAAAAGGTGACCGACGCCGAACTACGTCAGGCCCAATAAACTAAGCAAATAGAGGATCATGAACAGAACCGCTTAAGTAATATGCATTTGAAATAACTCGAGTAGCTCAAACTTCGCAACCAGAACTTCATTGCATTGGTATTTTCTTCTCTCAAGATACCCATGGGAAATTGTCTGATTAATTACCTTAGAATGGACACCAAAAAATAGCTTCTCGTCATTATTCCGATTTTCTAGAAGACTCTCAAGCATTGACTGCGATAATTCAAGACAATGAAACTTCATTATCCCAAAACACCTGAGTGAATACTTTAGGCCTTGTTTGGCTCACTTACCGATAATTATAAATATCCTAGAATATATGCGGGGTGTGGTTTTAAGGGACGCCGCATATATTTATTTTATCATCTAATTATTCAGATAATATATTACAAATCGTTTGGCTAGTTGGATGCAAATATCGGTGTACATTTATACTAGTGATTGACTTCGTAAGTGCTTGCTCATAGTGGGTAATTTTGGCGGTGGCAGTGGTGCCACTAGTACAAGTATTAGGAGTAAAAAGAGATATTCAAGAAATTATCCGATTATCGTCTAAAAGACGATAATCGGATAATTGCTTTGTTTTGGTGAGGATAATATTTTATATAAATATCGGATGATTTTATTAAATATCTGGTTATTTATTAAGTGCGGGCCAAACGATTTGGATAATTAGGGCGTGTTTGGTTCTCATCAAATATTGGATATTTTCAATTATCCTCACCAAAAAAGGGAATAAATAATGTTGAGATAATTATAACTATCCAAATTGTTTGGCCTGCACTTAATAATTGTCAAGGTATTTAATTAAGTTATCCGATATTTATATAAAATATTATCCTCACCAAAAAAGTGCAATTATCCAATTATCGTCTAAAACACGATAATTGGATATTTCCTTAGATATCTCAGCTAAATCCTACACTTCTACGAAATATATAGAAGATTATCCACTACGAGCCAAACCATTATGGGATATATTATCAGAATAATTGGATAATAAAATCATATATGCGGTGTCACCAAAAAACACTCCCCGCATATATTTAACGATATTCATAATTATCTCAAAGTGATCCAAACAGGCCCTTATTTATTCATTTTTTGGATGAGGATATTTAGAAATATTCGAGAAAAGGTGCGAGCCAAACAGGCCCTTAAATTGTTCCAGATATATCAAATAATTGCTTAAAGTACCCTATATAAAAAGGGACAACGAGGACCGGGTAGACAAATACAAACCTGACGCGAAGTATATACTACCGCTTTTTTGTCAGTCTCTGCCAGTTCTAATATGATGTAAAAATAAAAATAAAAGATGCCAATAATCCTTGAACCCAGTTCAATACTCGGAAGAGTAAAAAGTTGGAATTAACCTCAAAGTAAGTATAAAATCCATATAAAATATAGTTTTCAATAGAATACTATCAGAAACAAGATTGTGCCAAAAGTAAAACATGATATTGAGATCCTTGGTATCATTTTAACCATAGCCCAAGTTGTTGATAAATTTATATAAGGCTAGTATAAGCGAGAATGCCAATTTGGCTCCAAAGCTAGCGAAGTGGGGCGGAGGAATTTTTTATCAACGTACCTTCGGCAATTCGACACGAGCAGGTACGAGTTTCCCTCCACGATCAAGAAGCACTGTGGGAAAGACTTGACGGGTGGTAAACTAACATCAAGCCATTACGAGCCTGGAGGCATAGGTCTGTGCGTACAGGCCATTTTATTTACAAAAATGAAATTCAAATTTAAAAAAGAGATAAAGTTAGTTAGGGAAAATCTACTTTAGCTTCTTTTCGTTTAGATAATCGAAGGCTCAGTCTTCTAAATTCTTGGCCGTTTCAATACGTTGAAGTGATGATTATAGCTTTCGTTTTTAACTGCCTGTAGTTATTTTAGTAAAGCCTGAGGATCGCTATATATAAAAAAAGTCCTGTACGCACAAACCCATGCCCGCAGGCTCGTTACAGGCCGGCGGGAAAAGTATAATTTATATCTCGCAAGGCACAAATCACTATCACAAAATGCATGGATGGGAACTTGAGTTTCGCAGAACACAAGGAGACTTTTATTAGGTATTAAGAGTGGGTTGCCCTAATGGCAGATTGCGAAAGGACAGTCTGGGTATAGGGGGTATCAATACGCAGCAAAAATGCGGCGCGCAGACCAAAGACAAACAAACAAAAACAGTAACAAACAAAATAACATCAGTAATGCAAAAATGAGAGTGGTATCAATCAATCTTGGGGTATTTCAAGGAGATCCGTTTTCCGACGATAATGAACTCGTAGCCATCAACAAACAAAGACGCGTTTCGAGCTTGCATGCATGACTTATGCGGAAGCGGTAACTTGAGGGGTGGTTGCTGGAACGGCTGGAGCTGGAGTGGTGGTTGGCTCTTCGACGACTGGGGCAACTGGTGTGGACTCCTCCTCCTTGGTGGCCTCTGGAGCCTTCTCAACCTTCTCGGCCTTTGGGGAGGATTTGCCCTTGACGGTAGCACGGAGCTTGGCGAATGGAGATTTTGGCTTCTCGGCCTCATCATCGCTGGTTGGCTTCTCCTTCTTGGTCAACCATGGGAGGGATGATTTGCGCTTGTCGGCCTTGACAGCTGGGGTCTCGGTCTTAGCCTCTCCATTTGTGACTGGGGCCTCAGTGGTGGCAGCTGGGGCTTCGACGACTGGCTCAGATGCAAGTGGCTCGGTGGATTCGACTTGAGGAATGACTGGGGCGGTCTCGCTGACTGGCTCAGCTTCATCCTTTGCTGGAACAACTGGGGCCTCGGACTTCTTCTCCTTGTTTTGAGAGAATTGTGACTTGAGGGTGCCGAAGATGCTGTTACGCTTGGATGGGGTTGGCTTTGCGGTCTCAGTTGGGGTGGATGGCTCCTCAGTTGATGTAGCTGGAACAACTGGCTCGGTGACGGCAGGAGTCTCAGAAGTTGGTTCAACGACAGCAGCTTGAGTAGTCTCCTCAGTGGCTGGTGCTGGAGTAGTTTCCTCCTTGGCAGATTCAACCTTCTCCTCCTTCTTGTTTCCAAATCCAATATTGCCGAAGATGGATGTTCTCTTGCGGGATGCAGATCGGCTCTTGCGACTCTTTTTTTCTTCCTTCTTCTCAGCAACTGGCTCAACGACTGTTGGGGTGGATTCCTCAGTAGCTGGAGTTGGTTCGACGACAGCAGGAGTGGTTTCCTCGGTCTTCTTTGCCTCATCAGTCTTCTTTGGCTCCTCAACCTTCTTGGCAACAGCAACTGGCTTGGTCAATGATGAATGTGCCGTCTTGTACTCTTCAGTCTCCTTTACAGTGTCTGCCAAAGCCTTGGCCTCTTCGACCTTAGTCTTCAAGACAGCGACCCAGTTATCGCGCTCTCCCAATGTAGAGGTTTGGAATGTGTGCTTGTGTCCTCCAGAGACGAAGTGGAACTCGACGGTACCCTCCTCGGTGAGATCTGCAACATCGGCCTGTGATAGGTTAGCGTGACACATTAAATCAATGCATACCGGGTGAGCTTACCAAGTTGAAGAGACCAGCTGGGCTAGCCTTGTCAGTAGCCTTCTTGCTGAAGAACAAGAGACCCTTTCCAGTGTGAGCGGCCCATGCGACGTTGTGGTTGGCAGCAGCAGCATCCTTCTCTCCACGAAGATAGCTGGACAAAGCCTTGGTCTCGACGGCATCGGTTCCGAAGAAGAAAAACTTCTTTTGGAAAATAAGACCCCTGATAGAAATAAGATTAGCTGCTGATCGGCACATGAAATGAGTGGGTCCCAGGTATGGAAATGTTTGCCATGGAGAAAAGCCATTGTTGGCAGATGGTCTGATCCATACCGAGCGCGATGGTGCGCTAGATGCCCCTTTGCTGTGAAGTTGGCGAGGAATAGAGTCGTTTCCACTTACTTGAGAAGTCCGGGGCCTTTGTAGCCTAGCACGCCCTCCTCGACTGGCTTAGCCTCTTCCTTTGCTGGGGTAGCAACCTCTTCCTCCTTTACGGCATCGGTGGCAGCTGGAGTTTCGCTCGTGGTGGCCGGTTCAACGGTTTCTGTTGTTGGCTTGGGAGTCTCCTCAACTTTTGGGGTGGACTCTGGTGCGACTACTGGAGTCTCGACCTTTGGTGCTTCAGACATCTTGAATGTGTTCGTTGTGATGAAATGTGATGGGGGTATTACAAGAGTATGGGGGGGAGCAAAGACTCGAAAGATTGGAGTGGGTGGGAGAAGGTAAAGAGGTGCAGGTGATGGTGTGGGAAGAAAAAAGCAGAGGAGCCCTCAACGACTTTTAATGTGAAAGGGAGCAAGGGCGGGAAATGAGATTGAGTAGCGCCTTAGGCAATGGGACCCGAGCTCGACCCACCTCCATGCTTGCTCTTGCCGGTTGCAAGGGTCGGTATGACTTTTTGAAATCTCGTCGAGCAATAATGGTCCACTAATTCCACAGAAAGCAATGATTTTTGCGCACCAGTCCAATCATTATCAAACGCTGCGGAGCAAACCACGGTGATCTCGATTCTCGAAGCTCCAACTGCGTATGATATGGTATGGTATGGTATGGTATGGTTTGGTTTGGAGCGTTGAGAAAGGCAGGTACGGTAAATTATATGCTTGGGCTTCTCAAACCTCACCGAGTCAAGAGTCATCTATCTCACTTTGTCTGCTCGACTCGACCGCTTTTCTCTCGTCACGGTCTTCGCAGGCGGCTGACTGTCTCCGCATAAAGAATTTCTTCTTAACCCTTCTACTCTCCCCCCGGGTCCCTGGTCGAGATGGGGAGAGATGATGATGAAGTTGCTGAGCATTGCAAACCACAGAGGGGAGACCAGTACGCAATTCGGGGGTGCAAGATCGACAGAGTGTCATGCGACTTTGACCGGCGAACTGCCAAAAAAACGGCGCCATAGCAGCATCAAAGGGGCTAGCGAGCTACCTACCCCCTCCTTCTACCCTCCAATCCATTTCCATCACAGCCTCGATCCAGACCGAATCGAGCCTTCTTCCCTCGTACACCTACCTAGCGAACCAGTCTTGGATTGGAGGATGGGATGGACCAGACGACCAAGCAGCACACCAGAAACACCAGACGACAGCCATACGACAGCCATACGACAGCCAGACAAGCAGGCCATCAACAGGCAGACCCCTCCCCCCATTCGTCGATTGGTCTTCGATAGAGGATGTCGCAGCATTGCTGCATCAACGGCATCATAGCCAAGGGCTTTCTTTCTTGTACATGCATTGCATTGCAGCCATGCCATCCCTCCACAAACACTAATACCCTTCAATATGACGATGCAGAGGGATCTGGAAACGGCGCTGGCGCTGAACGTCCACTTCCTGGAAAGTCTCACCTAGAAATGCCGTCGCATGGCCCAGCAGCCAGATACATATCAGACTTTCTCCTCAACCCCTAAAGTACCGGTCCCTCCGACAAAGCCGTTGGAGTCCTTCTGGAATCTCTAATTTCGTCCCATCTCCAAGTTTCCGCATTTTATGCTCCCCACGATGTGCCTACATTTCCTTCTCGATACCCTGCATTTGGACTGCTGACTAGCCAACAGAGATATTGCATCTAGCCCCCGCCCAACCCCCGAAAAATGGTATCGGGAAATTTGCCCTCCAGAAATAAGATAAGACAGACAGCCTTGCGACTTGCCAGTCGCCACACAATGAGGATTCCGCGCCCCGTGATCAATCTTCCATATATTTGGGGATTGATTGCTTTCTGTACGGACTGCGGGTTCAAAAAATACATCGTGAGTCGTACTCGAGACAGCTCCGGGAGTTAGTTTCAATAGCATCAACTTATTTGGCACCACATTAGCCTCTGCCACATTCTGCATCACTTGTCCACGGGCTGGTGTCAAGGTAGTGGCATTGTGGAACCGTAGTAAAAAAGTGGTGTGATTGGCCCGTCGCAGATTGCATTGATCGTGAAAACGAGGAGCCTGTTTCGTTTCAGCACTCGATCACGTTCGAATTCTTTTTTATTATTCTTCAAACAAGTCAACCTCATCGGATATCTGAATATGGCATCAAATTTAATCTGAGGACGAGGCCAACTGTACACGGCCGTCGTGCTAGCGCCCTGCTTGCCAATAAAGTCCACTTTATGTAAGACCTCAAATTTCCTGCAGAGGCGAGCTAAATTTTGGATCCTTGGATCCTGACAAGCTCCGGCAGAAGAAAGACCTAGCGAGCTAGATTGCCGCCAATGACCAATCTCGACAATGCTCCTTGGTGGATCCTCTAGCAGTGCTTGCTTGTGCGAGACAACCATGATTTGACGTCCAGTCATATTTTTATCGCCAAGTAGAGTGTACAAGCTGTCTGCTCCAAATCTACTTCTACCTCGGATCTGAAGCGTCCTATAAAATTCATCATTTTGATCATCAACCACGGCATCGAACCCCACAGCTCACAAATAAAACCAGTCGCACTAACACCAGGAACGCGAGGAATGCGCGGTTGGACCTTCTAGTATGTGAGGGGTATGTGTTGTACAATTCCCATGCGCCATGCTAATCGTCTGTGTTCTACAGTAATCGCAATGACAGATGGGGAAACCCGCCTGCAAGACTTTTCCCGAATCCCAAAACCCCCTCGAATTCCAGAATCTGAATCTGCCAGGTACATGTAATGATACATTCAAGAAGCAAATCATCGGCTTCAATTTCCGAAAACTCCTGCAGGACACTGCATAGGAAAAGTCTACTTCTCAAAAAATGCTGTTCACCGTTGTACGAAAGACTTCCTGCACAGACATAGGCTGTTTGGAGGAGTCCGCATCGACCTTAACGCTGACTTTTTCTCCAATACCGGTATGACGCCCAACCACACTTTGGAGGATCATGGGACCGCGACCGCCACACACACCGCTCAAGATAAGGATACCCCCACCACCCATGAGCAGATTATCATGAAATTGTCAGCAGATATGGTGATATGGCGAATGTTCCAAGATCCAAGCCGTTATTCACGATTCGGAGAATTCTGGGAGTGTTTTGTCTTGCTTCGGCTATGGCGGGAGAATTTCTTTGATATTCCTACGCTAATTTTTTGCCTTCATCGTTCCAACGGTTATCTTTTAGTCAAAGTCGGATGGAGTCGTTCTTTCAAAATGAAAAGTCATCCCACCTTCACTTCATATGCTTTTAGAGCCTATTCCTTGCCTCCTTGCTTGGTTTCTGCAAACCGGTTTCTTTCTTTGATACTTGAGTCACGTGGTTATCGCTCTCGACTCTTCAGCTGGACCATTTCCAAGTCGATTAACGATGTGCTGTGTATTCAAGAAGCTCGAGATGGGCCGGAAATTTTTATCATGGTTGAAAGATACCGAGAATCCATTGTGCGCTGTTCATAGCCTATTGCTTCAGAGATTTTGGGACAATTCGAGATATTATTCGAAGGGTTTGGGATAATTAGAGATTGGAATTCTTGATTCTCCTAAACCTTCTAGGGCAATCTCAGATATTGTGTGAAACGGTTGGAATAATAGGAAATCGAATTTGTCGATTCTTCTCAACTTTCTGGGAGAATGGATTGGGTTGCCCGAGACTGTTTTACGAAGAGGTGTACTCTGCAGATGGTGGATGTTTTGTTTTTTCTCTTTGGTATCAAAGTTTTGATGTTTGGAGCAATATGGAGGAACGGGATGCACACTCTGCTCAGCTGATCCATTGTAGTGAGATGATATTCGTGCCTCTTTAAGTTCTTTGATGGCGGTCCGTATATTTGAGATGGCTAAAATCATTGGTGTTGATTCAGCGAGTTAGCCCGTCAAGTTCTTAAGTAAGGTTGTCGGCTTTTTGTGTCAAATGTTGAAAATGCGTCCGCCGAATCAATGGCTGAGTTTAAACTCAAGATATATTTACAGCGAACTATTTTGCTATGCAATACTGCTTTGCTTTTTTACTGCTATTGCGGTATCGAAATTATTATTTAAAGCACTTCAAATGCGTTGCCTTCAATTTGTTGCCCTATTTGCTATTCAAAATTGCGGTGCCCGACGATAGCATCCTCTGTATTTTGGGTCAAGATTCTTTTTCCTTACCACCATGAATTACATCTCCTGCTCTTAAATGTAAATCTGACAAAGGCTTCGCGGCTTCTTTTTTGTGTAATTGTTGAGTAATCGTTTTCCCCTGTTTTGTCATTTGGGGAGACAGTAGAATTTTGGGGGAGATGGGATAGAAGATAGCGCAACTTCGCAAGAAAATGGTGATATATTATTGCCTTGTTTGAAGTTTACAATTTTTATCATATGGAGGTCCTGTGTATGAGAGAGATCGTTCATTTCTTTCGGTACAAATACCTTCGCTTGTTCTTAGACGAGGGGGTCCCGAAGAATTATCTTTCATTCTCTTGCGAGATTTTCCCAGGCGATTTTCCACAATCATTGGTCAAATAGATACAAGTAGAGAAATGAGTAGAACTCCTACATCAATCAAAAATGAACCCCATTTCGATAATTGTTCGTTGTTATCGGTGCTTGACCTTTGGTTTCTAGAGGTGTTTGATTCAATCATGCGCATACTACCTCTTGATGTATGAGGGAAATGATCTAACTGAATTGTAACTTGGGGGCAATTATCATGGGCTATGGGTAGGATTTATTTAGTCCTATTGCTTGCATAAATATAAAGGAATACTTTTACTCATTTTTCAACGCTATAAAATTGTCTCCGAGATCGCGCTTACACATAAAGCCTTGAGCAATTGTGTTTGAGAAGTTGGATTGAGAGCCTTTATTTTCGTTCTCTGAATTGTCTCTGGCGCGAAGGACACCTTCCAGTTCTGATTCAAATGGAAAAGTATATTTGTGGGCGCGAAATAAGCAGAGGCTAAAGTAGGGCCTACTTATCCTTTTGATGACGTATGAGATATACTTTAGACATGCGAACAAATATTTATTTCAACACGATGATGAGGTCAGCTTTTAAGTCGTGTTAGCCACCCCACTTGGTGAATCTATTTTAGTCTTCTGCAAGCTTCTTCCCCATTCCTGGTTCCTAATTACCTTCCTGCTTGCACCTTCTTCACTCACTTCTGCTCTGTATCACACAACATATTCAATACGACAACCTCATTTCTACACTATACTTCTCTCACAACACCTCCTCAGCAGAACAAATATATTCCCTCAACAACTCGATATCGCATCATCATCTCTTCAGATACCATTTTTCGTAAGCCAAACTCCTGGATACTTCTTTTTGCATGTTATTCTTCAGACTCCTTCTCATCGCCACTGCTTAACGCCAGTTCAGTTGCTTTATTTACATTGCGCTTTCACAACAAAGTTGTCACCTTCAGCTGCTAAGCTTTCTTCCACACCCAATTCACTTCTTTTCTCTTGACTCACAGTCTCTACTGCTCCTTCCTACTACGTCAACAACAATGGCTACCTTCCAAGTCAACTTCAAATTGTCTGGAGTTTGCTGCGGGTGGGGCTAAGTCTGTTTCTCCTGCTAATCGGTTTCCTTTCTGGCTCTTGCCTCGGTCCGTGGGTTCTGGACGTAAGTCTCGTCTACCTTCCTATTTAAACTTCTCCTCCAGCCCTTTGACTTCCACTTCTTCAACAACCTCGACAACCTTCTTCGACCTCGACAACCTTCTTCGACCTCGACAACCTTCTTCGACCTCGACAACCTTCTTCGACCTCGACAACCTTCTTCGACCTCGACAACCTTCTTCGACCTCGACAACCTTCTTCGACCTCGATAACCTTCTTCGACCTCGACAACCTTCTTCGATTTCGACTCTCCCTCTCCTCCCTTCTCCTACACATACCTCTCGATTCATATTACTGCTCGCTCTTGACCTAACCTTCCTCAGCATCCGATATCGCATTCATTTCTTCAGCAACCCTATGTTCGTTCTTCGCATACATTCATTGCTAGTCTCCGAATCGCAATCAAGCTTCCCGGTAAGTCGACTTCACCCATCCAGGCTCCCCGTTCTCGGCGTTAGCTTTCATTGCCCCAGAGCATTTGGGAGAATTGAACTCAAATCACCTTCATTCTTTCAAAGAGCCTGGGAGATTCAATTTCATTGCCCCTCCGCATCTGGAACAATTGAACTCAAATCACCTTCGTTATTTCGAACCATCTCGGAGAATATACTCTCATCCTCCCATCTCACCTCACACCTTACGACTGACACCATTTAGCAAAACCGTCAAAATGGTCAAAGGTACGGCAAATCTCAACGTGGAGTACTCCAAGCGGTCCAAGGCAAAAAAGAGAAGACGTGATGCCATTCTCAACCGACCTTTCCCCGAGGGTTGGAATCCCCATAAGCACGTCGACAAGGAAACTCACGACAATTCCTTGAAGGTTTTCAAACCCGGTGATGAGAACAACACAGACTGGGAGGAGAATTTCCGAGCAGTGGCTTTCCAAGCCATGCCATTGGACCCATGGCTTGGCAAGGAAACCCCTAAAACCAAAGAAGAGCTTATTCAAGAGAGAGTCGAAAATAACTTGAAGAATTGGCCATGGAGAGATAGCAGCAGGCAAGCCGTTATGCTGGGACCTCATATGTTCAACAATAATGCGAGTAGTGCCGGAGATATGAAGCCTCCCATTCAGGGCGGAGAGGGCTGTGATCAAAAGCAGAGTCTCTTCTTTCAGAAAATAGTCTGCAATCGAGACATATTTGCTCAGATCATGAAATTGGTTTGCGCCCATCACGACTCTGCTTGGAAATTCGGAGCTAGCTGTATCCAGGCGTACAATATGATGGTGATTTCCTCGATGGTAATCCCCAAAAAGTTCATTTTTCCAAGCCCCTTCGAGCAATTGATCGAGTTGTCCGAATGGGGTTCACACAATTGAGAATATTGTCTCATCTTCACTGGTACAATTAGCTTGGAACATGTACTGACATTTAGATAGGACTTTTGGGATATGCGAAAGGGCTACTTTAACAACTGTTCTGAACCACCTAAGCTCAACAGACATAATAGAATCACCAATCGAGCCGTGAATTCGGTTCTTATCATTGCTCCCACCCGTCACCCATATAGAGAGAGAGCAACCTATGACACACAACTCAGATGTATGCGCATGCTCTGTAAGTACCCCTCAAACAAGCCTGAAGATTAACTAAGTCTAACTCGACAATAGGCCAAGCTATCAACAACGTTCATGACAATATTCGAAATATACAGTTTCATAATGTCCCCTTTTTAACTGATCACCTTCTCGCCCTTTTTATCCCAATGATGCGTAATTTGACCACGCTTGGAGTTTATAAATGCCAACTGATTCACGTTGGTCATACCTTGCGTCTTCTCGATATCATTACCCACGACCGTCCAAAGGGCAAAGAATGTCAAGTCAATCTTGACTTCTACCCCAACTTCCACAAGGGACCCATCAGTACCGGCCAAGAATGGGAGATGGGTAATTTCGGAGTGACCTGGGACAATTGGAACCGCGATTCTCGACTCGCCATCTGGCAGCTGGTCTCTCAAATTATTCCAAGAGCCCGAAGTCAAGGAATCGATATGGAAAGTCCTTGGACCGCTTTCAGAAAGTGGTTAGAGGATGGACCATGCTGGAGAGTCGAGCAAACGTTGCAGGCAATTATGAGCAGCGATATCACAGCGGAAGAGTTTGCTGCGCAAGTGGACTGTGGAAATATGCTTCATTTCGGTAATGTCCATAAGATGTTTCACGTGAAGAGGAAAATCCAGTCGGAGGGTATGCAATGGTGAGTTTACCCTTTTTTTCATTATTTCAGATGGTCTGGCACATTATCAAATTCGCACCTTCCTCATTTCCTCATTATCCCAGATAATCTAGGACAATAAGTGTTCATTCTTCCAAACGACTTCGCACAATTTCAAATCCGCACCTTCCACATTTTTCCATCATGTCAAACAATCTAGCACAATAAAACACATTGTCCCAAAACCCCTCGAACAATAAACTAACTCTTCCCCAGGGCAGCAAGCGTCTACAACTGCATCGACTGCGGCCCCAACCTCGGAATCTTCTTCTTCTACCAAGAAATCCGCAACCTAAAAATCTACGGCGACGAACCTCGCTGTCTAGGCTGCCAACTCACACAAGTCCTCCAAGGCGAACAAGACCACTTCAAGCGGGAAAAACGCATGATAATTCGAAAATGGCTCACCCACCTCCAGCGAAGCGACGAAGGCCCCGTCCGTGTATGGAATAGCACCGATTTACGACGAGCTATTAAAGATTTTAAGCCGAGATATAAACATGTGCGTTCCTGGGGTGCAGGACTGAATAAGAAGAGAAAAGAGTGGATTGAGGAGAAGGGGTATGATCCCGAGATCAAGGAACGGCAAAGACCTTATACGAAAGAGGAATTAGGACGGAGAGGTTCGAAATTGAGATCTCCTTGTGTGGATTTGAAGAAGGAAGATCCTACTACTATGGATCCCGAGGAGGCGAAGTGGTCTGTGGGACGGGTGGATGAGATATATGCGCATGGATATTTGTGGTAATCTCATTCTTCGAGTTGATCTCGGAGAATGGGCATTCATTTTCCAACTGGTTTCGGACAACGACATTCATTTTTTATTCTTTCACAGGTAGGAGAATGAAGGTAATCATTCTCCTAGCCTTCCCCCAAAAGTTATCACAAACTTCCTCAGTCATTCATACTATCATCAAAAGCGTCGATTTTTAATTTGAACCAACACAATATCATTTATCCCCTAGCAAGTTTTCGTTTCTCCTCACCATCCCCCAGTTGCTAACATGAATACAAAGTACGAGCATTAATGGGTAGCTAATTATAATAAAATATCTTTTTTGAAAATATGTGTCTTGTTTTGTGATGGTGAACGTGAAATGATTAAAATTTTCGGTTAATTTTAGGGGGGATGGATGGGTTTGGCACCTAGTGAGTGTTGGTGCGGGGAGAATTTAATATGCATATGGAGAGAGAGGGGGGTATCTAGTTTTACGTCTTTGGTATTGGTTCTCGAGGAAAGAGTTTTATATACAAAATAGAGGAAAAGGCCCCAACCAGAATATCCTAGATCAAGGAGAGAAGCAATTAAAAGAAGATACTAAAAGTAATATATACCAAACAAATCCTACACGCCCCTTTCTTTCCCGCCCATTCATATAACCTTCCCGACTTCATCCCATAATAGCTCATGGTTTATGGAAGAAAGATCTAAGCAAAGCGTGGTGCTTTACCTTTACTCTCATTCTGTTGAGAGCGTAAGGGGAGTTGGCGATCGAGGGTGTTGAAAGCGAGCGTTCGTGGGGTGTAAGGAACGGAATTTGGGTTCACGCGGACGTTGGTTTCGGATCCGTTGTCTGACCCGTTTCCTCCTTTCATCTGCATCTCATCTACGTCGACCTTGTCGGCTGCTCTTTGAGCTGCGGATGGGAAGCAAGACCAGATTGAGAGAACAAGATTTGCAACGAATATCACCCTGGAGATTTATTAGCGATGTTGGAATAACGGATATAAGAGAATGCTTACAGCATGATAACCGTCACTGCAAATGTTCCTTTTGCCATCAAACAATAATGGCGAATCTTTCCTTCGGGTGCAAAGTCACAGCTCTTGGAGATGTACCAGGCTGTATTTGATGGTCTCTTTGGGTCTGAGTTGTCTGATCCCGCTTGCCCGTAAACGCTTGCTGCGTATAATCCAACAAGTACTGCGTTTGTGATTGCTGATAGAATTGGATACCAGATGTGTAGGGAGAACATGATGACCTTGACGATCATGATGAACATGGATAAGACTGATATCGCGATGTTGAAGTCCGTTAAGCTGAATTATTGTTAGTATAGCATTATAGAACAACTCCAGCGTTTTACACTTACGCCTGTGACCAGACAAAAGGAGTTGTTGGTATGGGCCGGTGATTGGCATATGCGTAGAGAATTTGCTTTGGACTCGAGTTGAAGCCATTATCTGCGCCCACCTGCCACAGGGCGGTCCGGAATAAATTTGGAGCAGCGATTCCGAACAATGCCAACGCTGCTACGGTTCCTCCCAATTCGACCAAGAAGAAGCTGAGCAAAACCTTGGGATATCTCCATTTCCGGGCAATATGAGGCATTCCGACCATGATTGCTGAGTGTGCTGACTTCCGGGTATCTCGATCAACGAGGAGTCGGAAGAAGAGGAACAATGTCTCTCTGGATTATGGTGGTTTATGGAATGAGAAGTGGGATCGAATGGTCGCAGGCGCAAAGGTAGTTCGATGTCGAGTGGTCGACGTCGTCGTCGGGCGAGAGCTTCACATTGACAGTCGAGTTTCTCTCGAGGGAGGCTTTGCTGTGGGTGGCCCCCCATTATGAAGAGGCAAAAGCAGCACATCCTTTCAATGGCTGACGGTTCTTTGGGGTTGCAGGAGCAGGCGCCCAATAGGCGGGCGACGACGTGATTGGGAAGAAGAGCGCTTACATGCAGCAGCAAGATGTGAAAGGGACGCAGTGAAGCCAATCAGGAGTGAGCATGGGGTGCTGTGAAAGAACGCTTGTCCCAAAGGGGATGTTGGGGTCTGGATATTCAGGCATCACAGCTTCATCACAAGGCACGAAGACCACCCAACCGAGTCGCCCACTTCATCCCTCCTTTCCTTCCCACTCCACTACCACTCCCGTCTCCCGATCAGCACCAGCACCAGCACCAGCACCAGCACCAGCATCTGCCGACCGACTGATTGTACTCGACTATGTTCCATTCCCGGGTGTTCGTTTTAACGCTGCGCAATGTGATGGTTTGATAACAAAACGTCGTGATCCCTCAATCGCATGATCCCCATCCATCGGGGCGGTTGCGTGGAAATCCAGCGTGTTTGATGCAAGCGCTCACGGAAATCCTCTCTCCTGCTCTCCCGTCAGCAACGGCTTCGGGACCCTCTCGACGCATCTTCAGCATCTTCAGCATCTTCGGCATCTGACATTTCTTCCTAATCATGGCCAAACCCACCACCCAAAAACCGGCTGGCCCACCTGGGGTTTTATTCCGAGAATAATTACTTGCATAACGCCAGTATGGGAAAAGCTTCGTGCCCGCACTGTCAGCATCGCCATCAGCATCGCCTGGTTAAATTCCACCCTATCATACCCCGAATGCTTACAGGGAGGGCAGTAATCTGCATACCACCTCCCGCTCAAAGCAGCCATTCCGGATCAATTCTTCGCTCCTGAGCGCTGCTTATTGGTTTAAATGCTGCCACAGCCGTGGTAGCGAGGAGTATTTCGTACACCTTTCTCTCTTTCGTTAACGCTTTTTATAGCTTGAGGTGGGCTGCTGTTCGAGCTCCAGGTACGGAGTACAGATTGAGCTCGGAGAGCTCCCTCTTTGAGCCGCTCTTATTCCATATAAGAGCTTCGTTTCGCAGCTCCTTGGTCTTGGCTTTGCTCATCTTTATTGAGGCGCTCTCGTACCTTGTTCGAGGGGGCCAAGAATAACTTGTGCTATGTCAAGAGAGTCCCATGTCGGTAGTGGAGAAGAGGACATTGGTACTCGGGTTGAGGAACTAGTGGGAAGCATGTGGATATAGATTTACATCTATATTCGAGAATACTTCTTCGCTCCCTTGGTTCCATGAAGGGATCATGGATGTAAAGAGATATTCGGCATGCTTTCCCAGGTTCCTAGAGCTCGAAATACTACAGACTGACAGCATCCCGTACGATGTAGCCCCACACAATCTTTGGGTGACGGGGCATCTGACTCTCTGGGTTATGGCTCAATTATAGTACAAGAGGAAAGGCTTGCTTTTGTATTTCTCTTGGCCATATACGGAGAGTGGAGAGTTCCATCACGAGGTTGCTGGGCAGGTACTCAAGCTTCGGTACATCGTGGACCAAGACATTACGGTAGACCGGAGAACTGTCCAATATTCCGGTTAGTCGAGCTTTCTGCCGTTAATGAGAAATTTAATTGGGCGCAGAGAGATTCATTAAAAGTTGGGGCTTAACCCACCAAGCGTTGTGGTTTTGGTGCTCCCACAGCTCCCCAATGACCGTTGGCGTGCGCAAGACCTCGAGAATCGAGCTACAATATCTTTAATTCAATTGTTTAAGACTTAAGATACCATGTGTGTAAAGACCTTGCAATCAATTCAGGTTTTGTTTAGTGGTTACCATGATCGCGCACTGCTGGTCGAAATCCCTCCACCCCCCGCGACTCATTTTCGATGACAAGAAATCGTATATATGGGGATGGCGAGAGAGGCGGGGAAGGGTTATACTCTGGAGGCATGGCCCGTGCGTCATGATGGCGCGACGACGACGTTGAGTTGAGAGGGCAGGAGCGACGGGACCTGAGTCCAGATTCTTCAGAGAGACCACTTGGAGCCAGGGAAGGACCGACCTTGATGTCTACCCCTCGTCGCCCTCGACAAAGCCGCACGAGCATGTAGAGGGAAGGAGGCAGCGAGGGCCTCTATTTCCTTGAAGCACTTCCATTTTGCGCGCTTCAACTCCCCAGCTGGCCGTTGCTCTGCAGAAGGAAGGAGGGGCCTCGTCATCTCAATTGAAGGACAATGCTCCCTCGCGCTTTCCAAAAAGCCCCCAAGTGGGAGGCTGCATCTCCTGGCCCATTGACCTGTTTATTTTTCATCTTCATTTTGACGACTTTGTATATCATCATTCAGTTCTTCTGGTTATGCATGCATCACTTAATCCATACGAATACAATGTCACCACCACCAACGTACACCCACATCGAACGTCTCCCCGAGGAACTCCTTCGTTTCGTCCTCTTGGAAATAGATTCCCTCCCATCATTATACAAGCTCATACAAGCTATCCCTGTTGTCGCCCATTCATGCATAGCGATATTCGACGAGCTCGTTGGCAGCATACTCGAGAGATCCATAGACGAGGAGTTGCAATGCTATCTTTTTGCTGTCGTCGAATCTCAAGACGAGGCCCGAGCTGCTGGTGGCATGGGCAGACATGAAATTCAAGACTTCCTCCAAGCGCGCTTCGAATATGCCAGTACAGTCACAATTCCAGCCGGAATACCACGCTCGCTACACACCATTGCATACATGGCCAACGTCCTCGAGGCAGTCGATCATTTCTCAAAGCTACTTCCCGAAATATGGTCCTTCTGCGGTTGTATCGGTTTATTCCGCCGACCAATTCTCCCATTGACAATGTGGAAAGACAAGTATCGCCTCCGTCGCGCTCTCTTTCGATTTCAACTCTACTGTGAACTCTTCCACAAACCCGGCGATGACAACCCACACCATATCGCTTCAAACTGGGGATGGGAGGACAATTGGACTGCACAAGAACTCTTCTGGCTACGCTACGAATGGTGGGAAGTAGAGGAAGTCAAAAGCATATACTACACCCTACATTTCCACCTCGACTGTCAGTCCAAGTCAGCCTCCCACATTTTCACTCCCGATTGTGAAAGAGAGCCGACCACCCCTCCTCTCTCCATCAGAGGTCTCCCAACCCTCTTCGCCACCCTCACAACGAAATGCCCGCTTTTTTTAACCCCGTTCCAAAAAACCTACCTCCAAAAATTCCTCCAACGACCCTTCTACGGCTTTCGCATCACCGACCCCGAAGACCACGGCCACTTTTCCCAAGGACGAATCCCGAATCTGTTCCATGATCCAATTCCCTTTCCCACTTACCGCACTGGACCGATGAGAAGATGGGAACCGAGTCCCTTCCCGGGTGTTACCTTGAAACAACTTTGTATTGCGACTTATGGATGTAATACTGTTCCCATAGAAGTTGGGAGGCTCAATACTACAGCGAAAAGACGACAGGTTCTAAGGTATCTTGGATGGTGTTTCTGGGATAGAAAGGATTTGGCAGAGTGGGCTTTCTTTGGGGCGGGTTTGGGAGATTTTAGGAGGAAGAGGGGAAATGACAGTTGGTTTTATGATAGTGAGGGAGAGGATGGTCCCTAATTTAAGGAGGGAGGTGGAGCCATTGTTTTCTTTATATAGAGAGGGATGATGGAAGTGTTTGACACTAGGTATATGCTTACCGTTTTTTTGTACTAGCGAGGAAATAAGGGTAGAGAGGTTTTCACTTTTTCGCAATAGCGTTTGTCACAATTTAGAGTTGATAATAATGGTTCTCTTACTTTTCTTCGTGCACGTTCTCTATCACACTCCTTGGCACCAAAGAAGTACTTGTCATCATATATATATGTTGGTGTGCTGCTTGGGGCGGCAAAAGTTATGTTTACGACGGAATGCCTTCGTACATCTCAATGTGTGGAATTCATTACCTAAGTACATACTTTCTATCTATCTCCAAACTTTGAAACTCTCTGCTGCGAAAAAGGTATTTTGGTGGTACATGAAAACATTGCGTAAACTTTCCTAAGAATTTTTGTTTTTGTGTGACCCAGAAATTACAATAGGAGGCCAAGGTTTTCACGACGTAGAAGGATGAATGTAGAAATAATCTTGCTTGCTGCTGCTGAAGTGCGTACCTGCATGAAAGTATCTTCGTCTTGATTCTTGAAGAAGAAGTTGAAGAGTTGACAACGTACCTGGGTAGAATTCTGGCTTCGATAATTGGCAGCTTCCTCGTGACTAGTTTTTGGTCCCCAAAAGTTACTTGGCTTACGCGAAGTTTAGTAGCTTAGCCGTAACTCTCTTTTTGGCCCCCAAATATGAAGTTTGGCTTACGCGCGACTCTGCCCAAGTGTGTTTCTTCCCCAAGCCTGGTGCGCTCCTCCGCTGTTTCCTTTGCCTGCCTTTAAAGGCGATAGTAAATTTCTTATCTAATAATTTCAAGGGGTTATGTGCGCCAGAGTTCTGCCTAGTTGGGGGGGGGCTTTAGTGGAACTTACCTAAATCCAGTGAAATAAACCTTCACCTCGAGCTACCAGATGTGTGGAAGGATCATTTATTTTCCTGGTGGACGAGGCCAAGTCCCAGCTTACTCGATAATCGATGGCTTACTCGCAACCCCTAAACTTCACACGGCTTACCCAACAGTTGATGGCTTACTTAATGATTGATGGCTCACTCGTAACTTTTTGAGAGTTTGCCCATTAACTGGGAGCTTACTCGATAACCGATGGCTCACTCTGTGATTGATGGCTTCCTCGTGACCAATTTTTGGCCCCCAAACCTAACTTGGCTTAGCCGACAATTGATAGCTCAATCCAGTTACACAAAAAAGTGTACCTCAGTCCTCCCCTTCCCGGCTTCAATTGAGACAGGATATCCACGAAAGAAATAGTTCAGCAGTTATGAGTGAGAAAAGTGATGCGCAAAATTTTAATATTACTATTCCTTTTATTTTTGATAAGAGTATCGAAAGTTTTTACGCATTGCAAATCTCACAATAGGATTTCATGTGAGAGCTCGCTTAAAGTATCGAGAGTTCCCCATCATAAGATATAGGCCGCGGGTCCCTAAAGGGGATTGGGGATAGACCTGGGTCTACATTACTCCTGTGTTTCTTTCTCAGCATAGCATTTAAGACAATTCAGAATTAAGCCATTGCACGAAATCATGGTTGCTAACTAAGTACCGATACTTAAAAACCTCGAGTTTTGCTATGTTAGAAGTAACGTCGTATGTCGGGTTTGAATTCTCTCAATAGATGTATTTCAAAGTTCCTTCTTGCAGTTTGTTTAGCTGCTGATGTTTACAAAAACAAGCTGGCTGATATTGAGGTTGCCTTCTTTCATAATGGCAACTATGTTTCCGCAATACACTGTCTAGGCACGAGAGACTGGAAAATTCAAGCAAAAAAGCTTTTCATTGCTAGATGAGCTACATGATCTATCTAAGCATCGCCAGTCTCAATGAAAACTTCCATGCCTACTAATGATTGAACACGCTTAAAAATTCATCCGAAGCTTCGCCATCAAACGCAATCTCCTTCTAACATATACCGTGCTTATCAACACATAGTTCCCCACCAAACAAGCAGAATAGCAAACAAAAAGAAAGGATACAAGCTAGACCGTGTAGTATAAAAATGGCCCCGCTATGACATGCAATGGTTAAAAGAGTATTCGGACACGTAGGAGAAGCGTTCTATCCATGGACTTCTGCTGAAGAATCGGTGGTCAGATTATCAACTGAGAGATCGAGTGGGGAATCCATCGTGGAAGGAACAGCAGGGAGAGCGCTAGAGGACTGTGATGAATCGAATTCGATGACTTCCACACCAACGTAGATTGGAGGCAACCTCCTCGGTGGTGTTTGAGTAGGCGATGAGCTCGAGGACAGTGGGGAAGAAGTCTCAATTGGGGACATGGAACTTCGTGGCGGTACAGGGGGGAGTTGTGCTATTATGTCTCTCAAATTTTTAGCGGTGGAAGCAAGCAATTGGGCCAATGTGTCCATGTTCCAATCCTTGGTTGATTCAGCAGTGAGGAGCTTTTTTAATGCAGCGGTAACTCTTGCGGAAAGAAGGAGAGGTGTGGAGCTCTCGGTTTTTGGAGGTGGAGGCGGTGGTTGTTCGACCTTAATGGGAAAGCTCTTGAAGACGTTGAACACTTGAAGCATGGCATCCTTCCCAGCAACCTTTTCCCAGAATGGTACTAGGTGGGCGAGCAGATCTACAAGTACTTCGTCGGGATGCTCTTCGTCCATATCTTCGAGCTGCACCTACTCAGTATTCTTTTTTTTTTTTTTGATTTTTTTGAAATGTGAGGAGAGCTAGGAAGACTGGGCATTCAAAAGAGATATTAGCTTACTTTTTTGGCTATTTTCTGAGTCTCCTTGCATCTTATTGCATATTCTAGCTTTTCTTCTCCGGAAAGAATCCCCCTCACATCCTCAGCGTTTCCTGACAGTCGGGCGATTGCCTTGTTGGGATCCAGAAAGATTTGTTGAAGTTCGGCGATTTGGGACACCATTGTGGGTAGAGCCATTATAGGAGATTGCAAGGGGTTGCTAATAATAGTATGGCGTGAAAAGAATGCGAGGGTGGTGTTGGGAAGAGGGACGAGGATAGAGAAGAAACCTGGAAGAAGAACGGGGACCATAGGAAAAATATCCTTGGGGAGCTAAGCCTTTGGGGAATGGAGAACCTCCTCGCAATGGCAAGATCAAAGAGGGTTCCTTCCTCAATTAACTGAAAGACCCAACCAAGACTGCCGATCGGCTTCAGAGGCCATATTCGTTCGGGTTCTGTACGCCATATATGTCGAAAGGTCTCGTGTTTGGGCTAGACTCTAGTGATAACTTGAATGCCCTACGAAACATGGAGCTGGTCGACTTTTCAGTTTTGTGGTGTTGTTCTATTTGCAATACGTGATAACAATACAACTCCACCAACCCGCCACGTTATATTACGACCAATAAATGAGCGAAGGGGTTTGAGTTCTTTTATGTATTTCCAAACGAGAGAGTTCTTTTATCCAGAGAATGTTGAAAGGTGGTGGAAGTCCCTTGGGTCGACATATACTAAATTTTGAAGCTTCTCCCATATCGAACCATCTTGACTGTTTCAAGACAGAGAAAGAGTGAAGATAGACAATCTTGAAGGGCTCCACGTGTGGATGGTTGGTGTTTTTGGATGGAAGAGAGATGGAGGCCGGGTTGTTCAAGTTCGTCGCTTGGCCTGGCCGCTCCTTCCTTCGCAGCGACCTCAACACAGAAACCTCTACTCTAACCGCTACCTAGGTAATGCAGGTGGTTTCCAGGTTTTTCGTTGAGCGGGGCTTCAATTAATGGGTTGAAATGACTCACACCGCAAAGTTTAATCCTATGGTGTCAGACCAGGTAGGTATCGGGACACACCTTTGGCTGCCGATGTGCTACCTTCAGCGTGGCTGCGGTTCAACTTCCCCATGAAATCAAGTAAATTATCAGGAAAGAAGGAAGGAGCATTTTCAAGGCATCGATCGTTCATCACTTGGTAGTGTCTTTTTTAGTCAAATGACTGGTTGAACTTGCGGTTCTACCTTCCCACAATCAACTTGACCAGCATCACGCAGACATGAGGGAAGGAACGTAGACTTCCACAGAACAGCATCTCCCCGATCCTCGCAACTTCTCATGCCATTGCCACTCGACGTACTCCTACCTAAAGGTACCCTGATAATTCCTCGATCCCCTCCATCTCTCGGATTCTTCCCTTTACTTCCAGTAGCCTCGATTGCTCTCTTCTCGGCCCTGCATCCAATAACTCTTTCGAAACATGCTACTCTCGTGAGGCCGCTTCTTATGCATCTGCTTTATTGTCTATGGTTCGACGTTGCCATTGGACTTCGAACTCCTAGAATGTCAGTTATATAATCTTTTTGGTTAAAAAATAGAGGGTCCAGAAGTAATAAGAATTGGGTCAGGGCTTGACGCCCAGTGATGACCACTTCTTACACTTCTCAAGTTGAAGCCTTTCTGGGTATACTAATGTTTTGACACTGGTCTTGTGCGCTCGTAAAACTTGAACTGCGAACGAGCGGCGTGTGTATTTAAATGCATTATATTTAAAATAGGAACATCGAAGATAAATAAACAAGAGAACGCTATCTCGTGGCTATCTGTGTGTCTCAAATCACGAGCAACATTGAAAAATATTAGATACTACCTGATAATCCCTTACATAGGCCGATACATCCACTCACCAGGGTTGAAAATAATCTCAAACTCGACATTGTCAAAAGTTCCAATGGCGGCATAGAGATCATTCAGGCCTTCCAAGCCAGTAACAGGCAAATCTTCCTCTGCATCTCCTTCCTCGTGTAGATTCCATCCATCAACTCTCCTACCATCGCGAGTAAGGAATATTTCGACATTCATTGGAGCTGGAGCAGTGGTTTGCACTGGTCCGTACGAAGGTGGTGCACTGAGATTTATAGGCGTAAATGTCATACCCAATCCAATAGTTTCGCCTGCTCTGAACGGAGAAGTGAAATTCTTGCCTCCCCAGCGGTCGTTGATATATTTACTCCCATCATCGCCGTGGACTGCTAGACAACCACGGTGCCAGCCAGGAAGTCGGAAAGTTGGGTATGGAGGAGCTGCGTAGCCTAGAGCGAGGGAGACTTCCGGTCTATTTCGACGTGCTATTCTGACTTCGTAGTATATGGTCCGCGGTCTGCCGGTATTGAATGGTGAGTGCGCATTAACGGAATACACAGGGTTCGCAGATGAAATTGTTGTATCTGGACTACTACTCTTTGCATTTCCTGCCCAAACGCCTGGTCGTGTTCTAATGAGATCGCCTTTGTATCCTCGAGGTTTCACAACCCCCACATCGCCTCTATCCAATGCCTGCAACAGTTCAACAGGTAGTGTCATTGGTGGCGTAAATGGGTTATTATGACACCATGCTTCTCCCTGCTCTGCCTCGTATTCGGTAGCGTTATTTGTTGCGCTTCGTTGGTTTCCCATTGAAGGAGGTGGAGGAAGGAGGGAGGTATCAGGGACAGCGGTCTCCCAATCGTGATATGGTTCTTGTTTCGGTGGTGGGCCCTCTGGTGGTTTTACGTATGAATAATCGTACTGGGGTTGTTGCGATGGAGGGGGACCAGATGGCGGGGCATATTGTTGGTTTGGAGGTGGACCCGGAGGAGGATTGTAGGCGTTTTGGCTCTGTTGATGAGATGGAGGTGGTCCTGATGGAGGAGCGTATTCGTTCTGAGGCATTTTGCTAGATGTTGGCCTTGTAGGTTTGGAATCGACGGGGCGAGAGTTATATTCGTTGTTGTAGTCGTTGTTCAGTCTCGCGGAGGGGTCGTCGCCCTTAAGTTTGCTTCCTCCAAAACACATAGTGACGTTGATGAGTGAGGCTGAGTTACTAGAGATCTGAATCAGTTTAGGTTGAAGAATTGACAAACTGAGGAAGCAGTTTGCAGGTGGTTTTATGTGAATAAACTTGAGCTACTTAATTGAGGCTATGCAAATGCCGAGCTAAGCTGATGTTTGTGACGTCTTGGTTGGATTTACGCTCAGAGCGTTGATGAGAAAAAGCCGAGC
Source organism: Hymenoscyphus fructigenus (assembly GCA_001414455.1). Classification (NCBI taxonomy): domain Eukaryota; kingdom Fungi; phylum Ascomycota; class Leotiomycetes; order Helotiales; family Helotiaceae; genus Hymenoscyphus; species Hymenoscyphus fructigenus. The sequence continues at coordinate 134,514 of LKUV01000012.1, read as the reverse complement.
CTCAGGCAAAGAGCAGCAATCCCTGCAAACCGAGGCACATTTCAGCTCCAGCCTCATGTGGCTTAATTGCAACGCGAGGCTTACATCCTCCTTTCAGATTGCCATTTCGAAGAGATTTGTCAACAATTCCAGTCATTTCATGGCTGACAACAGCTTCATCGCTACCTGTTCATCAAACGGCGAAGAGTCCTTCTCGTTTGCTTGCCGACTAGGCGAGCTGCCGGCTACCACAGAGGCGTCATCTATTGTTAGACAAACCAACAGTTCAGCTACTACTCTGGTATCACATTGGTGTATTTCTAGGTAAATTCCATCAAGTTCGCTCTGGAGTATGCTCCAAAACGAGCACCTGATTCCTGGTCTTTATCTGACGCGAGACCAGAACGAATTATCATATTATTTGCTCTGTTTAGTACCGGCATCTCGTTCAATATGGCTACCAATGGAACCGGAACCGGAGCCGGAACCCCGGAACCCAAGAAACAGACCCAACGATTCTTTGGATATCCTAGCGCAATTGAAGGACCAGAAATCCCTTACAAGAAAGCTGATGATGCAAATCCGGTTTTCCGGGGACTCCTACTTGTCCTTGGAGCATGGCTGTGAGTGTTCTAGAATCCAGCAACAATAGAACTATTAGCTAACCTAATGATAGCGTTTCCAAGCTATCATTCGTCCAAAAAGTCTTATGGAGTAATGCTGGCTTCGACGGTTTGCGAAAAATCAATCTTGACGGCTATTCAGAACGCTGGGATGTAAGTAGTATTACTTTCGTCTTATATCCATCTTATCTAACGTTTACAGCCTCTTGTTATTCCAGTATCTGAGCAGAATGCCAAACCATACACTCCTGAACTAGACCCTGCTTCATTTCAGTCCTTGTCGGATAAAGTTCTTGGTCGTTTCCATACTGTTGCCGAATATCATGCCAAGTACCTTTCTGGTGAACTCACTCCTTTGGCTGTAGCGGAATCTCTCATTCCGTTGATCCGCCGAGATGTCAAGAATCCATCACCTCACTCTATTGCATTTATTTCAACCAATGTGGAACAAGTTCTTGCAGCTGCAAAGGAATCCACAGCACGTTATCAAGCCGGAACATCTTTGGGTCTACTCGATGGAGTCCCGACTGCAATGAAAGATGAAACCGATCTTGCTGGGTACCGCACCACTTCCGGGAGATCCGCAAATGATGATCTTTTTCAAGTTGCAGAAGAATCAGCCTGGACTGTCCAAAAATTGCAATCCTCTGGGATGGTTGTCTTGGGAAAGTTGAATATGCATGAACTTGGTGCAGATACAACAAACAACAATCCCAACTGGGGAACACCAAAGAATCCGCACAACGAGCAATACTACACTGGTGGGTCATCAGGTGGTGCAGCTTATGTTGTTGGTGCTGGCTTAATGCCTATTGCTCTTGGTGCCGATGGTGGTGGAAGTATCCGTATTCCGGCTTCATTCTGTGGTGTTTACGGCTTGAAGCCTTCCCATGGTCGTCTTGAAGATACAGGAAGTACTGTCACCGTTTCGGGGCCTCTCGCCGGATCTATGACTGATCTCGAAGCTGCTTATCGAGTACTTGGACAACCAGATCCAGATGATCCTAATTGTGCACTCTTTACACCTCCCAGTGTCGCTAGGTTGTCCGCCCCTCGTCCAAAAGTTATTGGTGTTTACAAAAATTGGTTTGCTCGTGCTGATCCATCAGTAAGAGATGCATGTCAAGCAACACTAAATTATTTTCGCGATAAACTCTCATACACCATTGTCGATATCACCATCCCCTACGTACCTGAAGGACAAACCGGTCACGCATTCACAATCCTTGCCGAAATGGCAGTCCGAGCTAGAAGTCAAGTCCCAAATAAGAAGAAGTGGTTATCCTCTCTGAATCCCGCCAACAAAGTTCTTCTCGCAGTAGGCTCCCAAACACCAGCCCAAGATTACATACTCGCTCAACAACTACGCAACATGCTCATGCAACATCTTGCCTTCCTCTACCAAAAATACCCTGGTTTGATCATTGTCACACCCACCACCCCAATGCCAGGATGGTCTATTGCTTCTCCTGGGGATCTCAAACATGGCATCACGGATGGGAACACCAGTATTCGAAATATGGAGTACGTTTGGCTTGCAAACTTCTGCGGTAATCCGGCAATCAGTTGTCCCGTTGGCTACGCAAAGCCTACGAAGGGACAAGGTAATATTCCTATTGGGCTGATGGGTATGGGAGAATGGGGCTCTGAGGATCATTTGCTAGCTTTTGGACGAGAGGCGGAGATTTATCTTAATGAGCACTATGAGGGGGGAAGACAAAGACCGGGTGCTTGGGTTGATGTCTTGGGCTTGGCGGCTGCTGGTAATTCTGCTGTTGACAAGGATCAGGTGGGCTCGGAATGAGAAAGTTTAAGTGGAAGCGTCAATATAGAGATATTCTTACTTTTCTTTTTAATACTACTCCTTCAAATTTCTTCTCTTCTTCTACTTTGTTTTAGACATGTGGTGGTAGACTGAAGAAAGCTTTTTTTCTTTCCAGATATTGAACAATACTCGTATCTCCTAGGGTGCATCACAGCAGTTCGTAAGACCCAAGAATGCAAACAAGGACACCGGATCTGAATTCCTTTCCTTTTTGCCTCTAGCAAATTCTCAAATAGAGTACTTGAATTCTTCCACCCCGCATATTTCACAAACAAAGTTCAGGCGCACTTCAGGCTACTCTGGATATACCCGAAATTCCGGGGTAACTCGATTCACAAAAATCATAGATCTGTTCACTTCTTATCTTTCCTTTTTCTCATTTCGCTCTCAATAATTATCTTATCGGCGTCCAGACAATTTTCAAAATGGTTCAACTTTTCTCGGTTACGTTGTTGGCATTGGAATTGGCAATAGGAGTGTCGGCACAAACATGTCCTCTCCAATTCGAAGGGAGGGTTCCTGGTTCTGCTGCATTGACTTATTTCGATGGGAGTACTAGTTTGTATAACCCGGGATATGTTTTGGGTGCTGGTAAGTTCTGATTTTCTTATGTCGTTCCTATGATTGTACGAGGGCTGGGCGACAAGGGGGATATGAGAAAGCGAGAGAATGGAGATGTACGAAAGAAAATAGAAAAATATGCTAATGAAATTCAAGGCTTGAAATGGAGTAACACGCTCCTATTTCCCGCTGTCAACTCAAGTTTATTCGATGCGAATGGAACGAAAGCCGTTGAAGTTACAGTGAAGTACGTCCACCCCACCCCTTTCCCTTCCTCCGCCTCACACCTCATCCGTCGAGAGCCAACGAAAACGACAAAATAGCGATAAATCAATCTTCACCCCCTCCTCCGATAACGTCCAAACCGGCTTCCGCCGCGCAGAACTCCTCCCAGTCTCAGTAACAGGCACAGACGCCTCAACAACCGGCACCAAAACCCTCCATTTCTCCATCCAAAAAGACACCACTAGACCCCTCAACACATCCCACGAATACCAACTTTTTTTCCTCGAAAGCAATGATTATTCCACCAATCAGGTGACATTGAAATATGGCACTATTATTGGGGGTGCGAAGAAAGATGCCGATTTATTGACTGTCACGGGGAATGTGAATTCCAATCCTATCCCCACGATTTTTGAGACCAAGTTTACACCGGGGGTGTGGCATAATTTTGGGTTGGTGCTGGATTTTGGGAAAGGGTTTGTTGCTCAGCTTCTTGTTTTCTTCTCGCGACCTCTTCCCTTCTCTCGTCTCTCATCTCCTCTCTCTTTCAAAGCAATAACTCCTCAAAACCCCCAGCTAACAGCTCAAAGAACAACACAAGTCTACTACTCAACCAATAACGCTACTCTCGCCTCCGTAAGCAAAGCTATAACCAACAAAATCAGCGGCCAAGGCCAATACCACTTTGGAATTCTCAAGAAACCCATCGGTGGCGGTTCAGATATCCCTCACAGCGGGTTTCAACCGAAAAACATTAATGAGGGTGTTGTTTTTGGTGGTATATTTATGGAGGATAGTAGTAAGGGTTGTGTTAGTTTAAAGCCTTAGGTGGAAGAGGGGAGTTGCGAGATAGCAAAAATTGGATGATTATGACCTTGCCAATTTGAGCTGAGCTATACTCACAAGTGACTAGAATCGGAAGAGCAGACGGAATTTCATTCGAGCAGCTAGCTAGTGGTAAAGAACAAATTGTAGCGAGAGACATTCTAGGGAACACATTTCTGATGAATAAGTACTAGGTATATCACCATGCCTTAAACCTCTCCTAAAACATGCGTATTTCAAACGACGGCATAGATGAAGCTGGCGGCTCACAATTACCATCCTCATCCTCCTCCTCACCCCTATTTTCCTTTCCCTTTCTAGCCGCCTTCTTACGCCAGCCCCTAGAAGACTTAGATGGCTCCCTAGCTCTCTCATCATGGACCTGGCTCAAATTCAAGCCCGCCATCATTGCCCCAGCCAAGGTCACTTTGATAGGCTTTCCAAGAATTGCACGAGTTTGTGCCATACCAATCGAAATCTGGGACTCGCGCATCTCAGTCTTCAATTGGAAGTCCATGGCCGGTGACCCAACATAGCGGTTTTTGTGGAAGAAAGTAGAGATGAGTTCGCGAACGAGTTCGTAGCGATTGAGAGCTAGGGGGTGGTTCATTGCGAGCGTGGCTTTGATGGCGAAAATAATTCCCCAATCGAATATTTCTAACTGATCGTTGCCATCATTTCTGCGTGTTGCTCGGAACCACTCATTTCTCGCCATTTTATGGATCATTGGGTTGTTTGGGAGGTCTGGGGATGGTACAAAGATGTAGCTGCAGCCTGGCAAAACAGCCCGAACTGATGGATCGGCTGCTTTGAGAATATTAATTGTGCCAACTCTGTTTGCAAACTCCATTTTCTTCAAGAGCTCCATTTGCTCATCTTTGGTCGTACTAGTTCCATCTCCGAAGCGGATCTTGAGACTCATTCTGGGATATTTATTGGAGATACCTTCGTCGCTGACAGGAAGTTCTTCTGGATGACGGAGCGACAGACTGTGGACTCTCAATAGTCGGCTGAGATTTGGCAGCTCTGACGACAAGATAATGATTGACGCGACTACTTTCTCTGCCTTTTTTGGGAAAGACACATGGATTTTCATGGCAAAATGTTTGAGCTTTGCAACGCGTGAGGTCGAGACGGTTGGAATGCCATGCACTAGTAGATCGCCACCATATGAAGCGCTGTTCGACGAGACGACGATGAGTGCCTTTGATTTTGCGAGCGCATCATTGGATTCGCGATGGAACTGTCGATTGACTAGTGAAATAGCGAAATAGTTGGTGTAGTTTGTATTGGCGGGAGGTGTCTTGGCTTCGAAGTTTGGTGATGTAGGATTGAGGAGGACATGAAGAAGGATCTCCTTCCGAAGTGTACGTGGAAGGCTGAGGAGAGAAGGGGAGGGATGAGAGGAAGGCGATGCCTTTAAAGTTGACGACTCTGGAGGAGGCATTTTGAGAGAAGGGGACCTGAGAAAATGGTTAACCAGGTTGGTTGCCTCTGCCAATTGGAGATAAATGTGCACTTACGGCGCCTCTTCTGTATTGCTGTCCTTGTGCCGTACGAACTAGCACAATTTGAATGAATGTTCCAGGCAGTTTTGCACAATCAATTGATTGGAGGGGAAAATGTTGAATTGGCTATCAAAGGTTGAGTGGGCGACGCTTTTTACTGCAGCGCAGCGGGGTTGTGAAGGTAGGTATTTGGGGAAGGAACGACCGACGGGGTACCATCCACCCAAGCCAGAATTGCCCGCATAACACGAAGGTGGGAAATTCCACATTTTGCGGAAAATGAAACGAGAGTAACAAATCATTTATCTTTTCGCAGCGCAAACCGCTACATCGACCCCTTCACGTGACTAAACCCCCCTTTTCTCGTCAGATTCGGCCTTACAAAGGATCTATACCCGCGAAGGGCGGATTTCCGCCCGCCAGAAATATAAGCTTCCTCGCTTTTGCCATAAACTAGTTTTCGATTGACGCGCGTTAACTTCTTCCGCGGAAAGTTCAAACACAAAACCATTTGGTGATTTCATGCCTAACTCTGCTGCTGGTTTATCTGCATCCAATTCCAACGGCTTACTTCCCGCTTCCAGCTCGGGAGGATCCATTGATTTGGCTGTTGCTTGTCGTGCTAGACTGAGTCTTCTCAAATAAAAAACAGCTCCAGCTGCCATGAGAAGGACAGCTACGATGATGAGAGAGGTTGCGAGTTTAACTTGTGAAGAGGTAAGTCCTTTGACTCCAGAGTTCCCAGGGTTGTCGGTGGGTACTGTCGCCGCTGAGGATGATGATGGAGCAGAACTGGGAGTACTGCTTGCAGAAGTCGCAGCTGCTCCAGCTATAGCGGCTTGGCGGAATTGAAATGCGGATTTTGCTGCAGGTGTGTTTACACCGCCAGCCATTCCTCGATTACATATTCTTTCGCCAAAATTGAAATATATCGGGTTTTGGTCTCTTACAACAAAAGAGAAATTACTGAATGTGTTCTATAAAGGTCAGCTACTGACAGGTCGAATACGGATTGTATGAACAAACTGGCTTGGTGGGGTCGGCAGTAATAGGACCAGAATGAAACCCTCCAGTCATATATTGGCATGGCTGATCAAATGAAGCTTGCACCACCGTACGCGTTGTATTGCTCCCATTAGGGAGCCTGATGGTGACGGTTTCCCCAACTGCAGCAATGGTGTTGAGTGGGACAAAGGTAAAGTTTATTCCGTTCCCACCCTGTATCTCAACAAGTTGCTCTCCCAGAGAGCTACCCGCCCAAGCCAGGACAAGCGCAATGCGCGCGAACAAGCGAAAGTAAAACATCAAGGGAAAGCCATATTATCCAAACAACAAAAAAGTGGAATGATGTGGGATCTGCCCATTCTTTATTAAGCCTTGGCTGAGAAAGCTTCGAAGAATATGGCACTTACAAATGGACGTGGCGTACAGGTTTCAGTGGGGATGATCATACTTCAACACGACAATCATGGATTGTGACCGTCCGCAGTATGGGGTAGGGGGAGAGTACCGTACATAGAAAAGAAGACTTCTTGTGAGAGATGCGACTGTGCCGCTGAATAGCAGTTTCTGATACAATATACGTCAGCCACTGCCGGGCCCAACTGAATGGTTATGCATTAAAGCTGCACAGCGCCTCCTCTTAAAGAACTTTTGATAATGGCAACCAAATTAATTTGGAAGACTATCAAATGAACCTTACGAGAGTCTCCTCGCCACAAATTTTGATGTCCCCCTTTTTTTCCTTCTCAAAAGTTCCGTCCGAGGTGGTACAAAAAGCTTCGAGAAAGGAGGTCGGCCACGCGGTGAAGCCGAAGGATCAAACCAAGACTCTAAGCGAGCACACAGGAAAAAAAAACTGGCAATCACTTGTAACAAGAAACCAACAAAACGTTGAAACATTTAAAACATCACATCCAATTGTCGCCCAAGAGCGTCAATGGGAACGCCCAGAGTAAGAATACTGCATACGTGCCTGCTAAGCAATGCCCGAATGGCAATTCTGTAAGGCTGAGCCCAAGACAAACAGGGATCGGATAAAATACCGGTCCAAATGGAACATGGGATTTTGTATCAAGCCTTCTCAGAGTGCTTTGCCTACGTACTCGATGCGCTATTAAAACACCAACAGGAATACAAGAATGACGAATAGGGGGGCGGAGAGGGGGGGGGGGGGGGGGGGGGGGGGGGGTGAGGGACTACCTCACATCAAATGAATGTAAGTGATGAGAAAGTCGAGAAGACGTGGCACTTGCCAGGTCAAGCGATGTCAAATCAATGATAAGCACTTCGTTCTAGAAAAAGGCGAGATGAATCCTGCTAGATGAGAGTTATGCAGTCAGCACCTTATGGAAGACTTGTCTTGACCGAGTCAGATTTCTAAATGCACTTGACTTAGCGGAGGGAATATAGTAACGTAATTGACCTTAAAGAGGCCTACAGTTGCGAGAGAATCGCCCAGGAGTGGTTGGAGTAGTTTGATAGACTCGAGGGAGAAAATGAGGTTCCAACCATGAGCAACATCATTCATGCCAAACTCCGAAGCCACAGTACATGTCACAACTTTCTCGTACTCTATCACTTGAAGATCCGGTATATTTTATGCACCATCATATTATAGAAACGAGGCTCTTCGGCAGTGGCTTACTGTATAAACACTCTCCCAATGAACAATATAGCAGGGCCTCAACAACTCCATTCTTACGTGCAACTACTCCCGAAACCCTCCAAGTATAGAATAGCCCGGGCCCAAAGTGACTGCCGGCTCCCTTACTTTTATTCTTCCGATCGAGAAAGGATATTCGGGGGCTGTCGCAGACGAGGAGGAGGTTTACTAAATCGATTTGAGGGTAGGATTGGATGGATCGTAAGATTGGGAAGGCTCGGTGCTCAGAGGTTCCTGCGCTCGAAATACACCAGAATAGGTTGCACAAGGTTACCACCATAACACTGGCATGGTAAGTGATTCCACAAATAAGGCGTTGCAGGTAATTGTTTGTCGTTGTTGTTGTTGAAGTTGCGGTGATCCTTGGGGGATCTCGGGCTGCCTTCCAAGTTCGGACTAGCACCAGCCCTTATCAAGTCAACCTCCAGCCAAATCCAAGCACCCAAGCTCTCAAATAAACCTCTTCTCGCACATCTCTGCAATCTCTCGAGGCAAGAGACTGGTATGTAGTAACGCGACCAGAATTGGGAAAATTGCAGAAAGCTGACCTTCTGCCAGAAAAAGATGCACCAGCAACCACGATGCGATGCTCGCCAACTGGAGCAATCACAGCCTAACACAGGCATTTGAGCGCTCTCCAGCCATCTCGAACGAACACGAACCCCTTTGGACCATTTCCCGGCTTGAATATTACAAGACGTAGTCCAGGGGGTACAATTGCTGGCAGTCACCAACAGCGCACTTGCCATGTGCCCCGCAAAACACATCTGAGCGAGTCGCGAAATAAATGGTTGGAATTTCGATTGGGCCCAGTTTCCGGATCTTGTTCCGGGTCTGCTGAGAATCCACTCTGGTACAGCATCGCATTGTTGTCGTTCGAAATTTAACACTGCTGCCAGAACACCCAAAGTTCGCACAGCGTTTTGAATTCCGAACATGAAGCTTCGCGATCAAACACCGGTCTGTTATCAGCGCTTTCGTTTGACCCATTGTCTTCTTTTCCAAAAGCAAGCCTCCAAACCGAATGTTTGTCATATTTCGGTGAAGATTCAAGGCATCCAACACTCTTCCAGGCTAAATGACTTCGTTTAGGTGCCATATGTGGCCATATTCGCAGACCGCCGACTCGTGTTGATCGTGCCAATAACTCTCGAAGGATAATTTCAACACGTTGAGGCGAGCGAACGAATTTCTCTGTTGGGACTCGCATTTCCGGGGCTGTGACAAACACGCCCGTGTTGTCTTCGGTGTTTTCGGCCCAAATGATCAGAAAGCTTGTCCTAAGCAGCTCTCCCTTGACACCCACCCGTATCCCAAGGTAGCATAGCATACCAGTAAAACTCATAATCTATTAATGGCGAATGCGGGGTACGGATTCGCGCTGGGTGCTCCATGAGGCGAAAGCTGGAAATGCGGGGAGGAAACGATCGTCAGGCACCACGAGCATTCCCTGAATCCACGACCGAGGCGGTTGTAACATCAGCCTTCAAATTTGAAGTCAAAGTTTAGATTCGTGGCATGTATTTCAGTTGAATTCTTGCTCCAAAACGGGCGTGCCTCTTTTAAACACGATTCACAGCTGCAAGTGCTAGCGAAGTGGAGCGGGAAAATTCTTTCGGCCTCTTTACTGAGGTTTCAGACGAAGTAACAGAGTCTCGAAGGCAGAAATAAGAAGGACGCTTGCAATTATTGAAATTCATCTTCAGTCAAAGGCTCAGGCATTCCTCAACCGCCGTCGCATAACATTTCACATCACAGCGATTCCATTCAACCATACTAGAGCACATTGTCAGAATATCCATATTTTATTTACTTTCAATATATACTTGTCTATTTTCAGCTTACATTTTTATATTCATCCGAGATCTCGCACTGGTACCATGAACGAATATTTTGATACGCTGAATTTTCTCCGATTTCTTGGCGAGGCTTTAGCCATATTATCAGATATTTGCCTTCATATAAATTAATTCCCGACTTACCGCAACATCCTTGATTGCATCAAGTAATAGGGATTACATTCAGTAACCAGTTGTTACCTAGATGTTTTCTACCTCGAGTCTTCCCTGTACTGTAATGATTGGCCGCTACTTTTCTTTTTTTGCAACATCGTTTGAGTTGAACGCAACACGTGCTCCAAGCCTACTTGTGAAAGTAGATAGGCACGGATGGAGGGAAAATTTCAATCTATTTGTCACATTTCAAGCGACATCGTTCCGTAGGATGATTCCTCACAAAGAATACACCCTGCAGGTATGATCAAGCGGCTCTGACCAGAATGGGTTAAATTAAAGCCGCAATCGTGAATAAGCATTGTTGTGGCACAGATTTTTCGGTTAAGCACATATATGAACTTCGTATTCATGCACCTTACATTTCTCCAAGGAACTATCACAACTCAGGTGATGTGAAACTAGGCAGTCAACCTATAAATTCACCAGCCGGGCACATCCGATTCTTACTGCGTTAATGAAGCTATTCTACAGTCCGAACTCCAATTTAGATTATCAAGTCCCCAGTGTCAACACGGCTAGAGTCAATTTTCAACGACATTAGTCTTATTACTCGAGGACACATGGTGAGATCTCTCATTTAAATAAATGGTCCAATCTCCGTTTAAATCATGGACCTTGCATACCAAGGATTCTTAATAACTCCTTTATTCAATTCATTTGCTGTCACGCTTAGCATTCTCCAGATTGCTCTTACAAAACCAAACTAACTGTCCAAAATTCGCCAGGCAACAGTCAAAACCTCACGATCTCGAATGATCTGTCCCGTCGCCACAACTTCAGAACAACTTTTCCATCCAACCTTTCACTTCGGTCTGACCGACATTCACATTTATCGTTCCATGGCTTAGATTAAACCAAATTGAAGGACCATCAAACAATACTTGGGCTTCAGCTCAATTGGTTTACCATCTGTTGTCTCTATTATTAGAAGCAATTTTTTGCTCATTTTGGTTCATTTCACCATGCTGGAAATATCAGATCACGAACATGATCTTTGGCAAAACTCACGATCCGTTGAGAATTTGGAATCTTCTTTCGTTGTTGCCTTGAGGGCACATTGAGGGTATTCTATCTCTTGAAGATCTCTATATAAACATTGCCACCAGGGAAGTAAATGATCATCATCAATCCTCTAAACATCCTCAACAGTCTATCACCATCATCAATCATCATGTATACCGCAGCTCTTCTCATCATCCCCGCTCTTGTAGCAGCCAGTCCTTTGAACTCGGACTACACTCCTCTTGAGCGCCGTGTCGATCCTCCTGCCGACCAGTAAGCAGCTTTCTTTCTCTTGAATCACTCCTAAATCATTCCTGAATCATTCCTAAACCCCTGCATTTATCCTGTGCCGTATCCCGAGACATTTCTTGACAGGCAAATACTAACTCCCCCATCACCCAGGATCACCATTGTCTCCGCTTCCTCTTCTGGAAATGGATGCCCTCAAGGAACTGTCAGCACTACATTGTCCCCTGATAAGACAGTAAATTTTATACTCCTTTGTTTCACAATATTCAAATCTTAATAAGTTTTTAGTTGATCACTTTCGGATTCGATGCTTTCCGTAAGTACCACTGGGGGTTTCAACCCCAACCTCTGTCTCCCATTGGGCTCTTTCCATGCATTGAAGAATGTATTCACAGACCCATACTGCATGCGAAAGCTCTACCCCGCAGTGTGTTTTCTAAAATAAACAAAGACTAACTCTCCTGTCTTCATAGAGGCTTATATTGGTCCCAACGCTGCTCAAGCGGATAAGACTAAGCAATGCCAACTTCATCTTTCCTTGAAGTACCCCGGTGGCTTCCAGTACGCCATCACTGATGCTACCTACCACGGGTACGCACGTCTCGATGCTGGAGTGACGGGGAACTTCCTTTCCACCTATTATTTCTCCCAATCTGCTTCCTCAACTGTATGTCTTCCTCTCTTTCTCCACTCTAAAGAATCTCAAAGGCTGACTCCTCCAGTGCACAACCAAATCCAGCATCTCGGGTGCCAGCTGGCTCAACGGCGATGTCTACACCAAGCACGACGAAGTTGAAACCACGGCTACGATCTGGAGCCCCTGTGGTGACACTGGCTTATTGAACATCAACAACCGTATTGCGTTGACTTCTACCACTACTAAGGCTGCGGGAGAGATTTCGAATGATGATGCTACTGTGGCCTTTACGCACCAGGCTCATGTTTCTTGGAGACAATGTACTCCGTAAGTTCCCCCTATTTCTCATTCTTTGAACAAAAGCTAATAATAAACAGAGGCGGTTCTTCGGGTGGTGGAGTCTTCCTCCCAGGTCCAGGTGGTAGCACGACTACTGATAGCGAGACGGCTACTCCTGCACGTGATCCTCCAAGTCAGTTCTCGGTCATTCCCGGTGGAAGCACTGTGATTATTCCAGGCGGGAACAGCGGTGGTAGTGGAGGATCTACTGGTCCCGGCAATACTTGGGGGATCGGTCCTGGTACTACCACCACTACCCAGGGTTAAACTGGTTTACAGTGAGTGGGTGATATTGGGTGATGTAAGAGGAGGTGAAGGGGGAAGAGGGGTTTTGTTTATAGTTTAGGTAGGGGATTGTTTGATATGGGAATTTGACCGTTTTAACTTTGATGAGTTAACTTGTTCTGAATTGCGATGTAGACTTGAAGCTTCGAAGTCGTTCTTTTAAAAGACGCCATCCAATTTTATCATGTAAGTAGCAGATCTTTCGAGTCTGAGGCGGCTATGGCGGGGGATTAAGGCGGCGGAATTGAAGTACAACTTGTCTCCCTTATTCCCTAATATAGAGTATTGCTCGCTTTACACGGGTTTTGGTTAAGCCAGTTGAAAATGCCTTCCTTGCCTTTTGTGGTTTGGAAGAATAATCAGGGGCTGCCAAATGGTGTTCGTACTTTTACTCCTCTCAACTTCTGAATTGCGGAGTTAAATACACTAGACTAGAAATGGTTAAGCAGGGATCAGCCACGTGCAACGCTTGCATACCTTAGCGCTCTCAGCCCTATTAGGCATGTGTAGAACCGCCATCTGCTTCATCTTTCCAATATCAAAATAGGAATAGACATTTTTCTCTTCACTGAGCAGAGCCTGAAGTTGCGCCTTTCACTGACTACTCTTTCTCCATTCACTTTCAACAATGATATTTCTAGAAGTTGCCACCCCGAGCCGCTCTCCGCCTTCCCAACCTCACACTTTTCAACTGAAACTTTCCATTACCGTAGCATTTAAATCGCATGCACTAGAGCCTTCTAACACACACTCAACCATTGAAGTTTCGCCATCGAAAAATGGCTACCACTCCGCCGCCTGCTCGTCTACGTCGAGTCAAACTTTTCCTTGCGCCGATGAACATTGCTCATAACTATGCAGTCGTCCTTTTAGACCCACTTCTACCTCCGCATCATCCTCATGACAGTCGACTCTACAACTTCAACAACGGGACCATTTTGCCAACCGACCCCCTTGAATGGTCTTTCATCATCAAACGTTTCCAACGCCAACCGCTTCCTCCATATATACTCAATGAACTCAACAATGACCCTGAGTTGGAATCATCGCTCTGGAATTCCTATACCACCACTTGCGAGCAAAATATCCAATATACCACAACAGAGGAGTTAAGTCTATGGTACATGATTGGTGAGATATACGCAGCATCGTGTGAGGTCCATTCTACGAGGGAGTTATTTAAAAACGAGGTAACATTGGAGATGTACTGTAAATGCACAGCATGTGGTCAACTGCTCAACCAGACAACCAACAAGATAGAGATGCTATCCTTGAAAGGGAACATGCTTATTTCTATAGCCACATATCTGAGTCCCATCATCACAAACCCCTTTTTTCAAGGTCCAAAAGGCTTTAATCTTCTCCAACATGCATTTAGATATGTGGTCAGTGCTCGGTTAAATTATCCCAAGTCGGTATTTACCACTTCTTCATTGAGATTAAGGGCAATCCAAATTGCTCAACAATATAATAATCTCAATCCAGCAAAACCAATCAATGCCAATGATTTGCAAATTGCAGTGCTACGAGTTGCCCACCCTCAACTACCGCCACATGCAGGGTTTTTGGCTCTCATCCCTTACCCTTCTCGTGTGCCTGGTTTGCTACATATGGCAATTGAAGATCAGGACCTGGGAATGATTATATCTGCATGTATGTAACGGGAAATTTGCTCCCCCTTCCCTCCATTTCTCATTTTTCTTTGTGTTATCTTCGACACCGCGGTAATCTTGATTTATTCCTAAGTAAAATGGAAAATTATGTTCGAGACTTTCCTAAACGCGTAATTGCTAATCTCGCTCTATTCTAGGGGATTAATATGCAAGCGATAATCCTAATCTTAGACTTCGAACGATGAGCCATTATTACGACGCATGGAAGAGAGAGTATACTGAAATTGGAAGTAACGCTGAACTGAGAACATATGCCGAACAGCATGTAAATGCCAAGCGTATCAACGTGCTAGAAGAAGGAGCTCGCAAAATGATTTCAGATAGGTTGTTCGCGCAAAGAGCTGAAGCACAGAAGAACGCCAGAGAAAACATTACGAGGAGAATTGAAGCTGCTCGGAGATCTGCGGCTGTTCAGAGACCTTGTACCGCAAGGGGAGATTAAAGGCAGAGAAAACCAGACGAAGGCCCAAAACATGGTTAAGAGAATCAAGGCTACTAAGGAGCCCGAGGCCATCAAGGAATCGGGCGCTGCTGAGAAGACGGAGGTTGATAAAGGGCTTGGGGATACTGAGAAGATTGAGGTTGATGGTGTGGCTTCTCGTACGAGATCGAAAATCACGAAGATCAGCGGGAATCCGTAATCGTGGAAGCCGGTAAGGGGATCTTTCACGGAAAGGATAGTACAATTCGGACCAATTCTAGGAAATACGATGTTTACTTATGAGCAAAGTCAATATAATCTGTGTGGAGATTGTTATTTTCTATCTCATGTGGTAGTTTATCTCTGCAGCGTATTTCGTGAAGAGTCAGGACCCCGGTGGACATTGTATGTGGCCGTAATTATGCCTCCTCTACACAATGTCCCAACGTGGATATCTCAACGCAGACAATATAAAACTATCCTTGAAGTTAAAGAATAGCTATTTAGTATATTGTGCATCAAGTCAAATTTTTATCTTTTTTTTGCTTTGTCGAGTAAGCTTCATTTATAGTGTGGTCGCCTGTTTACAGTCAGTTGCAATATCCACCCTACTCTTAAAATTTCCACGCCCCACTGCGATCCGTTTTCGACAACAAGAAACAGTAAGCATGGAAGGGAGAGGGGGTTATTATACTTGGGAAGCGCGGGAGTCTTGGCCGTACCTTTCCTCCTCGCTCTCGCCGAGAGGGAAGGAGCGATTAAGTTGAGGGAGGCTAGCGGTGGACAGAATAAGTGGCGGGAAACAGCAACCTAGCTACAAATTCAACTTAGGATAACGCAATGCAAAATTGCTTAAACTCTCCTAATCCGGGGAAGGCAATCACTTGGCACTTTATGCTTCCATTCATATCTTTTATATATTTTTGCGACTGTATTGTGTCGAGATACACCTGTTACAAAAGTTGATGGGGTCGCTAATTCCCGCCTCTTTTTTTCGAGGGAGGATACGTTCTTACCCTTGCACTCCATTTTAACCACTATACAGGCCGCTCCTTCCCTCACGACAATGTCTCAGCCTTACACCGCTCACTTCATCCAGCACTTGATACCTTGGAGCCGCCCTTCTTAAACTGTTAAAGCTTGTGATGTTTGACAGTTTTGAGAGAATCTCTGACTCTCTCTTTCTCTTTCTGACATGCATCAATTTCGAAAGAATATTTTGTCTATTTACTCCGCAGTTAATCTAGCTCTCTGGTCTTGACTAATGGTGGCCGTATTTTTCTGCCTATGAAGAAGATTCACCTCACCTAGCATATTTATTCAAGGGGGCTAAGCAAGATATTTCGTTATTTGAGGATTTCAGGGCATAGGCTTGAAGTTGTGGCTCCACTGATAGGGAATGAGATTTTGGCATGCCTGGTGAGATTTTAATCGAGATAGGGTTTACTCGATGAAGAAAATTGGACGGCGCTTTACACTTGAATGAGCTGGTAGTAATTATGGCACATCAACATGCCTTCCAACAGTTTGAAAAGCAATAGCTGACGTGATGTTGGGCTTTTGTATGTTTCCATTGGTTGAAGCACGTCTACCAACAAAATAAGCTTTCGATCCAACATTGAAAAGAGAATGTACGTACTTTTCAGCTGAAGTCGTCCAGCCACTTTCAAACTTGTTTCCTTCTGCCGTTACATATTCTTGGTGAATAGCACCTTCCACGACAGCTCAGTTGATCCACGTGCTTCGGCTCATGTGAGTGGCTTGCCACTCACATACTTAAGCTCACAGGATCCGACCCCTCTTTACCTTTACTCTTCATGCAATAAAGATATAGGAATACAACCACTTATTGCATCACACTTTATGACTACCAAGTCATACCAACACCTTCTTTAACAGAAATTCATTTCTCGACCGCACGTATGTCTTACGACTCACTCTCACTGGCTTTCCCAGGAGTCAGGCATATATCTCTTCAAAACCCTCATACTTTACAGCTTTCGAGAATGAAGTCTCTCCCGCATGTTTTATTCTACCTGAAACTGCTCAAGAGGTCTCGGAAATTGTGAAATACATTCGAAATTCCTTGAATGATGGCGATACCAAAGTTGCTATACGAAGTGGTGGCCATACTGCTTGGGCTGGCTCTGCAAATGTCGAAAATGGTCTCACAGTTGACTTGTCAAAGTTGAATGGTATTGAACTTGATGTCAAGAAAGAGGTTGCTTCTGTTGGTGTTGGCTGCAAGTGGGGAGACGTGTATAATAAGCTTAGCGAGGATGGGCTTGCAATTGTTGGTGGGAGAGTGTCTAAAGTGGGAGTTGGCGGATTGACACTTGGAGGTATGTTGCAATCGGTCTAAAAATTGAGTCTCATCTGACGAAACACTAGGAGGTATCTCATATTTCTCTGCTGAAAGGGATTTGTTTGTGATTCAGTGATTAATTACGAAGTTGTTCTTGCTTTTGGGGAGTTGATCTCCGTCAACAAAGATTCTTACCCAGATCTATTCATTGGATTAAAAGGAGGATCAGGAAACTTCGGCGTCGTAACGCGAACCGACTCTCCAGCCTTACAACCCGGGAAGATGTGGGGAGGTGCTCTCTACTATACTAACTCTGCCTATCCCGCACTCGTCATGGCTTTCAGCAATTTCGCCAAAGATATAGCTCTGGCCGAAAAAGCTGTCCTCATAGTCGCTACTGGCTGGATTCCAGGTCAAGGAGAACTCTGCATTTCAAACTTGTACCACGGAACACCTGCTTTGGAAGCACCGCCATCCCTCAAGTCATTCCTGGAAATTCAGCCACAACTGGCAAGCACACTACTAAGTGATACTCTGTTGGGCTTAGCCGACGAGCAAGCTGTTTTCAGTACAAATGGCCAACGCTATTAGTTTTTGTTGGTATGACTTAGTTTGTGATAATTGTCGTATATCGTACGTCTTGTAAAGAGGTTTTATTGATTCATGTTAATCTAAAAGAGGGAAAGTTGATGCTCAAAAGCAAACATCCATAGGTGCAGACTAGTCACGTTCAGTCACGTGCATAATGCAACTGACCCAATAGGGTGGTAGCAACAGTTTTTTACTACAGGGTATCGTGTGGGCGCTCAGCTCATGATTGACATCCGAGCCCTCTGGCTTTCGACGATGGAAACCTTGAAAACTCAGTCAGATATGGTTGTTAGTCTCGTATTTCAACCCATCACCAAGGGGATGATTGAGCACTCCTTAAAGAGAGGCGATAATTCCCTCGGGTTCAGTGTTTCCGATGGTCCGTTGGTGGTTTCTCTCTTGAACACGGTTCACAGCAATTCGACGTCTGATGATATCGTCTCAGTTGAAATTCTTAAACTTCTTGAGAAGATAGATTCTTTGGCGGCTGAGCGGGGACTTGCTTCGAGGTACAAATTCTTGAATTATGGTTACAAGGGCCAGAAAATTCTCAAAGGGTATGGCAAGGAGAGTGTTGCTAGGTTAAAATCTGTGAGCAAGAAATGCGATCCAACTGGGTTTTTCCAAAGAGTTGTTCCTGGTTGCTTTAAAGTTTCCTTGGTTGACATCTAAATCGAGGGGAAGCTGCTCTGAGTTCCCTCAAGGTGGGCCTTTAAGAGCGACAGTACAGCTGCTACAACTTTTTAATACTACTTAAACGTTATCCCAAAGCTTTTTACCAATTGAGCTTTATTGTTTTAAAACACACGGGTTACTGTTCTAAATCTTCGTAGGTTTCTAGAGCAATCATTTGAATCACCCTAGAAATTTTGAATAATGAGAGCTCGTTACGCGGGCACGAACCTGAAATAGCTACTCCCACTTTCAAACTCCACCGCGAGATAATTCTCAGCAAAGCCGATATCCCACCGAACCACCAAGACGATGGTTAAGTAACTTTCTAGAGATATTCTTTTCAAATTTTGTATTGAGATTGTGAAAAATCAAGGTCAATTTTGACATGACAAATTTAAACGAAAATGTATAGCTCGATTTTACATTACATTAGGTGATTGTCAATTAGCTATTCATAACCAGTCCAGCATCAATCAAGGTGGGGTTTGGAACTTGACAATCCAAGCACCACGCTCCATGGTATTAATCAAGATGTACCCAGATGGGAAATTAGCGTATGAAGACCAACTTCCGACAAACTGAAGAGTTCCACCTCCTGGCGCATTGTCGTCTAATAAGTGTTAGCTTCTGTTTAATACCGTAACTATCGGAGAAAAAAGATCGACTTACTCTCTGGATAAACATCAAACCACGCAAATTCAGAAACCCCACTGCCGGTTGGGTTGCTGCGAATACTTGAGATATCCAAGACCGAAATACCAGCCCCGTAATTACTCTGGTATGTGAAATTTCCATAAACATATTGGTTATGGTCGTTGCTTGTTCTTGGTGCCTGGTAGTAACCAGTTTGTTTGGGAGCTTCAAGGTTGGAAATATCCCAGATGTATGTCACAGCATGTCCAGGGGTTCCAGGGGACCGACCATCAACCTCGTCGTACTCGTCGTCGAGGATGAGAAAGTCTTGCCATTCCTTATTTAGAACCCAGCCTTGGTGGGTATATGTCGCACCTTCGTATCCGGTTACTGAGATCAGTTCGGGGAATTTCTTGTCCGTTACATCGTCTACTTGTGGTTAGCCTTTCGATCGAATATAAATATAGAAGAAGAACTTACAGATGGAGAGCGAGTCCTCATTGTATCCATAACAGACTTCCTTGCCCAAGTACCTGGTGTCGGGCCCTTTGTAGATCAAACATTGAGCATCGTGAACATAGCCATCAATAGAAGCACAACCGGGTGAGACTGGAGCACTTGGATCCGTCAGGTTCAAGAAAATCAACCCACTCCTACAAGCTGAAGTTCGTGGTCTAGCACCAACAACATAAGCAAAATCCGTATCGTCGTTGGTGAGAATATTGTGAGCACGACCATCAGGAAGGTTTCCATAAAATCCGGTCAGATCAGCTTTCGGGTCGAAAGTCACTGGCCCCAACCTGTAATCGATGTCGAGAAGTTTTTTCAAGTCAAAGATTTGAATGTGATGGTCGTAAGTTTCGGAGGCAACTACAATGTAGTGTTTGTAGGTTCGGATTTCTCTCCATAGACTGCTGTTTGTGCCTGCCGTTTGAGGGAGACGTCCAAGATATTGGAGCTTTCCAGCATTGGTGATCTGTTTGTTGTTAGATAGATATCATGTGTTTTTTATATGGTTCCGGCTCACCTCCGCGAATGCTGCTCCATCGGCTTGTGCAATGATAGCGAATTCTCTTCCATCGTCTGAAACCCATCCCCATGAAGACGAGCCAATTGATGTGTTAGGCGTCAGTTGACTACCGAGAGCAGTGTGGGAGAGAAAGTGATGTAAATTGAGCTTGAGAGAAAACGAGTTAGCTAGAAGTCGACTTCACCAATCAATACAACTCACGTTTTTGCAACGATAGAAGTTCGTTGCTTGATCACGGAAAGGGACAGCTTTTCCATCTCTATCCGGAAACAAATGGTCAGCAATGGTTCATGTAAACATGTAGAGGTGATTCTACTAGCCTGCATTGGGCAAAATGTAGTTCAGGCCAAGGATCTACAATCGCTTCTGCACCAAATCTCGCATTTTGGGCATTGATCAAAACCTGCTCCTCATCTCTCTGTGCCCAGAAAGCCTCTTTTTCTGACATGATCTTTTCATGCATATACCCATTATCATATAATTCTGCCGCTCGGGTAAGGTCTTTCGGTATCTCCTTACCTAGGACAACCGCGGCAAATCCGAGAAACAAAGCTGTGGTGTACTTCATGTTGACGGCACCAATTGACAGTATTTTCAAAAGAACTTGAGATGAGGAATTTGAGAAAGAAAACAGAAGACATGATCGAGTTATTAACTCTACCTCATCGCACAGAATAGGAAGGTCACAATCTATTACGTGACAAGACTTTTTGATTGCGAGATTTTGCTTCGTTGGGATTTCGCTATGCAGATCCGAGAGATTAATTGATTCTGCCTAGAGCTTGGGTGTAAGCACCCAATGTTCATATAGAAGGTGCAACCCGAGTATATTTCTTAGCCTCTTTAGTGGTTGGTATTTCGGCGTGATCATTCGCTGGAGTGGTAAAGGCAAGAATTTCTTGCAGGCCAAGCATTCATTTGGGCAGGACGTTATGTCTTGGGGGCTTGGCATACCGGTAAATATAAAGAATACCAAGACTACCGAACATACCCCTCATCCAAGTACCGCCGAAGAGGAGCGGGGCATTCCATTTTTTACAGGCTGGGTCGTCTATTACTTGGATAGCAAAGTTTGTTGAGAGCATCACGGGTGTTGTTGTACGTGGTAATTTGTGGAATAACAAAAGTTATTATCGCGTATAGAGTACAGAAAGCTCAGAATCATCCTAAATTCATAAGTAAATAGGTTTGGATAGCAGATTATGCATATCTATTAGAAATCAACGACTGTTCCGAGTCATTTCCCAGTTCTCGCATAATCGCGGCTCAACGTCATTACTCTTCAGGCCCCTCCCTACCTCTCTGGTTATTCCAACTATCTAGGGTGATTAGAGGTACCTAGTTAGTTGGAATAATCAACTTCATTTGTCTCTCGGGGTAATACTTTGGATTCTCCTAGAAAGTTAGAACAAGTTATTTAGTTATTTACGGAACGGCCGCATTTAATGTCCACCGCGAGCCTGGCATACCAATGAATACCACGTTTCCCGGATACTTGTCCTTGAAGAAAAAACTTCTGGGTGGCTCTAGAAGCTCAAGGCAGGGGTTGGATATATTAAGATTTCGATTTCAGCACTGACCGGGATTTTCTTTTCGTGTCAACTTGATACGGGGTTAAATCCAAATCACCCAATGAAGAAGGTACAGCTCTACCAATACCTTCTTTTAAACAAAACTTTATTTAAGTGTCTTATCTTTCTGCTTAAATTTTTTTTTACCGAGGCACCGGGGCAGTCTGGACAGAGGCTCAAACCACCAGTACACCTTCCTATAATATTACAAGCAAGGCATACGCTGTGTTACTTACGCAATAGATAATCTACTATCCCCTTTAATTTCTTTTATATAAAAGAGTTTATACTCAGTCCCTCTAATAATTTCAAAAATGAATACGACAAAGATCCAGTACAAAATACACGCTGCAAAGCACCACGCACAACAGCCTTTTACTACTCCATACCAGAAATAACAATTCAGTGTGACGAATGTTGTTGCCTCTCCATTAAACCATCAGAGGATAAAACAAACAATTTCCCTTTTATGAATTATAACTGTCAAATACGAGGAGAGTGAGAGCATATTCCCAAAATCTTAAATATTATGAATCTTTGGTGTAGGTGTTGCTGGAGTGGAAGACTAGCCAGGAGTTGAGAAAGTGTTGCAAGTACTATTTTGATAAAATTATTGACGAATCAGAAGACAATTTGGTCTAGTGTATTATGGCGAAGAAACTCGACTAAGATTTGCTTCTCACAACTCAAGGTATGCGAGCATTTATGCCCTCAAGTGCGGCTGTTCATTATTGCGTCATAAAACTCCATGTATTGATCATTTCATTGATGCTTCAGCACTCAAGAGAAAACTAACATGTCTTATGAAAGGCACACTTCTCAACCCCCTAAAACTCCCTAACCTTCCTCAATCCAACCCCAGATCTAGAACAAGATAGGTCCCGTAAGTATCCCATATCTAGCCTCCCCCCTTCCTCTATCCCACAACCTCAATCCATACCCTACCACCCCTCAAATACCATTTCCTCGCTCCAAATTTAAATCAACTCTCAACAGCAAGCACCTTCGCACCCCTAAGCACACCCCCTTCAACACCAACAACCCAATACTCCACCCTCGTCCCATTCTTCTCAATCCTGTAAACCCTCACATCACCACCCTTGGTCGCTTCCCTAGTAGCTTCCACGATCTCCTTGTATTCGCCTTGGGAATCCCATGTTCCGATATCAAGGATTTCTGCGGATGCGTCTTTGGGCGAGGGGTGGTTGATGAGTTTTGCGAAGGTGGCTGTTCCCAAAATCAGCATTTCCATTCAGCCCAAAGCAGACGAACAAGAAATAGAATGGGATAGCAGAAGAATGAGAAACAAACCTTCATCAGGCAACCCCTTCCCAGAATACCTCAACGCCACAGGAACAAACTTCTCATCCGCATCACTAGTATACCAAGCATCCTTCGTCGCCTCCTTCAAAACCTTAGGAATCTCCACCCCCGCATCCGTCGCTTTAAACTCCACCTTGCCATCGCTTTTCGCGACTCCCTTGTTGGGATCCTGATTCGCTTTATCGAGGAAAGCCATGTAATCTTCATCGGTCGCCATTTTATCGGTTTGTTTCCTTATTTCAGGTTGTGGGTTGGCAGATTGAGAGGGCTGGGTTGTATTCGTACTGTAGAAAGCCCGCGATTGAAATTCAGAAATTATTCTTTGAGTTTGAGAGCTTGGGGCTCTGCGAAGGGGGGAGAGAGAAGGTTGCAGAAGAAGGAAAGAAGAAGGGGAGGCGGCAGAAAGAAAAGGAACCCTCACGTCTGTCCCAACTTCTTCTTTACAACCCCCTTCTTCCCTTCCTCTACAAGTGAGTCTGTATCCCCTCGCGTTTCGGCGTTCAAAGCTGGTTCTCGCGCTTGTTCTTGCGCCTGCAACTCCCCTTCTCCAAGCTGTAATGGCTGCCGTAATGATTGCGACGGTCTCTCGTTTTCGTTTTCGATATTCTGCTGAGGTTCGCGATTGGGAGATTCGGCAGTCTTATTCTTATCGCGTGTCTTCTTCAGAGATTGGGTGACTTTTGTAATCGCGGAGGTGATAATGCCCATGAGGTGTTGATGGAATGGAGGATCCAGTTATGAGTGATGGTGGGGTTCTGCGGGGACGTGCAGGTTTTGAGATGGGACGGAAAAACGTCATTGTTTGATCGCTAAGTGGAAAGAATTATTTGTATGGAAAATTTGGACGGGGATGCTGATGCTAAAAAGCTGAGAACCCGAGAAGAATCACCCCATTCAATTCGCTCAATCTAGGTATCTGTTGGTCAATCAAAGTATGATGGTCAAGAGAGGGGTAGGTAAGGTCAGTGTTGGGTGGAGAGGTGTACAACTTTAAAACAGCATCACTTGTTGACATAGATAAACATTAAATTGGCTTTGACATTGTCTTCATTTCATTGAATCGCTAGCTACTCATTGCCCCGAGTAAAACACTCAGGTGACTATCAAAGAGCACAATGGTGCGATGTAATTTTCCCCCAGACACCAAGTTGTGAAGCCCCGAAAAAACAGAAATGCTAACAAGACAAAATTTACGAAGCGGGAGCAATATCCTTCTTGAGAGTACCGAGGAATTGGTGCTTCTCTTGAGGAGTTTGGTATGCACCGTGTCCGAATTTTGAGGAGGTGTCGATCCATTTCAAGTCGACCTTCTCCAATGCCTTTCTCGAGGTGTGAACGAACATGGATTTTCGGAGAGTCATCACACGCTTCTTAACACCTGGAACGGAACCCTTGAGGATAAGGAAATCGTTCTTGACCTCTCCGTAACGAACGAAACCACCCATTCTATTTGAATATTAGTTTTTGCTTTTGAGATTGTTGAACAAGAACTTACGGAGTGATTTGCTTCTTGGAGTGATCAAACTCGGTAGTTGCGTTACCCTCATCATCACCCTTGCCAACACGGTAGACCTTGTGGTTGACAGAGGTACGGTGATGGTAACCGTCTTGACCAGCACGAGCAACAGTCCATTGGACGTGGGATGGATGCCAGGCACCAATACAGGCGACCTTTCGGAGACCCTTGTGTGTCTTTCTCGGAAGCTTCTTGGTTCCCCATCTGCTGGTGACACCGGAGAAACCATGGCCCTTGGTGACGGCAATAACATCAATCATCTCATCTTGCTCGAAGATGGAGCTGATCTCAACTGGCTTCTCGAAAAGACCTTGGCCGAAAGCAACCTTGTCGGCGACGCTACCTCCGTTAACCTGGATTTCCATCAAGTGTGCCTTCTTTTGCTTGAGAGGGGTCTTGCGGATTTGGGTGTGGGCGAGGACACGGACGACGGAGCAGTACTTCTTGATGCGCTCGATCTCACGAGTGATGCTGGCGGAGTCCTTCTCTTGGTGCTTCTTGGCGTACTTGGTGAAAGCCTTCTTCTTGCTCTTGTACCAGTTCTTGTAGAATCGGCGCTTAAGCTCGTCGCTCAAATGCTCAGCCCAAACGGTGGTGAGGGATCGAAGACCACGGGGAGTCTCGATGTAACCAACTAGACCAACAACGATCACCTAAAATAGATGTTAGCCATTGACACAATTGCCAAGCGGGCTGCATTGTTCGTACTGGTGGTGTCTCAATGATTGTGACTGCCTCAACAACCTCCTTCTTGTGTGACTTGGCTCCCGGTCTGTCGAGATCGCGAACGATGGTCGACATACCAGCCTTGTAGCCCATGGTGGCGGTAAGGTGGACTGGCTTCTTTGGGTCATCCTTAGGGAATCTTTGTGAGGGAGTTAGCGGTGTTCGAGTGGCAGGTTCGAAGGGAATTCGCAGAGGCTCGAGGGATGGGAAACTTACGACTTGACCTATGCAGAAGTTAGCAGATGAGCAAGTAAAATTGAGGTAATTGGAGGCGGGGAACTCACCTTTCCTCTATGGCGGGCAGCTCTCTTGCGAGGTAAGAAGGCTAAAGAGCCGTGACGAGGTGCCTCGAACTTTCTGTGAGACATCGTGGGCGATTTTGTCGACTGATTTTGTTGATTCCAAGAAAGTCGCAGGTCAAAATTTAAAAGTTGTATCGAGTGCGATTGTGCGGAAACGGCGCTAGCTTTAGCGAGCACGTGATTCTGCAAAAAAAGCCTTGCGCGAAGCGCGGAGTGGCCAAGCTGCACTTTGATAAAAATCCCCGCAATTGCAAGTCGAATTTTCAAGGCTGAGACAATCTATTACTCTATGAAAATGTTTAAGTTTCTTAGATAGGTAGATTCCCTTTCTAGGTGTGCTGTGATATAATTTTGACGTCGGTTTTTTCCAGGTACCTCGGTATCGCCCACGGCAAAGAATTTTTAAACGATGTCTTTCCCCTTTATAGATACTCGCTATGCAGTTATAAGTATTACCCTGCATTTTACACTACTGAGATTATCCCGAACAATTACAAATGTCGTCCTCAAAAAACCCTGAATCTTGCTGAACAATACTTTCTCTTACTCAAGACACAATACAGCCATTACCTACTACCATCGCTTCGAGATGACCCGCAAAGAAAAACTCTCGACCGACATCCGAATTCGTTCATTCACCTGAATTACAATATTCAGAGGCAATTTGAACTTCACTGCATAGACAGCCATACGACTACGTCAAAACAGGAGAGTTGTTGAGATGATAAAATCACACCATGACAGGACCAAAAGCATAGTATAAACATTTAATGGGATTATTCTTCTGTACAGTTTCATCAATTGAATCCCATCAGGCTTCTCCAATTCCTGAAAATTTACAACCCTTAAAACTCGTTGTACTCCCCTAATGGTCTTGAAAAGAAGAAGAAAAGGAGAGAAAAATAAAGAAAGTCTTGTAAACATATCAAGCTGGCGTTTCCACCTTTGTTGATCCATTTACAACCCCATTTGCAGAATGTCCATTAACGCCAGTAGGAGATGTTGTAACTTTTGCCTCGCCCGTAGCAGATCCTGGCCCAGATCCAGCAGCTGATACAATCCCTCCCTTTTTATCCTCTTCTCCGTCATCATCGTAATCTTCATCAACTTCCATCTTTCGTGCAGCTCGTTCAGGTTCGCCAACTTGCGGTGGGGGAGGTGGAGGAGCAGGATGCTCCATACGTTCCCGTTCTCGTTCACGGTCATCAACGGCATACTCCTTTGGCGCGGTTTGTTGTGCAGGAGCCGGTGGAAGTTCATGTACAGGTGTATGGGGCGCAGCTGTTCCTGGAGGGCCCTGCATTGGTAAGTTATTAACCGGTGGAAGTGCGTGGGTTGGTGGGTGGTGTGCGGCTTCAGATGGATGATAATTTTCATTTGCCCGACGTTGCTCATCACGACGCTGGTCCTCGATTCGCCTTTGCTCATCGGCACGACGATGTTGTTCATCCATTAAACGTCTTTGTTCATCAACACGTCGAAATTCCTCGGAGTTTCGACGAAATGGCTGCTCACGAGGTGGTGTAGATGGTCTACGATGATGCATATCATCCATTCGAGCTCGAGCCTCATCAGATGCTGGCTTCTTCATTGATGGCTGCTCATCTTCCCACTCTCGCATTCTTTTGGGTCCAACTGAGGCAGGTCTATCACCGTTCCGTTCAGCTGCAGCTTCTTGTTGGGCAACCATGGCAGAAGCTGGAGGAGGAACGCCGCTTTCAATACCAGCAGGA
This sequence comes from Hymenoscyphus fructigenus, assembly GCA_001414455.1. Lineage (NCBI taxonomy): Eukaryota > Fungi > Ascomycota > Leotiomycetes > Helotiales > Helotiaceae > Hymenoscyphus > Hymenoscyphus fructigenus. The sequence goes on along the minus strand of LKUV01000012.1, from coordinate 107,277 downwards.
GTAGAGATATCAGGATGGTGTTGTTGATATCCTTGTTGATGTGGGTAACCAGATTTCGGCGACGCCATTCTGTTGTCTAGAATAGGACGCACTTCAGTTCGTGGGCTGTTTCCCCGTCCAAATGGTGGGAGAGGTCCCTGACTAGGTGGAGGTCCCTGACTAGGGCCAGGGCCATTCAATTGATTTGGTGCAGGAGGCAAGACGCTGGAACCTGGGCCCGCTGGTCCAACATAGTTGGGGTTCGAGACACGCTGAGGACCAGCTGGGAGAGGACCTTGTTGTGGCGGTGGTGGAGGTTGTTGTTGAGGAGGTGGCTGTGGGGGGCCTTGTCCTGGGTAATTGCCCATACCTGGGTGATGCTCACGAGGAGGGGATCTTCTATTGAGCGGTGGAGGGCCAGATTGGGCACCGTTTGGTCCGCCAGGAGGTCCATTTGGACCAGGACCCAAATTGTTCAATCCCCCAAGTCCACCGGGACCAACAAGGCCAGGACCGGTCGGGCCACGATCAGCTCCAGGTCCTGGGTATGGTCTCATTTGTTCTTGTCTAGGGCTAGGTCCACGTGCCAATGGAGGAATTGGACCTCCCGGTGGCCCACGAGCAGCGTCTCTCGGGTCGAATGGGTTTGCTGGTTGGGGATGAATCTCAGCGAGTCGACTACCCCATCCATTGACAGGATTTGGTGGACCTTGGGCTTGTGCTTGAGGCGCAGAGCTTCCCCATTGAGGACCTGGCGGGCCGACAGCTCCAGTGACTTGGTAAGCTTGAGGATGGACATCTTGTGGAAGGGGTGCGCTTGTTTGTATAGGTAGTCCATTGGTTGGGCCGTTGCGGAGTAATTGAAGACGTGCTTTGATGTGTGCATTTGTTGGATCAAGTTCCGCTGCACGTTGGTACGCGTCTAATGCATCGTTGATTTGATTGTTGCAAGATTCATACTAAGAAAAGATTAGTTACATTTTTAACAAACTTGGAGATTAAGTTGAAGCAAACTCACCAAAGTACCCAAGTCGTACCAGACTTCGGAGATGTACGGGTTCAAGCGTATCGCACGGGAGTAGGCATCAAGTGCATCTCGGTACTGGTTGATCTGGTAATACAAGACGCCAATCGAGCACCAGAATGTTGGGTTCCGTCCGTCTCGATAGACGGCTTGCTGATAGGCCTCGTACGCCTTTGGGTACTTCTGCTGTGACATGTAACATCGGCCAAGCAAATACCAGCTTTGTGCATCGCCTTGGTCTGCCACGTGTTAGCGCGTGTACAATGCAGGACGGATTATTTTCACGAGTCTCACCTGAGCTGACAGATTTCTCGAGGTACTCAATAGCACGCTCTTGGCTGGTGAAGCTGTTGCTCTGCTGATGATGCAGCCAACCAAGCTGTTGGAGCACCTTTGCATGATTTGGGTCTCTGTCAAGAACGCGCATATAGGCTGCTTTTGCATTGTCATACTGTGAGGGTAAATTAGTAACGGGGATTTTGTGGTTTGATTTTCGCTGCAAAAAGTGGACTTACATCTTTCTGCTGCTCGTGAACATGGCCAATCTGAAACCAAATATCTTCTTCGGTGAGAGGAGTTGGGGGTACCGAAACAATGTATCGGAAACACTGAAAACAATTAGTAAACATTTTATGCATGACCGATTTTTGGTTTCACAGTACCTCGAGACTTTGTTGGTATTTTTGTTGCTGCTTGTAAATTATACCGAGGCGAAAATAAATCTCGTTGGCCTTTTCAAAATCTGGCTGCATGCGCATGACTTGAGAAAAGGCTTCTTCGGCATGCTCGAGAGAGCCATATCGATCGTAAAGAATTCCGATACCGTACCAAAGCTTTGGTTCCTGAGTAGCTTTATTAGATCCAGTCCCACCCGAATTTGACGATGAACGAACCTTTGGGTCTCTGAGATGATACAAAGCTTGTTGGTATGCGGTATATGCTTGCTGGAGGTCATCCATCATTAAGTAGCAGTGACCTGTGGAATTGTCAATAATTTGTTCCAAAGGGCACAAGGCTACTAGGTAGACTCACCTAAGCTGCCCCAAACATCACCGTTGTTTCCATCCAATTTTAAAATATTTTGAAGATATTCAACAGCCTTAGGGAATTGTTCTTGGGTGCGGAGGATAGCACTGATCGCATTTAGAGCGGGTATTGATCGGGGGTTTGAGCGCAAGGCGTGCTCATAGGCACCCATAGCTTCCTCAAGCGAACCCATCAATTCAGCAAAACTCCCTAGCACCACAAGTCAGTGAATGGCTCTCGCAAAACAAAAATTGGATGCAAATCATCTTACCAATTTGCAGCCAGACCGCCTCGTTCATCGCAGCCATTGTTTGCGGAGCAGGCCACGCTTGTTGCGGCTGTTGTTGAGGCATTCCTGGGGGAGGAGGACCACCAGGAGGACCATGATGCATAATGCCTCCTGGGGGAGACGGATGATGGCTTGCCATTGCTGATGGTATTGTGAATATGCGACGAAAGGAGTGTGGTGTGCGCTAGCAACCAGGCTCGAGGCGCCGTCAGAAGCGCACCCGTGATGGTTTGCGAGCTTGGAACAATTACAACCGCAGCGAGGTCGAAGGTATGGTACTAGAATAGCTATGCGATGGTGTTGTGTTGTGGGAGGGAAGGTTTAAGAGTGGTGATGCCCACAATCTGGCTCTTAATCGCGATAGGAGAGGGTCGAGGGGTTGGTGGTGAATGAACAATCGTGAACAAATCAACCTGTGGCGCAACGCAATTCACCCGTCCGTTGTAAACACGGTCTGGCGATATAAATTAAACCTCCGAGTGAATCGAGGGGGGCGAAGGGGGAGTCGAGAAGCGAAGAGGAAGAAATACAATGCGGATTCCAGCAGTGAGGAGAGAATCAAGGAGCGCTCGTGGAGGCTGCGCAGTCGTGGTTGCAGACTTGTGCTCAAAGGTCGGGATACGATTCGGAAAGCAGAAGGGGATCCTTCTGATTTTAGGGCGGATAGATCAACTCACCTTACCCACCCTAACTTTTTAGACCCGCTTTTCCAACCTATCTGAACTTCGTGCCCTTTTTTGGGATTAAAAAAGTCCCTTATTTGGCACCAAGCCTAATGGGGCACGAACTTGGAAAATGCCCCAGCTCAGACGCAGGCGCGAGGAAGGGCCCTTGCTTAGCTCGTGACCCCCAAGGCAACAAGCTCCGCGAAGCTTCATCAACACCACGAAAAACGCTCTACATCTACACCACCGCTACCACCACCGCTTTCCATCATCAACCACAACCACTCTCCATCAATCCAAATCCTCTAAATCACACTCCCAATTAACTCAAGATGGTAAGGCCACCTATATCCAGCTCCAGAATGCATCGCGCAGCCACCCTCCTCCGTCACCAACTCCTTTCAGCCTCCTAGCTAACCATCTCCAGGCAATGCGCATAGCACCCCCCTCATCTCACACCACCTCCCACTCCCACCTCCTCCCCAAATCTCTCGGTGCTCCTTCAGCACCAGGTCTTCATGACACCATCCGCGCCGGTGTAGGCCCAACAACCTCCACTTCCCTCAACAGCGCTCCGGATTCTTCGCACCCCTTGGAATCTCGATTGAAGAACTGGGAGGCCACACAGGAAGCATTGAAGATGGAAGGTCTCAGACGAACCTTTGGAATCGCCGAGCCTATTCGTAGGGGTATGGAGTTGAAGGTTGTGAGAGATGGAAGCTGGAGGCCTGCTGTTTTGGGAGGTTCTGCTCGAGGTATGTTTGGATTATGGTCTGGGCTTTGAGCAGCAGATGCTAACTTCACTATCATAAGGTGTGCATGAGGATATTCTTCGAGGACGAGACTGCGAGTTAGCATGGGAGGATGTCTTCCAAGGCGATGAGATGAGAAATGTTCCAGGATTTCATGAGGAGCTCGAGAGAAAGGTTCACATGCAATAGATGAATTGCTGGGAGATTGCGGTGGAAGGAGCAAGCTTGTAACATTACAAAGGATCATATTTGGGCATACTGGCGTTGAGAGACGATTGCCATAGAGTTCCCCGATGGATTGAGAAACTTATACTTCACGTGTTATCCTCTTACTTTGAACACTTGCATATTCCCGACCCTTTCAAAGTGCCTTTTGCACTATTTAACATATAACAAATGGACACTACAACAATTGTGACCTTAAAGTCGTTCAAAGTCTAACCACTGGACTCCACAGGATGGGATAGAAAACAAACGCCATCTTGCTGCGTAACTGGGCCTGGGTGCCGAGACAAGCTCAGAACCGTCGATCGCCAATGATAGGGCGGTTGTTAAGTTGGTGGAGTAAAAACAGTGGAGAGAAGCGAATAAATTTAATCGCGAGAAAGCTACCATTTCCGGCTTAGTAAGATTCGTTGAATTTCACCGCTACACCCTGGGCCGTTCCTTCCGCATGCCCGCCAATCCATCATCATGAGGTGCTCGGGTTAAAAATAAGTACTCTGTACATCATCAGGTACCATCTCTCCTTTTATACAAGACAAACAACTTCAAATCCTAAATATCAGGTTCCGCCTCAAGTGTAGCAGATCCTGGTACTGATATGGAATTCCTTTTGCTTTTCTGGTCTTCTCAAGTTGACACTATCCCAGAGCATTCTTTCTGTCTCGCGAATGTCAGTAGATGTAGATAGTACACCAATATTTGGCCCAACTCCCGTCATCTTTTTCTTGTCAGCGCGTTTTATATCCTAAGCTTTTCACCATGTGCGGACTGTTTTATTTGCAAGGCCCTTCCACCCAGTCAGTCAGTCTGTGCTGCCTGTTCGTCATCGCGGTGAAGCGTGAGACCAAGAAAGTTTCTCGTCTATGGGGTAAAAACTGCCCAGAAATGCTTGAAGGTTGACATCCCTAGGATTCGGTTTTGTGACATCTTCCAAGCCGATGGGGTTTCGACTCGCTAGAAAGTGCTTGTGGCTGGGCCATCGATGAGGGAGGGAACGGTCACGTCGTTGCACAGAGTTCATCCCTTTGGCTTTACGGAGGGGTCTCAACCAAACCTGAGGAGCCGCATCATACATCAGCCAGCGGAAGTCTACGAGTACACACCAAAAACTCCGTAAGTACGGAGCATCAGCAAAAAGAAAACACACCCACTCAAAAGTCATATTCTCACGGTTGCACCCACCAGGATTCCGACTTCTACGAGCCAATGCAACGTCTTTCGCCTCCCCAGCCTAATCAATTAACCATCTGCCAACACCATACGAACCCCGGTTCACGGCCACTAAGCAGGTCAGGCAAGAAGGAGGCGTTGCTGCTCATTGCTCAGCGGGTGCCGCAAAAGATGATGAGCTGCAGATGAGCACGGGAAGGAAGTCTGGAAGACGGCCATGCCCATGCCGCCCAAGGGCGAAATTGGCACAAGGAAACAGGCGAACTGCATGCGATCAATGAAGCATCCCGGACACCCTGCATCAAGTGCCAAGTCAAGTGCCAAGGATGTCTGTCAGCCCCTCTCTTCCGATTCGAATGGAGATGGAGATGTTGCTTAAAAGGGACGAGGAGCGAACTCTTCCCAGGGCGAAGCCTGCAAAGTTCATATGTAAGCGGTGCTGTGCTGTGCGGTGGGCGAGGGCGAGCAAGGACTTGTCACAATATGACCATCAGGCGCAGATATTATTGCCATTATTTAAGGAATAGCCAGGCTGGCAAGACTCCAAATCCACATGAGTCAGTGCCAATTCGATTGACGCTTCGACGATTCGGCGCTTTGGCTGTTCACCGCACGTTGGAACGTTTCCACGATATCTCTGTTTCCCCGCATCTCGACTCCTGGTTCGTGCCAAATGAACTTGTTAAATGGAAACATGAAACTACGGAGGACACGCGACAGACACCTTGACGGAAGAATATCGGATCGAAAGCATGAAAGATTGATCACGACTTCGGGATTCGCTTTCCTGGTTAATGGGTAATATGTGCAATGGTCAGCCTGTCTGGAGGGTGTTTTTTATGGTGTCCGTTTTCATGTGGATGATGATCAATGCAGAGAGCAGTGAGAGTCGGAGTACAATGTATACTTCTGGATAGGGAGTACTCGTACCAGTACCTCAGTCATACAAGGCTTTTGTTCGATATTCTTCTCGTCAATAAACCTCATACCAATATCAATCAACGACCTCCGTGCCTTGCTACTTGAATATTCCAGCAGGAGATCGATGTCGGGGGGCCGATGAGCATTCCAAGTTAGTTCAAGTCTCTGAATAGAAGTAGACATCCGCACACACCCATGGCAAACACTATTGTGTTACACCGCACTCCACAATTCATCCCATCCGTTAATACGACTCTTACCCCTCGTCTCCACTCCCTGCCTTGCGTTCCAAGACAAAAAGAAGGACCAGGGAATGCGCCAACGAACTTCCCTTCCCATCCTTCCATTATTCCCTCTACGGACAGACAAGTTATTATCACGCAGCCAGCGTCTGCACATCCCACTCTCGCCAACGAACACTCTCGCCAACGAATGTAATGGTGGTATTCCTGCCGAGTGATGCACAGTTGTCCTCGCTAAGCGGTTCTGACCGAGTGGCCCTGTTGCTGCGTTGGTGGCTTCTTGTGGCTGACAGCGGGTGAAGAAAAATATTGGACCGTTTTCCACCCACCGACCAGCAAGCCTCGCTAGCCGCGTGAAACTGAAACCGAGTGCGATCTTAGCTTTGTTCGCCATTCAGCCCAGTTTTCGGGGCCGTCATCCATCTCAGGTGATCACACAGAGGCTGGAGATTCGGAGATATTGTGGCACGTGATGACAGGTGCAACACCAACGATCCATTGGAACCTTGATTGTTACAGTAAGACGAGACGAGGAACTTTATCAAGATGTCTGTGGAGTGATAAGATGGATGCTGGATGGCAGCCACCCGTGATACGCCACGTGCGACCAAACCAGACCGATCGCGAGGTTTTGAACTAAGTTTGAGGTGCAAACGAGAGCTTTGAATTCCTGAATCCTTCAACGCGGCAGAAATTTCTCTGCGTTTACGAAATACGTACAGTCTGGAAAATAGTTGCCAGAATTGGACCTCTTGCCTTCGAACCTTCTGAATCCTACTGGTAGACAATAAAAGTGGCTGTAATAGACACTTCTCCTCTCCTTTCGTCTCATTGTTTTAAGTCTATATCAAGTATTGACCAAGAAAGCATAGAAGCCTAAAGATCTAAGCCGATATTTCTACTTATTCGAAATGCTTAGGATTGTTTCTTGAATTTGTCCTGGACGGTTGAGAAAACCGCAGCTATTACTGCCGCTTTTATTTTTCATCGCGAGGTGGATTCAGGGATCAACCGAACCCCACACACCCTTATCCTCCGACCCAAGTCATCCATCATCCCAACCAAGAAGTTCGTTCATATTCTTATCTTGCTCCGTACGCCTCTTGTCATACTCCCTCGCTCATGGTTGCAAGCCCCAACCACCGCAGAAATACAACCGTCAACCACGCCATGCTACTCAGGCTAGCAGACGTGATGGCGGATAGTTACTTGCCGGTACACATTGTGCTTTCACCTCCTTCGTACCATCTCTTCCTTCTCTTCCTCTCCACGAAGGGCTTCACTTGATCTGTACCTCCGTACCTGTCATACGGAGGGTACCGCCTCATTCTGCATGTTCCGTATGTATGTATATGCGGCATACTGCCGATTACATGTCATGTATATGCAAAGCGACCCAAGGTCCTCCTCCGTAGGCTCATTTGCCCTGTCTTGCTTACTTGCTTTCGCCCGACTACTCATCTTTTTCTTCATCTCGCCCCAGTTGATATTGTGTACCGCTGGCACTTCATATCCTCTCGACCACTCTCCTCCCTCTCCAGAATTGTTGTGGGTGATACCAACCCCAACCCCACACGAGTTTTGCTGTTCGCCACGGTGGGTTCGAGGTGAGAGGGTGACATTGGTGATGTAACACCGTTTCAATCCTTCTCATTTCTTCGGATGCACGATAATCCGCCGAACACTGAAATGTGTGTGTTCGGCGACTGGATTTGGCTTCGGAGGAGGATTTTGGGGCTTGCTGGTGAAATTGAAAAAGCAATTAATTCCCACCAGTGTGGTTGAGTGTGTTTGTCGTTGCAGTTTGTTTTGTACTCTTTTTACGAGACAGGGGTACCCCCTCACCGCCAAACTAGTGTAGTGACAAATAAGGGAGAGTTCCTTTGTGACTTCTCACGTGTTATCATCTCCAACCCATTTGGTGCGTTTCGCGAGGAGGAATCGTTTTTGTCAAACAAACTTGCAGATTAATTCTACCGAGGAGTGTTTGATATTCTCATGAACGGGGGAAATAATACGAGCTTCGATCTTAGTTCTTCATACACACTAGTGTTCAGCGTGTAAGGAGGCTAACGATGATCATCACTTCCGAATAATTAATCTAATTGTTCCAGACCTTCGGTACATCATGGTTTTCCTCAGGTATGATTGAACCTTTTATTCAACTTTCTGGGCGGTGGGGTTTTCAGTTGTCGATCTTTGCTACACTGTTCCTTTGCAAATTGAATTCCTTGAACGGCCGTCAACTTCAAGTCTTCACTTCTTAGATTTTCTTGAATAGGAAGTGGTCTGACAAAGATGGCATCGGCTAGAATTTGTTCGGCCCTCTGTCTGCTATGTTCTCTGATAATGATGGCTCGATTATTGAGTTCCTCCGCTGGATAGTGAAGTCAATCTGTTTTCAGGTAGTTTTGATTGAATTTCTTGATCGCTTTTTTCTGCTCTGGAACTGAATTCATGGCAAGCCCAATGTTTTCCCTAGCTTTTTCCAATTTATTGAAGATCATTGAAAATTGATCGAATCTCAACAGCCGTTTTCAACATTAAACACAAGTTGATTATCTTGAACTCTGCTGTCGTCCTCACATGACTTTTTTTTCGATGCGTATACAGAAGTCTCTAACTTATACGTTTTTAATAAGATTAATAAACTGCGTTCCAAGTAAGATAAGCTGACTTATCCTCTCGTCCGAATCATCATTCGATTACATTAGGCTCTAGAGTTTCCTCACAAAAATTCCAGTCGGTCGGCCCCCACGTGCCAACTGTTCGACGTGCCGAACTCGCCTATAAATCTGGGGTTAATCAAGAAAAATTCCGGGGTTAATTAACACCCCGGATTTTATCTTGATTAGCCATCTAGGCAGAGGCCGGTACATCCACCTTTCATATGGATACCGTGATTCTGATCCCACAGGTGTCAAACCCGTGCAGCTGAGACTTATCATGCCTGGAATTTTGAAGCCGGGCCCCACCTAACAATTTCGGTATTGGTTTAGCGAATTCTCACAACATTGCACTTGTGCTGGAACCAGTGTTGAGCCATTTTAATATACAAAATCCGGCATCATTGTATATAATAGACCGAAGGATTGTATGAGCACCTCGTTCCGCCTGACTATGGTCAAGTTTTCATTTTGAACGCCACCCGTACGACCATTTCCTTCTAAACACAGCAGGCGGCCGCAGAACTTCCTAAAAACTACTTACACTCGTTTTTCACAAACACTGGAGCAGAATTCTGTCTCAACAGCTGCCACCTTGTCACTCCTCTTATACTGTTCCTCAAACCTTGAAAATGTCTTCGAAATGGCCTCATAGCAAAGTCATCTACTCCGGCAGCCAGGATCCTAAATCCGCCGACTTAGAAAAAGGTCTCTCGGCCAGTACACTGAAATTGCAACAGTTACCACCGATCAAAACTGGAGATGAGAAAACGACAACTTCAATACATATCGAGCGAGTTCTTTCTCCGGTATCACCAATCTGTGAAGGCATCACTCCGTCCTCGAGTGTGCCAGTACTGTCTTTGTTAGGACCTGCCGGGGGTAAACAAACCACCAAGATTGCGGTGCCCAACCCTGACAACAAGAAACGTCCCAATCGATGGATTCTATTCCAACTATGGTTCAACACCTACCGAAAGTTTTTTACCTTCGTTACCTTATTTAACCTGACGGGGATTATTGCGGCGGCGACCGGTCGTTTTCGTTATGCGGATAACCATCTTGGTGCTTTGGTGCTTGGAAACCTTCTATGTGCGATTCTGATGAGAAATGAGATGTTCATACGATTTTTATATATTATCGCCATCCATGGATTAAAACACGTAGGCTGTTCCCCTCTTTACGGCATACGATTAGTGCTTATAAGATCTCTACCAGTGGGCACCATTGAGGCTCAAGTACGCGGTAGTCTCGATTCTTCAACACGTTGGCGGAATTCATTCAGGATGTGCCCTCTCAGGCACGGCGTAAGATAAGCTAAACCAAACATGTGACTACTGGGCTAACATCAAAATCAGATGGCTCATATACAAAATCGTCGACATCGTCCGGCATTACGCCCATCAACACTATGCTGTGATTGCTACTGGGGTAATCACAAATCTCCTTGTCATCATCTCTGTCCTCAGCGCCTTCCCATGGATTCGCAAGTCGGTGTCTCAACCTCCGTATTTTGTCAATAGCTCGGGAGCTGACTGCGACTTAGCTACCATCATAACGTATTCGAAGGTCATCATCGTTTCATTGGATGGTTGGGTCTTGCGGTATTTATACCCTTTTCGCTTCGTGCGGATACCCGGCCTGGTACTGATAGATTGTAGGCAACATGGTGTTTCGTCGTTTTGGGAAATATTTACGATATGAAACTGGGGAAATGGAGATTGGATGCTCATTCTCTTATCAGCTTGCAAGAGCTTTGGTTTGCTGTGTTCATGACAATCTTGTAGGTTTTCTCCAAGCCTCCCATTCGCCGAAGCATTTTACTTATCACTCTTAGTGTTCTTATTCCGTGGTGCACACTTCGCCAAGTGCCTGTCGAAGTAGAAATCGTAAGTTCTTCTCCTTTACCCACTCAGAATCAACTCATCTAAAGTGATATTAGCCATCGCCCAAAGTCGCCATCCTCCGATTCAATCGTGGCATGCAACAAGGTCTTTTAGGAAGAATCAGTCATACCTCTATCATGGAGTACCATGCTTTTGGGATTATTAGCGAGGGTACAAAGTCTCCTTATCATTACATGATCTGTGGTGTACAAGGTGATTTTACGAAGACGCTTGTTGCCGATCCACCGAAATTTTTGTGGACTAGAGAATTGAAGTTCGGTATGATTTCCTCCTTGCCGTATTTAGGGAACGTACTGATATGATGTAGCTGGTGTCGGGCATGCTTCAGCAATGTTCAAACGAGGAATCAGAATTTGCACCGGAACGGGAATTGGAGCTGCGCTTTCGACTTGTATACAAAGTCCCAACTGGTAACCTTTCCCCAAGCCACAGCACCATCACGATTCCCTTCCCCATCTCAACCCCGTCCCTTCACCCCTCATCCATCTGACATCCCCAACAGGTTCCTGATATGGATCGGCTCGGACCAAGAAAAGACTTTCGGCCCGACAATGACTCGGCTAATTCACGAATACATCGAACCCGAACGAATGGTCCTTTGGGACTCAAAGAAAAGGGGTGGTAGACCGGATACAGTGCAGTTACTCAAGGATACGTGGGAGAGTTTTGGAGCGGAGGTTATTTTTATTACGAGTAATATGAAAGGGAATGATGAGATGATGCAGGGGTGTCGTGCTGGTGAGTTGATTTCTTCTTCTATTTGTTTCTTCGGATGGCGAGGAAAGGGAACTAGGAAGTGCTTTGATGAGGGAGTTTGGTTTTGATCTGGTTTTCGATTTTGGAGTCACTTTATGAGGACGGGTTTTGCTAACTTCTTATTTACAGCTGGGTTACATGCTTTTGGGACATTATGGGATTTTTGATTGAATGCAATTCATGGGGGTTGGGAAGGGGTTCTTGTTTTATATCTATAGCATGGAATGGGCATGGAACGGGGTTGGACTGGGCTGGAAAAGATCAGTAGAAGTCCCGGTATATGATAAACGGGTAGTTCTTTACTTAATTCAAATAGAAGCCAAATATTACACCAATTAGTTCAACATCCCCTTCCGGGATGCAACGTGAAGGCTTTTTTTTCCGGAAAGATGCGTTGTCGCTTTTAGGGATGGAACGAAACTGAAAGTGGAATCTCAGACTGTTGCTTAATCAGGTACCACTTTCCTCTTGAAATTTGATACCTTCATCTCTAAGTATCTGTCGAGCCTCAGAAGACGGCCAGGAGTTTGTTTTATCCTTTTGAAAAATCTTTGTGCACGCGTCGGGAATTCGGCGTTTCTCCCCCGAGAGCCTCTGTATGGAATTGGACGGCTTCGGTAACTCACGACGAGATTTCGGCGCGGAAGGCCGAACAACTGGAAAAAAGTGTGAGGCGAACTCGAGAAATACAGCCTATATTTATCCACTCCTAGGGAATAGCTAAGCGAGCGTACTAGTTTAATACTACTTGAATCTAACTATAAATTGAACCAGGGAACCAAAATTCCTCTCAAACTAAATTAAATCATGACAGGAACGACGAGAATTTCCCTCCGGTAAATGAATGTGGTTGACTGGTTAAGAGTTTGAGAGTATCAAGATCCAAATGAATTTCTAAATATTCATTCGGGTCTCTTCGCCGAAGACCACATATGCTTCTAATTTCCTACACTATAATGGAATACTTCTTCCGAGCTCTCATACACCCTGACTGGTGTTCCATCCCAATGGCGGAGCATTAGAGCCCTCCCAATGATTGAGTAGTTGGGTACTGTAGATTTACTTTCTAAGATTTCTCGGATTACCATGGCAATGCTTGAATCTCTGAAATGGCAAATGGTGTCTCCTTCCTTCGCGTTTCCTGGTACAAGTCCGATTTGGCCACTGGTACCCATCATCCAGCGAGGTTGGAGTGTTTTGTATTTTTGGGGAATACAAGAGCAAGTGTTGGAAAGGTTCCTTCTTGATTGGTTTCCAAATTTAGCGCTCTCTCTCTGCAAGCATAGCTCGCATAGATTTATAAGTTGTAGGAGATTCCACTCTGCTTTGCCAGGAGCTTGAGGGGCAAAATCCCCATCTCTCTCGAACTTGCGCACGTGAGCAACCGGGCTATCAATGTTGATAACTCTCTTGTAATCCTTTTCTATTCGCACAAGTGCATATTTTGCAACTACGGAGACTTCATCCGTTGTCACAATGGAGTTAATCTTATGGTAGTATAAATCTTGCCACTGTTTGATTAATAACCTCGCTTTTCCGATTGTGCTGAAGGAATATCCGAGCATGCTGATTGATCCGTGCCTTCTTGTTACTATCTTATACATATATATGGAATAACACTGGTCCCGGTGAAGAAGTGTATCCCGGGATAAACCACCAAGCTGAGTTTGTATGAATGAGCTGAGAGGAATAAGGTGGTAACAGCTCCATAGTCCTCTTTGGGTCTTGATAATTTTGTATAGTTGAAAAAGGCCGAGTTCGTAATTTGGAGGCAAATCCAACGAACTGGTGTTGGCAAGGCCCAGCAAACCATATATATATATATATATCTTGTCCACCTGTTTGTTACAGCGGCCGTCCCTCGAAGTGACGAGAGCGTCCAATAAAGGAAAACCCCTCCAATGAGGACCAGCTGTGGATACATCGTAGCAATATTCCCGCCGTAACTTTAATATCTTGTTTGCTGAGGTATTCAGTACTAGATTTCTATGACATTCTCCAATTTATATTTTTTGGAATGTTCGTGGCTTGTAGTGCCCCGAAAACACTCTTAAGAGATCCGAGAGAGATCTCCAACTCATTGTCTCTTCTTCGCACTGAAAACCCACATAACGCACAAGAACTATTTCTTGTCCAATCCAAACTCTACCCCAATAATCTCGAGAGCAAAATTTTTGGACGCTCTTCCAGCCGTTCCATCTGTTGGTAAAAGAGTACCTCGGCGGTCTAAATTTGATATTATCCCTGCAGTTTCTCGACAACCAGAAACGAAACGGGACAACTCTTTTCGAGCTTCTTCTTCCATGATTAGTTTCCCGAACCTACGGATCTCTTCTGTTGTTTGGTGGTATGGTTCTCAAATGAATCTCTTGAGGAAAGCGTATTTCACCCATAAATGCGCTAAAAGTGTCTCCGGTATATGGGGGCGTCCCAATTTTGTAATTGATTTCCATGCAGCCAGTTTATTGTAGGCTGCTGCAGTTGCTGTAAGTTGGGGTACCATATTTTGGATCGCTTGCTCAACATCGAATTTGTGGTCATCTAGGTTCATAATGAATATTGTTTCCAGGAACCTCACTATTTCGCAATTATTCAATCCGTGGATTTTTATCCCCTCAAAAGGGTTCTTGTAACCTCGTGAAACCTGCGGAGCTCCTTTAAAACTGTTCTTCAAAGAATCCATACGGAGGCCTTTACGAATCTCATGGCAAGTCTGATGTTGCCTTGTGCTCTAAGTACTTCATCCAGTCTAGGCCCCTTTTCGTCCATCCCAAGCCGGCCAATGACTTTTGATGCTTGACTGAAGATTTCTCTCATCAATGAAACTTGCTGACTTCGTTCCAACTCATCAGCTTGATTGATACAAAGTGCATCAAACCACAACTCTCGTGGCAACCACTTGTCCCTTAATATATCAAGGCGGTCAACAGGCTATATGCCACAGGTATTGTGCAATTGTTGACTTTATAAGTCGTAAGTTCTCTCGTTGGTCTCCTCATACATACGAGAGGGCTTCAAAGTCAACACATTTCGAGTTCTCAAATGGATCTACCGATGTGTTTTCGAGCAAGCATTCAATGGTCCGGGAGAACGACTTGGAAGGTAGCAGAGTGAGAAAGCGAAACCGGTTAGTATCAATGATCAGTTTCAGTGGTTCGTATATCAAGTTTTGTTTTGGAGAATCGTCCGAAGTATGGTGCAGTAAGAATTTTTCACTACGCACAAAATTAATTTTCGAGCTGAGCCTTGTGGTGATGCGAAATCGACATTGTGCTATATTTGAGCCCCTAAAATATCACAGCGTCAGCCTATCGTGTCAAAAATTATATTGAGATTATCCCATACTGGATCTTAAATTCAGGGGAAGGTTTCAGGAAAGGTTGACAATAGAGAGATCTGCCACAGCATCCTAGACTTCAGAAACGATGGTGGCGGTCTTGGTGGGCTTCTCTGTACAGCTTGAGGTGCAAGGAGATATGACTGGTGTGATATGAGGCGGTTACTTGCCCCCACGAGTATGAGTTGTAAATGTGTTTGCATGTTACTGCTTGTTTGAATAGTTGTAAATTTTCAGCTGCAGCCTTGAACAGGCGAGTTGCGGGAGGATAAGGAGAGATACCTGTACTTTAGCATGCATAATTCATCCCCACTACAACTACCTACTTTTTTTTGTCATCTGGGTTTGTTCCTTCTAATTACAATAAACGGACTGAATTGTGAGATGAACTACTCGTCTCTCAAACCATAAGACATAAATTCCTATTTTGCTTATCCTGGTAGCAGGCGATAAGTGATATTTTATTGGCGTGAATAATATAGCGAAGTATTTTTCAGAATGCATACAAACTATAGAAAATGATATGAGCAGAATATAGGAAACAATCAAATCATCGTGACTTCCTCTAGCTTGAACCTCGCGACGTCTGCCTTAGTTTCCAACTTTCCACAAGAGGCTCCCCAGCTTTTCAGTTGCCCCCTACTATACTATACTCTGCAAAAAGCTTCCCAGAAAATACTACGAAGCTCATCTACACTCCAAAGGACTATATGAAATCACATTCCAAGTACTTCAGCCGCGTAAAACCTGCATATCATTTCGACGTCAGCGAGTGGAGCCACGAATCCAAAAAAGCCACAAGAAGCCACAAAATAACCAACTCGTAAATCTCACATCAGTTGACCCACAATTATCCCAACAGGTTAAAAAGACACCAGAACACCTTTGGCTTGTCTAACATCGAAATCATCTTGTGTAAAACCTCATGATGTTATCGTTCCTTCAAGGTATCACCCCACCCCGACGCCACACTGCAAACCTCTCATCTGTCTCGTACGAAAATGGCACCTCATCACAAACCTTCCACGGGAATCAAGCTCCCTATTTCGTAACTCACTCCATCCCGAATAACAAATCTTTCTTCAATCCACCACAACACCTACATCTCTTCCAAACCGAAGATTTCCTCGTCGAAATGGGAACAGGAATTTGGCACCAACCCACTGCTCCCAATCCAGCCCATCGAAGAGTAGTGAAAGCAACCGGAGATCCTCCAATTCACTTGCCTAGAGGAACATATCATCGTTTCGAAAATGCATCAAATACTGAACCGCTGGTTGTGAAAATTCGTGTCGATCCACCGGGGGATAATGATGTCGAGGAGCGATTTTTCCGGAATTTCTTTGGGTATCTTGAGGATTGTAGGAACCATGGGAGTCAACCGAGTATTTTTCAGCTTGAACTTTTTTTGCATACAATTGATGGACCTTTGGCGATTCCCTGCCCTGGACCTGACGGTGTTAAATGGTGGGTTAGTAGGATTGTGATGTTGATTTTGGGGGTTGTGATTGGAGAATGGCTGTTGGGTTATAAGAGAACGTATCCGGAGTATTATTCTGGGAAAAATACTGGTTGTTAGTAGATTTCTGGTTGAGTGAGAATAATTGGAAGCCTGGGGACTTGGATCACATTTTCTGGACAGAGAAAGCGGAAATAAATAGCTCGTTGTTCTAAATTTCTAGTGCAATTTAATATTGCCCTAATTGCTTTGAAACAATAAAACTTAATTGTTCTAAATACTTGGGAGAATGTTCTAAATTGTTCTAAGTATCTAGGTTGAATTACCCGATATAGTTGGACAGTAGGCAGGCACGGACCTGTTATAAAAACGTATCCAGCTAGGCACAGCCGGTCCATTATGACGAACAAATAGCTCGTAGAATGATTAATATCTTGGTTCCACCCCACACTCCAAAACCAAAATTCCACTTCTACATAATCATAGCCTAAAACACCTCATAATGGCTTCACGACCAATATTCGCCGCAGCTGATGTTGCCGTACTCGCATCTCAAGGTCTTATTCAGCCACCTGCCCAAGGACGTCGACAAATATCTCCCTCTATCATGTTCTGGAAATCTTCAATATCTGAGGATTCGGGCTCCTAGTTTACAGTACCGAAGTATCTCGAGAGCGTAGAAACTTTGGTCTATATTGGCTGGGGAGGGGAGAAGGCCGCCAAAATTTGGGAAGGATGGAACGAGACTGATTTTCTGCATTATTTCCTTGAATATGCTCTCTCTGCTATACCACATTTCAATTGGGAAGACAGCCAGGAGGATTGGGATGCATAAATGTTGAGTTGGGGGATTGCGACTGAGCTTCGTGAAGCGATTATGGATGACGAGTTTGGCAACATTAGGCTTACGGAGTCCGCATAGTATTGGGTCAAGGATACGATGGAAATACGTTTTCTCTGTCTGAGGAGATTGGAGACAGAGAGGGAGAGAGTAAGATGAGGGCGTAAGCCTCATTAGCAGGCACTGGTGCAAACATGTATGCACCCTAGTAGGAAATAAAAACGAATAAAAGTATCCCTTCCACAATGTGTGTGTACATCGGGTTCGTTCGTACCTGCCTACCTATCTCGTTGTTCGAACTTTTTAGGGCAATTCAAGTCAGTTATCCTACGCACTTGGAACAATTAGGAATATTAACCTAGGTATTTCAGAACAACCACGTTCTAAAATATCTAGAATGTTGGAACAACATGTGATTTATTTACCGCCACTTTCGATGTCCACCGCAAGACACCTTTGAGAACTAGGCTTTTTTAGACACCTTAGAGGCAAGTGCATGGGTACAATAAGGTTGGTGCCATCGAATATCCCCACTTTGTATCCATAAAAGCGCCCACTTCTCAAAGGTGTACGAAAATATTGTGGGAAGGATATATCAGAATTTATTTCATAATTCATCAAACTCCCAAAGGAAAAAAAGAGACTAGAAGATCCAAGGTCATGACTCATATTCCCGTACAGGAACAGTACCGCGCGCAATACCATGAAAAACCACACCATCTCACCAATTTCACTTCTCGAAGTATTTACACACTAAGTGGACAGCCCATTCCATCCCACATATTACAACCTAGACATCATGAATTCCCTTCCGCTCGCTCTTGATCCACCGCCACACCGATTGAAAATCTGTAGTGCTCCAAAATAACTAAACCACCTCACCACCCAGATAAGCAACGTTCTCTCTCACCTCGTCGGAGACCTCGTTAGCATCGCCACCAACATAAACCCATTTCAAAACATCCTCCCAAGCTCCAGGATGCGGAATAGGAAGGTCAATAGTATCGCCCTTACAAACATGACCCGAAAACAGCAATGCCGCCAGGATAGGCAAGAAATGTAGAGCATATTCCTCGTCTGCAGAGAACCTCGTTAGTAGTCTCATGACACTTCCTAAGGATACGAAGAAAGGAGGTAAGAGAGAATGAAAAAAGAAACTCACGTAAAGGAAAAGAGCCGTCTCTCTTAATAACAGACAAAGAATTCAAGGCATCTAAACTCTTGCCCCTCTTATGCCCACCCGCACTCTGCGGGAAAGCCCTATGTCTATTCGAGCGTCTTAACCTCGGAGTCTTGGCTTCAGATTTGCCTGGTGTCGGGATTTTGGCACGGAAATCCTCGACGTCAAATTTTTGATGGATGACGAAGGGTTTGCGTTCTTTAGATTTTGGAACTACGCGTGCGCGGATGTTCACCGTGTTCTTAGTCTCAGATGGTTCAGATTCTGATACTGAAGTTATGGATGGTCGGCGGAGTGAGATGAGATTGATGAAGACATCTGCTGAGGAGATGTTGTTGAAGTATACTCGACCCCAGTCTCGAAGACGAGTATGGATGTATTCGTATGGGACATCTGAAGCAGAACGTCTTCGTGTCGGTGGTGGTGTCATGGGGTGGAGCTTGCTTGTGATGGGTGTATTTTGTGGTGTGGAGGTGGCGGTTGTATCTGAGATTTTGATAGGGGTGGTTTTGGGAGCTGTTTTTGGTGCATCCGTCATTTCGAGATCTTTAGTCTTTTCCGTCTTGATCTTCTGAGAGTTGACACTCTTTTCTCCATTCGCACTTACAGCGCCCGAATTTGCAGCCTCAGATTCAGGGACTGAAGCGAGCTTTTCCTTGCGAGAGGCGAATGTGAAATTTGAGAAGTGGGAGGCAAGGGCCAATGGAGATGCTGCTGACGAGTGACGACGAGGAAATTGTCCCGCTTCCAAGAGGGTCTTCCGGCGTTGGAATGAATTGGCCTTCGCTGAGGTTGGAGTTTCCTGTTCGTGGTAATAGGCATGAGCAGCTGCCAACCTTGGGCTCAGGAGAGAAAGGTTGGGCTTTGAAGATATAGCAGATATAGCCGAAATTGAGGATTTTCGTCGCGCCGAAGCGGTGACATCGGTGGTAATGGGATCGAGGTGAGTATTGCGTCGTCGGGTCATGACCGAGGTAGACATAATTGATGATGCAATGAATGGCGAAATTGACATGTGCTTGAAAGACAAAGGATTGTCTTCAAGGGAAGAGCCGCTCCGCTAGAGAGTGGTAGCCTCTGGACGAGCAACTCTGCCTTCTGATCGTCGTATCCTGCCGTAGAAAAATGACTCAAAACCGAATGGCAACCTTGTAAGCCCCAAATTCAACCTCAGATATGGCGGGAATAGAAGGAAAGACAACGAAGATATGAGTATATATCCTAGCAGGTCTGCTGGCAAGAATGAGGGATCTGAAAATAGATATGCGGCTGTGTTGATAGTGATGTCTACATTCCAAGAAATGGAGGGTGCTTCAAGCTTCTATAACCTCAGTACAAAGAATGTAAATACCTTTGGGGGTGTTTGGGCTATGCTCGATACATGAGTCGATATATTACAATAGACAAAGAGGAATGGGTGGTAAGAACAAAAAAACGTTGCACGCTTCCCGCAACATAATTGAGAGTGCTACAATGATCCATCTCGGATCACCTGGCTGCCTGCCTCAGTTTGAGTCATAGAAGTTTTGTTTGGCAAAGTTTTTGAGCTTGGTGTTGGCATCGCATACACCCCATACACATCGCACTCGCAGGATGTACGCAAGTATTCAAGGGAGTATGCAAAAGGACAAAGGAAATATGTGATTTTGGCCGCAAGCAGCGAGTATCTGAAGTAAAGAGAGAGTGGAAAGTGCTGGAAAGTTGAGAAAAATAGAGAGGAGAGGTTGGAGTTTCTGTCACTTGGATGCATTAGCGTCAGCTTAAAATCCACGTCAATGTTCCAGCCACCCGCTGTCACGCTGTAGTTGAAACGTTGAGGGCTTTCAAACGGCATTCCTGAAAGTTTACCGTGTGTTGACACTCTGTCGTCAAGTTGAGGAAACAAACACTTGTCCACTAGGACTCGTACGGCTGAGAAGACTTATCTCTTTCCGGTTTCGACAACTCGACAAGAATATGTGTTGAATTATGTGTTCTGTTGGAGGAGGAATTGTTGAGGCGAGGTGAGAGGGGAATGCCACAGGCAAAGGCGGTGTACGAAAATGTCCATGCACCATAGATTCTGCCACCATGAACTCTGGCATCTTCAACATTGACATATTCTCGATCATAAAAAGGCAACGACATCGTCCTCGAAAAGTCCTGTACAATAATAATGTCTCGCGCAGCTGAAGCAGCCATGGCTGCGAGCTACAAAAGTCTGAAAGAAGACTTTGTCTCGGGATTGGTGGGCGGTTCTATTTGGGAAATCAATTATGTGACAGCTGTAGCTCCTGTAAGTGGCCTACTCCTTTTCCAAGTATCACTTCTAACAAACTATAGGTAGCACTTGTTTTTTGGTCAGCACTTCAATCGCGTTTCTCCATCTTCAAACCATATACCCCTCTCTCTTTCATTGTCGATTTCTGCTTGAATGTCGGGTTTATCCTCCTCGCAACAACGGCATACTCGAAAATGCCCCTCATCCTCAACGCCCTCATTCTCGCCCCCATCCCAATTATATATGCCATCCCAAAGACTCCTCCCCCAAAGAAGCAAAAGCTTCCGCCGACCAAAGAATCGAAAGACCTCACAACCCAAAGCCTGTTCCCCAAGAAACCTTTCCTCACATACTATAGGGGAGGGATGATAGTCATAACCTGCCTCGCCATCCTCGCCGTCGATTTCCGGATCTTCCCCCGTCGATTTGCAAAGGTGGAGAACTGGGGCACATCACTCATGGATGTAGGCGTGGGATCCTTCGTATTTTCCGCGGGTGTCGTGGCAGCTCGACCACTCCTCAAGGAGAAAGTCGCAGGCAAAACCACACCTCTCAGTACACGTCTCTACCGCTCATGCCGACACTCTCTCCCACTTATTGTATTGGGATTCGTGAGGCTTTGGAGTGTCAAAGGCTTGGATTATGCAGAACACGTCACGGAGTATGGGGTTCACTGGAATTTCTTTTTCACATTGGGATTTTTGCCACCGTTTGTTGCGCTATTTCAATCCGCTTTTAAGTTCGTGCCTTCGTACGCGGCTTTGGGGATACTTCTTTGCTCGGCATATCAGATTGCGCTGGAATTTACGGACCTTAAAGCTTTTGTTTTGACGGGTCCAAGGACAAACCTGTTTGATAAGAATCGAGAGGGGATATTCAGTTTCTTTGGATACCTTGCGATATTCCTCGCTGGCCAATCGACAGGAATGATTGTCATCCCCCGTAGTTTGTCAAAAACAGCAACAAACGGGGCCGCTCAACGAAAACGTCTCTTCCTCACCTTGATGGCTTGGTCCGCGGTATGGATGTCCCTCTTATTTGTGACAACAAACTACAATTACGGACTCGCCATCTCCGTCTCCCGTCGACTAGCAAACTTGCCCTATTTTTTCTGGACTTGTGCTTTCAACTCCGTTCAACTCACCGCTTTCTGTCTGGTGGAAACTATATTCTTTCCCCAAGCATATAAAAGCGTTGATGCTAGGGCGGAGAAAGAAGGCTACGAGTTTGCTACTAGCAAAGTTCTGGATGCTTACAATAGGAATGGTTTGGCCATATTCCTTGCGGCAAACTTGGGGACGGGATTGGTCAATATGACAATCCCAACTTTACATGTGAGTAATTTGCAGGCGATGGGAATATTGTTCGGGTATGCAACTGTTTTGACAGGTCTGGCGGTGGGCCTGGATGCCTATGATATATCGATCAAAATGTAGAATAGTGTAAACCCAATTTTCAATTTCATCACGTTACAATTCGTATTCAACATCAAAATGATGTAGGTGAACGTGGCAGATATCTCTTTTGGCCTGCCTTTGTACCCACAAGTTAGAAGGACAATGTTAAAATACAGGTTTCTCAAACATGACTTTCACGGTATAAGAGAGTATGCCGATCAGTTTGAAATAATCGGTGATGCTTCCAGATCTTGTAGTACAATGTTTTCACGAACTGCCAGGCATAAACGAACATTGGTGGAGGAAACTTTCCTTCATCTCAAAAATACTCATCTCTCATCCTGGGATTTTCCCACCCAAGCATCACCCTAACACAAAAAATCTTCTCAGAAATTCCAGAAACCCATCAACCCATTAAACCGGTAGGAAGGAAACTATCAAGCCAAATCTACAAACCCTCAACATCCAATCACTTCATTCAGCTCTTCCCTCCCCCAAACACGGGAAGAAGACAACCACATTTCACAAAGCGCATAAACATCCAAAGCGCGGTACCCAACACTGCAACCTCAATCCCTCCCCTCTGGGCATCACTCGTAAAAAAAATTAATGACGATGTTGTGGGGAAAGCAAGTCTCGATTATACCGAATGTGATATAGCCCTTTGACTGGGATACCAAGGCAGAAGTTTGGTACCGGGAGATCTGGGAGATTGAGGGTTTATGCGTGGAAAATTGGGTTTTGATTGATGGATTGATTCGGATAGGTATCGATAGAGTGATATCATTTTTTTAAGTTTTTTTTTATCGATACCCGGGGGATTTTTTGATCAAGTAAATTTACGATGTGCAGCGATTGCGGAGGTTTTTTTCTCTGCAGCCTGTGGAATTGGAATGTTACTATACTAAATCTGAAACATTTGGACCCTTACGATTTGAGTGTGGTTAATTAGCACTGGTGAAATTTTGTGGGGAAGTGTTGCACCTGTTGATGACAGAGGGGTGAGTAAGTGAGCGCGTTTTTATGATGGGATGGTTTGGGGAGGTGAGTATGCGGGTTGCCGTGAGGGTTTCGCTCGAGTCCATTTTTTGTGGGGGGGGGGGTGTTTAATCGAGGTTGGGGAGCAAACAGTTTTAGTTAGGGAATAGAAATGAGGTGAACTTCCAGAAGCTCTCTCAGGATCAGTTTGTTGGAAGGGGTTGAAGAAAGTCTTGAGAAGTATGAGGCTATTCACACCCTAAAAGGGACTTATCAAGCGACCCTATCGAGTCAGGTACCCTTTTATCACATTCCTTGAAGGGAGCCAGCTGGTGTAGATCGCCGCATCTTCACCAAAAATAGAATTTGAGTGTGAGAACATGCAGGTTCCCCCACCCCCTGACTTGAACTGGGGAAGGAAGACACCAACTTCGAAATTCTGTTGGTTGATGAGAATCGGCGGAGGGATGGAAATCCTTTTCGGGAGATCAGTTGTTCGTTCAGGGAAGGTGACGATTGAAGAGCGAGGGAGGAAGAAACAAACTTGGGGCTTGAGCCTTGAAGAAGCGGTTTTGGTGATGAGCACGTGGGAAATTTGAAGGGGGAATTTGTGATTGGTGCTTGGTTTCGTTTTGGGGGTTGAAATGAAGGGGTCATTTCCGGTATTTATGCACGAGAACGAGGGGATCTTGACGACATGTTCTCGGAGCTATAAAATCGGAGAGTGGGATTTGAGTAAAGAGAGTCCATCGTCTGTAGCTTTTAATTGGAAATTGTCTTCGTAATTTCAAGAAGTGTTGTTAGTCGAGTCTAACTTTGATACCAGACGTTCGTGACGATGACGGTGAGTCGTTTAGAGGCTGCAGTTGTTTCAGCATTAACCTGGCAGCGGCACAAGCCAATGGTGCGGTTCATCCAGGACCTGGGTCCGTGGATACGGCCACGTCAATGCAAGAGTAAACAAATGAGTTAATGCCTTTGCTGACTTTTATATCTCAGCGGTTGCCGGACGAGGGAGAGACACGCGATGGACTCCTGAACGCGACTCTCGAGTCAACAATGGATCGAGGGGAGCAAGGTCCCTTCTTGTAGGCGGGGGAGAGAATGGCTGTCATTTACTCGGATTGACAGAGGGAGAGATGTCATCTCATATGCGTGTGAATGCCCAAGACGGGGCCCTATTTGGGGAAATCTCCTTTACTAAATGCGAGGTTGGTCGAATAAATGCAATTGAAGTGATTTCATGGGATTTGGAAAAGAAAGGGGGAGAAGAATTGAACGTGCATGGTGATTGTGTTTCCCATATGAGAGTTGTTTGTCCTTCTTGTGGCCGTTTTGGGAAGTACCTCGACCTGCGCTTCCTGTTCTTCGGTGTTGATATTCCAAGTATTCATTGGCAAACGAACCCCTGAACGACGACCGTCAACCCATCGTAAGACGATAATATATAATTCCACCCGTTTAAGTGGCGAAGAAGGCCAGAGAAATCCGCATATCAAAAGTACTGAAGGATCTGAAGGAGCGGAATATACCATTGTATACCAACAAACATACCCAATTCGGTACGCCAATTGCTACCCAATTTACGTCCAACCCGTTCATCACAAGCCATTGGGACGGGTATTCCGACTCTAGTCACAGCAGTAGAAGCATCATCAGTGCATGTGGTTTTGGGGTTTGTGATTCTTGATCAACACCTATTGCCCCTTTCTCCGACGTCTCTATTTACCGCAGGGTTGAGGAACAGGAATTCGCTTGTTGCTTGGTTTTGGAGTGGAAAAGGAGATTGCAATCGACTGCGTTGCGCTGGCCACCCGAATTCTCTCCACCTGCAGCAACTCCACCGCCCGACTGGACGTCCAACCTGGCCTGCTGTCTCGGCAAAGCAGCTGCACCTCTGCACCTACGAAAGTCAAACCCTCGCCTTCACTTTCTCGAGCGAGAGAGAGTGTTGATCACCGCCAGACTTCACTCCCAGACTTCACTCCCAGACTTCACTTCCTCACCTAACTACCACAACACAACCCATACCTACAATCTGCCTCACTCCAACAACCTTCACTCGGCTACACCGTGCTACTCGATACGACTTGCCAATTGAGCTCCACTAGCCTCTCAGGAGCGGCCATCGACACCAGCAAACGATAGCCTGTGATCCGCGTACGGGGCCCCTAGAAGTTCCAGCATCAACAAACCTTAGCATCTGCATCTCCACCGCAACGCAACCAACCCCAATTTCTCTCTCCTCTGCCACCGCCCTCTGCCATTGCATTGCTCTCGACCGTCGCCTTCGCACAATGAGAGCAGGTTTCGCCGATTGTTGATCCAGGCGACGATTTCGTCTTTATCAGGAGATTGGCCTAAGAAAAAGTGGCTGCAGCATCAACAGACCAGCAGTGCAGCACTTTCCAGCGAGGGTGATCCAACAACACCACACACTTTTCGCCGGCCTGTGCTTGGGTGCTGGGAGATATGTCTTCAGCCGCACTCCAAGCCGCGCCCCATCAACCAACATCAGTTTCGTCGCATTCTCCAGTGGCTGCAACTTCGAATAGACCTTATACCGCGGGTTCACAGCAGTCCCGGGACCCCTACTATAACCAGAACACCTCAAACGCGTCTCCCTCTGCCAATCGCCGACCCAGCAGACGACCAAGCGGCAATGGCGCATCTTCGAATAATAATTCTCAACAATCAGCACAATATTATTCCCCAACTGGCAACGGCCCAAACTCTGCTCCGATGACGAGTCGAGCTCCGAATAATTCCAATCCCTCCTCGTCGCCCACTGCCGCTGCCGCGCCATCTGGCTATCCTGCCATGGCTCCTGGAGACCACCAACGCGGTGTTCCCCCAACTGTAACACCGAGAACATCCTCAAACCGAACCTCGACTTCTGCCGCTGCTTCGGCTGCAGAACGAAATTCGAGAAGGGACCGATACGCGGATGCCTCCAACTCACCAAGGGCCGCTCCTGGTGATGGTCAACAAGAGAGATCAGAACGCCAAAGAAGTAATGGGAACACACAAGTGAATGGTGCCACAGATGACTCTCGTTCAAGGAGAAGAGCACAGCAATCCGGAGAGGCCCTGCCGCATAGACCGAGTGGAACAAGGGAATCCAGAGCTTCACAGTCTGCATCAAGATCCACAGCCATGGCAACCCAATCACCTACAGGACCGTCTCGAGAATCCAGCGTGGTGTTAAATCAAGTCATTATTAGCAAACCGGAGGTCGATTTAGATCGGGAACGGGAGCGCATGGCAGAAGCTATACCTTCATCGCCGCCATCAGAACAGACACCAAGAGGAGGTGGTTTGGCCGTGGTAGGCAGTGAGAGCGTCGAAGATAATACCAGAGGCAGTCGCAGTCGCCATGATCATACGGGCTCCGGTAAGCGGGAAAAGAATAGCAAATTTGGTGATTACTACTTGGGCAATACCCTTGGAGAAGGAGAATTTGGGAAAGTCAAGATGGGGTGGAAGCAAGAAGGGGGTGTACAGGTAAGTTATATATTGTCACCATAGTAGTCGCTGCGCTAACTTGCCTCGAAGGTTGCTATCAAGCTTATTCGCCGCGATAGTGTTGGCACGAACCCGACTCGACTTGCAAAGATCTACCGCGAGATTGCCATTCTTCGAGAAATATCGCATCCTAATATCGTGCGTTTACATGAGATGGTGGAGACGGAAAAGCAAATTGGTATCATCCTCGAATACGCCTCTGGTGGAGAATTGTTCGACTACATTCTGAATCATCGATATCTGAAGGATAACGCAGCTCGAAGGCTATTTGCTCAATTGGTTTCCGGAGTTGGATATTTACATAAAAAGGGTATTGTTCACAGAGATCTCAAGCTTGAGAATCTATTGCTTGACCGCAATCGGAACATAATCATCACGGACTTTGGTTTTGCCAACACTTTTAGCCCCAACGATGAACTAGGAGATGAGATTGAGTATAATCTGTCCAGCAGAGAATATGTCAAGCGGATGGAACTTGACAAGATCTTACCTAACGGAAACAGAAGAGGTGACTTGATGCAGACTAGTTGTGGTAGTCCTTGTTATGCAGCTCCAGAACTTGTCGTTAGCGACTCGTTATATACTGGCCGCAAGGTTGATGTGTGGAGCTGTGGGGTGATATTGGTAAGTTTAAAAGTTCTGTTGACTTGGTTTTTGCTAACATTGTCAGTATGCAATGCTTGCTGGCTACTTGCCATTCGACGACGATCCAGCGAACCCCGAAGGCGACAACATCAACTTACTGTATAAATATATTGTGTCGACTCCTCTTACCTTTCCCGAATATGTCACACCGCACGCCCGAGACCTCCTACGCCGAATACTTGTTCCAGACCCACGGAAACGTGCCGACCTCTTCGAAGTTGCGAGACATAGTTGGCTGAGTGAATACTCTCATGTGGTGGGTTTCATTACAAGCAGTACCTCGACCACTGCAGATATTCAAACAACCACCGTCAAGTCAGAAGAGCAAGAAGCACCCCTCCTTGGAAGAAGTTCTTCAGTCAGAGAACCCTCAAAGACTGCAAAAGCACCAGCGCCTGCTGTTGGAGAATTGGGTAGAAAGCACGGAGGAGTGGATCCAGATGCCCCAGAAGAGCACCCAAAACCACACAAGGACAACAAAAGGAGAACTGTCCAAGTGGAATATGTCGCTCCTCGATCAGAAACCCAGCGTGGCGCACCCGTCTCGGCCGCTGCACCATCAGGATCGAGAACTCGTGCTCGTACTGGTAGTGTTGGTCCAGTTGAAGTACAATCAACACCACCTCAGACCAGAAGACAAGTTTCTACGGAAAAACCTCTACCGAGAGATCCCCCAGCTGCCCAGGATGCTTATGCCAGCCATGGAAGACGGGGTTCAAGCTCACAACGCCCACAAGGTATGCCTCCTCCAGCTCGTCCCGGACGTGAAGCCCCTCGAACTATATCGGACAAAACTCACATGGCAGCTCTAGCCGGACCCCCTGTCTCCATTGCAAGACCAAATACTGGAGGATCGATGACGTCCACTGGAAGCCGAGCCGGAACGATGCCATTAACCAATCGAGGCTCTTACAGTCAACCTGCAGCGCCTACAGTTACAGGTACGAATACACATGGTCGAATCGAGCAACCAAAGGGTTCAAAGAATTACAATAATATGCCTGGGTCTCAAATGCTGGATGAGACGGAGTATGGTAGGCCAAGTTCACATCAAGTTCCATCAAAGCTTGCAAGGGTTGCTGGAGTGGAGGAAGGTGCTCAAGCACCTATGGAGAAGGGACACAAGCGTTCAAACACAATCGGTGGGTTCTTCAGCAGAACAAATTCAGTTTTCGGCAAGTCCGGGCGGAAGGAATCTAACTCGGATCGCCCACCACCAGAAAAGCAAAAGAAATATCCACCAATCAGCATGGCTGGAGCAAATCTTCCAGGACATCCAGGACAAGACACTCCAAGACAGTCAATGGATTCCCGTCGGTCGATATCATTTGGATTTGGCAAGAAGCGTAGTGGGAGTATCAACGGATCTCAAAGCACTCTACAAGAGAAACCACGGAGATTCTCTTTACTTCCTGCTTCATTTTCTCTGAAATCGATCGGTATTGGCAAGGAGTATGGCACACCTGGTGGTCCACCATCAGACTATGATCCTCGACCAGAAAGCCATGGAACCAACCTTGGGCCCCCTCAAACTTCCCGTAGTGATGCCACTCGAAATATCAGCGGTGGCACTAATCCTCATCCTTCCACTGCTGATGGTTCGTACGATCGCCAGCGTGATAGCCCAATGCAAGACCGACGTGGCACGTCAACAGCAAGCCCCGCTCAACATCGATATGCATCGCAAGGACATGTTTCAGATCCTCGATCAGGAGCTCCACCTCAATTCCTTCCCCCTCTAAACTTCCGACAAGGCGAATCGGCTTTAACTACAGAATCCGAATCATCTTTGACAGATTTCCAAAACCGACGAGGCGCTGGAGCATATCCCCAGGCTCCTCAAACATACCCTGATTACGACAGTGATCGTCGGCCAGCAAACAACAGAGGCAACGGTCGTGGAGTTCTTCAAAAAACCAACCGAAAATTCACCGAAGCTTATGAACCAGATACCAATTACGGATATGGACCAAATCATAACAACGATCATGCTGGTAGCAGTGGAGCAGCTCGAAAAGTAATGGACTTCTTCCGACGACGAGGGAAGGACCGTGGTGGCGAGAGATGATCTTTACCGAGGACTGGTCTTATTCATTGATATATTTGGAAGATGATTGACTGTGATGGATTGGATTCAAACACATAAAAAAACATCACGGGGCCAGCTCATCTCCATCACAAGCTGGGTGATTGCCTGGGTTGTGAACTTTGTTTTTTCTTTGCTTTGGGGAGGAGGGGGTGGTGGATATAACTTGGGATTGGCTTTGACTTGCTTCCTGTTTTTTGATTTACCCGACCGTTCTTCTTTTTTTTTATCATCATAATGACTCGCATGAGAGTATTTGTGTGAGTGGGGAGCTGGGAGGGAGCGAGAATCGAGGGAAGCCTTTTCGTGTTTTACTTGTGGATTTTTATCTTCTTTTTTTCGACTACGGGGGTGTTGGAGTTTAGAAGGAGTGTGAGTCAGGGAGGAAGTTGAATTGTTGAATTGCCAGAACGTGTGTGTCAGTTGTCATCAGTGGATGGAAGGATGCAAAAATGAAAGGAGGGAGGGAGTGTGAAATGTGTATCTTATTGTATTGTGTAGTGCACAGCTAGTCTAGTCAATCCGGGTGGTTGGGTTCTTCTTTAGTTGTTTGCCTCGCCCCTTGTGTTGGGTTGGCAGGTTTTCGATTGACTGAGTGGGGGGAGACTAGTGGGGGTGAGGAGAAAGTCGTATAAATGAATGAAATACTTTTTACCTCCTCCCATCTTTTTTCGGTCCCGAGTTGCTCGTGAGATGTTAATGGAGATGAGACTTTTGAAGCTACAGAGATGACTATCGGCTTTAGGCTAAAGATTCCCTCGGAGACTTAACCAGGGGGAAGTTTAAGTCGTACAGTAGCGCGGACTCGCTTGGGAATCGAGAACGTCATTAGCTCACCCCACATTTCCTGTTGATGGCTAACTTATCTTGTAAAGCTACGACATCGAGAACGAACCTAGAAGATACCACATAGAATAAGAAGGCACCTGGACGGCATTCAAGGAGAACTATTTCTAATTTGAATACCTTTAGCTTTTGTAAATAGTTCCCTAAAACTTATTTGGGGTTTGGATTCGGTGCTAACTTTCTTTGCCGTAGGTCGAGTTCGACATATTCTTCTTACCTCATCCCAAGTTATGAAGAAAGGTTCTGGCTCTGGCGCTCTGGAAAAGGGCCAAGAAGAGTCTCCCACCGCACAGCTATCCGCCGAACTCGAGGAAGATATGATGAGAACTGCTAAATATGAGGGACGAAGACCGGTTATTACGCATTTGAATGCCGATACTAGTTGGTTGTTCTCCATCCCTCTTCCATCTCCCGAGGCACAGAAAAATCATGGGAATGGGAAACGGGGGGATACTTGTGGGAAGTATTTCCATATCCTGGTTGATCCGTGGTTTAAAGGGGGCCAGAGTGATGTGGCTCCGTTTTTTAGTCAGCAGTGGCATGTTGAAGAGAGTTTTGTGCAGAGTGTTGGGGAGGTGTCGTCTGTTATGGAGAAGCTGGAAAGTGGGAGGTTTGACTTGGGAGGGAAGGGGAAACATGAACATGGGGATATAAGCAAGCCCTCGGACCAAAACGGGGAGGAAGGAGGGAAGATAGATCTTATCCTCATATCTCACGAGTTTACAGATCATATGCATAAGGAAACACTCCTTGAAGCACACCCCAGTATCCCGGTTCTAGCAACTGGTAAAGCGGCTTCTATCATTCGGTCTTGGAAACATTTCGAAACAGTGGGAGATATTAAGAGGTTCACTAGGGATTGGAGGGTTAATACGAAGGGTGTGGGTGTGGACTGGTTGGGGGTTAGTAGGGTTGCGTATGAAGGGGTTGATATGCTTTATTATCATTCTGCTTTGATGGTATCTTTCCCAAAAGGAGAGCATCAAACAGAAGCAGAAGCAATTTTCTACACCCCCCATGGAATCACACCGCAAAATCTCACCCCTCTCCTCAACGCTTCCCCACCAATTCAAGTTCTAGCCCTCCTTCACGGATTACAGGATATCAAGTTGGGCGCGCAATTGAATATGGGCGCGCACAATGGATTAAAGATCTTTCGCCTTTTGAAGACAAAATACTGGGTGGGCACGCATGATGAGGTTAAGAAGGGAGGCGGGATTGTAGGGTGGTTCTTAAGGAGGAAGGGGATCGGTGTGCAGGAGGCGGTTGAGATGGAGAGGATAGAGGGTTCGGGGAAGGAGGATGAGTTGGGAGATGTGAGGTTTGAGGAGGTGGGCAATGGAGGTTTTTTGGTTTTGGAGTGAGGTTTGGGGAGAATTGCAATCCGAGGCGGGGTGGAGGGTGAGTAGGTTATACTCAGGGCTAGTCCGGATTAGGACGGGGTTTGGGAGTCGCGCCTTGCCTTTGACCTGGGCTATCTATCGAGGTGGTCCGTGGTCATTACGTCGAGGAATGAGATCAAGTCAGGGAAGGTTGGAACCTCGACTCGGTGCGTTCACGTAGTTATATCGTGATATATATCACGATGTAGATATATTATCGTATCGATGCCCAAGCCTGATCTGCCGTTGTTTTCAGTCTTACAGTTCTGACTAGATTCTCTTGCTCGAAGACATCAAATTTGAGACTGCAATCTAACTCTTACATCTATGTTAGCATCGACTCCTTAATAAACAAAGTAAGGCTCAAAAGTGAAAGAACAGAAGCGGGAGTCTATAAACGAATACCTTAAACTTAATCTCTCGCGATGGACAATGAAAGCTCCAGTAAATTTCTCTATGATGGAAACAAAAATTCAAATGTGCTAAGATATTAGCCGTAACTATCGGGATATACGGCATCCTAAATACACCAAAGGCTAAAAACAACTAAATCGCAAATTATAAATTACAAATCGTAAATGATAAAGCTTGAAAGTTATATAATTAATAGATAATTATAAAAGGTATTAAACATTAAATTAAAACGTATTATTGTAAGAGATATATAGTTAGTATATATATTTAGTATAGTACTAGGTAGTATATATTAATAGAAAGTAAGTATTAAACAATTATAATACATATATAACGTGGTATATCAGCAAGTCGATCACTTTTCCTTGGCATAAACTTCTAAAACTTTAACACGTGTTTTCTTAACTATTTATCATAGAAATTCAAACCCAAGAAGCGTGAATTATTCTAGCTGTCGAGCCTATTCGATCGTCCAAAAAACTAAGCAAACGCTCCACAGCAAAGATCTACAAAGTACTGTACACAATTCTTTCTGACAGAATGGCTAGCCAAACCTACTGCCCCGATTCTAAAGCTAATTATCATAAGTTGACTAAGTTAGAAGAGGAAGTGATCATTCAGAATATATTCGATATAGATTCCAGAGGATTTGCACCCCGGCTAGCTAGTGTGGAAGATATAGCTAATTTCATTCTCGAATCGCAGGGGGGAAGACACGTCAGCAAGCTCTGGGCACATCGATTTGTACAACAACAACCAGACCTTAAGACACGTTTTAATCGCGTTTATGATTTCCAAAAAAGGGCCTTATGCGAAGATTCAGAGCTAATTAGCGCGTGGTTTCGACTTGTTACAAATATGTGGGCAAAGTATGGGGTTTTGGACTATGACTTTTACAACTTTGACGAAACCGGGCTTATATTGGGTGTTATTTGTCCTAGAATAGTTGTTACCCGTGCAGATCAGCGTGGCAGAGGCAAGGCAGTTCAGCCAGGCAATCAGGAATGGGCTACAGCAATTGCCTGTATTAATAGGGAGGGCTAGAGTGTTCCTCCATTCTTGGTGGTTCAGGGCAAAAACTATCTCTCCAACTAGTATACCGACAGTAGCCTCCCACCTGACTAGGTTATCAAACCAACAAGTAATAGTTGGACAAATAATAAAACAGGTCTAGAATGATTGAAGCACTTTGATAAACACACTGCTGCTCATGCAAAGGGTCCATATCGAATGCTAGTCTTAGATAGGCATGAGAGTCATGAATCAGCTGAGTTCCAAGAGTACTGCAAGACACACACCATTATTACTCTTGGAATATCTCCTCATTCATCTTATCTAACCCAGCTACTTGATGTTAGGTGCTTTAGTGTGTTAAAACAAGCGTATAGTCAGCAGATTGAGACGTTCATCAAGGCCTATATCAACCACATTACGAAGGTTGAGTTCTTTCTAGCCTTTGTAGCAGCATACAAGGAAACAATGACAGTCCTAAACTGTTAGGATGGATTCCGTGGAGCTAGCCTAGTGCCTTCTGACCCGCAAGCAGTGCTTTCAAAGCTTGACGTGATGTTATAGACTCTAACTCCCCCTCGGCCGTCTAGTGCCAACCCCCTCCCTTGGGTGTCCCAGACCCCTTCTAACCCAACTAAAGCACTTTCACAATCAACTCTTGTGCGAAATCGTATAGCCCGTCACCAAGGAAGCTCGCCAACTCCACTTTTTCAAACAGTTGCTGTGTTAGCAAAGGGTACAGAGCAAATGGCACATGAGATGACCCTTTTGTCTGCGGAGGTCCGCACTCTTCGCACGGTAAATAAAGCCCTAAGCAAGCACCGTAGAGCTAAAAAAGACTCATGTCCGTCAAGGGGGGCCACTTATAGTAGAGGATCCACAGGATATTTTGGCTCAGAAGGATGTAGATGAGCAAGTACGACGCGACGTACGTGAGGCAGGGGTTAGTCGTAAGGAGGGGCAACCTTCTAGGCGGCGCTGTGGAACTTGTGGAAAAGCTGGTCACAACGCGCGAACTTGTCAAGAAGTTGTAGATGTATCTAGTTCGTCAGATACTGAGAGCGATAATTAATTTAATATGTTGTGGTTGATTTATTTAGGTGTAAAGTTTCGTGCCAAGGAAAAGTGATCGACTCGCTGATAAACTACGTTATATATATTTAATAGATATATATACTTTGAACGCAATTCTATCATCACAAACAACTATTTGGAAAATGAAAACTTGTTTTTGTTTAAGCGAGAGCTTTCGGAGGCAATACAAGCCAAGGAACCTCTTTGTAAAAAGGATAGAAGGACTACATAGCTCGAGTCAAAATAGAGTTATCATCGAGCGCTTGTCTCGAATCTCATTTGACTTGATCTTTGACCCGGTTTAACTGGGATTGATGTCAAAACCCCTCGTCAGCGTGCAGGATTCCAATACCGGTTTCGAAGTATGGTGGGCTACACAACATAATCGATTCCAACATTACACCAACATCTCAAACGCCATACTTGCACGCTAAGCGATAATTGACGGTTGACGATCGGCGATTTGACGGGAATAATTTTCCGCATAGTACGGAACCAAAGCTGATATATTAAGCTGATGGGAGACACAATGATCGTAAGACAACGTAAAATGGAAAATTGATAGTTTGCACAACCAAAATTGAATAGATGCTAAACGATTCGGTCTGGTCAATTATCCGGTTGATCTTTTGTTCGTTTTTGCGCCTGGTAACTGATCCACAGGAACGAAATACCGGAAACAAATTGGGAGTGTGGAACACAACATGATAACACAACGTCCAGAAACTGCACAACATGAATGAGACAAAAAACGGAGACGAGAAGAGTACAACATGAAGGGAGCTAAGATGAGGAGATGGTGTGATTACAACACAGCGTAGACGAGAAATATCGGAGCACAACATAATGACCCACAGGAGAATTCTCTGTCGGGGGTTGGTAGCTTGCCGAAGGAGCCGAAGTAGACCATGATTGGTTGGTGTTTCTGGTGGTTGCCATTTGCCAGGTTTTAGCTCTACACACCCCAAGATGTGCGGTGGTGACCAAGATAGTCAAGTTCCGAGAACCAAAAAGGTGTTCTAAAACTTATGTGAGCAACAGGTCCAAATTAAGCAAGCAACGAAGAAAACTCATTATAAGTCAAGAAACTCTCTCCCTTTTCCCTCAAGAAATAAGCCTAACATAGCAACATAACGTCAATCTACCCACAGGCTTCACAACATTAAGAGTCTTAAAAGGCGCTCAGGAGACCCACCTCACACCCAAAAAGAGTTGCTCAAATCAAGTTGCACAACCTTATCTCAAACCAATATTCCCCGAGTGTGCCCATCCTTCCCCGCAATCAAGTGGCTGACGAGATCCTCGTGGTAAACTTGAAGTGTGGCACAACAGACGGGAAACGTGGTACAGAATCACACAGCATACACGAGAGAAACGAACTCTTGGACGGGAAGAGTGCCTTTGAAAAGAAATTGATGACATTCGAATCCTTGAGAAAATGACAAGAGAAGTATAAAAATCCGATGAATGCCCTTGAAACTTGGAAATGGTGGCTGTCGCAACAATAAGTAGCTCGAGCATCTTGTTGGTTCAAGCCCTGCTCAGGTGTGATATTTAGAGGTATGACAACGTCAATACGACGGAGACTTTTCTCGTCCCATCCATTGTTGCCCATACTAAAATCTCACCTCAGCAGCGCCTTCAAGAATGTCTGAGAATCCAATAACCGGGACATACGAAACAGCGCAAAAGAGGGAGGGGAGGGAGTAAAAAAATTCAAAAAGTTAGGCCCCACATAATGTCACTTCCCCCACTCTTCCTCAAAATAGCAGTTCATCAAGATCCTGTGCATATACTTTGCGGTTCAGGCACACAGCAATTAATAATTTTCAGACTCCCGTCCCCACAACATTTTCTTTCACTTTCTCTCATTTTCCTCGGCGGTGCCCTTTCTTTCTGTTATTTTCAGAGATTGGGGTGGTGGTATGTCGGTGGAACTTTTACACATTTGTGGGACGATGCTGTACGAGTATGGAGAAATCCCATTGTGTCGTGGGACCGCAGATGTCAGTATTATAGGGTCCTTGTTAATAGGAAGTTCTTTATAAAACAAAATCAATCAAGGAACTGGCAAAATGAAAAAAGCTTATAGCAGCTTTTACTTTCGTCATTTCTTAGATGAAAGCTACCAGAGTCGAGATGTTTACGTGAAAACCCGACCCTTCGGCCCGAGTATCTTGGATGCCGGTTAGAGTGCTTCATGCAGGTAAACCCTATTTTATAAATGATGTTTCATTCAAGATTTTAACTAGAGGGGAATACTATATTCAAGTAAGGTAATTATTCGGTACAACGACTTGAAGTCCCACAGCTATAAGCATCTTATCAGGTATGAAGCCACAAGTGTCGTGATAATAACCATGGTATCGGTTACAGATACTGATGTAAGATATGTTAGTGAGAGTTGAACGTACCCGGCCCCCTGAGCCTCGCCTAAGGCATTGCTTGCCTGACCAGATAATGTTCGTGTGAGAACTTTAATCTGATGCTTGTTAAACATACAGCTGGTATTCTACTGCCGCATATAGGCCCTTGAGCTAATTTCCAGTCCTCATTGCAGAGTCAAAATCTGTAAAAATATAGGCGAGAGTAATGTAAGGAAATGTTTCACATCCCGACGGATCCCCAATATAGATACCGCACCAAAGAGTCCAAGGTAAGTATACCAACATACATTGGGCATCACCAAAAATCGAAATGGTACGATCTACTCCATAACCATCCCCTGATTCCCGAAAACCCCCGCACTCGGCAACGGCGCCAAAGGAGAAAAGGGAGAGCGACATTGTGACTCGTGGATCTCCACTTAAACGCACAGTCACCGAGATACCTGGCCCTATAAGGCAATATCAGAATCCCTAATGGGGGGCAAGCTACCTTGAAGGATAAGTTTCATTCCACGAGTGAGAAGGGTTATAATGGAACAACGACTGAAATCTAGATCAATTCTTGATGCAGTACAGTGGAATTTCTTCCCCACCGGTAGTGGCACAGTGCGGCCTCACCTATTTGGAGAACGCGAAAACTTAAGAAGTACCAATATTTCAGCGTGCTCCGCGTTCAGCGCGCTGAAAGACCAGATGCATACAGGTACATGAAAAGAATTCCCAAAAACAAATGTTTGAAGAATCCCCAAAGGAAGTAGGGTCGTCATCGTGGAAAAATCGTCATTGACACCATCCCACAAACACCAACCAAGCATCTCCGCGCTCCCCCACACTACTTCAGAAAAAGCAAAAGGGGCAACCAAGACTTCCTTCTACATATGCAGGTCCCTCCAAATCGAGTCCACCAACATGAGAAAGTAGATAAGTGGCGTGTGTTGTACTGAAGGATTGCCACACGTGCTTCCGAGGAATTATTTTACCAAATATACCATCAAATGGATAGGAGAAATAGAGGCATAGATTATCTTTTGGAAATTAGATTTGGTCTCCGTTAAACATTTTTAATTTCGAGAACTATATGATTTTATTTGCCAACCTGTCTTGCCGCTAGTAATTGACATATAAATTCTATTTTTATTTCAGGATTTGAATCGGCGATGTACCCACCTTATTCAATATTGGGATGTTGGGAACTTACGAATGGATGCCGTCGTAGCCTTTATATCGTTGTGATATCTCGCGATACCTCGTATAACCAAGAATCTAGAACGATGTCAAGCTGGCTGCTGACTGTATCTAGTTAGTACCACAAAACAACACGAACAACCCTCTTACAGTACCTAGAAGACGAAAATAAAATAATGTATTACCATATCAAACCCTTAAAACAGGTATCTGTGAATAAACCCTCGAAACTCTTCTTCAAACCCCGAAATTACCCACACCTTCCCTAACTGGTCGGCATTGAGTTCCGAAAACAGTCTAGATTCATTCAGCCTGTGTGTATGTCGTCTCCTCCCACAACTCCAACAAACAAAAACACACACATAAAAAATGCAATTTCTCAGAGAAAAATCCGAGTTATCATATTCACATGTCCCTCGAAATGGACAAAAAAGGCAAAGCAATACATAACCCTCATAAATAAATAAAACCTGCAAAGGAAGAGTCGCACGTCCATCCCGTACCACCACGCCCACCAGACACACAATGAGAAAGGAGAGAGACAACCAACAATGTAACCAACCAGTGCCGATTTCCGACCCTCATTCTCCTCACTAACCACCCCTCGCTTACACTTCCCTGCACGAATTAAGGCAAGTCACTGCAGCATCACATCAAAAAAGGGCAACCTTTCCAGGGTCAGCGTTCTGCGTAATGCAAAGCATGCATCATGCAGTAGCGTGACGTGGAGGCGGCAAGCAGAGCAAGGGAAAGAGAGCAGGGGAGAAGAAAAAGCAGGAAACACAACGGCGGACGAACAGACTCTTTGGTTATGCTTAAAATATTCGCCGCTGGACATCGTGACTATGCATCGTCGGAAGGCAAATACCCAGATGGGGCGAGGAACCCAGGCAAGGAATGCGTAGTGGGCATTGGATAGGAGGAAGGGAGGGATTGCTATACCTAGTAAGTTCATTGTGACAGGACTTTTAATGAGGCGCTTGTGGTAAAATTTGTATAGAGTCTTTCCTCTATTTTGAGTCTCTATCCGGGTCTTTTCATCTATGAAGTCAAGCAGACTAGCACCATATCGAAAACAGGTGGCCCATTCGCCTTTTGTAAAGAAGAGATGAAGTTTTCGAGATTTTTTTTAAGAAATGAAAATGAGCCCATCCCAGCATCTTTTGGGAGACCAAAGAACAATCTTCAAGGGAAGAAAGATAAGAATTTTTTTCCAACCATTTGTCCCAGTCCAAGAAGAGAAACCATTTTCCTAGTAGTACCGCGGCATCCAACCAATCTGCCATCCAAATAGATGAGGGGAAAGAAGAAAACAGACTCCTGAAAATGCTAGCAATAAAGAGTTCACCTTTTGGTAGAAAGATGACAATGAAACGAAACGTCTCGATCTGAATCTGATCAAAATACCACGCTGAATACTGGAAAATATGCGAACAAACAGTAAAAGGGCAGGAAACCCCCGGAGTAATGCTGCACTAGCGTCCGTGGGTCTCTACCATTCCAGAAACCGAATTCGAAGAAGAATCATTTGAATCATTAGGATCATAAGAATCGTCAGACACAGCGTCTAAGTCACTCTCTGTTTTGCAATCGCTCTTGCTATCGTCGGCTTCAAAGACTGCAAGCTTTTCAGCAGTGAATGGTTTATCTTCGTTGTATCGAATCAAACCAGGATGGTTACCCGGTGGTAAAGTGATGCTCTCGCTTCGGCGGGCTCTTGGACTCATGCGGTGGTTATCATTCGTGTCGCCGTCGGCGCGACTACCCCAGGATGTCTATAAATATCAGTTTTCTGATGGAGGAACATGTGACACGAAACTTACCTGACGAAGTGTGACAAGGGCATAAAGCTTGATGAGGCCATGGAAATATCCAAATACGACAGAAACAGGCAAGTAGATTAAGTCATACGGTTGTCGTACAAAGAGGCCAACAAGTTTGACAACTTTGCTGATGCACATCCACATAACCTGGGCCAGAATGGCGTAGTATTGATGCTCTGGGGTCCAATTTGCGGTTGCTTTGCAAACCAAAAAGAGGATCAACGGATCAAACGCAAAAGATAAGGAGGTGAATGTGGCAATATGCAAAGCATATGTTGACCATTTTTGCTGCCTTTGATCTTGTTAGTACAGTGTTTATCCGTACAATATAATTGCTGACTTACTTCCAAACATGCTTTTCGGTGACCAAGCTAGTGTAGTTGCTTCTCCAGTTACTGCGAGCCCACCTAGAACATTGGTAAAGGAACTTGATGTTGTTTTCAAGCGTCGTCTCAATCTCGCACTCCTTGTTGTACTGGATCCAAGTCTTCCATTGATTAGAAACCAACCATCTCGTGACAAAATTATCATCATCGGCATTGAGTTGGAACTTGCCCCATCGCTCGGTCTTAAATCCATCAAGGAACAAGGGACTTTGTAGAATCTCAGAGCGAAACGCACAAGTACGTCCAGACATGCAAGATGTCCCACCATCAATGCCATGTGTAGCAGAAATTTCGAAATTCCGTCTCTCAATATAAGCAGCCCCGAGCCAGTTGAAGATGTATTCAGAAATAGAAGCCGATTCGAGGCGCTGGACTCTCTGGCAAGGTCCGACGCCGCCCATTTTCGCGTCCTCGAATGGAGCAAGAAGCCAGGGAAGAATGGTACGAGGCCACGTGACATCGTCATCTGCCATGATTATGATAGATGTGTTGACTTTTGGAATAGCTTCACAGACTTGAATACGCTTGTTGGCGATGGGAACATGGAAAACTCGGATGTTCGACACCTCCAATGTTTTGACGAATGACAGGAGTCTTTGGTACTTGTCGGAAGTGGTAACCAAAAGAAGCTCATATGGTTGACAAGCCAGGATACTCTGCAAGGACCCCTTTAACTCCTCAAAGTTATTGTGAATCGTGGGGATGATGACAGTGACGTCGTTGGCCGTGTACGAGGGTTTGGCGGGAATGGGCACAGTTTTATAGCACCAGTGACTGATGGAGTTGACGATGAAGCGGAAGTATCGATGAAGCCTGTTGGGTTGATATTGGGTCAGTAAGAATTCTCAAAATTTCCCAATCCTTATCAATGCTTTTTGGACGTGGCCTGATGGGGAAAAGCTGTACATACCAGAGGAACCAGAAAGTCCATTGCCATGGAGTGAGAAGATCTAGGATCGACATGGTGTTTTGCGTTTGAAGGGTGTTGACAGCGGTGCTCGTCTTCCCAAGATGTGTTGCTCAGTGGCTAGCTTCAAGATAATGAAGCGCCGACTTGCCACAATGGAATGGTTTTGGAAGCCGAAAATTCTGCGCGGTCATGTGCGAGAGGAGAGGCAATGATGATCTGTTCGTCGGTTCCGAGTTTGAAGAGCAAAATAATTACTCTTTTCCTAGGCGGCGTATGATCTCTCCCAATCATGTGATAGGCAAGCCAAATTTGTTTACCACTCGCGAATGAGCCGAAAGACGATCGCAGCTTGTAGCGAGGCTGAATGGCCTGTTATTCTGGGAGGAGCCGGCAGCGTTCTGCAAGGCGCTGGTTCTGTGTTGCCTGGTCTGGTGGTGTTGGGGCCCAGCTTTTGGTTGGAAGTTTCTGCCCGTTGTGGGTATGAGTGGTGCGCCAGTCAATCTGTTTTTTTCTCCTGAACGTTGATGCAGAAATACCCCAATGCGGACACTTCCAGGACGACCGCAACGCAACGCAACTCTTCCACTGGAGCCAGCCGTGAAAATTCGACCACGTCTTCGACTCGAATGCAACGCTGTCCAGTGCCAATTTTCTTTGCTTCGCTTCAACAACAAAAAATTCGACGAGATCAGAGATTCAAAGAGAGGGCAGGAAAAATCTGGAGGTGGTGTTCTGGAACGAAGGTCGGAGACCAAAGATCATCGAAAGCTCGTCAACCCTGGATGCTTCTTCAACTGATCGATATACAGTA
Source organism: Hymenoscyphus fructigenus (assembly GCA_001414455.1). Classification (NCBI taxonomy): domain Eukaryota; kingdom Fungi; phylum Ascomycota; class Leotiomycetes; order Helotiales; family Helotiaceae; genus Hymenoscyphus; species Hymenoscyphus fructigenus. Next base: position 65,718 of record LKUV01000012.1, on the reverse strand, counting down.
CCCAGATGCCCGCACTGAAAGCACCTAGCACGGCGAAGGTCGAATTGACATGTTAAGAAAGAGTCTGGTCGGTACGGGATGGAAGGAAATTGGATCTCAGGGTCCCTCGAGGACTATATACTTCAGCCACGGCACCTCCAGGACCAGCCGTGGAGCAGAGTCGAGTCGAAAAATGCGGACGCGAACCCGATCAGTCATTTTTTATGGTACAGTCGAGGACTCGGAGGTTAGCAAATATTCAGGGATTGGATACCTACGCAGGTCGAGTGGATCACGACTAACAGGCGCGTTGGGGAAAAGGCAGACAGGCCAGAAAGCGCGCAAGAACGAGGAACCTGGACGATGGAGGAGGAAGTCTTGTGAAAAGACGCTATCAAGACGCCACTTTTTCCCGGACTACAAGCTACAGGGGGGAGGGCTTCCCTTTCGTTCAACGCCTAGGGCAGGCATGGCAGACAAACCTTGAGCATTGCTGCTCTGATGGAGGGGGTGGAGGAGGAGAAGAGGGGAGGGGTCGTCAACTTGCATCAACCGGCCCCAGAGTGACCAGTGCGAGGCCATCTCGAAATGCCCACGTCCGTCGGCAGCGCAGAGTCTGTTCCCCCGTCCCAGCTGCTTCTTGGATGATCTGGAGAAGGGCTCGATTTGGTCCAGCTTCCTCGAGCGGAGACCTGTCTTTGGCATAAGAGAAGCAGAGCAGCAGCAGCCTGAATAGGGTTAACGGCAGAGACATGCGCCCACGAGCCCATTTCGGCCCTGGCCCTTTTGCGCCATGCTCGCAGACCGGCGCTACAGGCTTCATGATGGCGTCGCCAGGGAAAAAGAGGAGAGCCAGGATGGCTCCCATGCCATGCATGCATCGATTCGATGCACTGCGCCGCTTTGGTACATCTCAAGGGACGCCTTGGGGACGCTGGCCCGGAACTTTCTCTTGTGCAGCACTCTTGTCCGTCCGTGATGGGGTTTGGTAGTGTTGAAATCAGTAGAGTTGGCTGTGGATGTGATGAAGATGGGGTGCGGATCAGACAAGCCAGACTGGAACTGGAACCTTTCATATTGACGAGACACGACTGGTCGACTGGGCAGAGTGACGGGAGCAGTGGAGGTGCAATTGGCAGCGAAGAAAAGAAGGAGGAGCCCTTCCCGGCCAGAGTCGCAGGGCACTTTTTGGCAGTTTTGGCCGAATTATTGTGAGCAAAATACCTCTAGGCGTCCCATCTCGCCTTCTGGGTAGAGATATGGGCATTAGGATTAGGTTATGGTGCGCTAATGAGCGCTGGGAGAGTGCCTTTACCACGCTGGAGCACGCTGCTAGCCTGGCCAACGACTCGACAAGCGTCAAGAATGACCAGTGGAATGACTGCGGCCGATTCCCACGCGGGTCTGGTTCGATGGAGGTCGATTCTCGATGGCATGCATTGGCTGAGAAGGAGCCTGGTCGTGGATCCTCGAGGGCCAGCAGGGTTAAGGTCGAGAAAGAGTGGGGAGGCAGGGGAAAGGTTTGAGGGTGGAAACAAAACATTGAGGGGCGCTGAGGGCGTTTCCTGAGGAGTGAATGAGGGGCAATTGATATGAGATGGGCTGTAGGTAATCTGTAATCTGTGATGGCCAGTGGTCAGTCATGGTCATGGTTATGGCGAAGTTGCTGCGATGGGTGGAGGAGAGGGGATTGATTCAAGGCCAGAGAAGAGAAGATTCGATTTCGTTGGTACGGGGAGAACTCCAGAAACTAGAAACAAATGCAATGAATGATTCAGGTCATCGTGGTGTGGATAGAGCCTCGGTCTCTCAGAGTGTCAGATAGTAATAGCGCCAGTGTCTAGGAGGCCGTAAAGAGGAATTTCTCAGCGAGCAGACGAGCTTGGCGGGATGGGGGTATCAATTGAGGCACCTTTGTATGCGCAAGTACGGCGTAGCGTAGGGTAGGCGTAAATTGGTAACTTTACGAGTAGTGTTATTTTTCGTTGCTCTTGCAATGATACCGAGAAAGGAATTGGAGCGCTTGACGAGATAACTATACTTCCCATTGTGGTACAGTTGTTTTCGGCTACCGTAAGCCACCGTACAAATCTTATATTCACCTTCCCGTAGAGCTCTGAGCTCTCTCCGTGCCTCCCTTCCAAATTCTTCCTCAACGCGAAAATGAACAACATCCCATCCAACGATTGAAAGAGGCAACAATGCAACGTCGGCAACACCGGTATTCTTCATACTTCGGCAACAGCAATGCGATGCGAAAGTCGGAACCCCAGAACAAGCACCATTGCATTACCGGTCGTGCGACAAGAGCGACAAGAGCGACCACGCCGCAAGCCAGTCCAATACAGAGAGCAACTCTCTTGCCTCGAGAATTCTGACCATCGGTCCTCTTGAATCCCACGGTATAGCTTCCACGGTCTGCTTCTGCTTCTGCTTCTCTTCGCCTTCAATGCCATTCATTGCGACGTTATCTGCGGTTAGATCAGGTAGAGCAGCCAACAGAGTTGGTACGTACTCCGCACTGCGTCATGCTCGATGCTCGCCGTCATCACAGCACAGTTCCGTACATGTACATGAGAAAATCTAGCAGTGCAGCAACAGCACAGCATTGCACCTCTTTTCCAACACAAAAAACACATGGTACTCATACCTACGGAGTAATCGCTTGCGCACGTCATGCGAGCAGAACCCCTTTCTGTGAGACATGCGAAACCCCTCCGAGGAGCCCGCCGACAAGATGCTCGACGAATCCTTTCGAATTCAACATGTTTTACGTTTTTCCCGGTTGAATGGGTCCCTTTGCAAACCCTCTTGTCGTCGTGCAGATTTCCCGTTACATTTTCCAGCGGCCGGCGGATATTTGGGCTCACGCTGCTGCCGCCCCATACTCATCGCTAGCTTGTTAGGCAATATATGGAGACTAGCGGCTCTTTCTGTGCCCTGACTCGGCCGATGTGGAAGCTGCGCTGCCTAGTCGCACATCATATTCTGCATGCGGAGGGGCTCAGTAGTGTCATGATGTGCGAACCCAAGTACGGAGTACGTACATCATCTCTGATATCAAAATAGTCGGCGCAGATCGGCTTTCGTGTATCCCGTCGTATATGCCAGCGAGACCAGCTCTATTTTCACATTATTTTCACCAAAGTGAAGCAGATATCTCCGTATACCACCACAACCACCGAAAACAAAGGTACTGCGGAGTCTGGAGCGGAAACTTACGCGCGGAGAGTAAATTTCCCCATCGATGGTTTCCCTGCGGATTTTCTTAATTTCAAGCTAGCTACGAGTTTGGAGCTTCTCTCTCTATCTCAACCACCATGTCGACTATGACTGGGTATCCCTTCCTTTGCTAGGTACCTCCCCTATCCAGATCCTTCCCGTGCTGTTTCCCAACCACTTCAATAATTTGGTGACGGGTAACGGGATGACCACCTCACTTGGTCGTTCGAGCCACCACTCAACCCCCCCGATCATTCCTGGATCGGTGGTACGGATGCACGAGGTCTCTTCCCCTAATTAAATCGCATGGGGACGTGGGCGATCCATGTATCCTGTACATAAGACCTTCAAGGACTGCATGTCCATTTGAAGAATTTGGACTGTGATTGATATTGTTTCTTGAGTCGACATCCAGCCGCGCAGCCGCCATCTAAAATCAACTCTAATGGAGGCGGGAAGAGAGGACAGTTCGTGGCTTGTGCTTATCTTAGTTTTCTTCGGAACCCCTCCTTTTTCGTTCTTTTAGCGGGGATAAATCAGGGATAGCACTGTGCATGTGCAGTTCCAGGAATACCTTGCTGGAGGGATCTAACAATATTGAGAATAAGCGATTCACGATTACTTCAACTGGCTTTCCCGCCATCTTGGTGCCCTGACAGTCGCCTCTCCTTGCAAGTCTAGGAGTAGTTTTGCTGTGTTTGATGACACGGAGTGATGGACCTCAAATACGCGCAAGCTATTCCCAAAATCCCCATGGCGGCGAGTAATGCAACGCAGTAGTTTGACCTTCCAAAGGTGGAGAAGTACCTTGCACCTCGTCTAACCTTCTGCCTTGCTACCCTTGAAGCTGATTAGCGCCAGAGACCTGCCGCACAATGGACGCACAAAGACGCGCCGCGAAAATTTAGTCCATGTCACGCCATGAGAAGTCTTCGAAGTCGTTGTGATAAGGTCATCGTTATAGCCTCAAGGCAGGATCGTCCAAGGCAATGCGGGTCTACTTCGTACTCTATCGAAAACCAAGGCGCGATTACTCGGCAACATCGTGTTGCGGAAGCACGGTTGTATGCAAGTGATGGATTTCAGCGCTTGAAAAATGGGGTCAAGATTCTGGCCATTGAGTTCATGGCGTCACTGAATACCTCGAAACGGGTATCCTGGGATATCTTGACACTCGATCATATCCGATCACGACGGATTGTTCCTATTCTATTCAGAGAATTATTCCGGTCTTTTCCTGTGTTCAACTGCAGCCTTTATCAATTTGAGTCGGAACTTCCTCTCCGGGTCCCTTTATACATGGTTAAAACGTGGTAAGGTTAAGAGGTTCTAATGAATATCAACGCTACCGGCTCAAAGTCTCACGTATGGGATCATTAATACGAATTACGCCGAAGCCCACGCATGGTTTCAAGCGACATCATCTGCGTTCCTCATTTTTTCTTTCTTTATAGAAAGATTTTCCTATTGTTTGTTTCATCGGCTGTCGTTGCAGAGATTATTACCAAAGAATGAATTGAGTGGGCCGGTTAAGTGACCCCTGACTGATAGGCTGAAGGAAGAAGGTAACACCTCTTTTTTCCACAGAAAAAGCTGCCGGATCTACCTTTTTTCCTTGCTAAGTATGATTTTCAGGCAAAGTACAGGGCGTAAGGGTACAATATTGTCGTTGGCGCAGCTTCAAGCTTTAGCAACCACTTGCCTCTCTTGGTTTTTTTCGGTTCGTTTGAACATGTAACAAGAACGCGGTCCGAATATCATTGTACCAGCATTTGATATCCATGATACAACATGCTAATTTTTAGGATGCGAGATGCAGATTTTCGGATTGTCAATTGGCAAATTGTGGTTCGATGTTTGAGGCGCAAGGTTTACCGTTGCACTTGTCAGTTTGAAAAGATAACTCTCGTGAGCTGTCATCACTTGTGACAACGGGACAAGTATCTTGAATACATCAGATACCGTATATCTGTGGGAACAGTCATAGCAAGCGGGACGGGAGGTGCACATACTGGCGGCATGCAAAGACATCAGGGTGGCTTAGCTTTTTGCTTTCTTGATTTAGAGTTTTGTTTTGATCTTCAGATGTGAATCTTTATCACAAGTTTATTGTTTCACCCCCATCTTGTTATTTTGAAATGGCTTCTGTTGGAGGAGGCGAAAGAGGGGTAGGGTATGTTTTCTAATGCAATGGAAGTGTTCTTATCTGGGTTACATGTTACGTGAGTGGGACTTTGATGCTCGGTAGTCTAGGATTATCTGGTGCTTAGTCTTTTGAATATGAGTTTCAATTTTGAGATATTTAGTCACATGGCTTGTTTGGGTTTTCTGTCACGTGTGTTGGGAAATTAGTCGCTTTTCTAATGTGTGTGTTCGGAAATTAGCTTTGTGATTCAACCTATGATGCTGTTCGTGATAGCACTCTGAATTCTAGAGCTTTTAATCTTGTTTACATAAAGCGGATTATTCCGTCAGCTATTCAACATTTAGAGACTTGAAACAACCCCGGCTTTCAAAATAAGCTTATAGACGCCATGATTGCTAGATGCATAGTGTATAACATAATTTCTCGGCCGGGGTTTAGCAAAGTGGGCTTAAAGGAGAAATATCGCTCAGTAGCCTAAGAAATAACCCTCTATACTTGAAAGAGAAGAAATGGATTTCCGTTGTGTCTTGTAGTTTCTAGTTGTCAATAGCTGTGTATAAATTTTTGCTTATTTGCCCACAGGAGATTGATATCTTAGGTAGAAAGGAGATTATAAAATGGGAAAAGCATGTAGACTTTCGAGTCAACCATTACAAATTAGTTCTACCGCGTTGGTTGGGTGTAGGACTGGGCACTGGAGAGCCAATTACTTGTTAAGCTCTTAACTACTATAACTTACATGATTATCCTTTTGAGATTTTGAGATTTTGAGCTCATAAGATACGGACGTAAAGATGCTTTTGGTATTCATATTATGCTGTTAGTGTCGATTCCTTTCCTGCTGTCGAACCCCCTCTACAATTTACCAATAGCCAAGATCATTGGAGTAGTTTTGCATATAATCCTCACCACTGAAAGAAACATCATTTCTACTGTGACTCCATTTGAGGTGAGTGATCTATTAGTAGCATGCCCAGCCGCGCATTCGAGCTTTGAGATATTCAGACTAAATTTAGATCTCAGATATGTTTACTTTTTGCGGGATTTATTGATACTAAGCGATGTTTTGGTTTACCGTGACCAGAAGAAAGAAAAACGCAGGGTTACTGAAACTGTGCTAATAGAAGTACCATCAAGTCCTCAGCCCAACTCCCTTCTTTGGTAAATGATAATAGTGGTGGGGTAAGTCAAATGATTATATTCATATTTCTTTAGCCGAAAACCAGTGATATTTTTGATAGAGTGGTATTGAACTTGCCTTTTCATTTTACCTAGGCCTTTCTATACCAAGTACTCTCTTGGTCTAGTACGAGTTAGGTTCGGAAACAACTACCTTGGTAAAACTATCACATACTCCCTCGTCACAGTGATTATCTTCTAGTTAAAGATGTTTGCAAATTGATATAGGGGGATAGGTATTAAGGATATAAATCGCAACCCTTAGATCTTGTGTGGATATTAAATGGCGCGATATATAGATTAACCAAAAGAACCAGGCACATCGGGACTGTTGGAGAAGACGCCCGTTACTGTGTACAGGTTGTTAGGAAAATTGAGATGTAAATTGTCGGTACACGTGCATTCTCAAATTTTCAAAGAAACTTTTACCATCGTGTTTCTTTACTTAGAGAACTATCGAATCGCTTCTAAAAGCCGATGGTAACTAGAGAATCGACACTAGGATCAGAGTATAACACAAAGCAAACGACCAAGAATCATCTCGTATAGTAGCAAACTAGCCAGACAGCCCACGGTATATAGTAACAAAGTCCTTGAAACTTTGCACCCCAGTAGATCTTGCTGTGTTTGTTCCTCATAGTTAATGCAGCACTCATTCACTTTTCCGAAAGTCGTGGGGGCGAACTTTGCAGCATTCTTTTTCCGGTTCCAAGAAGAATATCCTTAGCCCCTCTCAATAATGCTATAACAACTCCCCTATGTCTGCTCGAGCGGTGCTGTGAATATCTACAAGCGATGGAATAGACGATACTCGAACCTTGAATGATTATGGGAGCAATAGAAGCGATGCATTGAAGAACACTCTGTCTGTGTTAGTCTATTAAAATCGATCCAGATGACGGATGCGGTTTGCGGTTCTCACCAGTAACTTCTTCTCTATTGCCGCCTTTCCTGAGCCATCCCGTTTTATGTTAAATTAGTATTGAATAGAGCTGCACTATTCGTCTTAACTGTGGCACTCAACGTTCCAAGAATGAATGCATCCATACTCAAGGTACAACTAACCAATTGCTTCTTCTCTAAATAGAAACTCGTCATTGAACATGCTGCGATGATTTAAGTAAGTCTACAATTCCATGCCCCAGTGAAAAGCTTTTCCAAAATGGGCTTTTAATTTTGTGATATCTTTTATGTTGGCTCTAACTAGACGCCGGACCATATCAGATGAGTTTAACTTCTAAGTAAAAATTTAATACTTCGAAAGATAAGGTCAAGAGATGTCTCAAGTCCACCAGGTATTCGGCTTCCTGGAACCAGGTGATGATTACACTCGGCAAGTCAAAATATTTTGGTGTGGAGTCGAAATTTGGAACTTCATTTTCAGCACAGTGGACCATGGATGGTAGTGGTGCAGGTGTTGCGGGGATGTCTTAGGACTCTAAAATACTAGTGCCGAATTCTGACTATTGTCGAACCTCAAGTCTACTCCCGCTCATATTCTAAGAGAACTCTTGCTTCTCTCAAAACAGCTATGTTTCCTATATCGAGGTTTGATATGCTCCTAAAGTGTGCTAAACGTTTTCTACGACCCATAACCCCCATCTCACGTCCAAACACCTAGGCATTGACCCTGTTCTGCATAACCCACACCTTAAGATAATCGTGTTGTAATTTGAGCAATTTATATCCTTTATACCACTCAGTCTCCTCGTGTGCTTGACGATTCGTATCCACTCTGTGTTGGTTTTTACATATTTGAACATTCTCCCGCTTTCGCTAAAAGATCTGACGATGTAGATTCCACTCTTATTTGTTTACTTCTCTAAGTTCTCTTTCGTTCCACTTTTTGCCCTCGCTATTCAATTATTCAACACTCGCGCTTTTAGGCTAGGGGTATTCTTGGAAAGTATCTTTCAAGAACAGTTCATGTGTAACATGTCACTCTCAAAGTATGAAAAAAATCTGACTCTCGCTCTTATCATGTATAACTTGCTCATGTGATTCCCTTTAAGCATTTCCAGTAGAATTAAGTAAGAAAGAGACAGGTTGAACCAGAGAGTACGTCGGTTCGGTTCTATTTGTGTAACACTGGTATTTCGAAATGTGGTTCTACGCGTATGAATAGCCAAAAGTAGAGTTAACGACGTATTCCTAAGTGTAGCTCCCTTCTCAAGCATGGCTTGTAAAGCTTGAAGTTTGCAAGGCCACGAGAAGACCGAGAATGAAAAATATAAAGCGGCAGAGAAGTAACTCTTAAAGAAAGTGTTCTTGGGTCACGATTTGCAACTGCTTCAAGTTGAAAGACAGAAAATTACTACATCCATTTCATAATTGGTGATAAAAAGTGAAAGTAGACACCACTGAAATACAGGTCTAACTCAACAGCAAATGCCCTCTTATAATACTCGCATTTAAGTACAATGAAACGTCAGCTGTCTTACTGAGCGAAACAAGTGTTCTTATGGAAAGGCTACAAAACCATAGGCCGTCGACACAGGCAGTTCATACCAGGCAACGACTTCCAGGGTTTATCTGAAATAAAATGACTCAACTTACTGTTGAATTCAGAGTCACCGTCGATAGAATTACCCTCACGATTTCTTAAATGGAAAGAGGCAGAAGACGTAGAATAAAGAGTACTTGCCCTTCTATTTCCAAGCCTCCTGAATCAAAAAGATATTTAATATCGATGATAGATCCAAAGAACAAGTGGTCCTTGGCTTCTTTCCAACTGCTGCCAAAACTGGTCTAACCCAGGTGTTAGTCTTGCTACTTGAAATATATTTAAAAATAATGTTTATACTCTTCTGGAATCTTTATGCTCTTTTCAACCTCTGTATTCTCGTAGTGCACATAACTCAATAAGGAAATTTTTCTGATATACGAGGATACAAATTTGTAAACGTTACTATGTGATGGATAGTTCTACCTCCATGAACTGAAAGAGGAGACATGAGAAGGGAGATTTTGGAAGTAATAAACTCAACATAAAGGAGAAGTGAACGATAAATGAACAAGCTAACTTAGAACCTAGAAGTAAAAGAGCTAACCCTCAACATTTGAGCTGAAGGCGTTTCTCAGACGAGCCTAACGGGGATCGATTAAGAGTGACGTATCCCTTGAATTATATTCAATTCCTATAAAAGAAGCTACTAGTCACTTAATTAGACTTCTCAGTATCTAAGTTCGATTGAGTTGTTTTACGTGCTGTCGAATGTAAACTTACTGTCGAATTAAAGCAATAATAACTCCCAGCGCTTCCTGTGGTTCTTGGTGAGAAACGAAGACAATAAACCCATAATTCATACAATATAATGCGGTCTTCTCAAGGAGGTAAATTTATAATTGCTTACAATTTCCGTGCTCACTAAGTTTTTTCAAACCGGCAGTTGTATATTTAGTAGCGTATTGAAAACTCGGGAAAGCCGGTTGATAAATATGGTTTTGACATGATTATTGAATCAACGTCGAGACATATCCTACCTCTTTAAGTATTTCCTCTAATGAATTGAGGAAGCGAAGGATAAATTTAAGCGCAGATGAATGAAAAATGTGGAGAAAATGTTTCTTAGAACTACGAGTACGCAATCAAGATGTCGGCCGACATCTATGGTTTGCTTGACAGTTGTGGTGATAACCTTGGTTTTTGACTTTTCCGAACCAAATCTAGATGGCTCCAGAACCAGACATGGAAAGAGGCAACAAACAGATGCTGAGATGGCACGTGTTGGTTTGGAAATGATCTCTTGGGTATATTCCGATTCTGATGATTATCAGAATAACCTCAACCGGTGCCGAATGGGGAAGGCAATAAAGATATCTCTGGGAAATGCTTAACTCTAAACATATTAATAGACGTGAGACGCTATCGGTTCCTTTTTCGATTCGCACCGGACCGTGCTTACACCCCGTGATGAGTCTGATGTTGGAATCCTACGGAGATAGATTAAAAAGCGGGAGAAGGATTCAGAGACCTTCCCGATAAGATCAGGTGCCGGAAAAATGCAGAAATGGAGAAAGCAAAACAACTGCTGACGGAAGGAGAGAGAGAAGAAATAGAGTAGATGACGAAATTTCGAAACAGATATAAATTTCCAAGATACACTTGTACAGGGGAAGAGATCGACAGCATTAACCCGGGTGCTACCCCAGACTTTTCTCGCGGGATAGGAAGCACAGTACTTTCTGCTTGGACCACAATACCTGGACTGCCAACCAAGCAGCCCTCTCCATGCGTGCCACACCACCACTCGTGAAAGGATCATCCAGTGCTCCCATCCACCTGGTTTGGTGTTTGGTTCCGTAGAAAGTGACAAGCTTAGACGGGGTTCTGGCCATGGCGAGGGGCTTTTGGTAGAATTCTTCAAATGACCGCCTTCTTCCTTTTCTGCTCCCACTCTCGCACCAGCCAGCTTCTTCTGAAACGAAGCTGCCCATCTTTGCCCTCCTGATTGTCTTCTGATGATGGAATGATCTCCGGGAATCCCGGGGTTTGGCTCTCGTCCAGGACCCATCAAAGACGCTCAAGAGAACCACTGAGGGGTCGGAAGTCTCGGGTCTACTGTCAGCCAGCAGTGCTTCCGGCGCTGCGATAGGAGGATATTGGCACGTTGGCCGAGGGACTCTAGATGCAATCTCAGCGCTGCACCGCACCGCAGATTGTCTGCGCCCCCGGCATGCTTGAGGCTGATTCTGATTCTGATTCCAGCTTTGTTGTTGATGGGACGTCCCCCACGCAAACCTACTCTACTCTAAGCCCAAGCCAGAGTCTGAGCCAACTCCTGCAAACGTCAACGACAACGCCAACCACCACTTGGCTCCGCAGCAATCCTCCAGCTGATTCTTTGCGCCGCAGCCCTCCAGCCTGAACTCTATCCTCTTGCTGCTGATATCTCCCTCCTCACCGTCCCTGTACTTCAATCCAACATCGTCTCCTCCTCCCTGCCTCTCCCCTCCCAATATCGTCCCCCAATTTCCGTTCCCTCAACCAAACACTCTTATCTCGGGCCGTGATGAGAAGTATATGATCTGGCGGTGACCCGGCGGTGACCTGCAAAGGGGCTGTTGCTGCAAGGTTGCGTGCTGCTGCACTGCAAGGAAATAAGGAGGCCTTCGAGGTGGTAGATGGTACTACGTTAAAAATAAGGTTGTTGATTGAGGTTGCGTTGCGGTGCAGTGCCCTGCGAAATGTCGAGCTATCATGGCGCCTCGTCGAAGCCGCGGACCAAGGTCAAACCCATACTGAAAAAGTTGACGCAAAGTGAGAAGAATTCGCTGGATTTGGACCGACCAGCTGCTGAACAAGATGGCTTTGGTGCGGGCGGGGGATTGTTCGAGTATAGTTATGGGACCGGGGCTCGCAGCTCTCACGATGTGGTTTTTGCCAATGGAGGAAGGAGGGGATATCACAACCGCTCGACCAGTGGCACTTCCCAATTCTCAACCGCAACGACAGGAAGTAATCATCGAGCCGGCTCCTTCGTGCACCCCTTCCAGCAAACCCCACGCCCATTCACGCCGCCGCTTGCAGCGTCATATCAGAATTCACTCCGCGAAAGCGAGTATTCCAATAGTCCAGCCCTGACTGAAGATGAAGACTCAGCCGTCCGTCGACCTCCTATCATACGCAATTCCTCCTCAAACCGAACCTCATCGCTGACGGGCAATGCTCCTGTCGTCACACATCAACCACTACTCCGCATACAAACTAAGCAATCGACGTCACGACTAGCACTTGCCACATCGACCACCTCCCTCAATAACGTATCTACGTTGAGTCCCGATTACGCCTCACCTATTGACACCATGTCGCCCTCGTCCCTGCGGACCTCGATCGACAAGGGCTTCCGAATTCGCAGCCATTCGGGAGTCGATACACATATGCGCCAGGAAACCATACAAGAGGCACGCAGGAAGTTCCAAGAGAAGGAACTAGCCAAGGAGGAGAAAGCCGCAAGAGAAGAGGTGCGAGCTATGGAGAAGAGGAACCAGAAGGAGGCCAGAGAGATGGAGAGAAGACATCGTCGTTCTTCTGCCAGTGAAGGAGCTCGATCCAAGAGATCCAAGTCCGATCTAACTATTGCTGGCAATGAGAAGGTTGGCAATATGTTTGGGCGCGATTACAACAGTGTTCCTGGTCAGAACCCACCATATATGGCAGAAGGCTTGGGGGATGCACCAAGACGTACAAGAAAGGAGAGTACCAAAAAGAAGACCCATAGTGCTTGGACCAAGCTTATGATGTGGCTACGAACACGATTTATCAGGCTAGGCAAGAAAAAGTCATAGGGGATTTTGAAACGAAGGCATTTCCAGATATACGTCTGGGTGTAAATATTACAGCGAGAACATGAACATCTCAGGACTGTCTGGATACACAACACCTGAAGAGAACTACATATCGACTACTGAAACACCCTCACCAAAATCCTATATTACGCCTTCTTACCTTCGACTTTACCAGGCTTTTCTTTCCAATACCCAAACTGAACTTTTCCCTCTTCACGCTTACTTACGTTACGATCATACGAATGACCCAAATACCAGGCGTTTTTTTCATCACACATGTCTCCAGTTTCCCCCTCTGGAAAGCAGGGACACTACGGAGAAATACTGGATCGGGACCCCTTTGCATGGAGTTATTTTCTCCAAGGCGTTTTTTTGGTTTGGGCTTGTTCATTTTCTTTTCTTCCGGAGCGTTTGGGTTTCATCTTTTTTCTTCTTCATGAGTTAGGACAGCGCGTGGGATATCTGCTTCTTCATCATACATAGTTTTTTGCAAGGGGTTGGGTAGGCGATTATGATTTTCTGCTTCATGGATGGATGGTCCTTGCTTTCAAGGCTAGGTAGATTGGATGGGGATGGTTGGTGGAGGAAAGATAGATCTTTTTTTCTGTGCCCTGTGACGGGGACGCCATTTCTGCTACTGCATGCATGGATTTGAGCGATGATGGCAATTGAACAATGGGAATTATCTTGAACAAAATAAATTAGCTTCTTTGTGTGATTCATGGGTAAGTGATGACTGTCTAGTTTGATTTCTTTCCCATTCATAATTCTTATGCTTGACGCGGGGTTTGGTAGAGGCCCAAGTGTAGGTGCATGGGGTTCTTTCCTGTTGCTAAGTTTTTGCTTCAAAGTTCTTATATCTCAATGGCCCCTTGGGCACTTTCCCTTTCTGATGCTACTTCTCTACAGTTTCATGTAGCCTTTCCTTCTTACCACACCCCCCCTTAGATGCACCATATTTTCTACTCAGTCATATAGCCAAACAGGACCAAGACTGTCACATACGACCATAGACTAAGGAAAATTGGGCATCCCGTCCGCTCTGCCATACACAAGCCTTAGATCGGCAGATTAGTAGTTGGGTGGGTGACCACCAGCGAATACCTGCTGTTGTATGTTTTTGGTGATTCTTTGTCATTTCTTTTTTGATTCGCGTTTGCCAATTTTTGAAAGTTGGATGGGTTGGGGCATGATTGGGACGCTGTACCCGTGTCCTGAAGGGTAGTGTTGTGGTTTCTTCAAGGTATGATATGTGATGTATTGGGGGGATATCTTTTTGAGAGGCCTTAGAACTCATGTCTACTGCTTTATGATGTATCGCTTTTTAAATCTTTCTTAGTGAGAAGTTGTGACGTAGTAACGTTAATTAAGTGGGGCTTAAGTTTACCAAAATAAACGAATGACACCTAAAAGATTTCTTAGGCTGTAGGTCAGGATCTAATTTGATTTTGTCAGACTCAAATTTACCTTATCCCCCCCCCCCCCCCCCCCCCAACCCCATATGATTAGTTATTCTTTCATATCTATATTAAGTACCTATATATTTGCTCTTATTCTTATCTTAAACGAGGATGCAATTTCTAAGCAGAAATAGGGATGCGAGGTGTATCAGGACGGGAAATACAACTTGGGCTTTTGAATTTCTAGGACGATGGAAGTTTTCGAATGAAGTTTGAAAGATCAAGAGCCAGACTTGGGTGTTGATACGATAATATATCGATACATCGCGATATATATCACGATATAACTATCGGCAGCTTTAATCCGGTATCGATATTTATCGTTGAAGTGCTGCCGATAATCGATAAATATCATTATTTTTTATATAGCTATTTTCCCATGATTGTAGAGTGAAATTTAGTAATTAAAAAAAGTTATACTAACGAATAGTAAGAGTTAATTATATTAAGAAGAATTAAAAGATATAACGTGGTTTATCAGCGAGTCGATCATATCACCGAGTCGACCACTTCAAAACCTATACAAAAAACGTCTGTGCATAACCGTGCACTTTACGCATTTGTCAATAAAAATATCTAAAATTAAATTCTTAGTTTTATTAGCATGTAAATATTCTTTATTTTTGATTTTCAAATAATACACAGCTTGTACTAAAGTGTTATTTAAAAAAGAAAAAATAGTTAATGATTACAGGGGTCTTTTTAAACGAATCGTTAATTAAAACTAGTAAAGATAAAAAATTAATATTATTATAATCTTAAAACCTTGTTTCTTTAATAAAATTTTAACTTAAAATGAATCTATTCATAAATACATAAGGGGCACGGTTATGCACAGACGTTTTTGTATAGGTTTTGAAGTGATCGACTCGGTGATATGATCGACTCGGTGATATGATCGACTCGGTGATATGATCGACTCGGTGATAAACCACGTTACTTGTAAAGTTATATTTAGAAAGGTAGGAACCCCCTATCCCTTTGCCATACCTGACCAACACTGCTGACCGAGCAGCTAGGTCATGTGTTTAAAACATAACGTGATTTATATAGTATCTACGAGAATTAGTAGTATCAGTTGAATGCTAAGATTCTATTGGCTCTCGTTCCGGATCAACTAGTTTCCGGTCACGTGGCCCCGATATATCGATGCCCAAGTCTGCCAAGAGCTCATACAGAGGGAGGTTCTATGAACTGGAGTCTGGATATAAAGGGTGAGAACTACCCATTTAAAATACTTTACTGGAGAAATAAAGCTTTAAGTGATTCAGTATTTTGATATAATATGGACCTGAATTTGAAGAATTATTTCTGAGGAATTAGCCACTCTATTTTTGCTGTCATAGAATAATACTGGGAGAAGAATGATCAGGTTCGCTTAACCCATCTAAGACATATGGTTCCTGACTAGAAACTACTTAACATGAACTAACCCAAGCCGCTGGCGAACTAAAAAAAAAAGGTCCAGTAGCTCGATTTATTTAAGCGATAAGCTAGAACCAGAACCCCATTGGTGTGACTCCGGGAAAAAGGCTACGAATTATTACAAAATAAATAATAGCGTGATTTGGGTCAGTATAACTTCCAAGGTTTTTCAATTTCCTTCTCTTCTCCGATTCACATTCAACACACTTCCATCAGCCGATTTCAGTCTCCCCCCCAAAAAAGTACATCCTGCACGAATTTAAATGCTAGTCAAGATGAAAATTACTGGTAAGCGAAGCTTCTTAGTTAATTCAGTCAGGCAACAGAGTTAATGGAATCCCTGCTCTCTTGATTCTGTTTTTTTGATAATTCATGCCAGTACTTTGGAATATTAACACTTGCTAACAACTCTCAAGGTGCTCTCATCCTTGGGCTTTCTCTTGTCCAACCGGTCCTGGCAAAGTCGAACGTCCCAACGGTAGTCGAATGGCATGGCATCAAAAAGCCTGGCGACCAACTCCCGGATTTCATCGGCGTAGCAATCCCCTCGAGTCTTGTAAGTATAGAAATCTAGGAAAAAGATGATTTAAGAGGAACGGAAACTTTGCAGTGACTAACATGGGCCATTTAACTGAGCAGAAGAATCTAGTTTTTGCCAATGGAGACTTCCGGTACCGAAAGTTGGTTGATGAATTGAACTCGAAAGCCCAGTTGAGAAGGAATGAGGGGGTTGCTAGTCCGCTCCCTCCTTCCAACGTAAGTACTTGCCATCCCGAGAAAATTTGGATGGGAAATACTAACTGGATTTAATAGTGGGACGAGGCCAAAGTCCACCACCACCCAACTTGCGATATCACGGATGAGCAAACCAACGCTCGACTTTACGAAAGTTATAAATCAGATGTCATCAGCCAGTATCTCGAGTCGAATCAAAATACCACCGTTATTGTTTCCCCAGGAACATGGGTCAGTATCGGGATCCCAGGTTTTATCCTCTGGGTGTACTGGGGCGAAGATGGACATGGAGAGAATGGCGCAGCTGGTAGTACACTTAACGTACCTCTCTCATATCTTGGAAGGGCAATCAAAGAACGTGCCCAATGTGCGAAATATAAGTGGGGTAACGGGAGAGAGAACGATGGTTTTGTTGGCTGGCCTTTTTGCGTCTACGAAGAGAGCGGAATACCCTTGGAGATGTGTGGGGAGAAAAGACAAATAGCTGGAACAGAGGTTGCTGTTATACCTCCAGGGAGTTTTGATGGCAGCTGGGAGGGAACACTATGGAAAAGGGGAATCCTTGACGACGAAAAAATAGCAACGGGAATTTGGAGACCTTGAACAAACTGCCATCCTTTGTAATGAACGCATATTTCAATTCTAGTTAGATTCCACTCAATTTAAAGGGACTGAACATGAGAACGAAATAGATATGGAGTTTAAAGTATTGCCTCAAGTTTCTACATACTGGGACGATTTGAAAAGTTTCATTGGATGCATCAGAGCCCGACCTCAGCACCACGAGAAGCCTGCGAATCAATCGTGATAAAATTGTGATTGCGAGGATGGCGTGGACGACGGCGCACCTTTAGAAGTACCTCCCCAATTGGAGGCTCGTAGCTGACATGTCACGTGCATATATAAGTCTGGGCAAGTGGGGAAAGTGACACGTGCGTGGCTGTGTACATGTGGCTGAAAAGAATCTGGCTTACTAGCCTACTGGTGGCTTACTCAACGAAAATTCTCCCAACCTCCTAGCATAGACTATCCCCGCACCTTACAAGTAAATCAAGGGCCCTTGAACGCGATTTTGACCCCGTTCTAGCTTTCAACCGACGGCGTGATCTTCTCTACATACTCGAGTACTAGATCGCAGTTTTCGATATGCTCAAATCTTTGGGTCAGCCTGACCAGGAGATATATAGCATATGTCAGAACTTGCTGCTGAGCAGGGCAAATCCGAGGACCACCCCAAAACGGAACGAATTCCCACATTGACTTGCGACCAATCCAGCGATCTGGTTTGAACCCATTGGCGTCATCTCCCCAAGTATCTTTATCGTGGTTCATAGCCCAAGTACCAGATACCACTGGCGTACCTCGAGGAACAAAAATAGGGCTTTTCTGGTCGTGACCGCCACCCACAGGCAATATTGTATCGCGGACAGCTACGCGCCACTGCAACAAATTAGCATGCGCCTTTTCCATTGAATAGGGAACCGAGAGCGGTGGTTCGAGATCAAACTTGCTTCTGAACACCAAGATTGTGATTTCAAAAGGAGCCAACAAGGGGAATATTGCATACCACTCGTGCTGCCGGACCAATTGTTCGGACTGTCTCCTGGAACACATATCGAAATTCCGCAAGTGACTTTAGCTTCTCGAAAGTTAAAGGTGCTTCGCCTATCTCTAAAGCTCTTCGTCGAAGCTGTGTCCATATATGTGGATGTCGTGCCAACTGGAAAATCATGTTGCTTGCGGAAACTCCGATCAAATCGCGGGCAAGGAGGAATACGGCGAGAACTTGATATCTTAGTTGAATAGGATCCCGAGTTTGCTTGGCCATTTTGTCCAGTAGAACATAGCGTCTTCTTACATGAGCGTTTTCTGAGGCGGGCTTTTCGGCAACTGTTTCTTTGAGAGCTCGGGTGACTTGATCATCAACATATCGATGGACTTTTGTATAAGCTTCCTTGAACTCCTTGTCTACATTATGACGGTAGAACTGGAACTGCGACCACCCCGACTCTCGTCGTTTTATTGTCCAGACCTGGGCCTTCTCAAAAGCTTCGAGGAACTCGGTGGCCTCCACGGGGACTTCTGGCTGTAGATAGCCCAGTGATCTTCCGAATAAGAAATCCATCGATACATCGAGGAACAGCCGTCGAAGTAGAGGTTGTACATCGACCATAGTACCATCATTAGGCAGAAGCTCCATAAATCGGTCAACATACGAAGCCAAATGATCAATATCAGATATCTCGGCCCTCGAAAAAATTGGCTTTATCATCTCCCGAGAATGCTTCCAAACTGGACCATCCGAAAAAAGGATACTTGGACCAAACAATGGCGTCTGGGCAACTGCTCTCTGGATCTTTCCCGTAGTTCTCAAAGGCAAGAGCAGCAACTTTCTGGATATTGACATGCTCAATGGTATTGATCAGTGGCCTCCAGATTTCTTCAAAGGTCTTGCCATAATTTTCGAATTGTTCGCCATAGAGTTTGAAATATCGACCTTCTTTCATGGCTTGGGAGCGGGCGTTGACCATGTCTGATCCTAAGACTGGATCTGTGTGAGGATACTTTGCTGGGTCTTTACAGACGTGCTGGAGTTTTAGGGCTCGAATATTTCTATACCTCCGCCATCTTGGGTACAGAATGCTGGTAATAACCATCAGTACAGAACATAGTAATAGCCTTACAACATCGTTGCTTCTGAGAAGTGACGAGTCCATTTTCGGCAAAGGAACCCACGACACGTATCTAGTCACAATGAATTGTTGATCCGAAAGTGTGGAAATTGGCAAAAGGCAAGTATTTTCAAAGTATTTTCAAAGATTTATTTCTCTTCCCACTTCATGCCGTGATGCGGAAATATGAGCACACACCGAGTATAAACATACTACGGATGTATCGATGTGGACAGAACAAGGATCTATTTATCCAAATTATCAACGCTGGTAAGAACCAACAACTTCTACCTTCCAACAAATATACCTTGCATTACTTGTTGGTACATTGAGGCCCCCTGATTGGTCCCAATTGCAGACACTTCATTCTGCAAATTATTCGCCCCTTCCTTTTCTCGCTCTATTCTTTTACTCAAACGAAACACACTTGATTCATCATGCTTGATATTACGGTCGGGGGTATCGTCAGCCTTTGTGTGGTCTTCTTGTTTTTGGCCACCTCAACCCTTGTTTTGCGATTTTTCGCTCGTTATAAGCATGGAATGAAAATCGGTTTAGATGACTGGACTGTTGGAATAGCTTGGGTAAGTCCCCATTATAGCTATACTTGCCTCACTGTTAGACTTTATAACTCATTTGGCATGATTAGGTTTTCTTCGTAGGCGAGACTGCCTGCATATTTTATGGTAAGCTTCTAATCCCTCGCACCTGAATATTGGGTATATACAGATTTTCAATAGGGGTTTCGCAAAAAATATTTGGACATACCCAGCCCCACGATAAGAAGTTAGTGGAAGCAAAGTACCCCACGCTGCAGAAGGTCAAACTACCTCCCACCCAACGCAAGCGAGAGCTAATTAAAGCTCCAGACTTTCATATCTCTTGATGACTTGTCTGTAATGACTTTGGGGCTGGCCAAAATCAGTGCACTATTATTCTATCGCCGGATTTTCAGTTCTACGGGCCGTCGCTACATCTTCAATATAATTACAGCGACCTTCGTGGCACTTGTCGCGATATGGACCGTGGTATTTGTTGTCATCACTTACAATCTTTGCGGCCACCATAGTGTCAATTGGCTAGTCAACACACCGGGGAACTCTGCCAAGTGCAAACTGATATATCCTTATTTCGCGGCAACCACCATCTCTGATGTTGTTCTTGATATCTTGATTCTTGGTCTTCCTATCCCTAAGATAAGTCGCATCCGAGCTGGCTACCGCTTGCAGTGCCAATGCTAATACTGCCAGATATGGGCTCTTAAAACGACCACCAGTCGGCGAATTGCAGTCTCTGATGTTTTTCTACTTGCCTTGGTGTGAGTAATATTGCCTTCTTTTGTACTAGAAAGCGAAAGGAAAGGATGAACTGACGCTGAGTAGCGGCCTTGCAGCAAGCATCACTCGCATGGTTACCACACTTCATCTTGTGAACAACGGGAGAACGAAGAATTCAAAAGATGGCTACCGTAAGTTTCTACATCCTCTTACTTACTTACCTCTCAAGACGGAAACTGATCTTTTTATTTTGGCAGAAACCAATACATGAAATGGCTATTACATGATCTTAGAAGCTAGATTTACCATCGTTGCCGTAAATCTCCCATCATTGTGGTATTTCACCGCTGGTGTCACCCCAGATCGGGTTCTACGTAGCATTCGAAGCCTGGTATCGCTGCATTCTGGTCGTAGCTCACATGGTTCAACCAAAGGAGGCAAGAATATTGTTGAACCTATGACAAGAGATGCTTCTGCTGGTGGACAAAGCTTAGATACCACATCTTCGATTTTGAACAAGAACGGCTCGGAGTCCGTGGTGGAAAGTTATGCCATGACGGATCTACAGCATCCCGACTTTAAGGGAAAGCCTGATGGTATCCATATTGAGCGGCAATCTCACCGCTCGGAGGAACAGGTGTAGGT
The DNA here is from genome assembly GCA_001414455.1 of Hymenoscyphus fructigenus. Taxonomy (NCBI): domain Eukaryota; kingdom Fungi; phylum Ascomycota; class Leotiomycetes; order Helotiales; family Helotiaceae; genus Hymenoscyphus; species Hymenoscyphus fructigenus. Next base: position 44,690 of record LKUV01000012.1, on the reverse strand, counting down.
GGCGGTTATTTATCGAAGCTCTTTCCTTGTATCTTATGTCGATGAGGTACATTTCCGGCCCTCCACTCTCACAATTTTCCAAAGAACCTAAGACCAAACTACAGATCCATTATTTATAAATATCCCACGAGCCACTTGTAAATACAAAATCGCAAAGTGTTTCCCTTCAAGCGTTCCTATGCACCTTTAGAAGAGGGAAATGAGGGTCTTTGGTTGAATACAAAAGGAAACCTGGAAGCGAGTGAACATATAATATTCAAAAGCCCCTTCTTCTTCCAGAGGTGCTCAGAAACACTGGAAGAGATAAAGTTATAATACCCTGAGATAAAGATCTAACTTCAAAAATTCTAATCTACTGCTGAACCCGCCATCCCATCTCTAGCTGTATCACCTCCTTTTCTACTCGCTTAATTTTGAATTATTCTTCCTCCACTTTTCAGCTCGCTTATATGTATTCCAGTTCACCTTCCCCTGTTTTCTCCTCTCATTATTCACTCGAAAATCTTAAGATAGAAGAGAAAAAAGGGCGGAGGCGAGAGTACGGCGTGTCACTTATCTAACCGAGCATGAGCATGGCAAGCCCTCCGAAGAGAGGGAGAGCGGATATAAGGACTCTGATTATATGAGAGGATATATAGAAAAGAATTACAGAACAAAACACACAGAGTGGCTTTTGATATTCCCTTTAACTTCCCGAATAAATTGAAAACGAATTTACTATTAATAGCTTGGGTAATGTGTCATGAAGAATTGTAACTTGATCTAAAGTGAGAAAGCTAGTGAAAACACTAAAGCAAGGAAATTCAAATTGTATATCAATTCACGTCTCTCTATCGCTTTTCACTAAATGTATATGATATTGGACAAGTAGATGGCATCTGGTGGTATGAAATTATTATGCATTAGATATACCCCGTGGCACATCTAAAGTCTCCCTGTAGTCTTGAAAATTGTCCACTCTAGTATAGTATTCAATGCTTCTGATCATCATTAATCATTTCACTTATTCATCATTCCCATAATTTTAATCCCCATATGCATCATTGTTGGTTCTGAGCAATAGATATGGCATAATGCCCCGTCATGTCTGAGCATAAGCATCGTTTCCGCCGCTTGAGCCGCCACCAGTGCAACCGTCACAACCGCTGCGTCTGCAATACGGGCAAAGAAATAATGCCTTGATAAGGGCAAAGAGTGGTATAAGAAGAGCAACGGAGAAGCTATATATATGTATTAGAACATTCCTCAAAACCATTCATGACAGGGGATACTCACAGGATTGTGCTGAGCGATTGCAATTCTTCTCCAGCCTGAACATCGCTTTTCATGAAAAGGCAAAAGAAACCAAGGAAGCCAAACAAGGCTCCCAAAATCGCATCCTGTGCTAGCTTTTCCATTTTCTCCCTGTGAACACAGACTACTACTAGTAAGAGGAGTAAAGTCAAGCCGTAGCTAGAGTTCCAAAAAGCTAGACCTGGTTCAGATATAGCAAGAACAGACGCGCTTGCAACCCCAAATTGATTCCAGATTACAAATATAATGATGAAATTTTGGCAGCGTAAAAAGCAGTGGAGGAAACCAGCCATCAAGCCATTGAAAGTCTGCCTTCTTACCTTGTCGCATTCTCCAGAAGATTCCTCGAAATTCTCGTACTGGGTATTTCCCGGGAAAGCTTGCTGCCCCTGAGCTAATTGGGTGGCATCGAGTATTTGGGACAGCTTGGTTTCATTGTGGGAAAGAGGATTGACGGTTGCGTAGGAGAATTCTTCTTGGATTTGTTGCTGGGTCCCTCCGGCTAGCAAATGGGGCTTTTTACTCTCTTTTGTGTATGAAGCAAGACCATCACCACCCTCAAGGCCGTTTCCTTCAAGAACATGGCCGCCCGTCTCAGCGACGTTCTTGTGCAAGGCATTGTGTGCAAGAGCCGCTTCCGATTTAAAAGCTCCGCTCTCCCCGGTGTGCGAATCGACAGGCATTGCACCAGCTTGTTGGCTTTCCCCGGTACCGCCGTGCCCCGCAAAAGTTCGATGCCCTACCTGCTCTGATGTTTTGTTGCTGAATGCTAACGATGAGAACGGATCCTTCTTCCCAATAACAGGTACCCCCTCGAGTGGCATGGTCCCGAAAATGAAGGTAGAGCTTAGGAGCTTAGGGGAAAGAGGTGCCATGGCAACTATGTCAGGTAAAAGTTAGCGTTGCAAGCTTCGCATTCCATCTGGACGAGACGTACCTGGCTGATTATAATTTATAGTAAGGGTACAAGGCAAGGTAAAGATTAAAAGAATGAATGCTTTTTGATCGGCACCGTACCGGGAGTGGTCTGGGTTCCTAGGCAGGTGGATTGACGAATGGATGGATTGTGACGAGTAGTGTCAAGGACCGAACTAGGGTTGGAGGAAGGTAGATTTAGGCCAGACTCCGGTGGGTGCAAAGTTTGAGCAAAATGTTTGTAAGGAGGGGCGATGTGGTTAGGTGGTTAGCAAGAAAGACTATGAGGTGGCCGAAGCAAGTTGGGTGGTTTTCAGCATGGAGAAGTCCCGGCCTTTTTGACTTGAGCAAGCAATGACGCTGGCGGAGCCTCCCCCCGTATTTGTGGTGCTCTGGGGGAAAAGCGGTGGATCCGATCTCCCGCGCAAGCGAACTGTAAGTTGAGTATGCCAGTTTGGCGGTTGGAATTAGACCAGAGGGAGTCAAATAACGAGCGGCGATCACCAAGTAGATCGTAGGTATGCGAGACAATCGTAGACTTCCAGTGGATAAAGAACTTCTCGAAGGGCACCAGGGGCACCAGGGTCAGGACCATGGGCTCGTCCATCCATTGATCCATTGATCTTCTGGAAGTTGAAACGTCTTGATCTGGTATGCGTCGTGATTGTGTAGTTGTTCTATTTCAGGGGAAGAGCTTCCATTGGTGCAGTTGGAGGGAAGGGGTGATAATGTTGGTGGGATCATCCTTGCGCGGGCTTGCGATGGCGTGGTAAAGGCGGCGAGGCGGTCAATGAAAAAGGTTGGGTGTGTTTTTAAATTTCGGCAACGCGAGTGGGACGTGTTTCTGGCCGGCGCCACGGGGCTTTTTAGGGCAATGAGAAAATCTCGCATCGCCGCAATAAGAATGCATTGTGGTGGGATGGCCAGCTGGAGTCGACATTGACCCTGGACAGCAACCCCTGGTCTTGCGAGCACCTACTTCGAAGTAGCCAGGAACCCGAAATACCTAGCTTCTCGCCACTGCTGTCGGAGCCTGGTGTCACTTTGCAACTCGCCTACACCAATTGGCTCCAAGAAGTAAAACACCTTCCGGGGTCCGCAGAACGGCGTCTGGAGAGATAGAATCGGTTGAATTGGTGGCAGAATGTGAATGCGGTGTGATGATGCTTCGAGTCGACTACTTGTAACCCCTGCTGTCCGTATGAGCTGTGGTTTGACAAGTGTGTCCCCTCTGATTGACGATTTCCTCTATTCTCCTCATCTCACATACTTTGAGCGGTTGTCTCTTTCTATCTCTCTCTTACCCCCTCTTTACTTTTTTTGTATGTCGTGGGCCCCCCAGCAACATGAACCTCCCACGCGATCTTTGCACGTCAAAACGAAAACGAATCCGTGGAAAACCCCCCAGGTAACACCTAAAGACGGGATAAACCCGCTCTTGCGGATCGTCTGCGGCATCTTTTCAACGTTGGCCCAGATCATTTGCGCTCTGGTTATCAGTCAATATGATCCATCTCATACCGCGCTGGTGCGGCATCCCCTGCCCCGAAACCTTTGCCTGGTATACAAGCCCAAATCTCAATTATTGAAGCTTAACTAACTCCATCTCCAGACACCCTCCTGTACTTTAAGCATATCCGTACCGAATGCTATCTTAGATCCATCAGCTACCTATTTCGCGAATTCGGTAATACTATTCGGACTGGCGGTGCTCACCTCATACTACCTGCACAGACACAATGACTTGCAGGATCGAATTTTGGGATATGGGACGGTTCTGGGTCTGGCGGTCGCTTGTTTTGTTTCAATCTTCGAAGGGACTGCGGGGGCGATAAAGGACTACATGCCGATTGTTATTACTGCTAGCTTGGTTGCATTTGGTGTGTATTGACGGAACTGGGCTACGCGATGGATATGATTTAGCACGCGTTTAGTGGGGTTTTGGAGTGTAGGCGTGTTACACGCTTGGCGAGGCATCAGGTATTCAACATCATTCGATACGCAGAGTAGCGTATATTTTCCAATATGGCCATTTTACCTACCGGAGACGAGTGTTGAGAGTCTAGGTAGTTATATTGCAATGCTTAGGAATTATCCTTTGTCATTGGCTGGCAATTGGGTCAAGTGTCTTAGAAACTCACACTAAAGGGGTTACAATATATATTATATGTGTGTGTGTGTACTTCGTAGTCAATTTACTCTCGTCGTCGTCGAGAGAATATACTAAAGATCTACGACTCTTGCCTTGCTCCCTTGGCCCTTTTTGACAGGATCATCTGACTTTCACGACAGCCTCGCACCAATTAATTTGGCTGCATCAATCATTCGACGAGCAACCACACTCATGCACCTCAAGTAATGTTATTCCACTCGAGCCCTGCCCCTCAAGTGAGATTGCCCGATCTCACTATTTATACGCCCTGAATAATGCCTGACGGCCAGCATGCCCTTGGGCAAGAAGATATAGTTGTTGGGGTTCCCGGAAAATATTGTGACGAAGATGCCATAATCTCAAGCCCTGATGCTAGATTCATGGAGCCGTTCGGAGCAACTGCTGGCGGGATTGCATTGGTTGGAGGAATTGCGAAGACAGCCTCAGCAGTCAAGACAGTCTGTTCCGATTATCAGCAGGCTGAGAAGGATGGGCAACACGTCCAACGACAGAAAGAGCAGCTTCGAATCAATCAGTCACTATTAAAAAGGCATCAATTTGAAAATCCGGATCATTTCGATGGTGTACACGATGCATTCACGGAGACCGCAACTGCTCTAATTTCCCAGCCTTGTTTGGACAAGAAAAGAGACAAGATAGCTTGGGCTGCATTTGGAGGAAAGCGCAAGGCTCAGAAACACATTTCAAAGTTGAAGGAAATTGAGAGCTCCTTGGGTGTCACGTTGCAACTTAAAACTCTTGATCAAGTGTACGTAGTGCTGTTCTTTATTACTCTGTCGCAAGCTTATATTATAATAGGAAGAAGTCTCTAGAGGGAATGGAAAAACACACCATAATACGAGAAGACAGCCATAGCTCTCGATTGCGATCCCTTGAAGAAGCTCGCGATCGAGATCAGGATTTTATCGCCGGCTTACAGAGACGCCCTGAGCAACAAATGGCTGCCAAAATTTATCGTTGCCAATGGATATTGTGCTTCGGTATACATTTGCATTTATTCCTCAGTGACGGTTCCCCACCGAATCACGCCCTATCATTGAGCTTTCCACTGTTCTATATGGTTTTTATATTGCGCCTGAGTTACATGTTCGGTTGGCCACGATGCCCTCGATTCTCGCTCAAGCAAAGAATTGAAATACAATCCGACTCTGACATCTTCAAGGCATGCCAGCAAAACAACATTCTGCTTATCCAAAAGCTACTTACCGATTACGGAGGTCTTGTAAACTGTACCACTCCGGATAACCTGACGCCTCTGCGTGTAAGTTGTGAACCCACTTTCCGACTAAGGAAATACTAACCCGTGTGAAGTTTGCCATTCGAGCTGGCCATGCAGAAGCTGTTAAGCTTCTGCTCGATAACGGAGCAGATTCGAATCAAACATTTGGCTCGCTTGACACTTCCCCACTGAACAACGCGTTTCTAGTAGGAAGCCCTTCAATCATTCGCTTGCTCTTGGGTGCAAAAGCAGACTTGAATCATCTAAGCTCTAGAGTCTGGACGAGCTTAAACTACCTTTGGGATCCTGATCCATTTGTATGTCACCATTCTACTACATGCGAGATACTCGCCATATGTTCCGAGCAGGACTTCATGGGTTGGGATTTTAGGGATGCTCTTGGATGGGCTCCAATTCATCGAGCAGCTGCTTTCGGCCACCCAGATCATATCAGGATGCTCTTCGACATGAGAGTCGTCTCTCATGATGTTATTCCCGTAAATGTTACAAAATGGTCACCCATTCAATGTGCAGCGAGGTACGGAAACATCCCTGCTTTCGAGAGCCTCGTTGAGGAATACAGAACGCCCCATTTTGAGTTGCTAAGGATGCGCGACAATAGGGGCTGGAATCTCTTACATCTAGCTGCAGCCGGTGGGTCGGAGGAGATGATTGTGTACTTGCTATCGCTTGGTATCGATCCTTCGGTAGAATCAGATGCTGCAAGTCTGCTCTTGAAAACAGAGTTGATGTACAAAAGGTCAACACCTCGAAAAGTCGCTGAAGTATATGGTTTTCTCCAGCAATATGACAATGCTATGCAATATTTTGTATCCACGAGATCAACAGAAGACTTTTACGAGGGTTCCACGAAAGAATCACAGTTACTAGAGGAAAAACTCGACAAGTCAGCAGTTTAGGGGTCACAATGAGTCGAATAGCAAGACCTTATCCATCATATCCCATTCCCGGAACAAAATAAATCCGAAATATTTTGTCATTGGCACCTTCTCCCACAAGAGTTGCTTTATTTCAAACGCCGTGGCGTCTATCCATCTTACTCAAACGATCTCCTAAGAAGCGATATAGGTGACAGGGTAGTAAGCCTTCAAAGTTTAGGATATTTTTACTTTGAGACGGTTCTCCTTGATCTTTGTTATATCTGCATTTTTATGCTTGCTTTCATAATATCTCTGCTGTATTTTCATTATGTGCCTCTTCAGGAATAAATTGGTCAGTTATCCTTGGTGGACTCCAGAACACGATTTAAAGTCTTCCCCTGTTTGGGGTTTCATTAATGAAATCTGGGATGAATTGTATGCGCAAGCCAGAATACTCTATACTCAAACAAGTGCCGACGCGACGTGCTTTGTTGCAGATGAGCCAGCTCTTCCAATTATTGGCCTTTATCCTCGTGTTCATTTCTGAAGATATTTTAAAGAGTACTCCTTTGATGAGTCATAAAATAACATCTGCAATATCAGCTACATATTGAATAACGTTGAAGTGAACTCGGCAGGCGTACCAAAAGCATGGTGTATCAACTTAAGCAAGTGCTGTTGAATTACTATCTCCCCTGATATTAGTCGAGAAAGACGAGAGCCCCGCGTTGTTTGTGTGCTTTTAATTCTTCTCATATGTTGATCATATTTGTTTCTTCAATTCTTTGAAGCTAGAGTTGCCGGCTCGCCTGCAGCTGCATACCTATACTCCGCCACACCCACCACAACCCCAGGTCAGCACTGTACAACCCCCACTTGCTCTTTTCAGGTGTCTCCTTCCACTTCCCAAGTTCCCACGATGAAAAATGTTGTACAGAGACTTTGAACGGAATGCGCAACTCTCAAAAAATTACTTCTGTCTCCCAGCATCAAATATGTGATGCATGCAACACCACTCCACTCAGTGCATTCGTCAAGGAGAATCATTTGATTAACCGCCACCTCCCAGGGTACCAGCCTCTCCTCTCCTCAGCTGAAAAATGCGACTTTTGTCAATTGATGATAGACGGTCTCGGGGTACAATTTATCATAAAATGTGTTGGGAAGCTAGATCAAGAGCAATAGGACCCCGGAAATCTGGGACCAATCGATCAAACAATCATTCACGAAGCCTACAATGAATCTTTTCCGGTGGCTCGGTGCTGGGTTGTTATTCGTGGTGGCGTTTTTTGGGTATTTTCAAGAGCGCAATGTTTGCTAGAAATATATTCTTTACCGGACAGTAAGTATACCCATGATGCTTAAATTGGAACACGGTTATTAAACCTTGTAAGGCGTTCTTGTTATGCACCTAGATGCATTTACCAGATATTCCAAGGGACACTCGTGTACGTGGAACGGATTTCCTTCACCGCGCAAGAATACTTCGCGCCAGGGAAACCGATAATTTGTCCAATGCACCATCTAATCCATTTCCGACACGAGTTCTCGTTATGCCAGAGGATATCGCATCGCATTCTTTGTCGATCCGAGAGTTCGGCTCTACAATGAAAGGCCAATATATATCGCACTAAGTCATCGTTGGGTTCAGAACGTCATCTTATGACCACTAATAGCAATATTAGGAAGCATTCACTAGCCGTCAACTTTTATGATCACCCAAAAACTTTCCAGAATGCCGTTACAGTATGTCAGTATATGAACATAAGATATCTTTAGATTGACTCCCTTTGTATAATACAAGACGATCCATCGGCCGAATGGGTCAAGTTTACTACAATGCTTTCTGTACTATTGCAGCTCATACCGCTATCCATGATAACCTCGGGTTTCTCAGCTCAACACTTGACCCAACCCAAGGATCTGTTACTCTAAAGAATCAAGTGTTGGTATCGTTACGCGGTTTCTTTGAGTGGCATACAGCATGGAATAGCACTTTGAGCACACGTGGTTGCAAGAACGATTACTGTTGAAACAAGTACTTCATTTCGCCCCTTCCGAGATTTACTGGGAATGCGGTGATAGCATCTTATCTATCGCTAACAAGTAGGACGAAATAGTTTCGAATATGACACAACTACCACCCAAGCTCTTGAGTAGACCTTCTTTAGAAGATAAGTCTCCGAGAATTGATACCAGCTGGTTGTACAAGCACGTTCAATGGTGTAGTAGATGCCAACTTACTGAAGGGATGGACAGCGATTGCTAAAATAGTGGCAGAAATGTAGTGCACAAGTACATCAAAATATTTTGCGGGAATCTAGGATTTTGTGCAGCTAGTAGAGCTATTTTGAAATGGCCACAAGCGAAAAGAGCACCTTCGTGGTCTTGGGCATCGTTGTCTGGTCCAATACAATTCCCCTTTCTCAATAGAACCCACGACACGAGAGAAAATAAGAGGGTATTGGAATCAGCTTACTCATAGACCCTCCCTGAGGAAGACAACATTTTTTTATCTTTATCTATGGAAGCATTCTTCATACGGAAACCACGTGTCGAGGTACTCCAAGGGACTTTCCCAGAAGGTGAAGAAGAGATCGAATATGATGATCGAGACCAATTCTCCAGACTCCAGCTCGGTGTCCAACTCACGGAAGTTCAAGCCAACACGTACGAACAACTTGACGAACTTGGAAATCCGTGGTTATACAATTTCCAAAGATATCGGGTTTTAGGAAAGCCTCGAGGGCCTACTCTAAAATGGGTATGGATGGATGAGGAAGAAAAGCATTTTAACGCAAGAACGATTGTGGTTCGCTCTAATTAGTACTATGGATAACCTTTACGTAGGGTTATTTGTCGCTAAAATGAACTCTGAGGCAGTGTTGGCAGTAGTATTATCGTGATAAAAATACTGTCGCTATACATTCCTGGTGAATAGCACCTTGCATTATGTTCCAGGAGATCCACATGCTCGGTTCATGTGAGGGGCTCGCATCCCACATACCTAAGCTTATGGAATGGTGGATCTACATGCCTAGGTTCATGTGAGTGGCTTGCCACTCACATACTTAAGCCTGTGGGATGCCACCTCCTCTTCTGCTTTATTTCTTCATGCAATAAGATACAGGAATACAACCACTTGTTGCATCACACTTTATGACTACCAAGTCATACCAACATATACCAATCTATTCTATTCTAGCTATTAAACTCACATTGTTGTTACTAGATTTGGTTATAGTGTTGTTGAAGTTTGATATCTCGTATAGGCTACTTTTAGTATAAAGTACTGCTTAGGAGAATATAAGGTTAATTTAAAAGCAGTTTAGATAATTCTTTTTTTTAAAAAATACTCTCTTTACTTAGATCTATAATCCTAGCTATTTAGCTGCATATTTTTTAAGTTGTGCGTTATACTATATAATTCTAAAATATAAGGTTGAAAAGAAGTAGAGTGAAAATCCGAGGTAAAAAGCTTAAATTTGACAGGCTTAGTAATACTACAATAATATCATAGTATTGATTAAAATACTAATAATTTAAATAGTAATACTATATGATATTCTTGGATTTAAGTGATATAAATAGTACTGTCGTTACATATTCCTGGTGAATAGCACCTTGCACGACAGCCTAGTTGATCCACATGCTTCAGCTCATGTGAGTGGCTTGCCACTCACATACTTAAGCTCACAGGATCCGACCCCTCTTTACCTTTAATCTTCATGCAATAAAGATATAGGAATACAACTACTTATTGCATCACACTTTATGGCTACTAAATCATACCAACAAGTACGTATTAAAGTGGGTTTCTAACAATATACCGTGGTGGTACAATATTCCGAATACTATTGCCAACATTGTTTGTATTCTAGTTCCAGGAACATTTCGATAAGATTTGTGATTTTGACTCGGTACTCCCAATATCTAGAGTTTGTTAAGCTTAATAATCCCCAAGGTGTTCCAGGGAAAAGAGGGAATATGTAGCTTAATTTCCTGGGGTTTTGGGAGAATTGGAAACTACATATTTCAACCATCCCATCCTTTTCGGATAATCTCAAGGGAAAAGATCTTACCTAACTTCAAAAAAACTCAAGTCCTTGAGATTTATTCTCCTATACTTCACACTGTTCGCCAACTCATCCCTTTCCTTCTGCGCTTCCTCAAGCGAGGTAGTTGTCTTCGATCTCTTCGCCGGTCGTGATTTCGTCATCTTGCCCTGTCGAAATTAAGTAAAAGCAATATGATTTCTCTGGTGGAGAGGCTTTGGGAAGAAGAATGGTTCCGTTATAAACATGCCCCGAAATATGACTCGGATTGTGACGTGGAAATCTCGTTCTAAGGACCGGTCATATTCTCCGTAACGTATTTTATTAAAGTAGTCTGCGAAACAGTCTCAGATAAGCATGAATATCGATCGAAAATGTTAACGAGAATTAAGAAATCAAGTTGCCAATTCTCCCAAACTCTTTCGATTAATTCTTTCGCTTGATCTGTGAAGCAAACTTGGTGGGAGAATAATGGCTATCGGCCCTGAGCATAGCTAGATCTCCTAGGCAGTAGAAATCTGAACTAGGAGCTACACCAGTAGAATCCACTAATCTTAGCGTCCTCAATAAGACGCCGGAATAAGAGAGAAACTACGCGCAAGCTGATGTTGACTATTCTACTTCGGGAAAACGTCGATAAGCAATTTGTGTAGGAAGTAGAACAAGAAGTGCTAGCGGTGAGTAAAGTGGAATTGGCGGCGGGAGTTCAATGGCTCTGCATTCATAGAAACTAATATACTCCTATCAACGTTTGCCAGTTTGACTAACACTAGCAATAGGACCTGACACTGAACAATAGGCGCCTTGTTACAATAGTGGATCCTCCCACCACACCCAATAAGAGCCCTATTGAAGTTGAATAAGAACTGGTCCTCTAAGAAGTTTAAGAAAACCAATCCAAAAGGACCTCCATCCTCCGCAGATAGTACAAAACTCGGAACTTCGGCCAATTACTAGGAGAGTGTTTCCTTTTTGTACGGTTGTTTTAACATATACGATGCCCGCGAAGAAATTAGCAACCGATGCTTGACCCGATGTTTAATTCTTACAAGCACATACAATATCTTGTATGCGAGTCGACTCACGGCAATTTTGCTCATATCAACTTCAACATGGATTCTTAGTCAACTCGGAGAAGCCGAATAAATGCCGCGTATATGAATACTTCACTTGGAAGGATTTTTTCTTGACGAGTACTCATCGATAAAACACTTAGTCGCAATCTATTAATTCGCGGGCGTTGGATAGTTAATTCTCAAGCACTAGAAGTATATCATAGGTTTCATCCCATATCTCAAGACTCCAAAACCTCAATCCCCAAAAGCTACAACACTAAATACCTTCCCTTCGTGCCAAATCCCCCCCCCCCCCCCCCGATTACCTAACTATGTCACACAATTCAAGGCAATTAACTCAAAACTTTGAAACAACGAGAAATATGCAAACAAGTACAAACTGGAAGTATTCAGTTGTCGTAATCCCACCCCATCCTTTGGAACCATCACATCTCCATCCATTTAGCATAACTCAGAGCAGTTAACCCAAAAACTTGGACTAACGAGATACAAGTAAACAGAAATGAATCAGAAGTATTTACAACGGCTTCTCATCGATCCCACTCTGGATTTCAATGCCTCTCAAACTCACAAAGGAAATACTCCACCATCATATCTCGAATCCACATCTCGAATCAAACACATACCGAATCAAACACATCTCACTCTCAAATCATCACCTCTCATTCAAGCGCTTCATTCAGCTCCATATCTACCCTCTCCCCTAACGCCCCTTTCCCCAACTCTTTAGCACAGCCCAACAAATCAACTGAAAAACCTGGAACAACGAAACCAAGTAAAAGTAAGAATCCAAACCATCCACACCCCCTTTCCATTATCCACACAAATTCTTTAATACTATTTATCTCAAATAGCAACCGAAAACTTTCCCCACCACCAATCGCACAGATCCCAAATCAAGTACATACTTCAAAAAGAATTGTGGCTAATGCAAATTTAACATCACTATACTACTCCTAATAGTTTCCTACGGCATCCTGAATATACCAAACTCCAAAAACGACCAAATCGTAAATCGCAAATCGCAAATTTTGCTTTTTGTAGAGAGGAAATAGAATACAAGCTAAATTCTCTCGCTGTCTAGCTATCTATAATCTACATAAGACATTGGGAGAAATAGTTATTTTATCTATCTCCTTATATCTTCTCATTAATGTTGCTTCCTTAATGTCGCCTTCTTAAGTCGTATCATTACCTACGTATCCTCACTATCGCATTACTTGCTTACTATCGTTATTTAATAGATAAATATAAGAGGAAGAGGGAGAAGGGGAAATGGGGAGAGAGGAAGAGAGTAAGGGCAAAGAGGGGGCGAGCAAACAATTTAGGGAAAAGTTTTTCCTAGCGTAGGTCAGGGGAGTTCGTAAGCAAACATATTTCCCCCTCATCTCCCCCGTCTCTCTGCTCTACTATCTTTCTCTTTCTCTATCAGCATTTTCTCTCTTCTAGCCTTCTCTCTTTAATCAAATTTACAAGAAGAGAAAAATAGGAGACTTAAAGTTAACGTTCCTACTACTACTACGTGTTACATATCACATGCTGTGTCTAATAGGTCGCTTTTCTAAAATAAAGTGTTAGAAAGAGAGAGAAGAGAAAGTAGGGAACACTAGAATATAAGTAGGATATAAGAAGCTCTCTACCTCTAAAAAGCTCTTACCTTTATACTATAACATGTTGCCTTTTAAGATTTACGATTTACGATTTATGATTTAGTCGTTTTTAGAGTTTAGTGTATTTAGGACGCCGTATTTCCCAAACCACTTCCTCACAGCCACATCACCCTAAACCCTTCGCGAAAAAATAAAACCCGACAAAATTCAAAGTACCCAAACCTTGGAAATAACAAAGAACAACCGAAACTCGCAAAGTAACCCCAATCCCACCTCAACCCGTCCCCAACCCCTCCACACCCACACCACCAAACTCATCAGAACCTCACATGAATCCCAAGTTTCATAACCTCCCAACTCTCCCACAAGAATAAAGTCAACTTAAATCCCATTCTTCAAGCCTCCAAAATAATCCAATTCATCCCCCGAGTCTTGAATAAACAATTCGAGGAGCAGGATACAGCAATTCAAGATTTGTCACTTCCTAGGCTAATACCCCCTCGTAAAGGGCGATAAAATAGCTGTAATTATTTTAGGTTCGTAACTACCCTATATGTCTCATTGTTCCAACCCTTTCGGATAATCGAAGCTCATTGTTCCAAATCATCTCGGTTGATCGCTTCAATTGTGCGAGAAGAATTGGGATAATGATTTCAATTGGCTCAAAGAAGTTGGAACAACTACGCTAAAGATCTACCATAAAGATAGGCAACGCTCACTTTCCACAACCCCTCACGGCTCCCCTGCAAGAGTCCTTAGCAGCACGTACCGTGTCATACTTGAGTCGTAGCCTGTCAATCTCAAGTTGCAGTTGATCCGCAACCTTTTTTGAAAGCAGCAATTATGACTCTCCCGCCTTAAATGAACTCGCCAAAGGTATCAAACTTCTTAGCAGTAATGTCCTTTGAAAATTTGCGATATGCAGCATAGAACTCCTTGAACTGCTCTTTTAGATAACTTTTGTGTGGTTCTAGATGATAATTAGAAACTGTGTGAGGATATGGGTAATGGATTTATGAATTACGTTTTTGAAACTCCTCACCGTACATTCCGTTCCACACATTCTTCAGATCTTTGAGAGTCTCTGCAAACATGGCAGGGTTTTCGGGGACTGTTGAGAGACGGGCTGGATCAAAGTCGAGGGGACGTTCTGGCCAGAATGCGTCCATTAACTGCCCAGTGGTCATGTCACATCCTACCGGACATTGAGGGTGCAGATAGGACTGAGGCTGAGCGTTGACACCAAGTTGGTAAGAAAGCGAATGTCCGAAGAAAGTTTCTTTGACCAAAGCCCATCTTCCATCAGGGCAGGGGCATTGATAGAATAGGATTCCCGTCTTGACGAGAAAGGGGACAACAAATATTCCCAGAACCGAATAAAAAATCCAGCGGAGGACCCGGCGGAGATTGACCATGATGACAGTGTATTCGGAGGACGTTGCTACCAAACCCATCAGCAAAGTCCCCAACAATCCCCAAACCCCCAAGGCAAAGGCAAAACTTACAGACTTGGCAATCAGATTGCAGATGGTCTCAAGTGATGAGATGGATGATACTCGAACGTTGAATGAGGATGCAAAGCTACCAAACCCATCAGTAAAAGCCCCAACCCCCAGAGCAAAGGCAAATATTACAGTCCGTGAAAGAGAGACTTGGCAATCGGATTGCAGATGATCTCAAGTGATGGAACGAATGATACTCGAACGTTGGATGATGATGCGAGCAAGAGAAGCGATGAGTGTGTTGATTGAAGATGGATGTTGATGGATGTTGTCGTTTGGAAGAGGAAGAAGAGAAGTGGGAGGGAGAAGGAACAAACAAAGCGGGGTCGGACTGGTTTGGCGAGTCAAAGGAAGGTGCGAGGTGGGTGGTGAGGTGGTGTTGATACAGTGAGGGAAGGAACGCTTTGGAGCGCGGTGGTTATGGTTGGTGGGTGGTGGTGTTTACATTTGGAAGGGAAGGAGCGAGGCACTCCACGATGTTGGGAGACTGAGGATCTGAACTGAGGAGCGAGATGTTTTTGGGGGGAGATGAGAAGATGAGGAGGGGATTGGTTTGAATCTTTGTCAATCTAGAGGCGGGAAGAATTGAATTTTTTTACTAGATAATCTGGGTTGATGAAGGGACGAAACTGAAAACGCTCTTCCTGGGCATTTAAAGCTTCATCGCCCTAACTGCGTGGAACAATTATAAGATCTCCTCTATCAAGGCGAACTGGGAGGATGGAGCTGTGTTATCCCATCTATCTGAAATAACTGAGAACTGTCCCAGCTGGCTTGAGGAAATGGGAGTAACCTCCAAGTGGAAGAATGGAACTAGTTATCCCATCTCACTACAACAATTCAGAATATCATCCTGAGCATTTAAAATAACAAGAACCAATCTTCGTCAGCAGCTTGAAAGAATGGCGCAAATTAATACCCGAGTCTCTTAGAAAATTTGAATGAACATACCTCACAACACAAGACAATCCTAATGACTAAAGAAACTGAAACACCCCCATACAATGAATCCCAATAATTCTACACCCCAATCTTCAATACATCTACAAGCAAGAAAAAAAGCTTCTTGGGTCCCAAGTACCATCGATGATGTTCTAGAAAAATGCCAAAATGTCTATATCCCAAAACTCCAGAGCCCATGGTATCTTTTGTATCTTTCCCAAACTTGATAATTTAAATGCAATATCCTCTTCTCTTCTCCCATCTTCTCTCCATCTCTATTTTTGTCTGCCATCTTTACAGCCCACATGGTAAAGTTTATGCTTGTGATCTGAATGACCGCCCTCAATCACCAATGCAGAGAGTTTCCCGCCTTTCAGACAGCCCGTGTCTATGCCCATACTATATTTCTTCATCTGAAGTCCTCGTTTGGAATCGTGGCCATAAATAACCGTCGAGCGATCTTTCTTATGAAGAGATTTCTGGTATTGATTCCAAACCTGCAATCTCAATTAGCACACCAAAACCCACAAAGCAATTAGCGCAAACAAACCTTAGTCCACGGAGTCCCATCCCTCTGATCACTAGGCACACCATTCTTAACAGTCCGCATATTCATAACCAACACCGGATCCTGCTTCTCTAGCTCCACCCCCGGCGCAAGCCCAGCATGAACCACCACCACCTCCCCCATATCCCCCACCTCCCCAACCCTCAAAATAACGGGACACCTCTTCAACCACCTAATTCTTTTCTCCCCAAGTTCCTTCACCAGCTTCCGATCCTTGTAATCCCCATGCGAGAAGCTCTCCTCCTCCAAAAGATCTTGTTCTTTCTCCAACGACTCGCGCGGACCCGGTGTGTTAAGTTGCAGATGTTCGGCTGCCATATCGGCGTGGGCGAGGATAATTCTATCTTCGTGGTTCCCGCGGACGCCTGTGGCGCCGAGTTTCATGGCTAGGTCGACGACGCCGGGGGAATCGGGACCCTTGGAGATCATGTCGCCTGCGAGGATGAGGTGGTCGTGTTTCTCGTTGAAGTTGACCTTTTCCAGTAATTCTACTAGGGAGTCCTTCATGCCATGGACATCGCCTACTATCACCAGTCTGCCGGAGTTTCGATGTTTGCCTGTTTGAGGTATGTATTTTGGGGGGAGATCCATTAATTTGATCATGCCCTTGAAGGTTGGCTGCGCGTTGGATCCATATGCTTCTACTCCTTCTGATTCTGATATGGGTGTTGATTCGGAGGAGAATTCTTCTTGGGGGGTTGTTCGTGGTGTCCAGAGGTAGTATGCGCCCCAGGACAAGCCGAGGAGGACTGCCAGATAGCCCAACATCCTCTTCAGGCTCCAGGGATTCGAGGGTTTAAGTGGCATGCTAACGTCGTGTTCGGGGAGAAGAGGCATTCGTGATGCCTTCTGGGAGTTCATCTAAACGCAAAACGTTGAGGCTCTGTTCGTTCGTGTGCTCGCGATGAGATCGATAGGGTTTCGGGTGTTGCCTTCGCTCGAGTTTTCCACACATGCATGTCAGGACTTCGCTTTTGGATGATTGTGTCGAGGAGGAAGATGTTGTTGTTTTCCCAAGACATTTAATTACAAGACAAGCTCACGCGTACGTGCGAGTTGCCCGTTCACTCTTCTCATCTTCATCATCCATGCTATGGCCAGTGACAGGGGAAACCCCGAGTTGCCGACTGAGCGCCAAGAGATGGCGAAACAGCGTCATTGGAACTTTTCCCTGGTGAACAATCTGCAGGGACAACACCATCCCCCATCCATCACAAAATCATCACTCCTTTCTATCTTTTCATATTTTCTAAATCCCCTCATTCTTTTCATCGTTGTGCCCGGCATGGTGCAAGCTGCCAGCTTTTCCCCATTACTTTTCTCTTCTGCGTGTTGCCTATTTGTTCCACCTCAGCTTGACTATTGCGCAATGTTTGTAACCTTACGAGCCCCTTCTAAGCTATGTGTTACGGTGTTACGAATACGTAACTGCATCGCCATGTCATCTGTTACAATCATATACTCGGTCACCCCGACTAGTCGATGGGAGAGGCTGAGAAGCGACAGACCAGGAACTCGTCACGAGGTGCCTGGATTTCAATGAACACTTCTTGCTCAAATGGCTAATTCGTTACCGATGGGTTGTCAATTGGTATTTGGGCTTAAAGAAGACGAGACTTCTAAGAATTAACGGTTAAGGTTACTAATTTCGAAAATTCCTTTTCTCCTGTATATCTTTCTCTCGACTCTCATTTGGATCTGTTTATTATTACACTTCTTTGCAACCCCACAATCACCTGTCGATTCCCTATCGTTCTTCTTACTTGTTGTCAAAGAACAATTTCATGTAACTTTCAAGCAATTACTACTTTCAGAGCTAATCTATTCGTCATGTCGTACATGCAGTGACGAGAAGGAATTTCATCACGTGAAACACCTCCGTAGCTCATCTCTAGCCAATGAGACAGGGTATGGAATGCGGGGTCGGAAGTCTACCCCATTCACGCATTCAAGTGGTATTCAATACTTTCGAGAACGCTCTTTCCACAAATTTTCTGTCTCACAAACCTTGTGAGGAAAAGGCGCGCCCAAATGCATTTCCTCACCGCGTCTTGACTTCCAGCTTTGCGAAGTCCCAACATTCAAGATGGTGCACTTTCACATTGCAATGATGGCCTATTTCGCCTCCATGTACCCATTGGTACTTGGACTCACGGAAACCTATCAATCGCACTTTGATCAAAAATGCATGGGATTTGAACCCCTCAATTACATCGGGAATGCAACGATAAATGCACACGAATTCATTTCGGCCGGTCAGACAATATTGTTTCCGTTGAATGATCCAAGTTGCAATCGTCCGAACCAGACTGTTTCTGTAGACTTATGTCGTATTGCTCTCAATATTACTACCTCGAGTAGATCCAATGTTTTATCTGAGGTTTGGCTTCCGTCGAACTGGACCGGTCGGTTTCTTGCTACTGGAAATGGTGGGATTGATGGGTGCACGAAATATGAAGGTACTTACATTTCAAGCACAACGGTCTATTTAGCTCTTTACTAAACTCATAATCCAGATATCAACTACGGCGCCAAATATGGTTTCGCAACCGTAGGCTCTAACAATGGTCACAACGGCACAGGAGGAACTTCATTCCTTAATAACGACGAAGTCGTGCAAGACTACGTATTCCGAGCGTGCGTCCCCTTCCCCCTTTACTCCGGCAAACCTAACCAAAACCCCAGCCTCCACACCTCAACAACCATAGCTAAAACCTTCACCTCACATTTCTACCACGAGCACCCAAAACACTCATACTACCTAGGTTGTTCGGGGGGCGGACGACAGGGTCTCAAAGCTGCTGAGTTATATCCTAAAGATTATGATGGAATAGTCATCGGAGCCCCAGCTTCGAATTTCAATAACATGACATCCTGGCGCGCCTCCTTCTTTAATAAAACTGGCTCTCCTGATTTTCCGAATTTCATTCAGCCAGACACGTGGAAGGGCTTGATCCATGAGGAGGTTCTGAAGCAATGTGATTTTAATGATGGGGTTAGGGATGGGGTGTTGGAGAATCCTGGGGAGTGTGATTTTCACCCTGAAACTCTACTTTGTGGGGAGTGGGCTACGAATGGTAGTGCGTGTTTAAATGCTGCGCAAGTTGAGACTGTGAGGAGTGTTTTTCGGCCTTTGTTTGGGGAGAGTGGGGAATTGGTGTATCCGGGTATGCAACCGGGGAGTGAGATTGCGGCTTCGACGGGGTTGTATAATGGGAAGATGTTTCCTTATTCGCTTGTAAATCCACCCTTTTCCAATCCTTATTTTTTGCTGGTCTAATATATCCAAAGGACTGGCTCCGCTACGTCCTCCACAAAAACCCCCTCTGGGACCCCTCAACTTTCACCCCCCAAGATATAACACTCGCCCAATCCCTGAATCTTTTCGATGTCCAAACATATCCCAAGGACCTTTTTCCTTTCCAAAATAACAACGGGAAAATGATCCTCTACCACGGCCTCCAAGATCAACAAATAACCTCCTACGCTACAAACCGTCTCTACAATCATCTCCTTGAATCCACCTCTGAAAAAGAACTCAGCACCTACCTAAAATATTTCCAAATCTCCGGGATGAATCATTGTAACTCCGGGCCGGGGGCTTGGATGATTGGACAAAGTGCTTTGGGTGATGTGGGATGGACGAGGGAGGGGAATGTACTTGCTGCGCTTGTGGAGTGGGTTGAAGGCGGGAGGGAACCGGGGACAATTGAGGGGACGAAGTTTGTGGGAGATGTTAAGGGGGGTGTGGTGGAGAGGAAGAGGAGACATTGTGCTTTTCCGGGGGTTAATAGGTTTTTGGGTGGGGATGGGGGGATGATGGAGAATTGGGTTTGTGTTTGAGATGGAATAGTAGAGAAAGAGGGGAGGTGAATGTATATATTAATGAGAGTATGGTTTATGAGTGTTGGTCTCAATGTGGGGGCTAAAAGTTGCGGGTGAACCGTAAGTTTGCGCTTCCGGATTCGGGGCTGAAAACAGCGCAAGTGTTTTTGCGGTGCAAGTGCTTGAAAAAGATAAGTGTTTGGCAAGGCTGAGTTAATATTGACCATGCCTGGCGTATGAGCAAGAAGGTTATAGTTTGAGCGAAAGATCCTTCGAAACCGGGCTCTGGGTATCTTCAAGCGAATAATAGACAATACTGGAACGTTGGGTGATTATGGGAGCAACAGAAGAGACTTCAATATTCTATTTAATATGCCAATTATAGGTTTACCATAAATTAATTATAGCATATCAGATGAAGCTTTCTCAATAATTATATCTATTCTCAATTCTCGACAAGTATCTATTACTGTGTGCTTTTTCAACATTTTGAAATATTATTCAGGTAATTTGGTTATTCGAGAATAGGTGAAGTTGGTATACAATTGGTGCAGAAAGCCTACTCTACCGTACAAATGACAGAACAATGCAGGTGTGGCTGATGAATGAGGGCTGTCACGTGGCTACACTCTTTTCTCCTTGAAAATTGTTTGCACTCAGCCCACGAGTATGACAGCTTGGACTACTTTTTTTTTCTTCAAACGATTGTTACTTGCTTATAACCTTCATTTGAGCTGATTATCACGTGGTTATGAACTTGGGTTGTCGCAAAATCCGTGATCGTCCCAATCCCAGTCTCCTTCATCTTACAACAAAACCTGCATCCAGGTCCTCTTGCACACAAATACTACCGGCTTGTCTGGTGGGGTCATGCTTACCAGTCAAGCAGACCTTGGGCACTTGCACTGCATATCGATCTGCTTCCCTTGCCTGCCCCCAAATCGCGACAAAATTCATCGTCTCGTTTCCCTTCCGATGTCACGGACTGAGATTGGGCTGCAGGTTGGATCTCCTCCCCAAGTTTGTGTTCTTCATCTGCGTGTGCCTTCAAGATCTGTCGTATTTCCATTTGTCGGTCAAAATTGGCCTTTGCTGTTTCCCCTTCGCCGTTGCGGTTTTGGAAGAGTCGTTTCTGCTGCATCTCGAGCTCCTTGATCTTGTCATGAACGGATTTTCTCAAAATTTCAAACTCTAATTCGGAACCCGAGGAGCCATGCTTGTATAAAACACACTCGATAGTTGTCGTGGTCGCGGATTTAGGCAAGAATCGAAGAGTTAGGAGAGCTCCGGAACTTTGGCTGTCGATGATAGCTGTGTACCCCAAGTTTTCTATTCGATGGCTAAATCGAGAGAGGGTTAACCAAGACGTTATATCACTCGGGTTTGGGAGCAGAGAAGTGCCTAAAGAGAATGGTCAGCAAAGGAATGTATGCCAGAGTGTTCAGCTTACCTGCGAGTTTCCAGTTAAAGCGACCATCAATCTTCCATTCCGTAACACACTTCAAGTTTTTGATTCTCAAGTTTGAAAACGCAGTTGTGGGGGTACTCGAGTCAAGACTTCGGATATTCTCAGTGGACTCCATGTTGATGAAAACCAGTCCATCTCTGATTTCCAGTTTGACTTCCCATAGGCTGTTCTTGCTCTTGTCGAAGTCTGGTACATTTTCGAACTCCGGCGCCTTGATCAACTTTCCGCGAGTGTCGTAGCTCCATCTATTTCACAAGACCGTAGAGTCAGTTCCATTCTTCAAGCAGGATTTAAGCGCCGCTAAAATCTCTCGGAAGCACAAGAAGATTATTTCTTCCTGGGAAGACTTACCCATGGTACCTACATCCTAGCACAGTTGAACTTCCACATTCTTTCTTCGCCACTTGGTATGCCCGATGTCGGCAGACATTTTGAAAAGCTCGAAGTTGATGGTCCTTTCCTAATATGACGATAACTGAAAGACCTACAATTTCAAAAGTACGGTAGTCACCAGCTTTTTGAAATCGACAGCTGTGTGTCACAAATAGCCATGTCTACAACTCCAATGTTAGTACTGCTGAAAACCTGGTTTTTCGGAAACCAACCTTGCTAAAAATGGCACGTTTTTCGAGTTGAAAAAGGGACTCGTTCTTCCACCAATCAATCGAGTATGTGGGTGCAACAGGTGGGACTGTCGTTTCAAGGTTTTCGAGGCCGATCTTCTCGGTCAGAACTTTTGTATCCGAGCTAGGAAGTAGCAAAACTCCTTGACTACTGAGATACTTTCCAAGATTTGTAGACCGAAGAACAAATCCTGCCGCAAAGAAGAAGACAAGTGCGGCATAATATAAAAAGTGAGCTATCGTTTCCATCTTGCTTTATTTGAGATTCTGGAGAAATAGGCAACTCGATTGATTGGTTTCTGCCATCGAAGATCTTCAAGAAGTTTCATAGACTTTAATACTTATCGTCGACTTCCAGTCGGTCTCTGGTGATGAATCGCGATAATGCAATGCGATTCGCATCATTGGTCACACCACATTCATACCTAACCCCAGGATATGTATTCGAGTCCGCCCGCCCAAGTTGGTGCATACATCCACTTCTCCTCTTCAAAGGATCAGAGTGCCTTCTTAAGTCATTTGATGCATTTATTCACGAAAAAAAAAATCCCTGGCATCACTTTCCTGCAATCCATGCGTGGCACTTTTCTTGAGGTCTCGGGAAAAGTTACACCACGGATCGGTGCGACGATGCAAACCCCGACTCGATCACTTTTGAGCAGCTTTTTCATTCGTATGTTTCTGGCGGACAATGCATGAAGATGTAGGATTGACATTTCCTCTGGATCGAATGACCACTTTGGGAATGCGTGTACTGGAGCTTGGCTTATGACAACTCATCTGTTCTGGCCAATTACAATCCATTACCACGCTACCTTAGTAGAAGTGGAAGTTGATGGCTGACTACCAGAATTCCTGCCACTGGTCGTCGTCTTCAGCCCAATTGTCATGCTATCGCCCGATAATTGACTATACATTGTGATCTGTCATTCTTTCTAGCATTATTTGCATCTGAAAATAATTACAAAATGGATTCTCTTACACGAACACTTCCCGCATCATGGTTTTGTAGCGAGCCTCTTTATCAGCTTGAGCGGAGAGGGGTTTTCCAAAAGGTGCATTCTCCCATTCAACGGAACGTATCAATCATTCTTACGATTATAGTCATGGCACTTTCTCGGACCAATCACTCGATTTCAAAGTCGCTCAGAGAAGGTCATCTATGAGATAGCACAAACAACCATCGTGGTGGAGAATCGTAGTCCGCCTTCTGATGGAATTGGCTTCGATGGGATTGTTGTTTACGCTCAAGATGAGGTATGAGCTCAAAGTTTATTGGTGCCATACTTCTTAAGTACTAAAACACAAAATAGAATACTCAGATAAAAAGCCATCAAACATCAAGTGGTCTTGTCTTTGCCACCCTTTCGCTTAATGCACCCGGTTTCGACGAGTTCTTCCAAGGTCTAGATGAACTAACAAGCAAAGTCAATTTCACCAAACTCCCTCATCGACGAAGCATAAGCTATGAAGGAAACTTCAACTGGAAAACAATGTACTCCGCTTCTATTTCCTGTCTCCTTTCTTTTCCCCAAGTATCCAACTAACAAAACAAGGATCGATGGCTTCCAAGAATGTCTTCATTGTCAATACACCCACCCCACCTTCACAAAGTACTATCCACCAACCTTCTACTCCGTAATCAACCACACAAATTTCAGTCAACATATTGCCGATCCAAGGAAACAAGATTTCACTTCTGATGGATTGTTTCTCTATTTGTACCCGATTTGTACTTTGAACATTTATGGGGGTGGGATGAGTAGTTTTCGGACTTTGCCACTTGAGGAACCGGGAAGGAGTAGGATGGAGTTTGATTATTACCATTCGGTCTGTTTGACGCTTCCATTTCTCCCCAATTAATTTCTGCTTCATTTCATGCCTTCCCATCTACTCTTCACAACGCGGTTGAGACTTAGCCGAACCGGGTTAACTGACGAGTCGACAGGGAACCGATCAAGAATTCGAGGAATACTTCAAGTTCGTCCGTCAAGTCGCCATTGAAGACTTTGAACTTTGTGAGAAGGCACAGAAGAACCTGGAAGCGGGGGTTTACGCTGAGGGAATTTTGAACCCGAACAAGGAGAATGGTGTTTCTTTTTATCAGGGGAGGGTGAAGGAAGCTGTTTACAAGCAGTTTGCGGAGGAAAAGATGGAGAAGGAAGAAAAAGGCAGAGGGGAAGTTGAAGCCAAAGAGACGATGAGGGCGGTAGAAGGTAAAGCTATTGTTATTTAGTTGTGGAGGGTTTTTGGTGTAGTAAATAAGGAGGATATGATGTTGGTAATTCAATTCACTGGTAATGGAATTAATTTCTCCCAATCTCTGCCCTTTGTTTACATAACTCCGTTATTCCAGATCTTCTTGACTAAAACCATGCAGTATAACCTGTTTAGCGAAACACTAGATACATTTATCTCTGAAAAATAATTTCTCCAAACGTATTGCCTTTAAAGTTTTAGACAACAGTCATTAAATCAACTTTGTCAATTGCAGTGCAAAAACAACTTCTTCGTTACTCGAGTATTATCATAAAGAACGTAAGTTCAAATAGTTTGCTTACAAGCTATATCGAGAAGCTATATTGACAAGCTAAATGACTACTTTTTAGGTACTTGTGAAGCAATAATACCTAGAACTATGTACTCTAAACTCTTCTTCTTCTTCTTTGCCTATAAAAGATTCTAACTTTCAAGGCTAGCCCTCGCTTAAGTGTGACTTGTCAAAACCCTAGCCAGCACCATATGATTGCTTTGACAAATCCTGCTTTCAATTTGCAAATAATAAGTGTTTTCAAGGCAAGAGATTTCTAACTATTGATGATAGCAACAGCCGGTACCATATATATATGACATGTTAAATCTGGGCTCTTGAGCGTTTTAATGAAGGCTACCACCATGCCAGAAGATGGAATTCATCGGGTTTCATATATTCATTACTTTACTTTACAAGCCACTACCCCATATATGCGTTATACCATGGACTATGTACATTTCATCACATCATCCCCCAAATAACTCTCCAAACATTCCCCCGAATAGAAACTTCATCCATCTGACAGCCACCCGCCATCCCATTTTTTTTATCAACCACTTCATCATATGTCATTATCGAGATCCGCCAAATGGAGAGTTGGTTTTACACAACCTCAATTTAAGCACGATAAGTAGTCCACATGCTGTTCATTCTGGTGATCTGGTTAGGAGTGAACTCAGTGTAACAGATACTGCAAATAATTAGCTATTGCTCCCTCTAGCCAAAACTCAGAAAACTTACTCAGTGCTATAGTCCATGTAGTTGTGGATTGGATCCAAGCCAGCAAGACTCGGGCAAGAATCTCTGCTTGAAGGACATCCTCGAGTGAAACCGTTTTGTGCTGGTGTATCAGCGATACCATCATTGGTTGTAGAACAAGCAGTGCCCTCGAAAGTATGAAGAAGTCCCATCCAATGGCCAACCTCATGGGCAGCTGATCCTCCGAGGTTGTAGTCAGCTAGGGTTCCACCAGCGATAGAACCAGCCATAACGGAACATCCATCAAGTGCGAAGTTCTGGGAAGAGGTGGCGTGGGAAGCAACTGGGAAATAACAGTACTGCGGTGTTAAAATTAGTAGTTGGTTCCAAAAACAGGTTTGAGGTTGGTACTACTTACTCCTAAAGCATCCTCTTTGAGTCCAACCTGGAAATACAAGTTCAAATCCTTGTAAGTTCCCTTTCTCAAAGCCTTCTTCATAGCCAATTCATTGCCATCGGCAGCCCAACCAGCATTGATGGTATAATCAGTTCCAGCATTGACAAAACTGAATCCAGCAGAAGCATATGCGGAATTCAAGTAAGTGAACTGCTTAGCGATTTGGGACGCAGTAACATAACCTCCGGACAATGTCTGGCTCGAAGCGACAACGTGAACATAGGTTTGAACAGTGACAGTTGCGGCAGCACGGAAGTCACTTTGTGCTCCTAAGGTGCCATTTGCTTCCGCCGCTGCAATATCGGCCACTGCCGCGAGGAACTCGGGTGAGGGGTCAGAGTTGCAGGGGGACGGGTTGTTTGATGCTGCAGGAATCAAATTTCCAGAGTGTTCAGCGGTGATCGCACGGGGTTGGTTTGCGGGGTGGGCAAAGACAGGGGCCAAGCTAGCGAGGCTGAAAACGGCGGCAGTGAAACGCATGGTGATGGCGATTGGTTTGTTGTTGGACGAAAAGAAGACCGAGAGAGAGGACGGGAAGAAGACTACTATGAAGTCGAGTATGTTAATCAAAGTAAAGATCTCTCTAGATAAGTGAGGTCTTGTGATAGTTGTACGAATGAGGAATAAGCTTCCACCTAGAAATTGATAGAGATGAATGATGATAATCTCGCCAGGTTATATATTGAATGGATGAAAGGAGGACATACCAGAGTATCGAAAAGGATGAATGATCCGTTTGGCCTTCCAAATACCAGAGAGAACAGACCTCATATATACATTTTCTTACCATCCCCTGAGTTCTCCCAATCTAATAATTTCAGGAACCGTGACCTAGGCAAAACTGTTATTCTCGTGTTCGCTCCAATAGACATCGATCGAGATGCCTATCTGAGAATGAATTCCGGGGTACATCGAGGGTCTCCGAGTACCTGCGTTCTTAGTGGGACGAAGAAAAGATAATCTGCCTTGCAACTGGTCCATTTCCCAAATTCAGGTCCGTCGCTGGGTCCCCAAGCCCGGATGAGCCCCATTTGAATGCGATTGGGGGAGATGATTTAGGTCACGTGAGACCAATCAAGCTCTTTCTTCGTATTCCAAGCTTTCGAAGCCGAGGCGGCTACTTAGATAGTGAGAAGATCTCCATCCAGTTGATTCGCGAAGGAACATGACGGAATGAAATGGCCGTACTTTGCCAAGTTATTTGGCCCAAATCAGGAAGGACGTTCTGTTCGCCAAGTGGCACGCCAAGCGATCTATAGTATTTCGGCAGCCGCCGTCATATTGAAAACCGGCCGGCAATTTTCATATTCTTCGGTAGCCCTCCTATATCCACGCAAATTTATGGGCTAAGGATGAATGTAGGGGCCTACACCCACTCTACACCGATTACAACGGACCCTAGATACCCCATATGTTGTACCTTTCCGGTAGTAAGCTCTTATCATAGTATAATCTAGCAGTTTCCGATGACTCTCGTGATTGCTACCCCTCAGCCACGGATTAGTACTTACAAGTTAGGTTAATTTTCAGTGGATTGGTAGAAATCGATGTCTTCGTTTTGTGTAATACCAATCCGTTTTACGTACGAAGTACCTTCTCCGTACATCAAATCGACAGCCGAGCTTCGAGAAACCGGTCTGCTGATTATGGAGAAGTACGCTTAATCAATCCGCGGAATCAATCCAAACTCTATTGACTGAAGAGAAAGGCAGTGTAGTAATTGCATGAGTAGCAAGTGACAGCCGTAGGCTGAGGACCAAACAACAAGATATCGTGCATGACGTTGACAACCACTAGGCAGTGTCAACGGGCATTAGAAGCGTCGAAAAGATTGACTACAATCATGAGAATTCAACCGTCAACCTGCTGTGAAACCACCTGGCATACTTATGTGACCATTAATCCTGGCTTGTTGGAAACTATCCATATTTTCAGCTAGGAATAATTAACCAGTGCAGATTGAATGTCATATTTTGAATGGTCATTTGTCCAGGACTTTTGAGCCCCTTCGCAATTTGAAATGGGGCATTCAATATGACTGGCGTTAGTGATGTCTGAATACTTGAATACCTATCAGGATTTTCGCTTGGCCTCCCCCACCCGAGGTCACTGAATTTATGCACGTAAAGTCGCCCTCCTTCCATTAGCCCCACTAGGATATAGGAGTGGGCAGCCTCATCCTTCATATTCCTGTCTTTCTTCGCCACTATCATCAAGACATGTGTTGCTTCTCGATGTCCCCATCTCACTTGAGATTGCTAAGTAGCTTCGGGTACACCGATCGATACATGATCTCGAGGGCATCATCCTATTCAATACTCCTTCCAAAAAAAAAAAAATCGGTTTGAGCCGAGAAAAAATAAGCCAGATGCTTTGTAGCAGTCATACTCCTCTTGTAGATACCATTTATTGGCTTCCCCTTGAAAACAAAAGCCCAATTTGTGTCAAACGGGCAGACGCACACAGTTAGCGCTTGTGGCGCCCGATATGTACGTCTGGCTACACTAAGCTCGGGGTGTGTGGTTCCAATTCGAAGAAGTTTCAGAAATAGAAAATACTGTTGTGTTGTTTCTTTTGGGAGAAACGAAACAATTGCGGCCGAGTCGGGCGAATCTCAATTCACATTGATCGAATGCAAAATAAGGTACGGACTCACCGATAGGACCATAATTCGACGTGCGATATCGATGCTCTGCGATCCGCCGGGAGAAAATATGGTCGACTTTTTCGAATTTTCGGGAAGCTTTTCCCCCACATAAATGCTTGTTTTTCCCTCCAAATATTGCTCCCTCCCTTTATGCTCAACCATAGATGTATTCCGATCCCTTGTATAGACGATATTTGGCAGTGAGGTAGAGCGAAAATTGGCAACCGCGTATCAAAAAGCATCAATATCAGGAAGCCCGTCTGCCGTCACTGTGCACTCCCGAAATATCCAAGTCGTTCTTGCGATTTCGTGAACCGGATCGACCAACCAAAATGTCGACAGGCGGCCGAAGCGCAAGTTTTCGAGGGTTCGAATATGGCCCTATGAGATCCTCGAACAAATGACGGAGCTGACGTTCTCGTAAAGATGAATTTTCTGCGTAAGAAAGTGAGCTTAGGAGGTTTTCATAAGGCAAAGTATCTCGTAAAGGGTAAGCTGAACGGGAAGGGCGCCATCTGTCTAAAAAATAGATTAGGGCGACTTCGAAAACCGAAGATATTTTTATCCTCTTGGTGACTTCCGGTGCTTGAACATTATAGATGATGAAAATCATCACCTGTGATATATCCTCTCTCTATAGCCTTTTCATGCCATCAAACCACCACAGCGTCTCCGCCTTTCAAGGGTTCATGCCATATGAATAAGTAAATCGAATCGGTGAGCCCAATTAAGCATGCTTGCACAAGCCTTGCACAAGGCTACTTCGCACAAACAGATCGTTCCTCCTCTTGAGCCTCATAGTTCAAGTCATATCTTCGAAGAGCATCACCGACGTTGGCGTTCCTTGACATGGCCGCTCGTGTTGTATCCATCATTGCCTTCGCAGAAGGCAGACCTGTACTAAGCTTACTGCTGCTTAGCAGTAATGTGTGTGATTCCGTGACCCATTTTCGACTCAGAAGTAAGCTCGCCCGTACAGCACTGCCTACGGTGTAATCCAGATCTAACGAGGGGCCTCCAAGTTGCTACCGCCCGCAAGCAATTGAGGCCAAGCCCCTATCATCGTATGTATATTCGGTGTGTTCGTATCGATGCCTAAAGGAGAGCGTGCAGGAAAGGCGCTTGCGGAATGTTCGTAAGGTACAGGAATTCCGGACTCCTGATAGTGTGTTGAAGACTAGAAGTGGTTCCCGAAGTCGCCGCGTGCGTCCCTGAATATTCAGGCACACAAAACGACACGATTGAACGCGACGGATGGGAAGATTTCTATTTCCCATCAATATCTAGCCTATATTTTAGGATGATTTCCTTGA
This sequence comes from Hymenoscyphus fructigenus, assembly GCA_001414455.1. Lineage (NCBI taxonomy): Eukaryota > Fungi > Ascomycota > Leotiomycetes > Helotiales > Helotiaceae > Hymenoscyphus > Hymenoscyphus fructigenus. The sequence continues at coordinate 14,891 of LKUV01000012.1, read as the reverse complement.
AATAGCTCCGAAAATTGGAACGAAGCTAGGATAGTAGAAAACTTTTACTACCGCTTCTACCACCACCACAATGTCGGGAACAAGATCACATGATTCTGTGTGGCAATTATGATATCTCTTAGTAGTTACTGCTCTTTTTGATCAGAAATTATTTTTAAGAGGCTACTTGACTGTGGCGGGGGATGGAACACACTTTGATGAGTGCTACAGAACAGGAATCAGCGTGAAGAGTTAACAAATGCATTCGTATTAGTACTTAGTCCGCTTCTGCGTTTGAGGTTTTGTTCAATAGAAGAAAATTAAATTGGAAAAAGGCTGTAGGGTGGTGAATATTGTCAAAAATTGAAAAGTTGGTGATGGCTTCATGAAGTCTTTGGGATTTTGACACAAGTATGTGCTCCCTTCCCCTTTCCCACAATATGGGTTCTACATGAGCAAAACTACTATGCACTATACCTATCTTGTTTTCTCAACACTTCAGCACTTATACCTACCTCCCTTTGTTATACCAAGTTTATTATATAAACCTACTCCCCTCTCCTTCTCCTCCCTTTTTCGGAATATCTTCGGATTTGCGACTACAAGCGAACAAAAGACGTTGAGGATCCAAGGACCATTCAAAGAAGGCAAGCAAAGTTTGGAACAGTCTGTGTGTAGTGAGATTATTGGTTCTTTTTTCATGTGTTACATTAATCCGGCATTCATTCTACTAGAATGTAGCGGAACACACCCAAACCCCCTTCAAACTTACCTGGGTGGGCATGTTAAGCCCAGCCTTATGTTGGAATTCGCATCCCTCACTGTAAAGATACAATGCAATGTTCTACTACAAAAGTGTAAAAAGCTATCGCAGTTACAATTGGGGGTAAGCAACCCAAGAATATGAGAAAAAACAGGAACTGAATATAATGTTACGAAAAGTGTATTACCGGGTCTTCCCGGCCTGCTCTATTCAAGATCACCGTTGGAAGACTGGGCTAATACTTAATTTCGATTGAATCATTTTCGATGGACACAAAGACAGTTAGATAGAGTAATCTTCATAACACGTTCCATGTCATAGCGCCCTGAAGCGCGGTAAACTCCTCTCGCGTATACGTGTTTTCCAGTCAATACAAAAACCTACAACAAAACCGCCCATAACCTCGCTGCCGAAATACACCTCTGCAAATTTACAACCACTATTTACTTTAACTACGGCGGATTACACAAAATGCCTGACCAATTCTTGCCAAGCACTGGGGTTATTTCAGATTCAAGTTCTACCCAAAAAGCCAAGAACGTGCTCTTCATTACCGGTGAAAGCGCTCCGTTCTATTATGCCCTTGAGAAATTTGATAACAATGTCTACGTAGCTCTTCTTTATCTTTTTGAAGTATGTCTATCCTTCTCTTTAGCAAGCAAATTGCTTACCATTGTAGGGTATTCAAAATGGTCTTGAACAAGCTCAAGTCACAGATTCCAGCAGTTCTTCACACCGTCCCCTCGTCTCTGCGACAAATACAACCTTCTATTATTTTGCCAAGTTTCCTCAAGAAGTGCAGAATATGATTTGGGAGTACGCGTGCCACCACCCACACACCCATTTTCACGACACTCTTCCGACCTCGGACCACATTACCGATGGTCGCATGATTATCCAGGATGCAACGAAAGTACCATCATTGCCATCTATGCTATACACCACGCGACGAAGTCGATATATAGGTCTCCGAAACTATACTAAGGTTCCCAGAGTGCTCTTCAACGCCAATCTTTCAGGAGGACTGCTCGAACGATGTGTTTATGTGAACTTTTCTTGCGATATTATTCGATTCCCAGCGTACGCCATACAAAATGCAGTAAACGGTCGGCCTCGCAATAGCTTAACATGGGGATTTCGCGCACTTGATTTGGGAAAGTTTCGACACGTGGAGGTAGAAGCGTTGTGCGTAGACATGTTCTACAAACCCCCTGGCCATCCTCAGCAACTACAATTACAAGGTCCCGGCTACAATCTGAACCACTGGGTCAATAAGCTGCATCTACTCCATAAGCGGTCTCGTCGATTCCCATTCATTCCTGTGCGCAGCCCTTTTAAAGACATCGAGTTCTTCTGTGAAGATATGGGGAAAATGGGGGCGATGGATAAACCAGAGATATTGAAGTTTGTTGCTCTCGGTGGAGTTCTCGACGTGAACGGGGGTTTTGCCCAGAAGTATACCGTCGAAAACATATCCAGTCCTTTTGGTAGGTTCAAGAAATGGCGACGTACCCCCAAAGAACTTCTTTGCGAGCCGGTATTCCCCAAGACTTCCTTTATGTTGGAAATCGCCCCGGTTATTGGTAGAATGGCATATCTTGGACGTTTCCATGAAAAGTTGCTTAAGGAGGACGAGCAAGTAGATCATCAGAAGGAGAAGATGGCTTTAGGTCCTTTGATCAAAGTCTTCAATATTAGCAAGTCCGCAAATTTCAAAGCTATTCTTCGCGGCATACTGGAGGGTATCCTCGAGACAGGAATGGCGGAGGATGATTGTGAGCGGGAGGCCGATTCTTGGAGATGCTATCAGGATACTGAAGAGTGAAGGCAAACACAGAAGCATTTTACTACAAATAGAAGATCTGATTGATTACTAAGGACGACGAGCGCGAGAGAAAAGCCAATTGTTGGATGTAAAATAGTGTATTCGCATATCTTAAAATGAAAAATGAATCTTTTGATAACCACTGATTGTACTACCACTTTTGAGAACAAAGTAATTAGCCCATTAAATCTTTGCGTTTTACTTTGCTTTCTTAGTATAATGACTTTTCAATTAGCTAAAATTCTTATTAGTAAGTTGCTTGGACAACCTTCAGAGACTTATGTTGGTTGATGTTTAAATTCATAACTATGGAAAGCTAGAGGAAGCTTCATTTTTCAAATGAAACCTGGTTCTTTCCTCTTCGTCAATCAATCTATTATGGTACACCATTTGCCAATGTTCAAACCCGAATTTCCAATTGCCCAAAATGAGTACTACTACACAAGATAAAGGCAAAGTCTCTGCGCCTAAATATCTGGATGTTGAGCATACCACCTCTTTCCCGGTATACATTGCCTACCAATTGTGGAATTGGCCAATGATGTTACCACTTTGAAGTAATGACCAGTGAGTGTAGTAAGATCAACTATCAAATTACTTTGTTTGAGAGGCTTTAGATTAGTTTACTTAAGTAAATAAACTTCCAAGATTTCTAAGGGCAACTAGAGTATGTAGTACTAAGTAGATATTTAAGTGTAAAATACCTTAATTTAAATATTTAAGAATGCTCAGAATAAGTAAGTTATTTATATATTGATTCAAAGGGACAGAGTCCTAGGTACCTGGTTTAATGATATTTACTTATACAATTCTTTAAGAAAGTTAAGAATTGTAGCGACTTGTACATACTTCATCCTCACTGTGTGGGACGAGCCACGTAATCTCGCCCAGGTGAGATAAAAGAGTTGTTGGGCGGATTTGTTGGTGATGAGAAAGGAATAGCGGGTGATTGTTGGGTAGGGGAAGTTTATATTGGGTGATGACGTCTAGGAAAATATTTAAGGCCTGTGATAAAAATAGTGTATAATGTGTTGTATGACGCAGACATAGGGTAGTAGTAAAGTCAGTTGGTGAATATATGAAATTTGATAATTTATCCTTTCAGGATGTTCGTTTTCTTTATCTTGTACCCTCCAACCCAACATAACTCAAACAAACATATTACCAACATGGAGCGGACTTTGTACCACTCCATCTATTGGGACGGAAGAAAATTCCGTTTTTGCACTTTGCGTCGAAAAGCAAGTTCTTTCTGACATTAAAAATGCATTTTTAAAAATTCCTGACTGCTTCTAAATACTGTAGGTATATTGGAAACCTTACTAGTTATTAGAGACTAAAATGGCATTATTGCAGTGTAGCCTTTTAAGACTGAGGAAAAGAGCACGCTTTAAAGGGTACAAAGCCGGAGGGTTTTTGAGCCTCAACTCTCCGTAGAGTACCTCCCTCCCAGCCTCGGCAATTCCTCAATTTCTCTTACCCAATAAATTTGGATTTCTTTTAACGAGCGCATGTCAAAGAGATCAGATGTTGGCGTGCGATTTGACAACAACACGATATACAACCTCTCAATAAGTTGGGGGGAAAACAAAGAAGTTTAGTCTATAAAATGAGACTCAAAATCATTCCCTTCATCATTGAAATCCTTGTTTACCACACACAGTTTACTCAACCCTACAAGATCAAGACAAAGTAACTCAAAATGAGTGGCCAAGATTCGACTGGTTCAGCTCAAACTGGTTCAAGTCAGAAGAAGTACTGGACATGCTGCAAAGTAAGTGATCCGTCTTGTCGTTTATGTTGGTTTTGTCCTTCTGAAGGAAATATATTATCTGCTTACGGTTATGTGTTCGCAGTGTACGGGGAAGGCGAAACATCTTTATGCACCTAACAAGCCAGAAGATCATAACACTTGTGGAGGAACTATTGGTGGAGCAGTTTGCACTCATCCCCGATGCTCAGGTTGCACCATTCATCTTTCAATGGGCTCTTCTTAAGAATTCAGCTCCAGTTCCTTTTTCTCCTGTCCATTTTTCGTACAGAGAACACATGGATATCTGGGAGAGGAGCCCTAGTACCTTGACTTTTCTTTTGGTTTTTCGGACGTTACGAATGCTTTGCTTTTAACCTCACTTTCTTTATATACCGGTATATTATAGTTGTTTTTCTGCAGTTTTTACAATATATTTACTTCAACCCATCCGCTTGGCTATTACGTCTTCCTACCATGGGATTGGTATATTTCATTCACCTGAATATGCATCACAGAATCAATAAATTCCATGAATATCCGAGCTTTATTCCATTAACGTCAACCCCCTTTGGAAATTTTCTTGGATATCGGCTATTAGCTTGAAAAAAGAAATCCCAGATAGTTGGTTTTGACTGCCTTGGTTTTTAACCCCCAGGAGGTGTGTGAGCTACTCGGTGAACCCCAACAGAAAATAGTAACAACAGCATAAAATATCTCTACAATTGGTGTGAGTCCCTGGCAGTGTATTTGCTAAGTTCGTTTAGATTTTAGTTGTTCCTGGCTTGGAGAGATCGCAGGCTCGCGAGTTTTAAACCCGCTTTGTGAATCACTGGACTCTTTGCAGTAATGATATGTTAATTTATACCGAAACCCCAAGGTCCCAAAGGGGAGAAGTATGAGTCATTATACATACTTTGGTTTTTTTTAGAATCTTCGAGGGGTTAGAGACTTCCTCGAAGGCCATATACTCAAGCTTTCTCATCCTTCAGTGCCAACAGAACATCTGTGTTAAGAAGAAGCTACTTTGCTGTTGCAACAGAAGCATTCAAACATAGACCAGGTTATTCTTGGGTTAGTAGACGTGGTTGTCATAGTCCGTACAACACTTGATTGTATTTCAAGCAAGTGTTGTAACTTGTCACCATCAGTTTTTAAGCGAGAAGGGTTATTCCCAAGATCTTCACGATTCAATCACAACCCACTACAAATTTTGAAGCACATATTATTCAGAGATCTAGATCCTGAACACGAATATAAGAGGAAAATCTCTCCTCGTTTCTCCTATTCTCTTCTCTCTCCAAAAACATACCCATGGATTTCCCAACGAGGAGAACTATAATGTATACTCTATCAAACCAACAAAGTCAATCCGACAACAGCGAGTCCAAAATACCGATAATAGATCAGCATAACTATGACCCCAGCAAACACCGAGCCGGCCCTTGTAGAAAAAAATGTTGTGCTCAGTTGAGAAATTGTTTTGCAGGGTTGACAACCCCCGCACAGTATAGATGGTGGCAATGCTGTCAAGTAAGTCTTCATGCACTCCCACCTTCTTATCCGTCTCTCTGAAATATAACTGCAGTGCCGAGCAAATTTTCGAGGCACCCACGAATCTTGCGCGAGAAGCACTGAGAGGGGCTGCAATCATGAAGTTTGTCCCCAATGTACGGATTTGACGGACTTCGTGGAGGCATTGTTTGCATATATCAATGAAGCAAGAGACAATGATGACTACCGTGAAGACTGGCTTATTGCAGAGGAGTTTATGAGGATGTGGTATGAGAAACATCCTCCACGGGAAGTGGGGAAAGCCAGTGAGTCAAAATGACTTGTGGAAGAGGCCTCTGAGAAGCCGTAGCAGTGCGTGTTTCAAAATACTTGGATGAATATTTATCCCGTTTTACATCAGATAGGGAGTTGAGAGATACGAGAAATATGACGACATTAAACTCGGTATACTAGAATACGAAGACAAAAAGTACATTCTGCATATTCCCAACCCAGCCTTTTCCAAACATCCCCCAAAACGTCCACTTTTTATTTCACAATGAAGTTTAGGACCAAGGTTTCGGATGTCCAGTATGCTGAGTATGATAGGGTATCTCGTAACGCGCAGGCTCGTAGGAAATACTCAGTTCGTGTTCCATATTCGTATGGATGGAGTTCTAAAAGCCGTTCCTGAGGACTCTTCTCTTGCTCCTCGTTACTGGGCTTGGCTGGGAAGTGGGTTGGTATGGTTTTGATGAGGTGTTTTAATTCCGAGTGTGTGATTTCTCTGCCGTTGGTGGCTTTTGCGAGGATATCTTCAATCCTGGTTGGATGATAAAAGAGGAGAATCTCTCGAACGTTCTGACTTTGGGGCTGGTTTATGGAGAGGAACATTGTGGTATTGGTTATTGGATTGCCATTTTCTCTTAGTTCACGTTGGATTTTCATCATCCATAAGGGGCCGTCACCGCCATTAAATGTACCTGCTTGTTCGAAGCTTAGCTAAGGTTTTTTGTCTGTTGACTCCGCCATTTTTGGGTGTGGCTTTTTCTCGTATTTGGTTTGGAAATGTAGTCGGAGGAAGGGTTGGGAGGAGGCGGGGGCTTTAAGTAGATGGGTGGAGAATTGGAAAAATAGGGAGAATTTTTGAAATGTCATTCACTGGGAAAATAAACAAACATGGAAAGTCACTGACCTATTCACTCATCAATCAACATTCTCCAATTCTGTTGATTGATACGTGACTGTAAACACGTCATTTTATACTTTTACAACCTCTGATAAGTAAAATATATCACAAACAACTCCTGCCACTTATTTGCGAAGGAGGGAGTGATTTAAACCTTGGGAGCTTAGCCCGTGGATGGGCAAGTGGCGTCATTTCGTTCAGTGAATTGACCAATTAAACGCGCGGCACTCATAGAAGAATTTTGCTCATTGCCATTTATCTCGCCCATTCAAGTATTGGATCATAGGTGTCCAGCTCCAGCTCTTGAATGGATCGGGAATACAAATTCTTTACAGCTAGGATACGAACACGAATTTCCCGACCATATGAAGAGTGTTAGCTCGCTCTTGAAGAACGAATATGAAGAAGAAAATCACTTCTAGGATGGCAAAGTTAAACAAGACACAATGAAAACTAGAAATGCTCATGCAAGTTCTTGAAATAATTTCTATTCCTCACTCTAACCATCTAGAACATAACCCCATCCAACCCATAAACAAAAAAATCTAAGGTATCAAAAATCCCAATCCCCCAAATCATATAACTCTATATCCCTTTCTAAGCCTCTTTAGATCTTCTCAATCCTCTGAACATCAACCTTCGACAAATCATCCTCATTACTCTCCAAATCCTTCGCCGAAGGTTCAATCCCAACCTTAACCTTATCAGTCCAAGCATCCAAACTCTTAGCCTTGAACACGTTCAAGTAAAGAGGAAAGGTCCACGCGAAAACAAAACCAATCAAAGGAATGAAGAACGCATGTTGAGTGTTTCCTCCCAAAGAATCGGCGACAACACCAAGAACTGGTGGGAAGAGTGCCCCACCAGAGACGGCGGCCACGATGAATGATGCTCCGCGCTTACTGTGGCGACCTAAGCCTCTGAGCGAGAGGGTGAAGATCAAAGGGAAGACGCAGGATTCGAAGAAGAGGACGAGGAAGATGGCTGCTAGTGCTCCATTTCCTTTGGCGCCCATTGCGACGGATGCGAAGATAACGACGCCGGATAAGAAGCCCATGAGGACGAGGCGAGGCCGAGTGAACTTCATGATACCACTGGCGACGAAACGGCCTACGGCGAAGCAACCTTGAGCGCCCGCGAGGAGATTTGAGCCTGTGGCGTGACTAGTACCTGGTTTTACCCAGGTAACAAAATTGATGAAATATCCGGCATAAGCGACTTGTGCACCCACATAACAGAATTGAGCTGCAACGCCATAGAAAAGAGTGTATTGCTTGCTCAATGGTTTATCCTCGAAGTCAGTGTCGGCACCAGACTGGACAGCTTGGTCGGCCATATCGGCATCTGTGACCTCCGGAATGTTGGCGAAGAAGAAGATGATTGCGAGGAGGAAGACGAAGATGGCAATTCCAAGGTAGACCCATTGTACGGATTCGAGTGATTTATCATCGACGTTCTTGAAGATGACCTGGGAAGCAAGGATAGGTGCTACGACTGTACCGACGGCTTGGAAAGCTTGGGCGAGAGTCAGACGAATTTCTGAGTATTTTGGAGGACCACAAGTGGCGATGAAAGGATTGGCTGCTGCCTCGAGTGTGGAAAGACCGCTTCCGACGATGAACATGGAACCACAGAATCCACCGAAACTGTAGATATGTTAGTATTGCTTCCAAGCTGAGTAGAGGTATCGAAACTGACGATCTATATTTGCCAGATGGCCAAAACATGAGAGCCCCCACACCATAGATACATAGACCAACAATAAAAGCCCATCTATAACCAAACTTTCGAACGATCCATCCGGAATAGGTCAATGGACCAATAAAGTAAGCTCCGAAATATGCTGCTTGTAATCCCCCCGACATTCCTTGGGAAATATCCAAGGCAGTTTGGAAATGGGCGTTCAAGACATCGAGAAGACCGTAGGCGAATCCCCACATGAAGAAAAGGATGGTAACCAAACTGACTGGCAGAATGGATTGTCTGAGGGTGATCTCACCCGCGCCAGTGACGGCGTGGTCATCAATTGTAGCAGTGGCATCGCGCTTTTTGAATATGCCCATGGCTAAAGAGTTCCAAGGGTGAGCGTCGCACAGCGAAGTAGTGCTCGATGTATAAGCCAAATATAGAGATTGTCGAAGAGGTAGAAGGAATTTAATACTGGAGGAGAGAGTGAGATGAGCTGAACGAGAAGAGAAAGACGAAAGCTGGGGACCCCGAAATGTTATATAGACCTTCTCCTTCCCCGCGCCCCAACTTGGACCGCAGTTCCCAACGTGGGCACTGGGGAAGGAGTCGTATCATCCATATTTTAAAAGTGGATGGCTTTCTCTTGCCCAGGAGCTTGAACTGGAGAGTTCTGGAGTGCATGGGTATTTTCCATCAACAAATGTTGCCGAGAAAAAGCCTACTCTGGCTTTAGGTGGACAAGAAAAGCGGCGCCGATACTCTGGAGATCTTGATCTGGCGTTGAGATATCCAATGCCGCTTTTCTCCACCACGACGAATGTGGCCCTGACACTTGCCAAAAGTAAAGCCGCGGCCAAGTGATCCTGTCTTCCCAGCCCCAAGTGTGTGGGGAAACAGTGGAAGCAGTTGGGTTCAGACCCCATCAAGAAATGGCCGGGCCATGTCGACGTGGAAACCATGGCAGAGCAGAAGCATAGAGGGTCGGAAGGGCCGACTCGACTCTCCTTGGACAGCTTGGACAGCTTGGACAGCTTGGACAGCTTGGTTGGTTTCCAAAGAAGACGAGAGAGGATCCAGAAGATGGGACCCTTTGTCATTTTGGCAGTCTCGGTTTTCTGCAGCGCGCGTAATTAGTGGTGACATTGATATGAAGAAGTGTTTATGGATTCTCCAAACGACAACTCCGTCGAGTGGTTCTTTCAATTCGGACTGTTCCGAACGCCACCATCTTCTTGAACAAGCAGCTTGGCCGCATCACTTCACCGTCTGGGCACGTTGTTGATGGTTGGCACTGACGGTTGACGCCTTCGTAACCTGACAAGCGGAGTTGCCAATGCAGATCATGAGTGTTGTGCAGAGTTACTGGGGGAGGGAACTACTGAATACCTACGTAGGCATTCCGTAATTGTAGCCACATGTTTGATTTCGATGCTGTATAATTCCATGATAAAGGGGATAAAGGGGATAAAGGGGGTGAAATCCAGATCTGAGATGGCTAGAAAAGTGGATTAATTGTCAGTTCTTGGTGGAGTTGCCGTTGCATGTTTGGGGAAGAGGGTAGAGGGAAGAGGGAAGAGGGGAGAGGGGAGAGGGGAGAGGGAAGAGGGAAGAGGGAAGAGGGGGAATGGGAAAATGGGGAAAGGGGGAAAGGGGGAAAGAATGAGGGGGAATGATCAAATATTGGGACGCGGTCTTTGATGGAGAAAGACCTGGAAGTCAACAAGTGGACACATCAGACACCAGTGGCGAATGAGAAGACCGGAATTACCGGGAGTCCACCTGTGCAAGATTTGGAGCTGGGGAAATAGCGCGAGTCAGGGCAAATGTTGGAGAGAGCGGGGGATTTTGGGACCCTGCTTGGTTTGCCTGACTTGCGGGGAGATTTACAGTGAGAGAGTGGGGGTCCACCTGAGGAAGGCATCAGGGCGCGGCTCAGTGCTGAATTCTTCGCAGTTTCTATTTGCAGGGGTCGGGGTCGGGGTCGGGGTCGGGTCGGGGTCGAGTTTCCTGTCTATCAGGGCGCCAAGTCACGAGCAACCTGAAGGCAAGGTTATCCTTGGCCGGGCGCTGCAACGCTCTCAAGATGCTTTTCCACTTCCCAGTTTTCTGTCGAAATCACTCATCACGTTGACCTCTCTTCGTTCACCCAGAGGTCCCTGCCAACCATTCAAGACTCTTCTAGAACAACTCTATATCGCAGACACCATGTTTTTGACAGTTCCCAAGAACCCAGTTTGTATGCGAACCCTTGCCTGCTGCTGTTCTTAATCCCAATTGTCTGCTTAACAATCTCAACTCAAATCATGATTCTTAAAGCATCTCATTGCACTTTCAAGTGCTTCAGTGCCTATGGCGGAGACTTCTTTGCCATAGGTCCCGCATCTCCCCACGTTTTGTGGTCTCCTATCAAGGCCGAAGACTCCGTCTTGGTACTTGGCTACTTTCATGAAGTGCCGCAACCAACGGTGGTTCATATGGGAATTCAAAAGCCTCACTTCTACCAAGTGCGAGAAGAGGCTGCTGCTGCTCTTCCATCTCCTTCTGCTCGAAGCACGCTCCCGTTTCTCATCTACCGCAATCAACCGCAATCAACCGCACTCAAAGTTCGCGTTTGCAATTATTCACATAAAATATTCATCTGCTTTCCTCACCTCCTCGTCAAGGTGGATATACACCTAATCCCTAGACGCATCTAGACGCAAAAGAGGATACAACCGCGTCCCCAAAGAAGACGCAATCCCCTCATTATGCACGAGACACAACGTGCTCAAAGTCAGCCCCAAGCGGGTCCCTCAATCCAAAAACAAAATGGCCATTTCTATTTCCTCAACCGGCGGTCACATCTCCCCACAACCGCAGAAACCCCGGAAACGCCCCAGGCTCTGCGGGCCGATTGTAGGTTACAAGTCTGTTGCCAAATCGGTCAAGACAACCACGCAACTCGAGAGCAAATTGTTGGGTGGCAAGTTGGTAGTTGGGTGGGCGTGACCTCTTTCGATACGTTTGGTGAGATCGCTTAATGCGAAAACAATTTCGACATCTTTTTTGGTATCAGGTTTCTTTTTGAAGGCATTCTGGAGAATGGCTCTGGGGAAATACGTCCAATTGTTTGAGTCTTATTGAGTGTTTGGATTTATGTTGAGGATACTTGGATTCCCTTGAATTGGGTGTTTCTTCGCCTTCTCTTTGGTCATGGAAGAGGTGTTGTTGATGAGTCTGTTATTTTTGTTGAGTCATATTAATGTTTCGCATAAAATCACAGAAGTGCGTACAAGACGGAACGCTCACCAACGTGCCTCAGTTATAAATATGCGGCTAATTATTCAGCGAGGGGAAGACTCGAAGAAATTGTGAATGCAATGTAAAATCAAGATTCAAGAAACTCGACGGCTTACACCCCAAGAAATGGGTTAATCTAAGTCATTTCTGGTACGGAATGTCCTATCTACTTTTCCTATAAGAAAACCGCGGTGAAGCAAGTGCTAAAACTATGGATTATGAATGCTACTCTCCTAAATGTAGTCACCGTTTGCCAGTCCTCAACTTGCACCCGTCCCCCTTTGGCGGTTCATGCTTGATCACCCGGAGCTGGTGTCTTCAAACGCTTCCATATTCCCATACTCATTCCCCTTGCATCTGAATTTAAAATGGAACTATCTTATCCATTGGCCCTCCAGCTCATCAGATTTGTTTAGTAACCACTCCAGAGCATGTAAGAAACATTGGTTTTGCTCCGAGTACACCTCCTTTACTTTGGCTATGCTACTCATATGGTCTGAGAAGGTTTAGAGTAATGAGAAACTTTGTCTCTTCGTTCTTCTAAATGTTCTCGTTTGAGTTTTACGAAAATTATGAGGCAATGGAGAGAGGGGGTGTAGATCAAAGCCAACAAAGCCCCTTTCCTTGCAATTCTTGGCAACAAGCTTCTTAGAAGCTCTCACTACTGTTCATAAAAGAAAGCTAGAACTCAAAAGATATGTTACAGCAACATTATGGAGGATCGGAGACTCACAAGTAGTCTCGAAGCCGATTTTCTGAAACACAAATATGCACTTAGTCAGAGACGAGCAGAAGGAGGTAGCTACGGTACTTTACGCCTCGTATCTTATACTGAGAAGATTTGCTGTTGATTTCTTTCTTCTCTTGGAAAGTTACAAAGATACTTTTCAACCAATCCTCCTTCTTGTTGCTCTGGCGCCCCATTCCTTATCAAAATCCGGGCTAAGTTATCTTTCTCAAATATCTCGAGTTTGCTATTCCACCTATATTCTCAATCGTCAAAGGAATAGGTTGATTTAGAATAGAGTTCTTAATATTTAGAGGAGGAAAAGAAAGAGAAGCAGGAAAGGAAAATTAAGGTGGAAGACGAACGGGTTGGATTTCATTTTCAAACCCCCTGACATCAACCGCCTTCAAACCTCTCATCACACACACGATATCGTTGGATCTCTCTTATTTCTCCTCTTTTCTTTTAGAGTAAGATTAGAGTGGCTGGTAACCAGGGAGCTCTCTAAATACGAGTAAAGACACCAAATGATGAACTTATTTCACAAAATAAACGGCAAAATAAATCACAAGTTTATTAAAATCTCTGCTACTTTCCGACTTTTTATCCTACGTGTGATGCTTGCAATAATGCAGAGAGCAAAAGGGGTTCAAAGTGCAAAACTCATTCTCTTTGGTGCTGTATTGTCTTCTAAAGTATAGCCTTCATTTGTCCATGGTACCCTCTCATTTTCCTATTTAATTTCCTCTTCCACCATCTAATTCAAACAGCTAATAACGAACTCACATCACTTGTATCTTCAAATACAGGGAAGAAAGACCAGATACAACCCACACTCTAAATCAGAAATTTCGCCAACCTCAGCGTCACTTGCTATCTTATCTTCACAATGCTGCAATACATACCGATACAAAGATAATTCCTTAAAGCGACAACCATTTCCGACATAATATAAGTTTAGATATTGATAATCAAGAACGAAGAGACAAAACAATTTCACCAAAAGTGGCTACAAAAATTCCAAGAGTTCGAAGGGGGGGGGGGATGGTCACCCACTGTGCTGGAATTTGCTCCTCTTACTCATGACTAGATCAATTATAGCAGTTACTAAAAACTGGCAGAGTTCTCTTATCTTGTATCGCGGTGTTGTTGATTAAATGTTTGATACCTCTTGACTTTTTCTCAGACTGCATAGGGGTGGTGGGTTATGGGTTGATGCTGAAAAAAGGGAAACTGGTTGACCTAATGGTCTTGCATGGGAAATATTTTTCGAGCAACTTTCGTTTCAACATTACATCAGGAAATGCTCACCTTCGCAAACGCCAGTACACGTGCCTTTCTGAGGGAAGAGTATTTCCATGAGACCAATGATCATATTGAAGTTCCCTGTGGACTTCTCATTGCCACTTCCCCAGCGTCTTACTAACTTCCCTACCCCCACCTCACCTCCAACTTTCCTGCCAATTTTCTCTCTCCTCACTCTCCTCACTTCCTTATTCCTCTCTGAAAATCTCGACCTGTAATTGTCTCCACGACTTCGAGCTTGTAGTCTCCGTGTGAAGAACCTCTGCTTTAACTACACATCGCAAAAAGCCAATTCCACTTCCCAAAATTCCACCTGCGACCATCCCCTCTCATATGTGGGAAATTATGGCGCGGAAGGAAAGACATCATAAGTGAAATACCAGGAAAATTAATTATCCTTGAACCTAGAACTCGGGGTTGGAGGAAAAATGCTTGCATCGCTCCTACCCTCTCTTTCCTGCTATGTTTTCTCTTCCTGCCCTTCTCTCCTAGTGCCGTTCTCTGCTGCCCGCTTTTCCTGATAGTTATGTTCTCTTACTTTTCCCCCTTGCACACTCTCTCTTTCCTACCCGTATTCTCCCTGTCAACTGCGTCTGTCCACAGACTTCCAGGCAGCGAGCATGAGCGGCCTAGGACAGGAGACGATGCAGTCTTTGGAATTACCGCGGCCGCAACTTCACACGGGCAATAAATGTCCTTTGATACCCTTTCCCACAATGCTGCGACTTAAGAGCTTCGCTCCAACATGTCGTGGCGAGCAAAGACCAGAGGCGCGCGATGGACAACGTCAAATGCGCCTCTTTATTTCACATCTCATGGTCCAAGTCTACGGAAACAAAACCCCAAGCAACCATCAAGTTTTCCTCCCGCCTCCCCCCCCCCCCCCCCCCC